>CM039312.1:109435142-110097921 GCA_022316695.1 Camellia oleifera | reverse complement strand
AGTATGAAGAAAGACTATACCGTTGGCAATAATCTTCGAAAAGATTAAGCCATTAGGTAGAAGTCTCTTTACATATCTTGAACAACCTCAATCGGTTGAAATCATTCTTAAGAATAATAATAAAAAAAAGATGGATGGTGGATTGATTGTTAAATTAGACTCTTAAACATGGAAATGAGTAAAGGATTGCTTGGAACAACATACAACAAGTTACATATGCTAACTTGTGAGACTACAAATGAACTAAGCAAAGCATGAACCAATTTAAAAGGCTTGGACAACCCTAAAACAGCCTTTAGTTCATGAAAAATAGAAACTAAATATGCATGAAAATAGCTTAAAAGCTAAACAATAAAGAGAGAATAAAGGCTAGTAAGCAAAAAGAAAGAGGGGTGGCTAACCCCTCCAGTTTTGAAACCTCAAAACATTATTTTGGCCCTTTGAAAACTCTGAAAATCAGTGTGAATATCAAAGAAAAAAAGTAGAAAAGAAAGGGTTTAAGCTATGGGTAAAGGTATAGAAAGAGCAAGCACTCTCTTCCCTTTTGGTAGCTTTTCAAACCCAACCTTGAACACTTCAAATAGACCCAAAACAATACAAAACAGTAAGAACTATGAAGCAAATGGAAGAAATGAAAGCAAGAGAGAAGAAAACAAGCTTATACCTTTCAAGGGGTAAGCTTGTTGTTGATGATCCAAACTTAGTTTTAACTCACTTTCAAGCTTGAATTATGCTTCTCCAAGATCAACCAAGGCTTTAAGGTGGTAAGACAAGGTTGTATATGGATTATAGAGATGATACAAACAAGCCAGGTTATCTCAAAATTGCTTGCAATGGAAGAAGAGGGAGGAGGAGCTCTCAAGGTGTATATGGTTTTTAATTTTTTGTTCAACCCTCAAAACAATTCCAAGCTTCGTTTTTATAGAATTCGAGAGCTCAAAAGGTGATAAATATCTTCAAATGGACAGCTGGGGCTCCCACCCAGAATAGTGTTTATCACCATCGAGGGCCGGCCCGCCATCCATAGCCAAGGTTGGCCATCACTATGCACGGCCAGCCTTGATGGCCTCCCTTGTTTTTTTGGTTCAAACTCAGCTCAGGGTGGGAAAAAGTCCAAAAATGAAACTCACAGGTTCAAACAAGGTAAATGTTAAAGATTCAAGGTTTATTTCAAAAGCCTGATTGAATTCGAATCGCTACGAATTCACAATTCAACTTTCATCATCGAATGTATCGAACCAAGCGCCTAAATCTTGCGGGCAGTCAAAAATGGAGTGTCTACACATTATATATATATATATTTATATAATGTAAGGGAGGTTTTTAACCTTTGTAACTCTTATCTTTTGATGATGGAGTTGATGACTATATTAGTGGCCATTGGTTTTTAATCTTCGTAACTCTAGCCCTAATGGCTAGAGTTGATGGCATTAGTTAATGGAATTTGATGACCCCATTGATGTTAGCCTTCATGGCTAAGGCTTCCCCTACTTGTATAAATAGAGGCTTTTCTCCTCCAACATAGTAGGTTGTTTTTAAAGAGATTTTTTGTGATGGAAAATGATATGGTATTTTGAGATAATAAAGTTGGAGATGGTTTTTATACCAAAGAAAATTGTTTTATTTCTTTATGCTAGCTCCTTGTTTGAGAGAGAGTGCTGTCATTGTCAAGTTCGTTGAAGCTATTCAGAAGGTGCTTCTGTATTAGCTAACTTCGACCGTAGTATCTTGAGAGGTAGACACTGGCGTACCTCTAGCATCCATTGGGAGGCGGTGAGTCTGTTTTAAGGAAACTGTGGTATCACACAAGTTTCGGTTTGCGTCTCTTATCTTTTGTTCTTTAAACTTTTAGATTTAAACTATTTCTCGTATATTATTTATATGTCCATGTAAATTCATCTTGTAATATAGTCCATGATGTAATCTAGTTCATTCTTGTATTTTTTTATTTTTTATTTTAGTTTTGTAGTTTATTCTATATTTCATTCTTTAATAATAAAAAAATAATTGTTTTGTCATTTCTATTTAATTTAATTTTATATATTGTTTCTAGTATTATCATGAAAAAATACCAACAATCTAAAAACAAATTTTTATAAATAGTTTTTGATAAAACAATTTAATTTTATTATAGTTTTATTCTAGTGACTCTTGGAATTAAAATTAATTTTATTTCCTAGAGTTATTGGATTTCTTTGAGTTGTTCATTTATAGTAAATTATTCATATAATTTATTTATGTAATTAGTTGTTAGTGCATGAGTAATGGGTTTTTAGTGCATAAGTTACTAAGAATTGATAATATAATAAGAATTTTATTCTTAATATTCTTACTAATTATTTGATTTGTTTGTTATTTGTTGTTTGTTTGTTTTTTTTTTTTTTTTTTTTTTTTTTGGTAGTTAACTTTCTGTACAGGTTTACCTACACATGAAAGGAGGATATACGAACAAATAAAATAAAGTGAAATTAGTAAATGGGACTACTAATTTTTGTTTTGAACTGGATAACCTTAAGCATGGATAAGAATTTGGATCTTCAGATTTTTTTGACATATTTGTGAGTTTAATCATTCACTTTAAGTGGAGAATTATTTTAGATTTATTCATGTTGTTTTGAAAGTTTGGTAACAATTTCGATTTAATTTGTTAATTAAATTTTGGAAAAATCAAGTGGTTGAATTCATGTTTTGAGAATTTCAAGAGATTCGTCTAGTCGAGAGGTTTCTGAAGGTATAAAATATATCCAAACAAGCTTGCCTTAGGAGAAAATTTAGTAAAACAGTTTCGATTTTTCTATGTAATGGCCTTATTTCTAAGCTTACTTATGATTATGTTGCATTATTGCAAGGTGGTATAGCTTGGTATTGCAATGATATTAACTCTTATTTATTCTATTTATTTTTGCTATATCGATTGTGAGTTCTTTCATGTCTTGATTTGTAATCAAGGAAATTACTGTAAAATATTTTTGTATTCATGGAATGATAAGTGGAAGTTTAACTTTACTATTTAATATTTATTTGCTCACAGTTGGATGGTTGGAATGCCAACGTTATGACCATAATATTCCTATATGTATAATTGATTTATAGCTATACAACTCATGACATTCTTGTAACTGCAATGCATCTATAGCTGCTTGCATTACTCAATGCAAGTTATAGCTTAAATTACTTTTGTAATATGCATAATATGATTTATTGGTTCATTACCTTATCTTGTATCTAAGGGTGTATATAAACAGTGAGCATTGAAGTTTAACGCAACGCGGATAGAGTTTTTGTACACATCCCTTTTACATGGATCAGAGCACTAAGTTTATTTTTTTATTGTGCTTTATACAAAGATAAGCAGCAATCTGTAAGGATGGTTTCAAGTGGAGGAGTGTGTTTTTTCGCTAAACAGACCATTTTGGACGCACCCAAGAACTTTGATTTTGCAGATTTGACAATTTGCAATTGTAACAATTGCATTTCCATTTTTAGTAGTTTTAATTTCTAATTTGTAATAGTTTCACCATAGTGAAAGGAAAGGGGGAAGGAAAGAAATTATAAACTTTTGGGTTTTAGAGAAAATCTTTGGATTAATTTTATTATTCCCAAATGGTTTGACTTTATGTAATATAAACCAAAGTTTAGGTTTGGCTAAAGAATATTTCTGATTTATGTTTAGAAATGGCAACTAAGATATATTGGTTCAAACCTTTGGGATTTGAGAAGTCGTTGGATTTGATCCATTTATTTCTCAAAGTGTAGAACACCAAGTTTTGAGAACATCTTTGGGGTTATAATTTGATTATTTCCAAAAAGTATTTTTGTTTTGGAAAGAAACAAAAATTTTAGCATTCGCTAAATATGTTTTGATTTTTATTCAAAAATAATGGACTTAGTTTCCGGGAGTACCAATTAACTTTTATGATGTTGTAATCTGATAATAATTTTTATTGCTTGGAATTGGTTGTTTAACCTGGTTTATCCCCTGAAAACTTGAATTCTGAATTTGTTTCCCATTAACAAGGAGTCAACAAGCTTTTGAAAAATTTGTCTAAGGTTAATCGGTTTTAGTGGACTGTTATGACCCCTCCAGTCTTCCTGAAAGCTTTTTTGACTTTATTCGATTTTGAAGTTAGTGGTGAGATAAGTTTGAATTAAATTTCAGTCATGGAGATTTCCCAATGTTAATTTGTTTTTTGGAAAAATGAGAGTAGTTGAAATCTATTGTGGTTTTCAGAAATGGCTTCAAAAGGTGACAACAGAAAATGTTGTTCCACCTAACAACCTTAAGCTTTGTGAGGTTCTTAAAGGAAAATCAAGAGAAATCAGTGTAATTAGAGGAAATCATAAGATGCATGATAATATCTTGAATTAATCAGAGGCAATTATTATGATATCCTTGTGTCCATTTACAACATGTATGATTACTATGTGACTTTGCTTTAAAGTAAAGATGAAACAACCCTTTAAGGTATATGAATATATTTTTAGAAATTCAGAATATATTTTTGAATTTAGGCTCTAGTGAGTGTAAGATCACTGATTACAGAGATAGGAAACTGGTGGTTTCTAGGAGATGTTAGAACACCTGGCTACCAGTTATGAGATTATGGTTTCTAGTAATGAACAAATTACTGATCACATGTTAAGACATGATGATTCCTAGTAATGAAAGAGTCTATTGATCCTATGTTAAGACATTGTAATTCCTAGTAGTGAAGTAACTACTGATCACAAGTCAAACATTGTGATTCCTAGTAATGGAAAGTCTACTGACCAAATGTTGAGAAATTAGTGATTCTTAGTGATAAGACTACTGGCCATGTTATGAAGTTCTGAATAGTAGAATATTGATCACTAAGTTTGTGATTCCTAATAGTAAGGCTCTTGACTTCAAAGTGACTTGTTAGACCAAACTTGTTTGGTGCCTTGAATTCAAAAAAGACCTGATTTGGTTGATGACGATCTAGGAATATGTTTTCTGTGATATGATTTTGAGAGTTTTATAATCATTGTGACCAAGAAATTGTTTAAAGACCCTGTATGAATTTTTGGAGAGGCTAGGAGCCTTCGTATAAATTCTACAAGTGTGGGGGTGACGTCATACAAAATGTGACAATACTTAAACCTAAGCGGGTATGATAAGCCTAAAAATCCGTTGACTTTGTATTCAACGGTTATGCACAATATAGTAGTGCATATCGGTTTTCTTATGGACAAATCTGACATTCCGATTTACATAAGAATACAATCATGGAATTGTAGAAGCAGGTTTTCATAAGAAAAGAGATGAGCTTAGAAGATGTTAACAGGTTAGGACTTTAAAATTCTTCTATCTAATCTTCTTAAACCTATATGGTGGCTAGTGAGGTTGAAAACTTCTTTGAAATTATGATTTCTCTAGCAAGTAGTTATTAAATTAACTTGATCTTGCATAGGTAGTAAGCCTTGGGATGCAAGTAAATGAAAGCCAATATGATAGGCTTGCTATCAAAGGATACCTGCAAAAAGAATGCCTGGATTATTTTGGTATGTGATCACCAGTTATGGTAGATGTAATCGCAATTGTGTGAAATTTGGAGTTACATCAAATGGGTGTTAAAGACAGCTTTCCTAAATAAAGATTTAGATAATGAAACAATCTAAAGGGTTTTTCATTTTGAGGATAAGGAAAGTTTATAATTTTATGATTTAAAACAAGCACCGTAACACTACCATGTGAAATTTGACAACACAATGTTGTCAACTGGGTTTTAAATAAACAGGTATTGACAAATGTGTGGATGTCAAAAACACTGACAAATGAATATATCAGTTTGCGTCTGTGCAATTGGTAATTGTGAGAAGATGTTCAGAATTACCAAGAAGTTGTTAAACTCTAAGTTTGACATGAAAGATATGGGTTTTGCAGATGAGATTCTTGGTATTAAGGTTACCAGAACATCTGGTAGTATTATACTTTCTCAATCTTATTGTGTTGATAAGACATTTGAGAAATTTAGTAAATCAGATAGAAGTGTGTCGAGGACATCGATTGACTTAGGTCTACGTTTGGCTAAGAATAGTAGTGAAAGTGTATTTCAACTAGAATATTCTTGGGTCATCGAAAGTTTAAAGTATCTGATGAGTTGTGCAAGGCTAGGTATAGCCTATTCAGTTAGCAGGCTAAGTAGATACACAAGTAATCCCAATGCCTATCTTTATAAGGCAGTTGTGTGGGACTAAGATACTTATAATATAATCGGAATTATGGGTAGCATTACGCTTGATATCCAGTTGTACTAAGAGGTGCGCCTACTGGATGTCTTGTCCATTAGTGGACTAGTTTTCACTTTTGGAAGTGTAATCGTACCTTGGAAATCTTCCAAGTAGACATGTATATCAAGATCAACGATGAAATATGAGTTTATTGCTTTAAATAAAGCTACTAAAGTAGTTGAATGGCTTTGTCGTTTTCTTGAGGATATTCCATGTTGATCAAAACTTGTGTTAGCAATTTTGTATACATTGCAACAACCAATCAAGTATTGGTAGGGCATATATGAAATGTCTAGACATTTTCATCGAAGACATAATTCCATACAATGACTACTCTCGTGTGTTGTCTCTATAGACTATGTAAAGTCTAAGGATAATATTTCGGATTCGTTAACTTAAGGGTTAAATTGAGGGTTAGTAAGAAGTCGTCAAGATGAATGGGGTTAAGGCCTTTAGCAAATGTTACCAGAATGGAAAATCCAACCTAATTGACTAGAGATCCCAAGATCTAGGTTCAAAAGGACAACCTAATTGTGTATAACAGGTGAATCACTATGGAGGTAAATCCTCTTGCCCATTCCTTTATACAGTGATACCTTGTGAAGTGAATGGTTAAACTGATGCTTTTAATGACCTAAGTACTGTGAATAGTCAATCGTAGTATAGAAAGATACCTTATGTAGGTCGCCTATGTGAGTGTGAAGTAGGGCTGCTTTTCTAAAAATTGACAAGGCTGAATTCTTTAAAAACACTCACCGAACTAGGCAAATGTTCCAAGTGCCAAACCGGACACACTAGTGAGAACAAGAACGATGGTTGGATTAACTCTTGTGTGAGGTCTATTATCTCGGTTTACACAAACGATAGAACAGTTCAAACATCACTTTCACTAGTTAGCCAGTAAATCTGATAGGCTTTCACTACAAAAGATTCAAGGCCAATAACTACATTTTCTGATGTAGGGTTATTTTGTGTGCTCTTTCTTTGAGTCTTTGTTGTTAAGCGTTGTTCGTCTTTCTTTATTCGGCGAATTTTATTCTTATGGGGGATTGTTGAAAAATAATAATTTTTTGACAATTTTAATTTGAAATTAAAGTGAGACCCAACAGTCGGTTGAGGTGGGTCTAAGTGATTTTGTATTCTCTTAAGAGAGAAGGTTGCAATATAAAAAATAATGAGCTGAAACCATTAGGTTGTGAATGAGAATTGTCTTATAAATTGGGCATCAATAAAAGTTGAGTTTAGATTTGGATTTAGTCTTCGTTTGGACTGGGCCTAGGCTTGTGCTTGTGCTTGTGTTGGTTTGGTCTTGGTCTTGGTCTTAGTCTTGGACTTGGACTTAATTTTGAGCTTGGGTTGGGCTGTGCTGTGTTGGGCTTAGCTTATGTATGTGTTTGAGATTGGGCTTGGATTTGGTTGTAACTCAATACCCGTATCCGTTTTGTGACCCATCTAGTTGGATTATTTAAATAGCATCATATATATATATATATTTATATAATGCAAGAGGTTTTCAACCTTTGTAACTCTAACCCTAATGGCTAGAGTTGATGGCCTTGGTTAATGGAGTTTGATGACCCCATTGATGTTAGTGTTCATGGCTAATGAGATGGTATTTTGAGATAATAAAGTTGGAGATGATTTTTATATCAAAGAAAATTTTTCGATCTTCTTTGTGCTAGCCCCTTCTTTAGTTCTTGTTAGAGAGAGAGAGTGTTGTCATTGTCAAGTTCGCCGAAGCTATTCAGAAGGTACTTCTACATTAGCTAGTTTCGACCATCGTATTCTGGGAGACAGATGCCAGCGTACCTCTAGCATCCATTGGGAGGTGGTAAATTTGTTTTTTGAAAACTGTGGTATCACACAGTCTTCGGTTTGCATCTGTTATCTTTTGTATTTCAAACTTTTAGATTTAAACTATTTTTCGTATATTGTTTTATATGACCATGTGAATCCATTTTATAATATGTTTTATGATGTAATCTAATTCATTCTTGTATTTTTTTTTAGTTCTGCAGTTTATTCTATATTTCATTCTTTAATAAAAAAAAAAATATTTTTTCATTTCCATTTAATTTAATTTTATATATTTTTCTAGCATTATTATGGAAAAATACCAATATAACTAAGGGTGCATATGGTATGGAGATGTGTATAATGGAATTATCCAATAATGATACATGTGTACATATGATATATTGGCGGTTGACAAACACGATATGTCTATAATTCAAATAAGTAAAAATAAAATAAATTTTTGTATTGCATATTATTCAACTGGTAAGAGTACTCTTTATTGACCCTAAGGTTATATGTAAACACTTTGTATTTTTAATAGAGAAATTAGCACTTGACATAAAGGAGAAAGAAAGGTCTAACAAATCGGTTCATTTTATATAATAGTATAGACATATTTAAATAAATAAATTTACACTTGCACTAAAGGAGAAAAAAAAATTTCAAGACACTAACAAACTTGTTTACTTTATATAATATTATAGATATAAATATAGATTATGTATATTTTATGAAAAATACTTGATAATTCAAATTTGTGTTATTCGAATGGCTCAAATATATTAAAATAACGTCATTTTGCCTCTAAAACGATGTCGTTTTATCCTCAAAACGACGTCGTTTCGAGACATTCGAGCTATTGGAGCCATGAAAACTTAGATTACCAAACATTGTTAATATTTTATTTGATAGAAGATAAAAAGAAATTGATAAGCTACTTATTAGCTTATTAGTTTATTTAAATTAAATTATTTCTCTATTTTTTACATGACTTTTTATAATAAATTAAAAAATTAATTTATAGACAATATCCAAAATAACCTTTTTTTTATTGTCTTTTTCCTATTAAAGAAAATAACAGAAAACATTTATGTGAAAGTGAAAGTTAGGTGCCGTGCAAAAATGAATGAAATAAAGAGGGAATAAAATAAATTAAAGAGAAAAGGATAAATAGGGAGAGATAAATAGGTGGCAGCTATGAATATGGTTGTGTCGTGTGCCAGAGGTTAAAAACGTGTGTTTAACATGGGGTGAAAGGGGAAGATTATGATATACATCTCCCAATATATTATATATATTTTATAATTAAAAAAATATTATAATTTTATATTTTTTGAATTGTAATTAAAAAAATTATAACTAAATATTACATGAAATATGATTAAACGTATTAAAATAATATCATAACTAAAGAAAAAAATTAATCATAATTAAAAAAAAATAACATAACTAAATGTATATATAGTAAATGATCTGGATTATAGAATTCTACTTAATGAGAGTATAAAGATAAGAAATTAAAAAACGCTAAATAAAGTGGACACGTGACTGTATCTACAGTATTATATTTGTTTGTTGAGCCAAATCAATTTTTTTGAAAGTATAAGGCTTCTCCCCATGGTGGACTGGACAGTCTTGTTGGGTTTCTAAAATTCATTACGGGTCTCATTTTTAATGATTTGAATTATTAAATATGTAAAATTCGTTAAGTATTTTTTTCTTGTAAAAAATCATATTAATTGGATATTGATAGCACCTTGATCATATTATGTGTTTTGTCAATGGCAAATATAATTTTAAAAATAAATTATTGACAAAAATATATTTTGATCAAGTGTCTATTAATATTCAATCAATATGATTCTTTGTAGAGATGAAGTATTCGATGAGCTTTACATATTAAACGGTTCGGATCATCAAAATAGAATTCGTGGTGAGCCCCACGGGCATAATAGCACCGTCCAATCCACTAGAGAGAATCTACACCCTTTTTGAAAATTTTCTAAAAAAATAGAATTTTTCTTGCCAAAATAAATATTATGATAATATTTTATAATTTAAAAAAATTATTTTTATCTTTAGAAAATGTAAAATTATATGAAAATGATGAGTGTTATTTATTTATTTATTTTAACGAAATTCATTTTTAATTTTTGTCAATTTAAAAAAAATTATAAAAACCAAGTGAAACATATTTCCATACTGTCTCCGGGGTAGGGGATATAAACGGTTCAATTTGGTCAGAATTGAAGGAGAATTTAGCATTGAACTAAATTTTTTGATTTTGTTTAGTTGAAAAACCGAAATAGACAGCATCATACGGTTTGATTTTCTTGATTTTATCAATTTTGTGTAGTGGAAGGATTTTCATGAGATTTTAAAGGGTTTACAAAAATTTGTAAAATCTTACATCAAAAATAAATGAAGAAAAATGGTAAAAGTTGTTCAAAAAAAATACATTCCTTCTTAATTTTTATTACAAAACATATATTATATTGTTGCTTATATGCTAATATTTAATAAATTAAAATATAAAAAGTATTTAAATATAATATTTCAGTCAGTTTAGCTCCTATCATGTAAATTTTTTTTAAAATCAAAACATATCATATATAACAATCTAGATTTTTAATTATTCTGTAAAATTTATACTAGTATTATTTAATTTAAGTTCGAAAAATATATAATTTATTATATATTATTATGTGTGATTTTGTAAAATAATATAATTATTATAAGTTTAGGGTTCAAAATATAAATAATAATAATATAGATAATATAAATAATAATAATAATAATGGGTGTGGTACTAAAATAAATAATTAATTTTTTATTGATATATGATAAAATATAATTTAATTAAAAATTAATTTATTTATATAATTATATTAAAATATTAAGTTAAAGGATAATTATCTGAAATATTTATTAAATGATAAGGTTGAATCTATATAGGTTAATGACGAATTTGAAGAAGACACGTGGGCTGGACACATGTGGGCAAGGGATTGGGTTTTTGTCCCTTAAATAGGGAGAGTGACCTGCGTAAAAGAAAGAAGAAAGGAAAGGAAGAAAAGACAAAAAAGGAAGGAGAGAAATAAAAAATTGATGAAAGTTGAAAGGGTCTTTGATAATAAAAAGGAAGTGTAAGGTATTAAAATTAAGGTGAGTTATATTATATTTTGAGTTACCAAAATATATTTTACTTATGTTTTGACTTATCAAAATCTGTTTTACACCAGTTATGTTTTATTAATATATCAATAAAAGTTATGTTTTATAAACATTTCAGATACGTGGTTTTATTTCTGAACCGTATTTGCTTAAAAGGAAACCCATGAATATGTTTGGTTATATTTTAAAGAATATTTGACTATGACCTTATATATAATTATGTTTTGTAAGTATCACCACGGGAGTCCCACGCCTTGGGGAATTTAAATAACTATTGACCTCTGTTTGAACACTTTGTGGTCCTCTGTTTGTCATGGATCCATTGACCTCTGTTTTGTGCGGAGTAAAGTGCTGTGCGGAACTAAGTGCTATACTATTGTGGGAGCCACCTCTAGAATCCGTACGAGCCACCTCTTGAATCCGTACCTCTGTTCTGACTGTCACTTTCTAACTGTCACTTCAGTGACCTCTGTTCTGTTCTGTACCGTGGTTATGGTTATATATTTATATAATATTTGTATTTCAGCTACTCAAATGATTTGTTTATATAAATGTTTTGGCCTAACTAACAATCCATGGTTATTTCGTGTACCTTATACTCTTTGTATAATATTTCTCACTCTACCATGTGCTTATAGTTGTTTACCAATTTTCAAGAAATAACTTTTGGAAAGTCTTAGATGCAGGGCTGCAGAATAGACACACACAGCATTTTTATGATATTTTTAATGTAAATATCAACATTTTTGTTCAATATATTTTGTAATAAAAATAGAAGTTTCGATAATTATTTTGGTATCCTTATTTAAATTTTACTTTTACTTGCGTTTATTTATTTGTTTATGAATTGGCCGGAGATAATTTCAGTTACTGATCATCACGATACTTAATCCTTAGATACGGGGAGCGCGTGACATCATAAGTTATGAAAAACTGACTGAAATTTGAAATTTTGATCTGATGAATTCAGTTACGTCGGTTTTTCTAATGGCCCAGGTACTACAAATAGGAAAATAAAAAATCTCCTTAAAAATACTTCTCCTAATCTCCCTAATTTTCATTTTTAGCAACTGTTTTCTTTTCTTTCTTTTTTTTCTTCTTTTACCTGTTATGGAATTTCGGGGGATTCGGCCCCCTGATTTCGGGGCTCAATCACGGTTGCTACAAATATTGGGAATTGATCTTTCAATACTGTTTTAGAGCTCTAAATTGGAAGCACTAGAGCATCACTAATGATGTGGCACAGAAGGCCCCACCAAAGTGATGTGATGTTTTGGCTTGAGTTTGTTTTTTTTTTTTAGTTCATTAGTGCTATTAGTGGTCCAAAAATTAGTGGGATGAATCACCACCCTTGATCTTTTAGTATCAGTTAAGCTTTATACAAGTGGGTAGTTTATTCCAAATTTCCACATAGCATTTTCTTTATATTTCTCAGTTTGTATTGCAATTAATTATCCTATTCTTATACTATAATTCTCATCAAATTTTCATTTGGCAGATTAATCATGTGGTATACACTAGAACTGTGGGTCATTTGATGTGTGAATTGTGTAGTGAGTTGTGACAGACATTTTTGATAAGAGAAATAACTGGTGTAGTAAAAAAAATTAAAAAATATATATATATATACATATTATACATTTTAATAATTTAAATTTAATGTACTTTTTTATGTGTTTGTATTTTTTTTTGCCGTACCACTATGCAATTATTTTTCCTTTTTCGATATACCAATACTTTTGAGGCTATCTGTAACTAGGGGTGTAAAATTGATCCATCGAAACTCGTTCGTGGCCCTGTCCAAGCCCAATCTGTGACCTTGGACCTGGGCCGTGTATTTTGGGGTCTGACCTAGATTGAAGCCCAGTCTACCAGTCCGCTCAAGGCTTGAGCGGGACCAAAGCCCAGCCCACTCGACCTGTTCTAGGACTAATGTCATTTTCAAGCTATTTTGGTGAAAAAAATAATAAATAAATAAATGGTCAGACCCGACTCAAGCTTGAGCTGAGGCTGAGGCTTGAGTAGCCGTTGGGCCTAGGCTGAGATTTTGTACGAGTGAGCTAGCTTGGTTCGACTCGATTTTTTGAGGGAGCCCGCTAGGCTCAAAGGCTAGCCAGCCCAAGCTCGGGCTTGGATAGACCGGGCCGAACTGGGCCATTTTTACATCACTATCTGTAACCAAGGTGGGTGAGATTAAGGTATGGTGTTAAATCTATGTTAGGATCAAACAGAGCAAGTTGTCTAAGTTTTTTTTATGCATATACCATATTTTTAAGGGTTCGGCTTAGGGTTTAGAGTTTTTGGTTTTCTCAAGTTGCCATATCAACTTGAGACTGTTTGGACTTGATAGGCTCATTTTAAAATTGATTCTGATGATTCAAACCGTTCACTTTTTTAAACTTGTTGAGTAAAATATTTATGCAAAAAATTAAGATTGACATGGCTAGGCCCATAAAGGCCACAGCCCACAACGAACAAATCCAAACCCACCATTTGGACCCCATTGCATAACCCGGTTGCTAAAGTCCATGACAGCTGGAGGCCAACTGGACATGAAGGGCCAATGGCATTCGGACATGTGGCAGGTGCAGGACAGGCCACATCAGCAGACAAAGATCTGCAAAGTTATTGCCACAACACATCACCATTAATGCAGCCCATCACAGCATTTATTGCGACAACACCCCTCAGCCGGAACGCGTCTCCTTGCCCTGAACAAGGTAAGCTACAGCACAGGCTGGAGGCAAGACGGGCACGTCGGAAAAGACAGTGAAATGATTACCAAAGGATATAAGCAAGCATCGAAGACAAGAAGAAGGTTAAGCTTTTCTATCTCCACTCTCTCTTTACATACTTCATCTCCTTTCTTACTTGCTAACTTGCTCGTCGGAGGGTTCGCCGGAGGAATACCCCGTTCCCCACTGAACTTGCTTGCAGGTCATCTAGCAAGCTCCGCCTCCCAGACATGGGCTCGAGGAGCTTGGATCGGTCCAGCCCATCTACCGAGAACAAACAGTATCATCAGTTGGCGCCGTCTGTGGGAACCTTGGTTTGTCCGTGCGCCAGTTATGTTCACTGCCGCCGAAGACCCTGTTCCAGTAACCTTTTCACCTCACCCGTCAAGTGTATAGTCACTACTAGATCTATGGCTTCCCACCATAATACTGCCGAACATCAAATCGACCCTCCCAATCCAAACAACCCACCACAATACTTCATCGAACTTACCAACAGCATCAACTGCATGGCCGAGCAAAACCAAGCCTTAATAAATACTCTGTTCCAGAGAAACCTCCCCATTCCTCCACCGCCACCTCCAAATATTCCACCCCATCCAGAACAAACTCCGAGCCATACTGCCCCACAACCCAATCCACCTAACTCGGGAGTTTTACAACCTCCTAACCCACACGTAAATCCACTACCTCTACCTCCACGTCCGTCAGTCGTAACACCACCTCCTGAGGGAGAAGCCAACAGCGTCCAACACCTACCTCCCTCAGGTGGCGACAACATTCCTTTTTGGGACGTTGAACTCCGAGCCATGAAGCTTCAGCTCCAAAGGGTTATGCAGAATATCCAGCATAAGCCTTCCACTACAGCAAACTCACCATTTTGTCGCCTCCATCCGAGACAAACCCCTTCCCGCCAAATTCAAAATGCCCATCATCGACTCCTTCGACGGAACGACCGACCCCGTCGACCACCTGGAGACCTACCGCACCCTCATGATCCTCTATACCTTCCCAGACGAAATCATGTGCCGGGCCTTTTCCCGTGACTCTGAAAAGGTCGGCTCGGCTGTGGTTTAGCCAGCTACCACCAGACTCTGTCTCCACCTTCCAACATCTCAATGACTCTTTCCTGAGCCATTTTATCGGAGCCCAGCGTCAGCGACGCCCGGCCACCCAACTCCTTAATATTCGTCAGACCGAGGGAGAATCACTGCGCAGCTTCGTTACTCGCTTCAACACCGAATCCCTGCAAGTTGCAGAAAATGATGACAAGGTCATCCTCACAGCTTTTATGGCCGGTCTGCGATCGTCTGATTTCCTTTTCTCTCTCTCTAAAAACCCCCCGACCTCAATGGCAGTCCTACTCTCCAAAGCCCAAAAATACATGAATGTCGAGGACTCACTAGCAGCTCAGCAGGATCCAACAGCTAAAAACTCAACCCCAAGAGAAAAGAGAAAAGACTCAGAACCCAAAAACGGCCAGTATCATAGCCAAACACCCCACTATACAGACCGACCCCCTCGTGCAGACCGGACGACACCAGTCTGACCGCCCAGTTAGTTCGAGCGATATACACCCCTCAATTCTCCCATGGAACATGTCCTCAATCAGATCCAACGGGACTACCCCCCTCAAATGGCCTTCCCCTCCGCGGAACCTTTCCAACCGGAAAGACCAGTCCAAATATTGCCGTTTCCATCAGGACCATGGCCATAACACTGATGACTGCATCAATCTCAAGGATCAGGTGGAGACCTTTATTCGCCAAGGGCGCCTAAGCCAGTTCACCGACACCCGTCCTCAGCAAAGGCAAAGAACAGAACCCCACAGAGACAATCGCTGGCATACCCCACCGCGGCGGCCAGCTCAACCAAATCAAGGCCATGATCGACCTCCACAACAGCCTCGGCCACAAGGTAACCCACCCCCGCCTGTTGGTGAAATCAGAGTTATTTCAAGTGGACTTGCCTGCGGGGGACCATCCCGTTCGGCTTAGAGGGCAGAACTGAGAAAAATACGGCAGGGCTCAAACAAGACAGTCGCTACTGTAGACCGACCTTCCAAACAGCCCAAACAATGGACAGAGCCCATCACCTTTACGGACGCTGACTGTACAGGCATCCGTTACCCACATGATGACCCCCTTGTCATTTCGGCCATCCTCTCCAATTACAAGGTCAGACGAGTTCTCATTGACAACGGCAGCTCTTCAGACATCATTTTCCTCAACTGCTTCCGCTAGCTCAAGATTGGGGAAGAAAGCTTGTCTCCACTCCAAACCCCCCTGGTCGGCTTCACTGGCGACCGTGTGACCTTCATTGGTTCCATTGACCTTCCCATCACCATCGGCGAATACCCATGGCAGGCCACGAAGTTGCTCACTTTCCTTGTGGTCGATTGCCCATCTGCCTACAACATTATCCTTGGCCGCACCGCCCTAAACGCTTTCCAAGCCATCACATCCACCTATCATCTTGCCCTCAAGTTTCCCACTGATCTCGGGGTCGGAACAGTCAGAGGAGAGCAGACCGTGGCCAGGGAGTGTTATGTTGCTTCACTTAAAGAAGTCAAGCTGAAGGAGGCAATGATCATCGAAGGACTTGACGTCCGGGATGAGGACGAGCTGGTCAGAGGAGAACCAGTGGAGGAGCTCGTTGAGGTCCCTATTGACCCCACCAACCCATTGAAAACTGCTAAGATCGGCAGCCAACTACCCCCCCAAGCGAAATCCGATCTTACTGCCCTTTTGACCGAATACAATGATGTCTTTGCTTGGACCCATTCAGACATACCAGGCATTGACCCCACCTTTATAACTCACCGCCCTCAGCATCGAACCTGATTTTCGACCTTACAGACAAAAGCAGCGTATTTTCCACCCAAAGCGCAATAATCTCATAGCCGCAGAGGTTGACAAACTCCTTGAGGCTCAATTCATCCGAAATGTGGACTATCCTAAGTGGCTGTCCAATGTGGTTCTGGTCCGCAAGAACAATGGCAAGTGGCGACTCTACGTCGATTCCTCTGACCTGAACCGAGCTTGCCCCAAGGATAGCTATCCACTCCCCTGCATAGATCTGCTGGTCGACGCCACGGCCGGTCACCAAATGCTCAGCTTCATGGATGCTTTCTCCGGATACAACCATATCATGATGCACTCAACTGATCGGGAACACACATCCTTCATCACCGACCGAGGTACATACCACTACTGTGTAATGCCGTTCGGACTAAAGAATGCTGGGGCCACTTACCAACGGTTAGTCAATGTCGTTTTCCACCATCAGATCGGTCGGAACATAGAAGTGTATGTGGACGACATGCTAGTCAAGAGCAAACTCTCCACTGACCATCTGACCAACCTACGAGAGACCTTTGCCACCCTCCGCAAGTATCAGATGAAGCTCAACCCAGAGAAGTGCGCTTTTGGCATAGGATCTGGAAAGTTCTTGGGGTTCATGGTCAGTCAACGCGGCATTGAGGCCAACCCTGAAAAGATCAAGGCCCTGATTGAGATGCAGTCACCCAAAACTGTTAAAGAAGTTCAAAGACTCACCGGCAAAGTGGCGGCCCTCAACCGCTTCATTTCCCGCGCAACAGATAAGTGCCTACCATTTTTCAAAGTTCTTCGGCAAACTTTTGAATGGACAGCTGAATCTGAAAAGGTTTTTCAGCAGTTAAAGCAATGCATAGCCAATCTCCCCTTTCTTTCACAAGCAATTACGGGCGAGCCCCTATTCCTCTATTTAATAGTATCGACCACCGTTGTCAGTGTAGCTCTTATCAGGGAAGACGGCTCGATCCAATGGCCGGTCTACTACATCAGTCGAGCTCTTAGGGGAGCGGAGCAAAATTACCCACTGCTAGAAAAGTTGTCCCTGGCCTTGGTCACCGCCTCCAGACGACTTCGTCCTTACTTTCAGGCCCATTCCATAGTGGTCCTCATCGACCAGCCCCTGAGGAAGGTCATGCAACAACCAAAGCTCTCTGGCCGACTTATGCAATGGTCAGTGGAACTCAGTCAGTTTGACATCTCCTACCGCCCTCGCACAGCAATCAAGGAACAAGCCATCGCCGACTTCATCCTGGAATTCACCAACCCCACCCCAACCACCACCTCCCCACCCCTACCAACTCCTACCAAACCAGAAGACCCCCATTCTTGGATTCTCAACGTCGATGGGTCATCCCGGAGGGAAGGTAGTGGGGCTGGCCTCATCCTCACTTCCCCTGAAGGTGGTTATTTCAAATGCGCTCTCCGTCTTTTGTTTGAAGCCAGCAATAATGAGGCCAAATATGAAGCATTGATAGCAGGACTCCGCCTGGCCAAGGATATTGGTGTCAACCACCTCCGAGTGTTCAGTGACTCCCAACTCATCGTCGGTCAGATTACGGGGGAATTCGATGCCAAGGATGGCACAATGCGGGCTTACAAGGACATGGCGCTCCCCCTCGTTCGCCTTTTCAACACTTTCCAGATCAAGCACATACCCCGCGCGAAAAACTCCAAAGCAAATGAGATGGCTCAGTTGGCCTCTGTAGATCAGTCCGACCTCAGCCATGGAGTCCGCCTTGAATACCTGACTCATCCGGCCATCTCACCCGACCCGCACGAGGTGCAATTCCTCCAACATGAACCTATTTCCTGGGCATCTGACATCATCCAGTTTTTGACAACAGGCGAACTCCCAGATGACCAACAGCAGGCCACCAAGGTCAGGGCTTGATCGTTTAACTACATCCTAGTTGATGGCGTCTTGTATAAATGTGGTTTTTCACGACCATATCTGTGATACCTCAACTCAACTCAAGCAACCTATGTAATGCAAGAAATCCATAAGGGCATTTGTGGCAATCATTCGGGTGGCAGGTCTTTGGCCCACAAAATACTCCGTACTGGTTATTTCTGGCCGACCCTCAATCAAGATGCCACTAATTTTGTCCTCAAATGCGACAAGTGCCAACGCTTTGCCAACATCCCCCATGCTCCTCCCACTGAACTGATTACGCTCTGCAGCCCGTACCCGTTCGCCAAATGGGGGATCGACCGAATTGGTCCACTTCCCACCGGCCGAGGCCAGACCAAGTTCGCAATTGTTGCCATTGATTACTTCACCAAGTGGGTCGAGGCAGAACCTCTTGCCACCATCACCGAACGGAACACAACTAAGTTCATCTGGCAGTCAATTGTTTACAGGTTTGGCATCCCTCAGGCCATCGTGTCCGACAACGACAAACAATTTGACAACGCCAGATACAGAAAGTTCTGTGCAGACCTCCAGATCCGACCATATTTCTCCTCCCTCGATCATCCCTAAGCTAATGGCCAGGTTGAGGTCACCAATCGTTCTCTTCTGAAGATCATCAAGACTAAGCTAGAAGCTGTTAAAGGACTCTGGGCCGAAGAACTACCAAATGTACTCTGGGCCTACCAAACTACAGCTCGAACTCCCACCGGGGAAACCCCTTTCCGCCTAACATATGGTGCTGAGGCGGTTATTCCAGTGGAAGTCGGTCTGCCGACCCCCAAAGTTTTACACCCAGATCCAGCGCTCACTGACGAGCTCCACCGAGCGGACCTAGACCTAATTGAAGAACTCAGGGAGACCACTGCAGTCAGACTGACCTCATACCAACAAAAAATGAGAACACATTACAACCGCAAGGTCCGACCAAGGGAGTTTGCTGTTGGGGACCTAGTGTTGTGAGAAGCAACCCTTGCCACCAAGAATCCGACTAAGGGTAAATTGGCAGCCAAATGGGAGGGACCTTATGTTGTGAAAGCCAGACCACGTCTAGGCACTTACCGGCTTCAGGATCCGAAAGGACGAGACCTCCCATACCCCTGGAACGCCGAACACTTGAAACAGTATTTTCAATAAACTACTGCTTTTGAGTTGCTCAGTTATTTTATTTTCTTTTTGAGAAGTTACATGCTTAAACATTCTTGTCATCATTTTGTGCAATGTAATTTATTGACATTTTTATCTCTCAGTCATATATATGGTGTCTCAATGACGTTTTACTTCAAAAGCCTCCGCCAGACTGAGCACCTCAAAAGCCTCCGCCAGACTGAGCACTTCCAAAGCCTCAACCAGACTGAGCACTTCTAAAGCCTCAGCCAGACTGAGCACTTCAAAAGCCTCGGCCAAACCGAGCACTTCCAAAGCCTCAGCCAGACTGAGCACTTCAAAAGCCTCGGCCAGACCGAGCACTTCCAAAGCCTCAGCTAGACTAAGCACTTCAAAAGCCTCGGCCAGATCAAGCACTTCCAAAGCCTTCGCCAGACTGAGCACTTCAAAAGCCTCGACCAGACCGAGCACTTCCAAAGCCTCAGCCAGACTGAGCACTTCAAAAGTCTCGGCCAGACCGAGCACTTCCAAAGCCTCAGCCAGACTGAGCACTTCAAAAGCCTTCGCCAGACCGAGTACTTCCAAAGCCTCAGCCAGACTGAGCACTTCAAAAGCCTCGGCCAGACGAAGCACTTCCAAATCCTCAGCCAGACTGAGCACTTCAAAAGCCTCGGCCAGACGGAGCACTTCCAAAGCCTCAGCCAGACTGAGCACTTTAAAAGCCTCAGCCAAACCGAGCACTTCCAAAGCCTCAGCCAGACTGAGCACTTCAAAAGCCTCAGCCAGACCGAGCACTTCCAAAGCCTCAGTCAGACTGAGCACCATGATCACCTCAACCAAACAGAATGCCATCATTGTGATGATTCTAAAAACTCCACAAGACATGAGCAAGACACATAGTTCTAGCAATCAAGATACACATTTATAATTAAGTGACACGCTTAAATGAGCTAAATCTTTCAAACATTTCATGTGAGGCATTATGAACTTACAACCTCAAAACTTCCAAATACATACATGCGTGCAAGCCTCAAGCTTCAATTTACCCTTAATAGCACACTTAGTCACAATTTGAGGTCAACATTTTTATACCACCCCTTGTTTAGTTAAACCTCCAGAGACTTCCTTGCACTTTTTCTGCACCAATCAGATTACTTCCTCAATAGCACGACGAACACCAACACACAACTCCATCACAAGTTCAATACTCCAACTCTGATCTACGTTGAATTTTGAGGTGCTTTACATTATTACAAATTTAGTTTCACTGTACAAAGCGGAATTTCTAACTTAACTCTGTATTATTGCGAATTCAATTTCATTATGCATTTCGGCGTCCCTAGCCTTACTCAGCTATTATCACCAGTTTCTATCACCAGTCTTCATCTATTTTAGACATCGGTAAACATACTCAATTGCAAAATAAAATTGAAATTTCATTTATTCAAAAATATGTACATCAGTCCACTATAGTACTTCAAAAAAAAAAACAAAAAAACAAAAAAACAAAACAAAACAAAAAAAGGGAGAAAAGAGATACAATGTGTATACAAAAACAAAACAAAAACTCTTCAGTGCACACATCTTCACTTCACTCCTCTTCATCACTGGAGACAAGGTCTGCCTCTTCAATTCCTTCATCCAGGGGGGTCTGGGCCACGTCATCCTCCCCAATCGTAACACTACTCAGGTCAAGCTCTGGGAACAGCTTCTCCGCCCTACGTTTGAACATTTTTCATCCGCTGTCCCAGTACTCAGCCATTTGGTGCTTGTAGAAGTCCGACTACTGGAAACTTTCAATGACTTCAGACTCAGTCCTCCCCGCAGCAGTCGTCCTTGATGGCCCAGCCCCCCCAGTTTCCTCCCTAGCTAAACTGATGGCGACTGCGGCATCAAGCGCCATCTGAAATTCAGGCGATCCTTTGAATTGGTCAACCGCTGCAATGCACAGATCGGGGTAGGCTGCCCTTTCAGAGGCTACCTTCGCCCTTTCTTCATCCAGCTCTTTCTAAAGGATCGCCTTCTCAGAGGCGGCCTTGGCCCTCTCAGCCTCCAACTCCTTCTGTAGAGCCTCCCTTTCAGCAATCGCTCTTCCTCTCTCCACCTCCAACTCCTTACGCAGGCTCTCCCTCTGCTCCTTTGCTTTGGCACGCTCGCCCTCCAACTCCTTTTGTAGAGCGTCAACTTTCACATCCACCTCATCTTTTTGCCTGACCAGCTCTTCATTGTTGTTCATCGCCTCTTCATGGCGTTCAACTGTGACTGCGCAAGCTTTCTGGGCCTCATCCACCTTCTTCTGCTCGCCAGCCAGCTGGAACTCGAGCGACACAACTTGGTGGCATGCGCTCTCCAGCTCCGTCTTGGCCACTTGCAGATCGGGATGAGCACTCTCCCAGCTTGCCTTCTCCTTCTTCAATTTTGTAAGTTGAGACTTCGCTTCCTCTGCCTTTAATTTGCCCGCCTTCCTCAGAAGGGCCCCTGCCAAGGTGGTTACCTCCATTTGGGCAGAGCATAACCCCTTCAGCAGGTCAGCCTCACTGAACTTAGACGCCGAGTGCAGAGCTGCCTCCTCCACGATCTTCACCAGGCGATCTGCCCCCGCCCTAGCTGGGCCTTTCTCTCCCTCCAACCGTCCGGCCACCGCACGAGCATGATAGATTGTTGTGGTCAGACCGACTCCTCCTTCCTGGGGTACAGGGCCCCTTTGGGTCTGTTCCCTCCCACTCGGTTCAGCATCAGTCACCCCAACTCCTCCTTGTCCTGCTGGGGCCATCTCCACAACCTCCAGCGCTGGGATGACCCCCACCACTTCTGGGGTATCCTTAGCCGCAGGGGTCTCCACCCCAGCTGGAACAACCTTAGCTTTCTTGGACCCAGGCTCATCTGCAGCCTCCTCAGGGGTACCTCTTTTCTTCTTCTTCTTCTTCTTCTTCAGAGCCTCACCCTCCCTCCTCGCCTGTTCTTTCACAGGATCAACTGGGGGCGGTCGGGGCTCGAAACTGCCTAAGTCCTTACCCCCCAATGGCCTTGGGCGTGGTCGGATCCTCTCCCGCGCAATCGGTTGACGTGGTCGGTCTCCTTGAGCTTCTTTAAACTTTGTGGCCCTGGCCAGTATGGCCCTATCTTCAGCCTCCTGTGCTTTTCTCCTCGCCTCCAACTCCGCTCGGTCGAGGTCTCCACTACTTGGCCTTGGTCCCAACCCTGCCTCAAACAAAGCTGAGGGCTGCACGAGTTCATCCCACCTGGCCCTCTCCTTCTCCCTCCAGGCCTTCACTTTCCTTATCCTTTCCTCTGCTTCTGCCCCTAACTTTAGCTCCATAGAGCGTGTGGGCACCTTCCACATTGTACGCACCCCAGCCCCTCCAGCGGTGGACACATAGAACCACCTGGGTCTCCAGTCCTTGATCGACGTTGGCAACCCCGCCACCAAACCCTCTCCTGCCGCCGCCTGCAGGGTGACCTAGGTCTCCTACTGCCCTGCGGCCTTGTAACAGCCAAAGAACTCATCTACTGTCATGGCCTGTCCCCCATTCGCCTTTGGCCAGGCACTTGCGCAAGCTAGCATGATCTTCCAGGCATTGGGCATTAGTTGCCCTGGTGCTACCTCTAAACGGTTAAGCACGTCTACCACTATTTGCGGTAGTGGCAACCTCAGTCCACTCTTTAGCGTTTCCTCATAGAGGGAAAACTCTCCTGCCCTGGCGTCAGACGGCCTTTCCGTCGATGTCGGCAGCGATAGCTCCACCTCTGCAGGGATCTGGTACTTTTCACGGATCACTTCCAACTCCGCCGCCGTAATCGTGGACTTGTCAACCTTCATGTGCCAGTGGTCTGGTTCCACCTGGCTGATTTGCTTTGGCGCTGCTATTATGGTGGAACCATGGGATCGCACCACCGGCTCCCCCACCCTCTCTGACTTATATTGCGCCGCTAGCTCTTCAGCATCGTCGTCTCCAAGGGGGTCTACCCTCACATTCACAGCTCCTTCTTGTGCCATTTCTAGGGTATGTTTACGAATCGCTTCTGATGCAGGAGCAAGAAAATTGAAGAAATGTTGCAAAGGGGTATCGTGAGCGACAAATGAAGTAAGACTTGGAATGTTTTGGTTTTTTGTAAATAAGTAAGTGAATCGCACAATGCCAAAAGCCCACGGTTTGCCCGTCTTCCAAGGATCCCAATTAATTTTCGCCAGTTTGAAAACTTTTCAAATCATCCGCCAAAACTGTCTTTTCAACCCCATAATGACCTATCGTTTCATTTTTACTCCAACGCCTCACTTACCCACTACGATAGCGCCATGTGTATGGCCGCGATGCACTGCCCCAACAACTTCCCCTGTCTTTTCCACTTCAAATCCTCATTTCACATGCTGCCTCTTGAGCCCCGCGCCCCTCCGCTCGGCCTTCACGCAGTCAGCCCCCCTCACGATCGGCCTTTCCTCTCGTGGTCGGCACTCCTGGCGGTCGGCCCTCCCACTCGGCTCCCCTCGCGGTCGGCACTCCTCGCGGTTGGCCCTCCCACTCGGCTCCTCTCGCGGTCGACACTTCTCGCGGTCGGCCCTCCCACTCGGCTCCCCCCGCGGTCGGCACTCCTCGCGGTCGGCCCTCCCACTTAGCTCCCCTCGCGGTCGGCACTCCTCGCGGTCGGCCCTCCCACTCGGCTCCCCTCGCGGTCGGCCCTCCCAATCGGCTCCCCCCGCGGTCGGCACTCCTCGCGGTCGGCCCTCCCACTCGGCTCCCCTCACGGTCGGCACTCCTCGCGGTCGGCCCTCCCACTCGGCTCCCCTCGCGGTCGGCACTCTTCGCGGTCGGTCCTCTCACTCGGCCCACCTCACGGTCGCTCCTCCCACTCGGCTCCCCTCACGGTCAGACCCTTTCCCGCTCGGTCCGCTAACTCGACCCCCCTGACAGCCGGGCACATTTTCCTTATTACTAGTCCCTTCGTTGGACTGAAACTGCACTCGGGAATGGGGGACTACTGACATGGCTAGGCCCATAAAGGCCACAGCCCACAACGAACAAACCCAAGCCCACCATTTGGACCCCATTGCATAACCTGGTTGGTAAAGTCCATGACAGCTGGAGGCCAACTGGATATGAAGAGCCAATGGCATTCGGACATGTGCCAGGTGCAGGACAGGCCATATCAGCAGACAAAGATCTGCAAAGTTATTGCCACAACACATCACCATTAATGCAGCCCATCACAGCATTTATTGCGACAACACCCCTCAGCCGGAACAGGGCCCCTTACCCTGAACAAGGTAAGCTATAGCACAGGCTGGAGGCGGGACGGGCACGTCGGAAGGGACAGTGAAATGATTACCAAAGGATATAAGCAAGCATCGAAGACAAGAAAAAGGTTAAGCTTTTCTATCTCCACTCTCTCTCTACATACTTCATCTCATTTCTTACTTGCTAACTTGCTCGTCGGAGGGTTCGCCGGGGAACTACCCCGTTCCCCACTGAACTTGCTTGCAGGTCATCTAGTAGGCTCCGCCTCCCAGACGTGGGCTCGAGGAGCTTGGATCGGTCCAGCCCATCTATCGAGAACAAACAATATCATCAAAGATAATTGGACATTGGTAGTTATATATTTGAATCATATTTGTTTTAAAAAAATGGGCAATAAATATAATTTCACAAATAATCATCTTTGTAAAAAATTTGATTCAAACATATAGTTATCAATGTCCGATCATCTTAATTTTTTTCATGAATATTTTACTCAATGACTCTTAAAAGGTAAACGGTTTGAATTATTGAAATGGACTTATGATGGGCACTATAGATCCTTAAGTTCTCTCATGTTGAGATCCCAATATGAGAGAAACTCAACCATTTCTAAATATGTTACAAACACCACTTACAAACCCAAATTTACCACATATGAAAGTTGTGTGGTTGAGATTGAATTTATATAGTATGTGGTTTATGTGTAGAATCAATCTAAACTAAAATACGATAATTCTAAATAATTTCTAAATAGTTAAATCTTGATTTATAATAATGTTATTGTTTTTTTATATTCTTGTCATATTGGGTTTTGTTTATACATTAAAAAAAAAAAAATGATTACTCTACGCAACTTATTTTTCTTACAATCTCCTTAATGATGTGATAAGCAAAATTTAAGATAGCGTTTAGTATCGTTTACGTTTTTGGTTTATGTTTGTAAAAATTTTATAAACTAATTTTTGCTTATTTTTAGAAAAACATAAATTATAAACACGTTTGGTTTGAACAAAATGTTTAAAAAAATTTAAAAACATAAACTAATAAATATGTTTGTTCAGGCTTAAAATATTTATATTTATTTTTATTATTTATGACAATGGGATCACACACATTATAATTGAAAAAAAATTAATTAAAAAAAATATTGGAAAAAAAATTAATTAAAAAAATAATTGAAAAAAATTTAATTGGGAAAAAAAATTATTTGAAAAAAAAATTAATTGAAAAATATAATTTAAAAAATTTATTTGAAACAAAAAATTATTTTAAAAAAAAATTAAAAATTGAAAACATAAACTCATTTTTTGAATTTACGTTTTTTCCTCAAATTTATAAACTGAGACAACCATTTATAAACCAAAAAAATTATCAAACAAGTTTTTATGACAGTTTTTAAAAATTTTATAAATATAAACTGAAAACTGAAAATCAAATGGTTACCAAATAAACCCAAAATTGACCGACATTTAAATAATTTTTTAAAACTCTCCTTACATGTATTTTATTTTGCCACTGTATTAAAGGATTGTAGGGGAAAAATTGTGTGGACATAACGCTGCTCTAAAAATAAAGATAAAGCCTTCGTTTGGGATGTGAGTTAGTTTTTTTTACTATTTTAGTCTAGGACTAAAAAACTCGTTTGAGACAGGCTTTTTAGCTTTTTTGAGTTTTGTGAGAAAAAAAAAAAAATTATGATTTGAATATGATATTTTATTTTATTGAGTTTTTAATTTTTTTTTTATCATTTTGTGATTAAAATAACCACAAAAAAAAAAAACCTATGCCAAACATAGCCAAATGAATAGAATAGAAGATTTGGGTCGAAGGGGGTGGCATGGCATGTATTTGTTGGCCAAAGTTAAATTGATTATGATTTTCTTATTAAGATTATGTGAAAAAAGGTAGCAAAATCAATATTTATTTATTAGAAATTACTTATAAGAGTGGTGTTACATGCATCAATTAATATATTAATTAGTGTATCAACATTAATTATAATATTATTATTATGGGAAAAGCACCAATAAATTCCAAATTTGGAAATGTTAAACCATTTAGTCCCAAATGTTTTTTGTTAGACTAATAAGTCCTATTTCTCTAAAAACTTACTATAGGCATTTTTATGTTTAACATTATTCATCGACCATCAAACATTAGCAACGTCAGAATTATTTTTCAAACATCAAACATTACCAACGTCAGGATTGTTCGTATAATTTTGGTGAGAACAATATCAACGTTAGAATTATTCATCCAACATCTAACATTATCAAACGTGAGGATTATTCATCAAACATCAACCATTAAACATTAGGATTATTCATCATACATCAAACATTATTCATCAAACATCAAACACAACCATTAAACATTAGAATTATTCATCAACATCAAACATTATTCATCAAACATCAAACATCATAATAAAAAATAACGTCAAACATCACAACATCATCATCAAAACAACATCAAACATTTTGGGTGTTTCAAACAACAAAAATTAATGTAGATCAAGCAACATCATCAAATCGGCAACATCACCGTGGGTTTTTCAAACATCAAACACCCAGAAATCTGCAATTAAATCTGCTTCAAACATCTCACAAAAAAAACTTTCATCAAATCGGCAACATCAAACATTGATCTCCGATTTTCTAGACAATTAAATCTCACTTTAATGGTGTTTCTGATCTGATTTCAAACAAAATTGTGGGTGTTTCAAACATCAATTGATGTTCCAAACAGAATAAATTGATGTTCCAAACTGTACCCATTGTAGATGGTTGGGCTTCGATTGCAGATTCGAAGAGAGGGAGAAAATAGATGTAGATGTGTATATGTTCTAAAAATTAAATTAAAAGGTGGGTTTGTATATATACATCCAGATACTGATTTTACAAAGTATACATCTACATCTACATCTACATCTACATACAGAATAAAAGAACAAGAGGGCTTGGGTAGTGGGTGGGCATTATTTTGATAATGGATTTATGGGCGATTGGATAGCGCTGGTGTTTATGGTGCTAGCTACGATGGCCGATCACTGATTCATCTTCCACTGTCGGGTGAAAACATCATCCATAGCAGTGGGTGGTTCTGTGGCACCATCTATGGAAGGTTGTGGTGGTCCAAACAAAAGTTGGAATCGGTGTCGGAATCGGAGGGGGCATAATCGTCGAGTCTACGTTTGGAAGGGAGGCGATTGAGGCGTTGATGGACACAATCGATCGAGGTCTCGACGAGAGACATTGAAGGGCTAAGAAGCCTCCACAATAGTGATTGGGGGATTAAGGGAAGAGGGTTCAGTCCATCATCGAATCAACAAGTCTAGGGCTCCAAACAAAACCCTATCTTTGGGAAGCAGACAATTTAATGAATCTGATGTTTGAATATGATGTTTACCATTTTGAGTTGGTGTTACATTATATTACTGAATCTGATGTTTGGAATTTGATGTTTAAATGAATCTGATTTTTAGTGTTTATGTTTAAATGAATCTGATATGTTATTTTGTCTTGAATATTTGTTACGATGTTGTTTTTGATGATGTTGTGATGTTTTAGGATGTTATTCTGATGATGTTTTACGATGTAGTTGATGATATTGATGTTTTTATGATGTTTTTTAGTGATGTTGGTGATGTTTTTTAGGACTAAATGGTTTAATAAAAAACATTCAGGACCAATTAGTGTAACATTTACTAAAATAGGATTTATGAGTAATTTTTCCTATTATTAATCCCACTCATTAATTACATTACAAATATTAATTTTTTTTAAAATTATATTACATCATCAATTGATATATTAATTAATTAATTAGGCCTAGTTTGGGAAGACTAAATAAGTGCACTTTTTGAATTTTTATGAAATATGAGTTGGGTTTGGGTTGGATTTGAAGTGATGTATTAAAGAGGTAATGTGATTTAAATAAGATGATGTGACTTAAATAAGATAGTAATTTTTTATCTTTTTTCAATCTTCCCAAACTAGGCCTTAATTTACATAACATTATTCTTTTCATAATGCCAGGAAGGGCGTTTACACTTTGGAAAATGGTTGAGGCCTCGAATCTGAGGCCTCGAATCCCATTTTTTTTTCTTTCTTTCTTTCTTTCTTCTTCGTAGAACCAGAGGGGAGAGGAAGAAGAGGGGAGGGGAAGAAGAGAGAGAGGAAGGGGAGGGGAGGGGTCCGGATTCGCCGTCGCAGCTCGTCGAGCTTGCCACCCGTCCGATCGTCGCCCGATCCAGCTCGTCGCAGCAGCTGCACCGCCGTCGCCTTCGCCTCCGGCCCGCCTCCGCCTCCTCCTCCTCCTCCCTCGGTGATTATGGCCCCCTCCAGTCCAGCCCACCGGCGACTCTCTCTTCTTCCCCTCCTCTCCCCCTTCTTCCCTTCCCCTCTCCTCCCCCTCTCTCTCTTCTTCCCCTCCCCTCTGGTTCATTCGAGCCAAATTCGAGATCTCGAATTCGAGGCCTCTATCACGACTCTTACACTTTAATTGAATTCAACAATCATTATTAATAATTATAAATAAATAAATAAATTTGACTTGACACATTAACTCTTCGTAATAAATGCCAACGCATGTCGGAGCAAGAAATCTGGGAGGGACCAGAGGTGTAGCGCTTAGGTATAGCTTTTTAAGGGAATGATTATGATACACTCTTTAATAGGACTCGGGGCACAGTAATAACTGTTGTGCCTTATTTTGAAATGTATTATGAATTTATTTTTATAATCTGAACCGTTCATGTTGTAAGGTTTGTTGAGTACTTCATGCCTATCAAAAATTATATCAATCGGATACCAATAACTATATGATTGATAACCAAAAAAATAAACAAGAAGTTTTTAAAAATATGCAATTCGATCATATAGTTATTGATATCCGATTAATATGATTTTTGGTAGGCTTGAAGTATTCAACAAATCCTACAAAATGACGGTTCAGATCATAAAAATAAGCCCATAATGCATCTCAAAATAAGGCACAACAGCCACTGCTCAGTGACCCCAATTCCTCTTCAATAGGGGTGTATCATACATATTTTATAATTAAAAAAAAAAAAACATAATAAGGTCAAGTTTGGCATATTGTAAAAAAGTCAAAAAGCTAAAAAGTTACTCAAAAAGTTAAAAAGTTAACACTATTCACCAAAAGTCAACAATTACGGCTGCATAACTCAGAATCCTAATTTTTCTCTACAAATCAATTTTTATAATTTTTTATTACACATTTTTTCATAAAAAGTCAAAAAGTTAACCCAAACATCTATATTTTCTTCTTCAATTTTTTAATCTAAAAAGACAAAAAGTGCACTTATTTAAGACACTCTAAACAACTCCTAAATATGTATCATCTATATTTTATAATTAAAAAAATAATATAATTTTATATTTTCTAAAACATAATTTAAAAAAATTTATAATCAAATATTATATCAACCATAACTAAATATTATTATAATTAAAAAAATTAATAATAATTAAAAAATAAAATAATATAAACTAAAAGTGCATAGAATTTCCTAACCTTTAAATTTTGGATGGAGTTTGGAAATACTCATAGCTTAGTTAAACTCATCCAAATTAAAATCACACATGGATTTATTAATGAAAAACATTATGCATACTACCTTCAAATTCTAAATGTATTCCAAATGACAATTATATTGTTGAGATTGAATTTATCAAAAAGTAAAATTTATATATAGAATAAATTTAAATGATAAAATAACAATTCTAAATAATTTTTAAATAAGTAAATCTAAATTTATAATATTATTATTCATTAATTGGTGACATATGATTTACTTTCACACATACCAAAGAAAATAAATGCATTCCCCACATGCACAAAAATTGTGAGAAAATGACAAGTCAAGTCAAGTCGCACAAACACCCCACCCATATCTCCAATTATGGCTTGTGTGTCTTGCGATCAACGCATTATCGATAGTCCTAATTAATTACAATCCTAGTTAATTTGAACCAAATATGTCTAGATCCATTTACTCAGTAGGGCAAAAAACATAAAAATATTTGACTCACTTTAATTGAATTAATCAATCATAATTAATGAAGAAAAATTCTAACCTCACTCGACTTATCAAACTCTTTATGTAAATTCGAGCTTAGGCTTTGCCAAAACAATTTAGATTAGAGGTTGGAGTCAAGTCGAGATTGACACAAATCCTTTTAAATTTTAAATTTAATTTGAAAATAGTATTAGCTCAATTGAACACGTCTTAAATAAAATTACAATACATGCTATTTACGCTGATAACGTTATGATTTACCTTAATATGTATTAATAAATATATGCATTACCACATGAATTACCTCACACTAACAAGAAATTATTCAATGCTTTTAAAGTGATGCCCCATTTCATTATTAAATAAAGTAAAAAAATAAAATATTTGACTCACTTTAATAGAATTGATCAATCATAATCAATGAAGAAAAACTCTAACCTAACTTGACATTTCTCTTTATATAAATTCGAGCTCAAGTTTGGCAAGACAGTTTGGATTAGAGGTTGGATTCAAGTCGAGGTTGGTACAAATCCTTCCAAATTTCAGATTTAGTTTGGATATACTACTAGTTCAATTGAACACGTCTCAATTAAAGGCACATATACATGCCTCCTTGCATTATGATTTAGCTTAATATGGATTAAGGAAAATAAATGCATTACCATATGAATCCCGTCACACTAACAAGAAATTATTCAATGCTTTTAGAGTGATGCTCCATTTCATTATCACTAATGACAAATTTCACATTTTCTCATAAAACCTTAACACAAAGTGATAGTTTTATTGTTTACACCAATAGCTATTAAATTAGAGTGCCACTTAGATTTGCTCCAAGAGTACTTAATAATTTGAAAAGGTCTACACATACAGAAATCGATCATAGAATCGGACACAACCCTTTTATATGAGATGGTGTGTCTGGTTTTGTGAGATGATTGTGTTTGGTTGTGTATTTTCAAAATAACTTAAATAATTTTTCCACACTAACCTAAAACTCAATTTTTGCATATTGGGATCATCACATTATTAATAGTCTTGATCAATTATGACCGTTTAATCTAATTGAAGTGAGTCAAAGATCTTATTTAGTTCTATCTATTTTCTGAAGAAGGTAAAAAAAAAAAAAAATTATCCAATTGGGGATTCGATTTCTCAAAATAGTAAAAAAATAAAATATTAGACACACTTAAATTGATCGATCATAATCAATTAAGAAATTTTTTAAATACATAGAATTTGATTATAGCCTTTAGCCCAAATTGTCTTGCCAAAACCTATGCTCGGATTTATATCAAAGAGTTCAACGAGTTGAGTTTGGTACAAATCTCACTAAATTTTGAATTGAGTTTGGAGATTTTACTAGTTCAATTGAACACGTTTCAATTAAAATTACGTATAATAGGTTCATTAACTAGTGACACGTTATTTTTGCTCATAACGTTATAATTTCCCTTAATACGTATTAAGAAAAATAAATGCATTCCCACATGACAAGAGATATACAAGAAGTCATGTCATACTAACTAGAAATTATTCAGTGTTTTGGGAGCAATGCTCCATTTCGTTTTGCTAAATGTTAATTTCACACTGTTTCCTAAAACTCTAATACAAAATTGATGACGTTTATAATTTATGTAGATAGCTATTAGTTTAGACTACCACCTGAACTTGTTCTAAAAACGCTTAATAATTTGAAAAAATTTAGAAATATATAAATCGATCACAGAATTAGATACAATCTTCTCATATGAGATAAATCATTCCTTTTTTTCTTTGTGGATTTATAGTTGTGTGAAAGGATTGTATCTGATTTTATGATTGATTTTTATATTTCTAAAGTAATTGATATAATTTGTCCACACTAACGTCCCACCCTACCTACAACTCGATTTTTGCTTATTGGGATCGTCACATTATTAATAGTCTTGATTTTTGCATAGTGGGATGATCACATTATTAATAGTCTTGATCAATTATGATCAATTAAACTGATTGAAGTCAATCAAATATCTTATTTAGCGGGGATTCATTTTTTCAAGAAGGTAAAAAGTTATTTAGTTGGGGATTCAATTTCTCAAGAAAATAAGCAAAATAGAATATTGGATCCACTTTAATTAGGTTGATCAATCATAATCAATTAAGAAAAAATTTAAATGTATAGAATTTGATTATCGCCTTTGCCTTAATTGTCTTGTCAAAATTTTATCGAAGTGTTTAACGGGTCAAGTTTGGAATTAATCCTTCTATATTTTGGAATAAGTTTGGAGATATTACTAGCTCAATTGAACACGTCTCAATATTTTCCGATGTACCTAAAAAAAAAAAAAAAAAAAAAAGAACACGTCTCAATTAAAATAAAGTATAATAGATTCATTAATTAGTGACATATTATTTACGTGCACAACATTATGATTTACCTTAATATGCATGCATTTCCACATGATAAAAGACATGACAAGTTATGTCACATTGACAAGAAATTATTCAATGTTTTAGGAGTAATGTTTTATGTCCTCTACTAAATAATATATTTCAAATTGTCTCTTAAAATTGAAACACAAAAGTTATAAGTTTTATAATTTATGCTGATAATAGAAACGAGTTACATCTTATTTGGGTTATTTTGGATATGAATTATAAGTTGATTTTTTTTTTATATTTATTACGGAAAGATATGTAAAAAAATAAAAAGGTAATGTGACCTAAATAAGTCAATAAACAATTTATTTATAGTGTTACCAAATAAAAACATGGGGTACTTACCAATTAGTCCTATTAACTAGAATTATTTATCTACAGGTTCTAACTAATAAATTTAACACTATAAAAATAAGAGAGTGATAAATTTATCACTAAAAATTTATTCATAAAAACAAAGAGACTGATAAATTTATCACTATAAATTTATTCATAAAAATAAAAGACTGATAAATTTATCTTTATCACTTAATAAATTTATCAATAGGACTTAATGGGTAATAAGTCTCCAAAGTAGGACCTATTGAGTAATAAGTCTCCAAAGTAGGACTTATTGGTAGTTTACCCTAAAAACATCCATTTTTTCAAAAAGATAAAAAGAAATTATTTGGAAGAGATTCTTTTTTTAAGAAAGTGAAAAAATAGAATATTGGACTCACTTTAATTGAATTGATGAATCATAATTAATTAAGAAAAATTATAAGGGCACATAATTCAATCACAGATGAGATATAAGGCCTCACCAAATATACAAAATATCTCATATAAAAAACTAAATTTTGTTAATAAGTGTTTTTAGAACACAATGTATAAGCGTGCATGTAATGTACCATCAATTTAAATATTATTAACTAACACTTTTAGCACTCGATAACCAAATTCTAAAAAGTTTCTCGGATTCTATAATCAAATTCTGTACGTATAAAAATTTATATTTGATTATATGATTATGCATTAGGCTTGGTTTGAGAACTATTTATGAGTTATTTTGAGTATGACTTATAAGATTTTTGTCTATTATGAAAAATGTATAAAAAAAAAAAGAAAGAAAAGTAATATGATTCAAATAATTTAATGAAGTCTTTTTTTTTTTTTTTTTTCTCGTATCCAAAAAAGCCTAAATAAGCGTGTATTTACTTACACCTATTTTGAGAAGTGAATTTTTTTTAGCTTATTAGTTTTTTTTTAAAAAAAAAGTACAAACAAAATAGAGAGGTGATATGACAATAAGATAATAAGTTTGTTTATTTGTTTGTTTGTTTTTGTTTTTTTTAAAAAATCTTATTTGTTATAATCATCACATCACTTATCTATGATTTTCTATACATTTTTTTATAAAAAAATAGTAAGCAAAAAATAATACTCTGGTAAGGTCTCGTTTGAGAATAGATTTTTTTAGTAATTTTTTAGTTAAAATATGATATGAAAAAATTAATATATTTAGAATGATTTTTTAATTTTTTATAAAAAGATATAAAAAAATGAAGAGAAACGAAAATTTTTAATTTTTTAATATAAATTATTAATTTTATTAATAATTTTTTTTAACTTTTTAACTAGGCGAAGGATGATATGGATATGCCACATCAGACGCGGTCCCGACGCATCCATTGCCTTTAAATGCAGTGAACTGACTTGGAAACGCTTATCCCCAAACGCCCTTCTGGATTCATTTTCCATACTAGTATAAAATATCTACACTGCACACTCTCTAACTCTAATAAAAAAAAATTAAAATCAAAAGTTTTTTAAATTTGCTTTACTTTTCCAAATGCCGACACTTTTCACCTTCTCATACATGAACCAATAATACAGCCCACCTCTCTTTTTTCTTCCTCTCTCTCCATCCCATCCCATCCCATCCCATCTCTCTCTCTCTCTCTCTCTCTCTCTCTATACTCTGGTGGCTCATCTCATCGTATTGCAGCAGAGGATGAGTTGACACAGATTGAATCCAACTTCTGAAGGTAAATATCTGTTGAAATTATTTTTCTTTTCCGTTTTCATGTCAGATCTTTTTGAATCTTTGCTTGGATTTCTCTTTTTCTATCTAGTTTTCATGATGTGGGTTTTCTTTGTATTGAACTGTACATACCCAGATTCATCGATCCATCATCAATCGGTCTTTACTACTTACCTTGAATTTTTCTTTGTTAGCTTAGTTTAGTGTTTCAATTAAAGCTTTTTCTGTTGAATTTTCCTGATTAGTTTATTGGGTTATTGAGAGTTATTCGTTCTAAGATTAGCTCTTTTTTAATATTTGAATTGGGTTTTGCTTGGATTACATATCCAATCAGTGTCCTTGATCTTTTAATTTTTCCGGGAAAGTTCAATTCTTTTGTATTTTCTAGGAATTTTAGTGGGTGAAAGGGTTGAAACCTATTCTTTATATTTGTTATGTTGTCAGATCTGACTTCAAGATGATGATGTGGGATGGGATTATTTGCTTCTGCTTTTTGCCCTTATGTCAAAATACATATGCTGATTGGGATGTTCACATATTTGGTTCATACTATCAATTACTAACATGCTCTAGGTGGAAAAGAAAATGGAAATAATTCTTTTTGGTAATTAAATTGAAATTATTTTTTTGTTACGTAGCTTGTACATGGTTCTTGTTTGTGTGAATTTGTCTGCCTTGCTAGCTGTAAACAAATACATGAGCCTGTTAATAATAGTTCATGTGCCTGATTTAGAGGAAATCTACTCTCTGATTGTGCTTTTGTTATTCTTTATACGGGTGTTTGCAGGTGGGTAAACTATGTGATTTGATTGAACTAGAATTTGTGTTGAGTTTTCTAGTCAAATTGGTTTTGGAATTTTTCCAAGGTTGAGCCGATTTTAGGGCTTGTTGCACGGGATGATGATAATGTTTGATGAAATGGGATTTGGAGGAGATCTTGATTTCTTTTCTGCTCCGCTTGGGGAAGGAGATTCGGCCGCCCCTCAAGCTGAACCAGAGGCTGTTGTGGACGATGATTACAGTGACGAAGAAATTGATGTGGATGAGCTTGAGAGAAGGATGTGGAGGGACAAAATGAGACTGAAGCGTTTGAAAGAAATGAACAAGGGTAAGGAAGGAGTTGATGCTGCCAAGCAAAGGCAGTCCCAGGAGCAAGCAAGGAGGAAGAAGATGTCGAGGGCCCAAGATGGAATTTTGAAATACATGCTGAAGATGATGGAAGTTTGCAAAGCCCAGGGCTTTGTTTATGGGATCATTCCAGAGAAGGGAAAGCCGGTGAGTGGGGCATCAGATAATCTTCGTGAGTGGTGGAAGGACAAAGTGAGATTTGATCGTAATGGCCCTGCTGCGATAGCGAAATACCAAGCGGATAATTTGATCCCGGGGAAGAACGAGAGCTCAAGTGCAGTGGGGCCTACTCCACACACTTTGCAGGAGTTACAGGACACCACGCTGGGTTCACTTCTTTCAGCTCTCATGCAGCATTGCGATCCCCCACAAAGGCGGTTTCCATTGGAAAAAGGTGTTCCTCCACCGTGGTGGCCCACTGGGAACGAGGAATGGTGGCCTCAATTGGGTTTGCAGAAGGATCAAGGTCCTCCACCTTACAAGAAGCCTCATGATTTGAAGAAGGCGTGGAAGGTTGGTGTTCTCACTGCAGTGATCAAGCATATTTCTCCCGATATTGCCAAGATTCGCAAGCTTGTAAGGCAGTCTAAGTGCTTGCAAGACAAGATGACAGCTAAAGAGAGTGCCACTTGGCTTGCAATTATCAATCAGGAGGAAGCTTTGGCCCGAGAACTTTACCCAGATCGTTGCCCCCCCTTATTGTCCAGTGGTGGTAGTGGGTCTTTTGCCATTAATGATTGCAGTGAGTATGATGTTGAAGGGGCTGAAGATGAACCTAACTTTGATGTTCAGGAGCAAAAACCCAACAATCTCAATTTGTTGAACATGGGTATGGAGAGAATCAAAGATAGGTTACCGGTTCAACAACTAACTCATCCGATCAAAGATGAAGTCATCACCAATTTGGATTTCACCCGAAAGCGGAAGCCAACCAATGACTTGAACACCATTATGGATCACAAGATCTATACATGTGAGTTCCTTCAATGTCCTCATAGTGAACTCTGCCGTGGTTTTCATGACAGGTCATCCAGAGACAATCATCAGTTGACTTGCCCATTTAGAAGCAATTCTTCGGAGTTTGTGCTTCCAAACTTCCATAGTAATGAATTCAAACCAGTTGTCTTCCCTCGATCTTTTGCTCAGCCCAAGTCAGCTGTTCCATCAGTTGATTCAATCCAACCTTCCTTCGATCTATCAGGACTTGGTGTTCCAGAAGATGGGCAGAAGATGATCAGTGAGCTTATGTCATTTTATGATGCTAATATTCAAGGAAACAAGCACTCAAATTCTGTGAGCATCCCAGTTACCAAAGGTCAGACTCTTTCGCAGGCTCTTCCTCAACCAAATGTTCACTGCCAACAGGAGAACAACTATATACTTGGTCAAGGGGCTGTGATGGAGGGTGGTGGTAATATATTTGAAGAAGCTAACATGCCCGTTAACTGTCAGATGTTTTCGCAACAGGAAGATCGGTACGACCAGGGGAAGGTTTTGAATTCTCCATTTGAGGCCAACCCGAATGACAACTTCCATTTGATGTTTGGATCTCCTTTCAATCTCCAATCAGTTGATTACGCTGAGGGTTTTCCAGGAGTTGCAAGGGATACACTTGCAAAGCAGGATGTCTCGATTTGGTACTAGCAAGAAGATTGCTGATATGAATATCCACAGTAATAATCCTTTAGGGTTTATTGAACTCGGATATCGTTATAGATAGGGTCAAGTGAAATATTTTTTCCTTGGCCATATTTTATATGGTACTTGGCTTTTACAATGTAGCTGTAGGGTTTGCAAGGGCTGGTAATTTGCAGAAATTGGGTAATAAACAAGTGAAGTGGGACTTTGTCTAATGTTTGACCCTGCTTTTGCAATATTTAGACTATTTAGATGTTATATAAATAAATTAGTTGTGTTTTGTGGTTGTTAGATATATAGGTTGAAAACTTGGAATTCTGTTGTGCTGTTTCTGTTGTTTGGTTTTGTTGAATGGAAAAGCAGTTTGTCTCTTCACTCATCTGGTTCTGGTTGGTTATTACCTATCTAGGCAAGTTGACTTATTTTGATCAGCAGCTTGATTCATTTAATTTCTTCTATGGATTCTACTGTTTTTAAAGCATTAGATTTTGCTAGACTTCTGCATTGAGCATGAATAGTTTGGATTATTTTTGTCTGATGTTGAGTCCCAAAAGCCTATAGCATATTCAAGGAATATGTATGGAACTAATTGCAGTGTATTTTCTTGCTGCTTTTTTATATATGGCATATTGATCACATGGTGGGTGTAGTACATAAATTTCTCTCCTCTTGACTTTAGATATGAAGGGGTTTGTTTTTAAAGAAAAGTCCAATGATTGGTGCTTGAATGATCACCTCTGCAGTGGCAGCTTGTACGGGGGATTTATTGTCTGGATCTCTCCTCTCAATGTGGACCCTTCTTGCCAGACAAGTAGGTTAGATAAATCTATCGTGTGTGGTAGAGAGAATACTTGGGATAAGGATTGAATTTGCATACGGGATCTGAGCTCCTCTTGAAGGAGGTAGTATTTATGTAATAGATACATGAGGGTGATATATTTTTTTTTCTCTTACATATGTATATTTCTTGTATACATGTAAGATTTATAAATTTATAATAACAAAACTCATATATGTGAGAAAAATTTACACTATTATAATAGACTCATTACATATAATACTTTCTTCCTCACATTTGACTTTCGAAAAGGTTTTTTTTTTTTTTTTTTTTTAATTAAAAAAAAAATCCAATGATTGACATTTGTAGGTTAATCTTGAAAGCGAGTTAGAGAATTTATTGTCCAGATCTCTTTTTTCTCAAGATAAATCTATCTTATCACAAAAGTTGAAAAAATCTATCGTATAATAAAAAGAAATTTTCAAACAAGGAAACATATAAAATTTTGACAGAAAGTCTATTCTTTTTGAAAAGCGACAGTATTTTTTGTAATAAATATATTAAAATAATATATCTTTTGATTTACATACATATAACGTTTATAAAATTATAATAATATCACTCTTATATGTGAAAGAAAAGGATATACCATCATAATATACCCACATTTATAATACTTCCTCCATAGGAAGCCATCAAAGCTGCTTAACAACTACTCATCCCAGAGATAAAGTCAAATAGACTTTAAAACTTTCCATCACTAGTACAAGCAACAAAGTAATAAAAAAGAATGGATGAGACATTTTACTTGTCATACACAGAAAGTTCACCTTTCCAATTAGATGATGAAAACCGCCAAATGGATATAGATATCTGTAGGATAAATTACACTTGGCATCCTTACATTTTACTTTAATTTTTACTCATAAAATCGTGACAATTAATTTCTTATATTTTGGGTCAAATCTCATTTTAGTCTCTACGCGAAATCGTGACAGGTAACCCCTCTATACTTTTGGTCAAATCCAACTTTGATTCCTACACAAATGTCAATGTTTATATTCTGTTAGTTTATTATTTAAATCTTTAACATAATCTAATCATGCAAGAAGAATGTGACTAAGAAATGAGGGTAAGAGAGGAAAATTATTTCAATCTCCTACCAATACACACTTTGTCCTAAAATTTAAATTAAATTATGATTATATTAGGTTAAAACAAAATGCAGATCGTGAATGATTAAGAAGACGAACTAAGATTTTGCATAAATTGAAATCACGAAATTCTTTTTTCCACAGTAACACATTTTCTATCTATTCTTCTTGCTTTTTCTTCGATTTCTTTGTTGCCTCATTTTTTTTTTAATTTTTTTTTATATTGGTATTTCTCTGCTACCTTTTTTTGATTTCAAAAGTTCTATTTTCTTACATTTTCATCCTTATTTTTAGCATACGAACATATATATTGTATTATAAATTCTTACATGCTTATCAACTAGGACAAAGTGTGTACTGTTGGAGATATGGATGATTTTTCTCTTTTACGCTCAATTCATAGTTACATACTTGTCACATGACTCGATTCTGTTAAAGATTTAAACAATGGAGGAATAGAATGGGGACATTGACACTTGTATAGGGATTAAAGTGAAATTTAAACAAAAGTATAAGAGATTGATTGTCACAATTTCATATATAAAGATCAAAGTAGGATTTGACCAAAAATATAGGAGGTCGACTGTTATGATTTCATATGTAGAGATCAAAATAAAATTTGATTCAAAGTGTAGGGATACAAAGTATAATTTACCATATATGTATATATGGTAAAGTTTTAGGCATGTGATTTCCCATTCAAAACTCAAAACTTGGATCAAAAGTTTTCATTATTTTGTCTTCCGTCATCCTCCTCTTCTCACCCTTCTTTTCTCATTTCCTAAAAATTTGGATCAAATTCACATGTTAGTAACCCAAATTTCTTTCTTGATATTTTGTGATTTGAGAGAATTGGGTTAATTTTCTCATTGGTGGCTGAATTTTCCTTCCACACAAATTATTATGAATTTTGTTTTTTGAATCCATTGATGGTATAGCTGGATTTCTTTGACCTTAGAGATAACCTGAAAAGGAAGATGATATATATGTGGGTATGATTGGAAAGCTTTCACATGCAGATAATAAATTACTTTATATTTGTAGGTCAAACAAATATGTCTATTTAATATAGCATTCAACTTCACAGGTTGGCAAGGTGGTTGTGGATTTTTAACTCTGACCTTTTTTATTATTATTATTATTTTTCTTTTGTTTCATGTTACCTATCTGACCTTTAATTCATGTCAAGATCCAACTACTGTTGATTGTTTTTATTTTATTTTTGTTTTGCTGTTAAGGAACCTCTAAGGTAGGACCACAATACACACCTGCTTATTCTAAGGGTAAATTAAACTTTCACCCCCAAGATATGACATTTTTCTCATTTTGGTTCTTATAAAACGACTTTCTTATTTTAGTCCTTAAACTATCAAATTCTTCCTGTTTAGTTCCAAATTTTAACAACCGTTATACTTTTGTGATAAAATTAGAATAAATCACATGTACTCCTTAAAATATGGGCCTTTTCCTACTTTGGTTCTTTAAAAAAAATGGTCCTTCTTTGGTCCTTAACCCCCCAAAAATGATTTTTCAAAATAAATAAATAGTTTCTCCCAATCACAACTTACCACATCATTCACTAAAATGTTGTCATGTAACAACACTTAAGCCTTCACCCCTTTCATTTTCCCATCCTCTCTTATTCTCTTTTCTTTTATTTATCTTCTTACCCCATTTCCACAATCAACCACCTCCCCTCCCTCACCACATCCTCCGCAACTAACCACTAACCACCGCCTCATCTCCTTCACTAGCCTCTACCATTCAATTGTGGCCTCTTTGCTCTTTGAATAACGCATACTCATTGTAATTTCTTATTTTCTGTCGTATGATAAAAAGTTGTTTTTTGAAATTAAGAGGATTTGGAGATGAGATCATTTTGAGATTAGGTTGTGTACGGATTTATGAACTAAACTGAAGTGAGAAACTTAATTTTTGAAATTTCTAAATTGCCCATTAATTGTGATGAAAGTCGATAATTAGATCAAAGTGGAAAATGACAATTAGGGACCAAAGTGGAGGATCTTTTCTTTAAGGACTAAAGTGAGAAATGACTCATACGTTATGGGTGAGAGTGTAATTTACATTTATTATAAGCCTTGGCGAAGAGAAATTCTATTTATACCACAATTTTACCTCTTTATACCTATTTTCTCATTACAGCTTTAAGAAATAATTAAAATTCTCATTACACCCTTTATAATACCAAAACTAACTCTAAATTAAACTTTTTACAAAAGCCCTATAGATTTTTCTCATTATATCTTTTTTTTTGAAATAATTCAGTGTAATATTACCAAACAAATTATAATTGTCCAGTCATTTGTTGCCGCACGTTTACATATTCACTTTTCTTAAAACATCATTTTTTTTTTCTAAATTTATGATGGACCTGTTTAGTTATACATTGGCAACCAATTTGGATTATTCCAGTGTCATATTGCCGAACAAAATAGATTTGTCCAGTCATGTATTGCTGTACGTTTACAGATTCACTTTCCTTAAAACATTAAGCATCCATAAAAACATAAAGTGTACAAACATTCATAAAATTTGTGTCATCTGTTGCTGTACGTTTACAAATTCACTTTCTTTAAAATATTAAGCATCCATAAAAACATTAAGTGTACAAACATTCATAAAATTTGTCAATACAAATAATTTCAAATTTTTCAATATAAACATCTATAAAAACACACTGAGATGTTATCACGATCCATCTAGGTTGATATTTCGGTAGTTACTACATCAGGACTGACAAGCATATGAAATTGATCAATATAAGTAGTATATGTTTTCTTACATCCATTAGTATACGAGTGATGAAAATGAGTCTAACTATTTGCTTTTAAAGGTACTAGATGACCAGGAAGTAGATAAATTTAATAAACCTCGTCTGTAATAAATTCATGATTATAATCCATTAACAATGCACCAAGCCTTCACATAATAATTATAAAAAAAAAGTCAGAAAAATGAAATTGGAAATGTTTAGTAGTGAGTTACCAGGCATATACTTTTTGTTTGACAATAGATTACTAAACAAGTATTTTTTGTTCGTTAGTGGGTTACCATATATGTATTTTTTGTTCGGCAGTGTAATTTTGGGATATTTGATTTTGTTCGGTTTGATACACCGAACAAAAGTTGAACAACTCTATTCAAAAACAAAACGAAAATATAAAAAATAAAGAAAAAAACTCACCATTTTACTTTTTTGTTAGTACTTCATCACCATTTATTTGTACATTACTTTCTTTTATGATCAAAACACTATGATTCTCACTTTTTGAAAGTAGATATATAGTAGAGAAGAAGAAATGAGAAATAAAAAAAAAGTAGCAGTGATTGAAGTGTAATGGGTGTAAGGAGATAATCAAATTTGTTTAATTTTTATCTTTTGTCTTTAAAGGTAATTTCACACAAGTAAAATTGAAAAAAAAAAAACTCAAATAGAAGGTGTAAGAGGTAAATATATTGTGTAAGTAGAATTCTCCTTAGCTAATTGCTGATCTAGAATTTCTCCCATCTCTGTCTGTTTCAAAACTTTGGAAAGGATGGCACTCTTTCTTTTTGTAACAAAATTTCTACTGTTAAAACTACCATTAAAGGCAAAACAAAAATGTGCTTAGAAGACTTATACAGTCCTACAACTTTATTCATGAAAAAAAAAAAAAAAAAAAAAACCTAATGAATATCAACAATAACAATGCTCAATAAGAAATGGCCATTGACCGTTAAGAATTATTTAAAATATAATTGGAGCACAAGAACCACAAAAGAAAAAAAAAAAAAAAGAATGCTCAATAAGAAGTTATTTGACCAACATAATCTAAAATTTTATATGGTGGAAGAATAAATTGTTGGTATGGGTTGATAAACTACAAGGGAACAATTACAAAAATAATTATTATTAGTATGTCACCATCATTGTCATCGGATTCTTATTGTGATCACTTAAATTATAAGGGGGAGATCTCAACCAATATCTTAACTCAGTGATAATAAGAAAGTTATTACCGAGCATATACTAGAATTCAAACCCATATGAGTTTTACAAGAAAGTAAAGCTGGACAAGAAATTTTTGTTTTTACTTAAAAAAAACCATTGATCCATCGTCCAAGGTCATTTTAGGGTCTGTTTTGCTACCTATCTCGAAAAATTATATAGAATTGAAATGTGTGGACAATATTAATTTTGATTAAAATTTTTGAATAACTAAAGAATTATTGTTTTAGGGCCACTGCTCTCTTGATCTTCTAGTTGTTGTACACAAGAAGCAACACTTTAGGTAGAAGAACATGCAGGGCTTCTTGTAAGCAGATCTTGAGCCCTAAAGTGCATGCACAAGGACACTCTTGCAACAAAAACCAACACAAACCCACCACCTCATTCATTATTGGAGTTTATTCTATATTCATTGAAATTAAAATCTTGTTTGGAGACAGGTTATTTTAGTAATTTTTTAATTTTTTATAAAAAATATGTAAAAAAAAATAGAGAAAGTGATGTGATAATTTATAGTGATTTTTTAATTTTTTAATTAAAATATGTAATTGCTAAACGAGATTTTAAAGTGAAAAAAAAATAAAAATAAAAATGAAAAAAGTTTATGCTAGATCCGACATGGATGCAGTGTATGCACTAAAAATTTTCTAGGTGTAATTGGGAATCTATGTATGTTTAATAAATTATTTGCAAGTCTTGGACAGGTATTGACCTATTGGGGTTTGATTATCTGGCTGTGAATCTTTTTATAAGAATGGTGGTGATTGGTGATTGGTGGTTGGTTAGTGCCTCCCATTTTCATGAATTTTGCATTAGCGTCGTTAAGGCAAAGCATGTCCTCATATGCAATAATTGACCAACCTCTAGATTGTTCCACTAAGCTTTCGTTTCATAACATCATTTTTTAAGTTAAAAGTGAAAAGAAAAATAGTTAGGAGCATTAAAAAGAGATCACTATAGAGAGTATTAATGATGTGGCAGTGGGTCTTGTTCACTTTTTATGTCTTGTTTTTAGTTTATTTTATTTTTTTGTCATTCCCAATGTATTAGTGTTATTAGTGGTGTATTTTTTAGTGGTCTAAAACATTGTTGAAGTCAAAAAATTATTAAAAAAATTAAAAAGTTAACAATTTATATAAAAAAGTCAATTTAAAAAAAATTTTTTTTTTGCACATCTTTTTATAAAAAATTAAAAAGTCACATACTAATTTTTTTACATTATATTTTAGTCAAAAAAGTAAAAAATTATTAAAAACACATGTTCTCAAACGAGACCTAAATGGAGAGATTAGTTCCCGCCCGCTTCGGTGATATGAATAGTTTATTTTTTAAAATATTCATACAAAAGGTTAAAATAATCGGATAATAATTATATTATATTTTTATTTTAAAAAATAGATTGTCTATTTTAAAAATTATAATTGCAATTTATTTTTTTAAGACAAATATAATCTAAACATACAATTACTATATTCAATTAATTTAATTTTTTTGCATGAATAATCTTTCCAATGGGTAGGGACGAAATCAAGATTTCATTATTGGAGGGGCCAAAAGAAAATAATTTTTTTCACTATATATACAAAATATACATGTATATATAACATGATATATATAAATTATATATACATAAAAAAAATTAAATGCCATAGAAGTAATTTCTAATAAGAAGTTTTTTTGGTATAAAATAGAAAAAGAATTTAAGATAGAAGAAGAATGACATATATATTTTTTTATATTGCGAGGCCATTTTATGTATAAATGATATATATGTTTTCAAAATTCAATGGCAAATAATAATTTTCAGAAAAACAGTGGAGCCATGACTCCTTATAGTCTTCTCATAGTTCCGTCCTACCAATGGGTATCACTAATGTGGGCCCACCCCAATTGGAGAGAAGCCGAAGAAGTATTATATGAGGGGGTACTTACCAATTAGTCCTATTAACTAGACTTATTTACCTACAGGTCCTAACTAATAAATTTAACACTATAAAAATAAGAGACTGATAAATTTATCACTACAAATTTATTCATAAAAATAAAGAGACTGATAAATTTATCACTATAAATTTATTCATAAAAATAAAAGACTGATAAATTTATCTTTATTACTTAATAAATTTATCAATAGGACCTAATGGGTAATAAGTCCCAAAAGTAGGACTTATTAGTAGTTTACCCTTATATGAGAGGGTTAATTTCACTTTTTATCCTTGAACTATTATAGTTTGTAAACTACCGATCTAGTCTATTAAATCCCTCAAATATATATAAATTAAAGTTCACTATTAGCCTTCGAACTATTACTTAAATCTATTAAATTCTTAAATTATTTAATTTAAATATATTTAGTCTCTGAAATGATGACAAAAATAAAATATATAGCCCATGAGTATTATAAATTGAGTAATATAATATAAACAAAAAATTCATATATAATTTTCATACATAATGATCTAGGAAGTATAAATACAGATATGAAATACAGATATAATACGATATAGATAAGGCGATACGACAAATTTTAAAAAAAATAAAATAAAATATGGATATAGTTAGGATACATTTGTAAATATATATATTTTAAAATATTATTTAGTAGTCATACACATCAACTCAAGACTATCGAGAAACTATACTATAATTTTATTATACAAAATATTAATCTTTAAGAGTTAGATATTAATTTAAGTTGGTATCTAATTACTTTTTTTAATTTTTAGGTAAACTATCAATAGGTTTTGATACTACACCAAACCAAGTCTCATGTCCCATCAAATGTGGTTAGTTGCATAAATCATTCTTCTCTACTCGACTTTATTCAAGGCCATTTCGTTAGTTAAATTAAGGAGATTCATATATTTATTTACAACACTGGTCCACGTCAATCTAGGTCTCTTCATTCCCCTAACACTACCATTTACCGACACTGTATCGCATCTCTTCACTACTGTCTCTATTGGTCTTCCTTTATATATGACCAAACCATTTCAATCTATTCTCTCTCAACTTGTCTTTTATTGGTAGTACCCTTGTTGGAAAAATATGGTTTTATAGGCTTATTTTGGGCCAACTTTGAGCCCAAATTTGAGTGGGTTCCAAACGTCTTTTGGAGTAGGTCCAAAAAGGTGACGTGTTCCTTGTCGCGTAACAAGTCACACAGTGCAAACGGTTCGTCAAAACCATTTATGAGTGAATGAGAAGTTGACGTCGTTTTCGAGTTCGTGGAATGGACAAATAAAGAATAAAATGCGGGTTTCCTTGTAAGGCTTGTCCCACATTGGAAACTTAAGAGAACTTATGTGTGTATATAAGTTCTAGGTGGCAACACTTGGGTTAGATCTCAAGGGGCACCCCAAGTTTGTAGAAGAGAGGAGTTATGGACAAAGTGAACCTTGGTTCAAATCACCACATACACACGCGCACCGCCGCCACCGTCCGTCCAGCCGTGCAGGGTGTGGGTGGTAGGTCAAGTCTATCCTAACTTTAATTTTTTGAAAAAATTTTATTTGAATTTTTTCAAAAATTCTTACAGGAAAATTTGAATTTTGCACCAATTTGAATTCAAATTTTTTGCTCCCAACTAGTGTGTCTTTTCCAAAACCAGTCCAAACAGTTTTCAACCTGTTTTTGCACTAGACAGATTCAGTTCTTCCCATAACAGATTTAAAACTGCCAGCAATTTCTAATAGGTCAAAATTGCCCAGCAGTTATTTGTTCAAATCTAGACTGCACTTGTTCATTTCAAAAACAAATCTGTTCATTTGAAATTCTTACCTGTTCGGACAGATCTGTTTGGTTAACAATCTACCTATAAAAACAAACCATTTTCAATATTTCTAACATCAAGAAAAATTATCTTCCTTCCCGTTTTTGCTCTTGTATATTGATTTTCTTCATATTAGTTTTAGGGAAAATTTAGAGAGTATAGAACACATGTTTTGTTCGCCGTACAGATTATTTGGAGTGCTACTACAATTTGTGTAAAGATCATTGTATCTTGGGAGATTGACGTCATTTATCCATAAAAATCGAAGTGGGGCGAATCTGTCTTAAGGATAGAGTGTCACACACTCGACTTGATCTATTTTTGTACTTTTACATTTTGGTAAATAAATTCTATGAGTAATTTATTTTATTTGTTTGATTTGGTTTCAAGTTATTTATTTTACACAGAAAATTGTTCCAGCAATCTTAAGACTGATTTGAATTATGCTGTTTAAATAGAATTTTTCGTTTGTTTCCTTTCTTCTTTTCTTGTTCTTACAGAAATTATTTTCTGTGGTTTTACAAATAATGTTCTGGTTGGAAAGACAAATAGTAGTAAGATACTGTTTGAAAAATAGTAGTAATATACTGTTTATTTTCTTTGACAACTAATAGTAATACACTGGTAGTCATTAACAATTCAAAATATTTATTTGTGAAGTTGGTCAGAAATTAATTTTGGTTTTCAGAAATAATTTCTGAGTGTTCATTAATTAAAATTTTGTTTTCAGTATTTTAATTTTTGAAGTGTTATAGAAATATTTTTCTGTGTGGAATTAATTTTTTAAAATAAAATTTTATTTTATTTTCAAATTAATTAAAAATATAAGTTACAATTCTTGTTTCTTTTATTTTTACAGAATTTAATTATATGGTTTTGGTTTAAATTTTTTGTGTAGTATAAAATTCTAATTCTAATTTTGTTTTATAATTTAGAATTTATGGCTATTGAAACTGGTCAAACTAATGTTCAAACAAGTACTGGTATGGTGGCTGCAATTGCTCCAACCCTTCCTCCTATTGTGACTCTACCAGTTAATCACAGTGAAAAGCTAGAGAAGTTCTCAGGAACTAATTTAAAAATATGGCAACAGAAAATGTTGTTCTATCTTACTACTCTAAACCTGGCGCGTTTCCTTCATGAAAATGCTCTTACTCTGAATGAGGATGAAACCGATCGGCAAGTGGTTGCTACAGTCGATGCCTGGAAATATGCTGATTTCCTTTGTCGGAACTACATCTTGAACGGACTTGACAACACATTATATAACGTCTACAGTCCTATCAAACTGACAAAGGAACTTTGGGAGTCTCTGGAGAAAAAGTACAAAATAGAAGATACTGGCTCAAAGAAATTTGTGGTTGGCAAATTCTTGGATTTTGTGATGGTTGATTCAAAGACTGTGATCAGCTAAGTTCAAGATCTCCAACTCATTCTGCATGACATTTATGCAGAAGGCATGTCTCTTAGTGAATCCTTCCAAGTTGATGCCTTAATTGAAAAATTACCACAAGGCTGGAAGGAATTCAAGAACTGCCTCAAACACAAGCGCAAAGAAATGACTTTAGAGGAATTGATTGTGCGTTTGAGGATTGAGAAGGACAACCGCAGTTCAAAAAAAAACGGGCTGGTAAGCATCCAATAGAGTTTAAGGCAAATGTGGTGGAACATGCTCCAAAAGCAAAGAAACGGAAGTATTTTGGAGAAAGTTCTGCACAAGGCTCCAAATGAGGGAAAACTAAGAAGTATAAGTTTAATAGCAAGTGTTACATCTGTGACAAAGAGGGACATCGGCCAAAGATTACCGTAGCAAGCACAAAAGCAAAGGAAGATCTAGTAAGAAGCCTGCTCAAGCTAATGTGACTGAAGTGGACAAAATTTCCAATGGTGTAGATGACATAAATCTTTCTGCAGTTGTTTCCGAGGTAAACCTTGTCGGAAATCCTAAAGAATGGTGGGTGGACACTGGTGCTACTTGCCATATCTGTGCTGACAAAAAGATGTTCACATCTTATTCTGTAGTGGACAACGGTGAATAACTTTTTATGGGCAACTCCTCGACTTCTAAAGTTAAAGGACAAGGAAAGATTATTCTGAAGATCACATCTGAAAAGGAACTCACTCAACAATGTGCTACATGTATCGAACATTCGCAAAAATTTAGTCTCCAGATCTCTGTTGAGTAAAAATGGGTTTAGGCTAGTTTTTTAAAGTGACAAATTTGTACTTACCAAAAACATGTATGTAGGAAAATATTATATGTCTGATGGCCTTTTTAAAATAAATGTAATGACTGTTGTACCCTCTATTATTAATAATAATACATCTTCTTCTTACTTGCTTGAGTCTTCAAATTTGTGGCATGGTAGATTAGGACATGTCAATTATGGATCTTTGCGTAGATTAATTACTATGGAATGTTTACCTAAATCTAACATTGATTTAAATCATAAATGTGAAATTTGTGTTGAGGCAAAATTATCCAAATCTCCTTTTCATTCAATTGAAAGAAGTATGAAACCACTTGAATTAATTCATATTGACATTTGTGATTTTAAATCAATTCAAACTAGAGGTGGGAAAAAACATTTTATCACTTTCATAGATGACTATACTAGATATAGTTATGTTTATTTAATTTGAACCAATGATAAAGTTTTGGAAATTTTCATTCAATATAAGAATAAAATTTAAAATCAACTTGGTAAGAAAATTAAAAAAACTTAGAAGTGATAGAGGTGGTGAATATGAATCACCTTTTGGTGAGTTTTGTAAAGAACATGGAATAATTCATCAAACCACCGCTCCTTACTCACCCCAGCAAAATGGAATTGCTGAAGGGAAAAATAGAACTTTAAAAGAAATGATGAATGTCATGTTAATAAGTTCTGGATTACCTCAGAATTTGTGGAGAGAAGCAATACTTGCTGCTAATTATATACTTAATAAAGTATCCCGAAAGAAAGTAAATCAAACACCTTATGAAATGTGGCATGGGAGAGTACCATTCTACAAATACTTAAAAGTGTGGGAGTGTTTGGCTAAAGTGGCTATTCCTAGTCCTAAAAAGAGTAAGATATGTCCTAAAACTGTTGATTGCATTTTCATTGGTTACGCCAAGAATAATAGTGCATATCGGTTTTTGATTCATAAGTCAGAACATTCCGAAATGCATGTAAATATTATTATTGAATCTCGGAATGCATCGTTTTTTGAACATGTATTTCCGAATAAAACTGAACAAGACTAGTACTAATAAAAGATCTTTTGATGCTATTACTAGTTATGATCAAGAACAAGATCAAGAATAAGAGCAAGAGACAGATCAAAATCAAAAAGAGGAACCTAGGCGTAATAAACGTACTAGAATCTCAAAATCTTTTAGTCCAAATTTTCTAATTTTTTTGTTAGAAAATGAGCCTTTAACTTTCAAAGAAGCTATATCCAATCATGAAGCTCCTTTATGGAAAGAAGCTAGAAGCAACGAAGTTGAATCCATTTTGTAAAATCGCACTTGGGAATTGGTGGATTTGCCACCAAGTTGTAAACCTCTTCGGTACAAGTGGATTTTCAAGAGAAAAATGAAAGCGGATGGATCAATTGACAAATACAAGGCAAGACTTGTGGTCAAAGGTTTTAGACAAAATGAAGGCCTTGATTACTCTGACACATACTCACCGGTTACTGGAATAACATCTATTAGAATGCTAATTGCTATTGCATCGTTGTACAATCTAGAAATTCATCAAATGGATGTAAAAATCGCTTTCTTAAATAGTGAGTTAGATGAAGAAATTTACATGGAACAACCAGAAGAATTTCTGTTCCAGAAAAGAAAATAAAAGAAAATGTGTAAATTGATTAAATCATTATATGGTTTAAAACAAGCGCCAAAGCAATGGCATGAGAAATTTGATAAAGCAATGATGTCAAATGGATTCAAAATTAATGACTGTGACAAATGTGTTTATATTAAAAACACAAGTAAGGGTTATGTTATAGTATGTCTTTATATAGATGATATGCTCATCATATGTAGTAATAATGAAATGATTAAAACTATCAAGAAAATGTTGAATAAACATTTTGACATGAAGGACATGGGGATTGCTGATGTAATACTTGGTATAAAATTTATCAAAACATCAAAAGGTTATGCTTTGTCACAATCACATTACATTGAGAAAATACTTGACAAATTTAGCAAATAAGATGATCATCTTGCTAGAACACTTGTGGATATTAATTTGTTCATTTCTAAAAATGTACAGAAAAGTATTTCTCAATTAGAGTATGCCCAAATTATTGGAAGCTTAATGTACTTGATGAACTGCACTCGCCTAGATATAGCCTATGTAATAAGTAAATTAAGTAGATATACGAGTAATCCAAGAGTAGAACATTGGAAATCAATTATTAGGGTTTTAAGATATCTCCGATTTACTTGTAATATTGGGCTAAATCATACTAGATATCCAGCAGTACTTGAAGGATACTGTGATGCAAATTGGATATTATATACTAGAGACTCGAAATCCACCAGTGGGTATGTTTTTACTTTTGGTGGTGCGGCTGTTTCTTGAAAATCTTCTAAACAAACTTGCATTGCTAGATCTACTATGGAATCAGAATTTATAGCTTTAGATAAAGCTAGGGAAGAAGCAGAATGGCTTCGCCACTTCCTTGAATATATTCCAATGTGGCCAAAACCGCTGCTTGCTATATACATACATTGTGATAGCCAATCAACAATAGGTAGAGCATAGAGTCATATGTATAACGGTAAGTCACGACACATTTGTCGTCGACATAACACCGTGAGATAATTACTCTCTAATGGAATTATTTCCATTGAATATGTGAAATCTAAAGACAACATTAAGGATCCACTAACCAAAGGGTTAGCAAGAGAGTTAGTTGAGAATTCATCGAGAGGAATGAGACTTAAGCCTATTAAATAAGAGTTACCACAACGGATCCTAACCTAGTTGACTGGAGATCCCAAGATCTAGGTTTAAAGGGACAACCGAGTTGTGTATGGCTCATAAGGATCACTGGGGAGTCAAAACTCCTACCTATTTCTATGATGAAATAATGATGTCTGCAGCGTTTTAGGTTAAGTAAAACTTTTAATGATTCTTATATCTAGGAATATCTAATGGAGTATGGCAGGATACTCTTTATAAGAATCACGTATATGAGTGTGAACTGGGTCAGTTCTATGAGATTTGTAAAGGGTTACAATTATCTAGAGCACTCATAAAAGACTAGGTTGTTGAGGACCAAAATGAACACAATAGTTAGAACTAAACTATGTCTGGTAATATGTTGTGTGAGTTCTATTGTCTTGATTTATACAAATGGCTGAACAGTTCAAGACATCATGTTCACTGGTTAGCTAGTAAATCTGATAGTGTCTCACAAGAAAAGGTTCAAAGCCAAAAGCTACTTATCTTTTGCAGAATATTTCCAATTTCTGTACTCTCTATAATTAGATAATGTTGTTGCATTTTCTCTCCGTCAAATTCCATTCATGTGGGGGATTGTTGGAAAAAATATGATTTTATAGGCTTATTTTGGGCCAACTTTAAGCCCAAATTTGAGTGGGTTCCAAACGTCTTTCGTAGTGAGTCCAAAGAGGTGACGTGTTCCTTGCTGCGTGACAAGTCACATGGTGCAAACAATTCATCGAAACCATTTATGAGTGAATGGAAAGTTGACGTCGTTTTCGAGTTCGTGGAATGGATAAATAAAGAATAAAATGTGGGTTTCCTTGTAAGGCTTGTCCCACATTGGAAAGTTAAAAGAACTTATGTGTGTATATAAGTTTTAGGTGGCAACACTTGGGTTAGGTCCCAAGAGGCAACCCAAGTTTGTAGAAGGGAGCAGTTATGGACAAAGTGAACCTTGGTTCAAACCACCACACACACGCGCGCACCGCCGCCACTGTCCGTCCAGCCGAGCCGTGCCAGGTGTAGGTGGTGGGTCAAGTCTATCCTAACTTTAATTTTTTGAAAAAATTTTATTTGAATTTTTTCAAAAATTCTTACAGGAAAATTTGAATTTTGCACTAATTTGAATTCAAAATTTTTGCTCCCAACTAGTGTGTCTTTTCCAAAACCAGTCCAAACAGTTTTCAACATATTTTTGCATCGAACAGATTTAGTTCTTCCTGTAACAGATTTAAAACTGTTAGCAGTTTCTAACAGGTCAAAACTGCCCAGCAGTTATCTATTCAAATCTGGACTCCACCTATTTATTTCAAAAACAGATCTGTTCATTTGAAATTCTTACTTGTTCGGACAGATCTGTTTGGTCACCAATCTGCCTATAAAAGCAGACCATTTCCAACATTTCTAACATCTAGAAAAATTATCTTGCTTCATGTTTTTGCTCTTGTGCATTGATTTTCTTCATATTAGTTTTAGGGAAAATTCAGAGAGTATAAAACATAGGTTTTGTTCACTGTACAGATTGTTTGGAGTACTACTATAATTTGTGTAAAGATCATTGTATTCTGGAAGATAGACGCCATTTTTCCGTATGCACCGAAGTAGAGCGAATCTATCTTAAGGATAGAGTGTCACACACTCGACTTGATCTATTTTTGTACTTATACATTTTGGTAAAAAAATTCTATAAGTAATTTATTTTATTTGTTTGATTTGGTTTCAAGTTATTTATTTTACACAGAAGATTGTTCCAACAACCCCTACCTATTTTTTAATATACTCATTCATAACTCTGTCTTTTTTAATTTTACCATACATCCATCTTAACATTCTCATTTCAGCAACACTCATCTTATTTACATATTGTTTCTTAGTTGCCTAACATTTCGTCTCATACAACATCGCTGGTCTAATAACCATTCTATAAAACTTTCCTTTTAGTTTTAATAGTTGGATTTAATTATCATCAAGTTTTATTTAAAATAAGTTCCAGTAAAATCGTTGCTAAAAATAAATTTTTGTGACGATTTTTTGCATATGTTGTTAAAAATTAACAATTGGTGACTTTTTTTTTTTTATTACGATTTTTATAAATTGTCGATAAAATTTACAATTAGTGACATTTTTCTGTGACGAATTTTTTAAACTTTGCTGAAAGTTGAAAATTAGTATTTTTTTTTGTCAAACTGTCGCTGAAACTTATAATTAGTGACATTTTTTGTGACAAAAATTTTAATTTATCACGAAAAATTAATAATTGTTGACATTTTTTTAATAATATTTAATAAAAAAATATCATTAATTATCATAAGATCTATTAAATAATAAAATCATCCATTAAAATCTATACGTAAATCTCCTAATTTTTAATAGTTCTAACAAATATTTCCGTTTCAAGCCTGCCCTTTGACTTATTGCAGTTTTGCAAATAATGTAGTTAACAAATATTTTTAGTGACTTATTATGTGTATATCATAATAATAGGAAAATGGTATTTAATTTAGGATAAACTACTAATAGATCCTAATTTCCATCAAGTCCTATTGAAAATAAATCTTGGTAATTTTGTCGCTAAAATAATTTTTTTGTGACAATTTTTTACATACATTGCTAAAAATTGACAATTAGTAACTTTTTTTTGTCATGATTTTTATAAATTATCGCTAAAACTTACAATTAGTGATATTTTTTTATGACAAATTTTTCTCATAGAACCCTTTAGACAATAAGTCTACTTATTAGGATCTACGCGTAAGTACCCCTTTAATTTACGTCTTGTTTAGAAACATACTATTTTAATAATTTTTTATTAAAATATGAGGTAAAAAATTAATATATTCGAAATAATTTTTTGGTTTTTTACAAAAAGATATACAAAAAGTAGAGAGGAAATGAAATCTTTAACTTTTTAGTATAAGTTGTTAGCTTTTTAATTTTTTTGGTAACTTTTTGACTTTTAAACTAAAATATTAAAATATTAAGTTGCCAAAATTTTAATTTAATTTATGTTTCTAATTCTTACTTTTTGTGTAATTATGAGAGAAAATATTTGAAAGTTTTAATTGAGCATCTCTAATCTAGCTCAATGACATGGAATGGACCATGTGAAGGAGTGGCCTCACGAAAAATTAAACAAAAATCCTGGAGTACCATGTGCTCATACTTACTCACTAATTACCATTCATTATACCCCTCGTGTTCATCAATCACCCAACACAAATAGTCAATTCTTTACCTTCTCTACCAATCATGTTACCATGGAGTACCACATGACCATACTCTCGGACTACCGAATAATCACCCATGGCCCCACATTCCTCATCCCTCCTCTCTCTATTCTGTCTCTTCCACCTCATTAGAGGTCAAATAGAGGTGATGTTTTGGAGGATGTAGCACCACTTAGTTATAAGGGACATGTATGATACAATAAGAATAAGTCAAGTTGACAAATTATATTATTTTAATTCACTATGTTCTTCTTATAAAAAACTAAGTAAAATATTCTTTTATTATCCTCGCAATTATATTATATTATAATACTATGCAAGAAATGTTAAAATTCTAATTTCATAAAGTAATATGTTACTTGAAGTATTTAATACTTGAAAATTAAATATTCGATACTTTAAAATTAATGAAAAATTAATTGAAAAGTATCCGATACTTTTAATAAGTATTCAATACATGTTTGTGAGTATTCAAGGAGTATTGGTATCCGATACGAATACGATACGAATGCGTTGCCCTTTTGGAAGTATCCGTACTTCATAGATAATGATATGTCTCACTGTGAACCTTACACTTCAAAACAAAATACCATTGAAAATGAATTTATTTACAATAATAACAATGCTACATTATTCTTGTTAAGTTTTTCGTGAATTTTATGTGTGAATAATTTTTTTCTTATAAATTAGTAAAAGGTCCTACCTAGTTAAGATTTTATTTTTTTTTAAAAATTAATTTTCTATTTTGTCTTTAAAAATTGTTTTGTTGTGTTTTAATTGGAACCAAAGCTTGATTTCTTAGGCTTACTAATAAAATTATATAAGTATTAAATTTACTAAACAAGAAGAATTATATAATTTAAATAATAGCACTGCATTACAAATAATAATCGAACAAAATAATACTGTAATCATATTATTAAAAGAACTTAACGAAAATTTAAAGATAATCAATTAAAAAAATCAACGAAATTCGGCATATAATATTAAATAAAGATAGGCAAGTAACAATTATAGAAGATAAGTATGAAAATCTAAATAACTATCCTTATTTTTATAATAATAATAAAAAAATTTACCAGAAGAATCTTTCGAGTTAATTCCACCTAAAAAATGTAAACATAGTAGAAATTTAAGGTGTTCTAGAATAAAATTAAAGGTTTTCTAGAATAAAATTTTAATTAGTTAGAGTCTTTTACTAATTTATAATACTTATAGACTTTTATTTTTATAATTATTTCAGAAACTAAATAGGTTTAAATTAAATACTTTAGTGACTAAATAAAATTCAATTTATAGTTTAGGAATGACATAAATTTTTATTTATATACTTTACAGACTTACTAGACTCAATTGATAATTTAGGGATTAAATTGATAACTTGGTAATAGTTCAGGAGTATAAAGTATAGTTAACCCGATTGGATGGTCTATTCTAAAAATTATAATTGTAGTCTATTTTTTTAAGACAAATTTAATATAAACATAAACTACTATATTCAATTAACTTTATTTTTGTATGAATGATCTTTTCAATGTGTTCAACAAGATGAATTTCGGATCACTAACGTGGCTTACCCCTACTGGAGAGAAGATATCTCCAATGGCTAATTATTCAGTAGTCTAGAAATGTTTTATGATATTGCCTGCATGGTATTCCAAACTGTAATGATCCGGACTTGCATCCGATTAATTAGTCATCTAATAACATTGTTATGTGCTAATTGATTATGTCTTTGATGAGAAATTGTTTGTGAATTAGAAAGATTTGCCTATGTCTGTTGAATGTAGAAAAATCTGTTAACATTACAACTTTAGACAGGAAATTAAAGGTCTTAGAGGCACCAGAAACCAAAACCGATTAAAGATTTGTGATCAGCATGATTTTTAGTGCCTAATATGAAGTTTTTATAAAAATCTGATTCAAAATGAATTAATTGGATTTAATTGAATATTATATAATATATGAGAGGCTTGTTTAGACTCAACAAAAAGAAGAAAGAGAGAGAGAGAGAGAGAGAGGAGAGACTTCTAGAGACTAAGAGAAGAAAGAAAGAAAAGAAGAAGAGATCAAGGGAGAAGGAAGATTGATCTCCAAAATCAACAACTTAAGGTGAGAATTTTCTTCTAATATCTTGAATCTAAGTTTTATCCTCCATGGAATCTTAGAAGCTAAGTGGAATTTAGGATTTGGGTTGATGTTAAGAACCCTAAAGAGTGGTATTATAAGAAATAGCTGAAGATTTGATCGTACATGACATGATTTCATGAAATTCTTGTTTATATATTAAACTTCTTGCTTGATTCTTCCATTTTGGGGAAAACCCCATGGATTTTGAGTTTGAACCCATATATGAATATTTTGATGGTTTGCACTCTTAGATCAAAATTTGAGTTTTGTATTGAATTTATGGTTTGAGTTTGAAGTTAAACATGGTTAATTCAACATGTTTTTAAGGGTTTTGGGTCTTGCTTTGCATAAAATTGGAGTTGGATTGGGAAAAAATGAGTTTCCATTAAAAAGCAGATTTTCAAACTAGTTTTTCACCCAAACTGCTCGAGCGGCCAAGCTTATTTTGGCAAAAAATACATTTTGCTTAACCATCGCTTGTGCAGCCAAGGCAACTGCACGAGCGGCCAGGCCACCGTACATGCGGCCAAGAGGGCAGTTTTTCTGATTTTTTTTTCTTTTCATTTTTTTGACTTCGGGGCCTTTATTTACATGGTTTTCACGTGTAATATACATCCATATGCATAGTATGAACACGAAGGAAAGTAAAGAATAAAAAAAAACAATTTAACGAATAAGTAACGGATGAAATGAATTAGTTTAAGAACCGATTGCATAAATTGAATATGTTATGAAACGTTATACTTGGATATGTTTCTACAGGTTGAGCCGTTAAGGTTGACCATCCGACCAAGCACTGTGAGTAACATTACTGTAAAGATATGTTCATATGGAAGATATTTGCAATGCTATTTGATATATTATGTTTTCTGAAATGTTATTTGAATGTGAACGAATGTTCTATTTTTGAATCTATTGTAGCATCCAAGGAATGGTCCCAAGTCATGGGAGACAGCATGTTACTGTGAGTCCATGACAAATAAGTGATTACGAGATCTTGTTAGCCACGTGATAACTTGGTGATGTGTTTAATCGGTATCTGGAATTGATTACTTTAGTCGGAAGACGATATGTTCTATTTTGTTGGATGTACCACTATTATGTTCTGATATAAGAATGATTCTGATATGATTTGTGTTATGTATATGACATGTATGGAATTCGTTCACTAACCTCTTTACTTTAATGTTATTCACTAGGCTATAGCTCACTATTTGTATCTATATGTATAGGTGAGCATGGGCTCCTTTAGCTGAGCCACCCGTTGAAGCCCTACTGAGTTTTTGGTGCCTCTAAGTTGGGGCTAGGTCGAGAAGACCATTGTATAGTTGTGATCATATTGTCGGGCTTTTGTTAATGTATATATGTACATGAATGATATTTTTGTATCTGATATTATGTATGTATTATACAGTGGGTAAATTAATGTTTATATATATATATATATATATATCTGAATTTGTGCATATAGTTATACAGCTCAATGGACTATTTATTAGTGTTTTTATATTAAGCTTCTGTTGGCCTCAATTATTTTGGTTTGTACAAGAAGGCCTTTGGTAATCTCAGATTACTGGTCGGTCACCTTACCAACCCTTACGAGGCAGGGTTCGGGTCTTGACAGAGTGGTATTAGAGCATGAGTTAATTTACCCACACATGTGTCCAATTGAGCAATAGGACGTCCTAGAAAAGACATAGGGACATTACATTGTCTTGTGTAAGTATGTGTGTATTTTTCTGTACACGTCTGATAAGGAAATGAAAATGAAAACTAGGAGCATGAACAAAGAAATTGGATGAATTAACATGCATGTTTAATTTTAATGAGCATGATTACTGTTTTAGCATGAAGATACAAGTATGTGACTATGTGATAACATAAGCAAAGAAGTTATGTGTGACTTGACTTCTATATGGAATATGTGACTTACATGAACATGAAATCCTTCTCATGCTTATATAGACCAATGGAGAACGGAAGACAAATAGATGAGTCAGAATCTTCGAATGCTAGAATAGATCACTTAGAAAGAATGGTGGAAGTGTTAACTGAACTAGTGAGGCAATAACAAGAGCAAATGCAACAACCCATACCTCCTCTGCTGCTTCTGGTCCAGATTGAGCTAAATAATAATGATATCATTGCTCTTACACAAATATAAGAAAATGAAGCCCCATAATTTTTGGGGTGTATTCAACCATTAAAAGCAGAGGCTTAGATACTGGAAATTGAAAAGATCTTTGAAGTATTTCGGTGTACTGAAACACATAAAGTTTTGGTGGCAACATTTATTTTGAAAGAAGAAGCAAGGAGCTGGTGGATACTTGTCCGGGATGGGAATAGAGACTTGACATGGGATCAGTTTAAGAGATTTTTTTATGAAAAATACTTTCCGCAATGTGTTCGAGATAGAATGGTATTTGAATTTGAACAACTTAAATAGGGCGAAATGACTGTAGTCGAATACGAGACAAAGTTTACGGAACTAGCCTGATACGCACCCCATATGGTTGATACGAATTACAAAAAGGCAAGGAAATTTGAGGGCATACTAAATGTTGATGTGCTTGACCGTGTAAATATTTTAAAATTGCCAAAGTATGTGGATGTGCTTGATAGGGCTTTGATGTCCAAGGAAAACATAGCGACGTTAAAGATGTCCAAGTCAACATCATCAATTGAAAAGGAAAGTAAGAAACAAAAGAAACAGAAAATTGAAATGATCAGTGAATCAATGACCTATGTGAATGAAAAATCAAATTCGAGAACATTTGACAATACAAGTCGAGAATGTAAAGGGAGCAAAGATATACTTACATGTAGAGAGTGTGGGAAACAACATTGGGGTGTTTGTTGCCACCTATATGGCACTTACTTTATATGTGGAAAGAAAGGACACTTAGCTAAATCTTGTCCACATGCTCACCCAAACAATGAGAGACCCGTTACTAGTGGGGTTGGATCAATAATGACACCAAGAACAACTGCAACATTTACTTCTAGGAAGAGCAGTTTGAGGCAAGAAAGGGTTTACACCCTAGTGTCTGAAAAGACCCAGAATACTGAGACAACTGATGTAGGTATTATCTTTATTATATGCAAAATATTTATGTGGAAATTAGTGTGAGAGTCGTACATTTCTTGATTCGGTATGACTTGTGAGACTGTTGAGTGAACTCATTGACGCATATACTTTGATTGCTAGTGATATGTGAAATATGATTAGAATTGACGTGTTACATTTGCCTTGTTGATTTTGAACATAAAATCTTTGAAGGGTTATGAGTATGCAATGCAACATGACAGGGTTGAATGGTAGCTAATGAATATGGACTCGACAAATTACCCTTGCTATGGAAAATATTTGGACATGTGAATTTTGGCGCATTTGCTGGGTTGATCCTTCATACTGAATTTAGTTAATGTAATACGAACTGCGATGCATAATAATTTGAACTATGCTAATACGTTGAAACTATGCTGTATGCTGAAAATGAATGGATATGGAACTTACTATAATTGACTGTGACATGGAGTTATTGTGTACATTTGGAATTGGAACACATGTATTATGCTAAAGATGGAATGCCTCTGTATTACTTTTGCTACCGTGAATTTGATTGTTAAGGGCATGGTTACATCTACATTACCAACTCTGAATTCAATGCTACGAGAATTGTTAACAGCGGACTTGGGATTAAAACCTCAACTGCTCGGAAATACATGACTTTTATACGTCCTATGATTGACTGTATTAGTTTTACCTTATTTTACAATTGATTCTTGGGATATGTGACATACGTACATCATGTGATGGACTACGATGGTATTACCTTCGCTGTCTTGGAATGGATATATGGATTTGCTTTAGAAGTTTGAATGACTTGTGTGTATGACATATGGGAATTTCATGAAACTTTATCAAAGTGTGCCGCCTCATGTTATTAAAATTTTGAGAAGGACCGAGAAATGTTACTTGTTCAATTGCCAGGTTATTGTGCTCATGGGTTTGACTATGGGAAATTAGATTGATATTTTGTATTACCGTATAAAAAGAGGAATTCGTGGTGCAACAGGAAAATGAAATGGCAAATGGGTCCTAATTCGATTTGTGACGTAATAAGACAAGTTTGAAGGACCAAACTTTTAAGGTAGGGATAATGTAATGACCCAAACTTGCATCTGATTAATTAGTCATCTAATTACTTTGTTATGTGCTAATTGATTATGTGTTTGATGAGAAATTGTATGTGAATGAGAAGGATTTGCTGATATCTGTTGAATGTAGAAAAATTTGTTAACATTACAACTTTAAACAGAAAATTGAAGGTCTTAGAGGCACCAAAAACCAAAACCGATTAAAGATTTGTGATCAGTATGATTTTTAGCGCCTAATATGAAGTTTTATAAAAATCTGATTCAGAATGAATTAATTGGATTTAATTGAATATTATATAATATATGAGAGGCTTGTTTAGACTCAACAAAAAGAAGAAAGAAAAATCAGAGAGAGAGAGAGAGAGAGAGACATCTAGAGACTACAAGAAGAAACAAAGAAAAGAAAAAGAGATCAAGGGAGAAGGAAGATTGATCTCCAAAATCAACAACTTAAGGTGAGAATTTTCTTCTAATCTCTTGAATCTAAGTTGTATCCTCCATGGAATCTTAGAAGCTAAGTGGAATTTAGGATTTGGGTTGATGTTAAGAACCCTAAAGAGAGGTATTGTAAGAAATAGCTTAAGATTTTATCATACATGGCATGATTTCATGAAATTCTTGTTCATATCTTAAACTTCTTGCTTGATTCTTCCATTTTGGGAGACGATGAAATAATGTAGAGAGAACAGTAAAACTATGTATTTTGTATTGTAAATAATCAAGTACAATGACTCTTATATTTCTAGAAGGAGAGAATGTACACTAAGTAGGAAGGTTACACTAAGTAGAAAGGTGTATCAATCACACACTAAATATGGTAGGTACAATAATCACTACCAATCAACAATATATAACTATAAATATATACACTAACAGCCCCCCGCAAACTCAAGGTGGATAGACATCAACCAACATGAGTTTGGAAACTAAGGCACTAAAACAACTGGGGGGATGAGCCTTGGTGAAAATATCAGCAGGCTGATCAGTAGAGGTAATAGAATGGAGATGGACTGTGCCACGAACAACATGCTGGCGAATAAAATGATAGTCAATCTCAATATGTTTAGTGCGATCGTGGAAGACATCATTATGAGCAATTTGAATGGCACTTTGGTTATCACAATAGAGAGAGGTAGCATTAGTGGAAGCGACACCCATGTCAACAAGGAGCAATCGGAGCCATATAAGTTCCTGGGTAGTATCTGCAAGAGCTTGATATTCAGTCTCAGTACTAGAGCGAGTAGTGAGAGTCCATTTCTTACTGCGCCAAGAAATAAGTGAATCCCCTAGGAAGAATGAGAAGTAGAAGCCAGTAGTGGAGCGACGATCAGTGGGATCCCCAGCCCAATCAGCATCAGAATAGGCATAAAGCGTAAGCGAAGAGACAGTGGAATAGTGAAGACCATGAAACAAAGTGCCTTTGAGATAGCGAAGAATGCGAAGCAGAGCATCTTAATGTGGCATGTGAGGAGCTGTCATATATTGACTGACAATGTGGATAGCATATACAATATCAGGACGAGTAACTGTAAGATAGATAGGGCTACCGACCAATTGCCGATAAAGAGTAGGATCAGAGAGAAGAGTGCCATCTAATGGAGTAAGGCGAGCCTGAGGATCAATCAGAGTAGAGGCTATCTTGCAATCTGTAAGTGTAACACGAGCAAGAAGATCGGAGGCATATTTAGCCTAAGAGAGATAATAACCAATTGAGTCATGAGAGATTTCAAGACCCAAGAAATAATTGAGAGAACCAAGATCCTTCATCTCGAAATGGCAGCTAAGGAACTGTTTGAGGCTAAGAATATCAGCCTCATCATCACTTGTAATAATCATATCATCTACATAAAGAAGAAGAAGAGTGGTGCCTTGAGCAGTCGTCCGAATAAATAAGGCAGAGTCATAGGAGCTAGAGGCGAAACCAAAATCATGAATAGTGGCACTGAACTTGGCAAACCAAGCACGGGGAGCCTGCTTGAGGCCATATAAGGCACGTTGCAGTTTGCAGACTTTATGTACCGGAACAGAAGACCCAGGAAGGGGTTTCATATAAACTTTCTCAAGAAGATCCCCATTGAGGAAAGCATTTTTCACATCCATCTGAAAAAGGCCCCAATGACGAGTAGCAGCAGTAACAGCAATCAAACTACGAACAGAAGTGAGGCGAGCAACAGGAGCAAAAGTCTCTTCATAATCAATACCATATTCCTGAGTGAAGCCTCGAGCAACCAGACGAGCTTTGTATCGCTCCATGGATTCACTAGAATGAGTCTTGATTTTATAAACCCATTTACAACCAATCACAGTCTTATTAGGAGGAAGATCAACAACAGTCCAGGTATGAGTTTTGACTAATGCCTGCAATTCATCAATCATAGCTTGCTGCCAAAGAGGGTTAGAATTGGCCTCACTATAGGTAGTAGGCTCATAAGTGGAAAAAGCAGTTGAACCAACAATATAATCACGAAGACGAATATTAGGTTGGGTGACTTGTTGTGGACGACCGGAATGGGCATGCTTAAGAGGGAATGAGTCGAATGAGGAAGACTCAGTAAGACCATCAGAACCATCAAAGAGACCACTCGACGAGAGCAGGAGTAAGCAATGGCGTCTCTAGAGGTGGATCATTAGGAAAAAGATCTATAGAGCAATCAGTAAAGTGAAGAATGGGAATTGGAGAAGATAAGTGAAAAGAGGATAAAGAGAAAAACATTTTATGTTCCCAAAAAACAACGTGGCGAGAGATACAAAGATGTTTAGAAATTGGATCCCAACACCGATACCCTTTATGTTCAATGCTATACCCAAGAAAACAACAAAGACGAAAACGAGGTTCTAGCTTGGAATGTTCATGAGGCTGAAGAAGAACAAAACATGTAGACCCAAAAACCCTAAGGGCGGTGTAAGAGAGGGAATGGCCATACAAACGCTCGTAGGGTGTTTGATTATGAAGGACTAGAGTAGGGACATAATTGATAGTGTAAACAGTAATAAGGGCAGCTTCTCCCAAAAAATTTTCAGGACAAGAAGAAGAAACGAGAAGAGCTCGAGTAGTGTCGAGAATATGCCTATGTTTTCGTTCAGCATGTCCATTTTGTTGGGACGTGCCGGCACAAAAATAATGAGGCTAAGTACCATGACTCTGAAGAAAAGCCAAAAAATCAGAATCCCGATATTCCATAGCATTATCAGAATGAAAATTTTTGATGGTTTTGGAAAATTGGGTTTGAACGATTTGTGAAAAATTGTAATAAAGTTGTTTAAGTTCAGAACAATTTTTTATAAGAAATATCCAAGTATAGCGTGAAAAATCATTAACAAAAATAACAAAGTAACGTGATCCCCCCATGGTAGGTGTAGGGGATGGGCCCCAAATATCAGAATACACAAGATCAAAATGAGCACTAGAAACAGAATTACTTTTATTAAAAGATAAAGCCGGATGTTTGGCAAGTTGACTAGATAAACAATCCAAAGTATCTAAAGAGACAGATCCTAACTGACGACTAGCAATTAAAAATTTCAAACGACTAACTGATAGATGTCCTAACTGACAATGCCAAAGATGAAACGAGGATAAGGTAACTATAGAGGCAGCCATTAGAGTGAGAGCTGGAACATGAAGATGGATGAGTTCATAGAGACGTCCATGCTTACGGCCTATCCGAAGTGTTTGTCCTGTCCAAGGGTCCTGCACCAAACAACCATTAGCAGAAAAGGTAACAGTAAGACCATGTTCACATAACTGACTAATGGAAATAAGTTTTAAAGCAAGAGTAGGAGTAAGATAAACATGAGATAAAGACAAATGAGATGTAGAAATAGAACCAATATGACTCATTAACATGAGAGATCCATCAGCAGTATAAATGGAAGGAATATGAAGAGAAGAAGATGTGGAGGAAAATATGGTAGAGTCAGAAGTCATATGATTACAACTGGCAGAGTCAAAATACCAGGAAGATGTACCTGAGGTGACAAACAAGGTAATAGTAGGAGGAGTACCAGAGGTGGAGAGAAACTGTTTGATTAAAGTTTCAACATCGGTCTGGGAGAAGACAGGGGTGGAAGGATCAAAGGTTTAGATTGGGAGAAGTCCTCAAAGGTAGCAGAAGCAGGACGATGAGCAGGCATAGACTGAGACTGAGGCCTAGAATGATGGGAACGTCTCCGTGAGTGAGAGCCGCGAGAAGAAGACCTAGTAGAGGATGGGTGATATGGATTGCGAAAATAATCTTGCTGGAGATGTCTGGGGCTAGTTTTGTTGTAGTAGCGGTAAGACTTGACTGAATAGTAAACCTGAAGATGAGCTGAAGGAAGCCTGCATTTCTAACAATAAGTACACTGAGAAGTTGATTGTGCGGAGGAAGAGCCCCTTTGTAGACACCCCATTTTTGACTGTTCTCAAGACTTGGGCGTTATTGTTTGAACACTTGATGATCTTGTATGCTTGTGTTCGTTTTGAGTGCCTGAAGGTCTTGGTTGAGCGCCTTGTCTTTGAACCTCTAAACCTATCTGTTTTGTGCTTAGTTGTGCACCAGGAGCTTGTTGTTTCAAATCTGGAGGAGAGGGCAGCCTGTTGGCTGGCTCCACAGCCTATCGGCCATGGCTTGTGCCTATTGGCCATTAGTGGTGGCCGGTCGGCTATGTTGATGGCCAGTCAACTACCAGTGGTGGCCGATGACCATTTTTCTCCTTTTTCAGATATTTGTTTGCCAGCTGTGCCAGCTGTTGTTCACTAAAGTACATCTCCATACACGTGTATAGTAGGATGATTTCAAGCCTAAACCTTGATTTTCTATATATAGGGAGTGTTCTCTTCCTTTTTGAGGGGTTAGACAATTTGGACAAAAATTATCTCTCTCTTTCTCTCTAGAATTCTCTCTCTCTCTTTTTATTTTGTACCTTGTAGTTGATTTTCTCTACACTTTTGCACATAGACCCTTGATCAAACAATCTTACCTTTGAGCTGAGGTTCTTTGGGGTCTAGTTTGAGCTTTGGAATGAGGTTTGAGCCTGAAATTGTGGCTGTTTTGTGCTGTGCTTCAAGAGGTACAAGACTCACCTTGTAAGCTTTGTTTTGACTACTTGTTTTGCCATTTTTTTGTATTGTTTTTGGCCTGCTTTTCAACGACAAAGAAATCTTTTTTTTTAGGCTTAACATGATGGTTTGAGGTCATTTTGTGTTAAGGGATAGTCTACCCTTCTTGTTGTTTAATTATGTGAGCTTCTGTGCCATCTTTTAGCATACTCAAATCAAATTTTTTGGGCCTTTAAACCACTAAAAGTCAGAGTTATTTCAGTGGTGGAAAACATGTTTTGAAGTCCAAAATTGGAGGGGTTAGCCTCCCCTCCATGTGTCTTACTTGCATGCCTAGTTAGCTTTACATGGTAGCATGTTTTTGTAGCTTAACTTAGCTTATTTCCAGCACATTTTTGCCTCTGATTTTGACTATTTTAGCTTTGTTTTAGGCTTCTTTGGTCATATGAGTCTTGTTTTGCATAGGTGTAATACAAATGGCTTCACTAGTTTGGTGTTTTAGGCCTTTAAACATGATTTGCTTGAGTTGGTTGCATGTTGTAATGTCTTTTTTACATGTAATTTTAGCTTATATAGCTCTGTCACATGCTCATTTGTTTCACTCTTTCATTGCTTTTGAGAGTTGCTCTTGAGTCTTGTTTGTAAGCCTAGATAGCTTAACATGTGAGCATGTTTTTCAAGCATTTTGTACCTTCATTTCAGCATGTTTTTGCTACTGTTTTGACTGGTTTTAGCTCTATTTTGAGCTGGTTTGGTCCTTTGAGGCTTATATTGTGTGGTTGTAGTGTAATGGGCTTCACTAGCTTAATGTTTTAGGCTCTTAAACATGAATTGCATGAGTTGCTTGCATGTTTTGGTGTCTTTTTATACTCCATTTTAGCACTGAAATCTCTGCAACATCCCTCTATTCTTCATTTTTTCATTTTCTTTGAAAGTGGTTTTAAACCACTTGTTCGCTTAAGTGTGAAATGAGGCATTTATGCTTAATGGTTTAATCCCTTCGAGGGTTCATTATCAATGGCATGAGGTCTCTTTCATGCCTGAGGCACTTGTGGTTTAAGTCCACTTTCCATTAGAGGACACTCATTTTTGGACTAATCAATTAAAGAATAGATTGGTAAGTTAAAATAAGTAAACAAAAATGAACAAGTAAAAGAGGCAAGATAAAGCATCTTTGTATTGCATTGTATGTATTCGGATCGTACATTAATTCGAACACGAGGAAAATTGAACATTTCATACTCAAAGTGATGAAATGTGCTACTTTCCTTGGTCACCATCACCCTTGATCATGCATAATAGGGTAGTAGTTTTGTTGGGTCTTGTTTTTCACTCATTAAGTTTGTACAAGCTTGGTTCCTTAGCCATCATGCATGGAAAATGCTTGGTTGATGGTTTGAGGGCCAAGAGTTATACTCCTTTGAGGTTGTGTGATGATAAAGAGGGTAACAGTACATACACTCCTTGAGAATACATTGCTTTGCCTCTGTTTGCTCTCTGTTGCAGCAAAAAGAGAAGTCTAGGGAAGGGGTGGCTGACCAGCCACCAAAAACAGCCGACCGGCCACCAATGGTAGCTGACAGCCACCATTGGTAGCCGACTAGCCATCAATGAAAGTTGCTCAGTGTGCTCCTAAAAGGGATCAGACGTATTCTGGAAGTTGGCAGAATCTTCGGTGTTCAAACAAATGCAAACAGAGGTATCCGATGGCAAGGCGGTGGATTTTTGAGAGGAAACCAACCAAGCATGCATGCGTCCCTCGCCCTCGAGGCCATTTAAACTACTTTGCTTAGATTAGTTGTAACTAATTTATGCTAGTGTTGTAACTTCTTAATTAGCTTAGATAGTTAATTGTTTAATTGTTTTAGTTAGCTTAGAATAGCTAGTTAAATCAAATGTTGTAATAATTAGTTAATTGATTTAGCTAGTTATTTGTTGTGTTGTAATAATTTAGCTTAGCTTATCCATTTGGACCCTTCTTCGCAAGGGTATAATGTTGTAATAAGTGTGTGTGCGTGTGTGTATGTCTCTTAACCCCACGTCTTTCTCCCCTTTACTTAACCGCTTTCGATGGTTAGTTTATGACATTTTCAATTAGCATATCGCATGTTTGCATTCATTCATTTGTCTTGCATGCACCGAGGCTCGGCGCATCATTCAAACTATATTGTAATTTCAATACTTCTTTAAATACGTATTTCAAAGCATGCTATCAAAGTATTGCAAATACCATGATTAAGTAACCGAGCCTATTTAGTTGCATCATTGCATGTATTGCATTAGGCATCTAACATAGTTAGGATCATGCATATTTCTAACTAGTTTTTATTTTAGCTTAGAGTACTCGGTGAGTTTTATACTTTAGCATACTTGCATGAGTGTGATTGCCATGTTGCCATGTTTCGCATGCTTGCTATGAGGCTATGTGCTTAAATGCTAAATTGCATGAATGCCTATGGATGAAGGCTTATTGTTTGAATTGGAATGATTCGACGAATGTGAGTTTTAAAGCCCACTTTGTTGTGGCAAAATCATGTTTTAAGCCCACTATGTTTGGTGGCAAATCCGCGTCTTCAAGTCCACTTGCGAGTGGCAAATTCAAACCATTTTCGAAGACAAACACGAGTTGAATTGTTCCAACTTAAGCAAACTAGTCTATACTTGCTTGTGTGCGTCACATAGTAAAGCTAGATTAATAAATCGTAATAAGAACACATAATGTTTATAAAAAGCATATCATGATTAGTAGAGGCCGATCTTTGATCAGGCGAGCGGGGGTACTCATTTTAGGACCTTTTCCCTTCGTACCCAAGTTCCTGAGCCGAGACAACTTTAGTAATGACGGACACATGGCCTTTGGCATGAGTTAGGATTTCCTAAATTTTTCTAAAATAAAATATTTAGGTGGCGACTCTGTATCTGAAAAAGCAGTCCATTTTTGGCATTATTTGATTTAAAATCGATTTTTCAAAAGATTTGCCAGATTTGGACTCTTTAGTAATTATCGGTTTTCACATTGCACTTTGTGAGACTAGATTCAGAACCGTGACATGAGTCCAAACTGTAGGACCAATTCGAGCTCTCCGAAAGGGGAGGCATGAAAAAGTCGAGTCTACACCCTTGACTGAGGAGTGGCTAGAATTGAGTTCACATGGGGAGTGGAGGAGGAACCAAGACGAGTCTTCGAGAGAAGCTTGTATATAGCCTGCTCAAGAGAGGGTAAAGGCGTATGATGTAGTAGGGTGGCCCCGATTGGCTCAAAGTGAGGTGTGAGAGCCATGAGAAACTGAACCAACCTCTATTGATTGCGATAAGTGAGAAAGAGAGAAACATCCTCAGGATGAGGTCAGACAGGTTCGGACAGAGCAAGTTGATCCCAAACATAATAGATTTGAGACAGAAAGTCATTAATGGACTAACCAGGCTGTTGGCGCAAGCGATAGAGGTGGCTCTGAAGTTGATACTGATGAGCAAGACTAGTAGTCTGATATCGTTCTTTGAGAAATTCCCAAATATCTTTAGGAGGTATGGAGATTGAGTCATGTTGAAGGTGGCCGAACTGAAGACTAATAGATGTAACAGAGGTATTCCTGAACTAAATGATAATTTGATAATTTTTATTGTTCCATTCCTCCAAACGGTCAACATATTTGCCTGCAGATTCCTCGGTCTCTTGGGTTGGTTTAGGCACATCACCAGTAATAACATGCCATAATTTCTTGCCCTTGAGAAAGCCAGCCATGGCTTGGGCCCACAGATTATAATTTGAGCCATCAAGGATAACAGAAATAAGATGAGCAACGTTTGAGTGATCCATAGAGGCAAATTTAGAAAAAACAAAGTGTACCAGTGAATTCGGAAGGCCGAAAATAGGTGGGAACTAGGCCAAACTGAGTAGAAAAGGTGCAGAAAATAGACAGAAACAAGCCAAAAATTAAATTTCGACCAAACAGGGCGTAGGTTTGACGTCAGCAAGAGAAAGGCTGATGTCAGCAGGTGTAGACGTCCCTGAACGTCCCGGAAGGGAATCCCGTTTTGTTCATTGGGCTCACTACAGTTCAGAACTCAATGTCACGGTCCTGTATCTAATCTCGCAGAGTGCAATGCAAGATCGATGAATCATCAAAGAGTCCAAATCCAACAAATCGTTTTTGAAAACAGATTTTTTTGAAAGAAGTGCCAAACATGGACTACTTTTCCAGATATAGAGTCGTCGCCTAAATATTTATTTTGGGGGAATTTAGGAAACCCTGACTCGTTGCCTAAGGCCACGTGTCCGTCATCACCAAAGTTGCCTCGGCTCAGGAACTTGGGTACGATTGGGGAAGGTCACTTCGTGAGCACCCCCGCTTGCCCGATCAAAGATCGGCCTCTACTAACCATGATATCGAGTTTTGAAAACATTATATACTCTTAATCCGGTTATTAGCCTAGAATGACTATGTGATGCGCACAGCATACAAGTATAGACTGGATTGCCTAATTTGGAACAAAGTATCGCATATCCGTTTATTTTGAAAATGGATTGAAGTTTGCTACTCGCAAGTAGGCTAAAACACGGGTTTCGACGAATTATTCCAACTCAAGCAACCCAACATTCACCCACAGGCATTCAGGCAGTTATATCACATAAGCACATAGCCTCATGGTAAGCATGCTATCATGGCAGTCACTCACACACATGCAAGGATACTAAAGCATAAGCACTTACCGAGTACTCCGAGCCAAAGAAAGAAGCTAATTAGGAATCATGCATGAATCCTAACTATGCTGAAGTGCCTAATGCAACACATGCAAAAATGCAACTAAGACAGGCTCGGCTATTCTAAAATGGCATATGAAATGCGACAATCGATATATGTATTCAACTTGGAATTGAAATACAATGCAGTTAGCATGATGCGCCAAGCCCGGTGCATGCAAGACAGATGAATGGATGCAAACATGCGAGCATAAGTATGCTAATTGAAACATGCCCTAAACTAACCATCATAAGCTGGTAAATAAAAGAGAGAAAGACGTGCGGTTGGAAGACATGCATCACACACAAGCACACTTATTACACAATTGCCCTTGCCTGGAGGGTCCGAATAAATAATACAATCCAAATAAATAATTAACTACTCTAGCTAATTAAATATTACAAAACCCTAATTAATTAACAAATTAACTAAGAAAGCGAATAAACTAGCATGCAAGCTATAAAATAGACTGCCTCAGCTCTTGTTCCGAATGATGAAAGATGCATGCGTGCTCGGGTCGCTTTGCCGGAAAATCCATCGCGATGCCCCGATTTGCCTCTGTTTGCAATTGATCCCGGAATATTGTACAAAGCTCTAGAAGGCTGCTGGTTTCTGATTTGCTGCAACAGAGAGCAAGAAAGGGGGATGACAAAGTATTTTCAACATATGTATGCATGACTACTCTCCCCGTCATTGCATAAGCTCTAGGGAGTATAGTCATCGATCCTCGTACCACCAACCACGCATCCCGATGCATGATGGCCGAGGAGTCGAATTGCACGACTCAATATGAAATGGATGCACACATAAACACAACAAGGCCTAAACTCCATCATGGGTAATCCGGAGTGTCGGCGATCGAGAATTGAGACACGTTTCCTCACTTGGAGTACGAAACGTCCCTTGTTTCCCGTGTTTGGACTAAACCCTACTCCAAACACAATGCAATACACATGGTATGCATGAATGCAACTCTAACATGCGACCTAAACATAATGCCACTAAATGATGCAAACATGCAAATGATGGCATGCAAACATGCTAGTAGCATACACAATGCTATGAAATAATCGATGGCATACTCAATGCACATGACGCTATATGGCATACACAACGCAAGATGGACTTAAACCAATATGAGTGAACCTCAGCCACACTCAAATCAGTGGCCATATGATGGAAATGAGACAACCGAAATACATTCAAACATGCATAGATGCAAAGGACCGATCCTAAGGCACAACATGCAACTCTAACTAAGCATAGCAAAAGGTGAAGTATGACATGCAAACACACATTTTCCAGCTCTGAAACATAATGTACAATGGTCTCGAATCATGCAAGTATGTCACACAATGCATGCAGGATGGCTCGAATACTGAAATTAGTGAAGCGGGTTACACTAGAGGTACACAAAGCAATGTAAAAATGGCAAGACCAGCCCCAAATAGACCCTAGGCAGGTCCAAGACAGTGGGAAAATGGCCTAAAACGATGACTCAGCATGCAAAGAAATGAAGCTCATGCAATGGTCCGAAAACGAGGCATTTATGCACAACTCTTAAACACGTTTAAAGAATAGAAATCATGGGAATATGGCATTCATATAAGCTCTGAAATATGATGTATAATGACCCCAAAGCATGAAAACACCTCAGTACATGTATGCAATAGACCTTAAATCTCAAAGCTAGGCATGGATATTGAACTACAAGTATGCAAAAAAAAGTATCATTCGACCATGAGACCCAAAAACAGAGTTAAGGCAGTCCAAAACATGCACAAAATCAGTTTAAGGCATGACCAAAAAGTGCTAACATAAAGTGCCAAAACAACATGCAACATAGGCTAGTAAGCATGGTTTACACTACATGTATATGAAGCACATGAGAGGCCACCAAACCAGCCAAAAACAGAAACATGGCATGCCAAAATATGACCAAAAACCCACTGAAACTCAGTCAACACATGTTAGAATGAAGTGTTCCTTTGAAAGGCCAATGAAAGGGTTGTTCTACACATGTATGATGGACACACAAAATGGAAACAATACCTCTGGAAAGAGGTTATGAGGGCCCTAAAACTCACTGAAAAGGGCCTGAAATGAGCCTAGGAAGCATGCAAGGAAAGGCCCCTTTGAAAGGCTTTGAAGAGGATTACTCTACACATGCACAACAGACGTTCAACATGGGAAAAAGGGCTCCGGACAGAGCCTATGTAGGTCACAAAACTCACAAAAAGTGGCCTGAAACATGGCTTGAAAACATGCAAATAGGGGCTCATTTGAAAGACCAAGAAAGCTAGTAAACAAAACAAGGGGTGAGAGGGTCACCCCTCTCTGATTTTGATGCTCAAAAACACATAATAACCACTGAAAATCCACTGGATTTCAGTGGTCAAAAGGGCCAACAAAGCTCACAACAAAGGCCCTAATGCATGGCCTAAAACAAGAGGAAATGAAGCATGCAAAGGGGTAGATGACCCCCAACATAAAAACAGTCTAAAACAAACATGTTTAGAAGCTCAAAACAAGACTTTTTTCAGTTTATGACGAAGCTCAAATATGCTTGCAAATAGAGCTAAACTATGAAGCAAAATAAGGCTACAAAGAGGGAAATAAAGACTTACCCTTGTATAAAAGAAGGCCAGCAGCTTCTGGACCAAAATTGGAACTCTTCAACCTCTGAAAATGAGCTCCAAGATGTTTAGATGGATGATGGAGAGGTTAGGTTAGGAGGTGTAGTGCAATGGGGCCAAGAACCTTATACTTTCAAGACCTAATAGAAGAGATACAAAGGGAGAGTGTATGTATGCCTTAGACTGATTTTTCAACCCTTGCAATGGAAGGAAGGCCCTTCCTTTATAGAGAAGAGAGGCCAAAGCTTCTCTTGGAAGCTTAAAACCAAGCTCAAAGATCCTCCATACACGTGTATGGAGGATCACTTCTGAGGTTTCCAGCTGGCACAGTTGGCTAACACTCAGTGAGACAAAAAAGTAAGAAGCTGGCTGACTAGTTCAGGTGGTCGGCCGACCACTCCCCCTGGTCGGCCGACCAAGGTCAAAAGGGTCAAATGGATTTAGGTGGTCGGCAGCCCATATTGATGGTCTCCCCGGTGAATGCAACTCGATGGTGGTATGGAAAACCCGAAAATGTGGCCCAAAAGTGAGGGAGACCAGCTTCTTGACAAGAAAATCGGCCGATCGGGGAAAGGTGGTCTCCAAGAAGAAAAGGTGGTCTCCCACCCTACTACCACCTTCCTAACAATAAAACTAGGGTCCATGCCAAAAATGCACCCACACTGATGCGAAATGAAAGTTCGGGGGTCAAAACGTGCAGCCGGGGGCCCCGAAAACTGACTATTAAGCACCGGAGGTGGCGTACGACCACAAAGGTGGTCTCCTGGGCCACAGTGTCCCTCTAAGGAGAGGAAACAAGGTGTGTGCCAAAAACCGGAGCAAACGGAGAAAGTTAAGTGGTCCCGAACCGAGGCGCATGGCCGACAGCTCCAGAAATCGGAAACTGGTCTCCAAACGGGAAAAGCGGCCTATGACCACGAAACGTAGCCTATGGCCACTGAGAGATGGTCTACGAGACCTCTCCCTCCCTTCGGGAAAAGAAAACAGAGAAAATAGGACTTGGTTCGCAAACCGAGGCAAAGCACAAAAGAGTCCCGAAGCCCGGAGGCAAGGCTTTCAGCCGAGACTTTGCAACCTCAGAACGAGCACAATATGCAACATCACCGAGCGCTCAGTTGGTGACGTCTGAGTCTTAAGGTCGGTCAAAAATGGGGTGTCTACAGCAGGCGCAACACAGGATAGTAGAAGCAGTGCAGAGCAGGTTAGCAGAGGCGCTGGAAGCAGCTAGGCTTTAAGCCGCGGTTGACAGAGCGGCTTAACGGAGCGGCTGGACGAAAACAGCTGAAGGCTGACGTCAACGTGGAATAACTGATTTCAGCGACATAGGAGGTGCGTGTGAGAGCACGTGAGCGAGTGGCAGCGGAAGTAAGTGACGTGCAGAGCGTCAGGCAATGCGTGAGGGCGCGTGCGGGCCCGTTTGATGATGATTTTGGTGGCGTTGGAATCGGGAGAAAATTTCGAGCCAAATGATGCTATGGGTGTTTGAAAAAAATGATATGGAAAAACTGATAATGAGAAATCAGTACCCAAAACAAATTGAAACGGTGAAGATAAAAAGAAAAAAAACACCAGAAAGTGTGACGGAACTTCTGGTAATGAATAGGGGAAAAAAAAAACTTCATAGCTCTGATACCATGATGAAAAAATGTAGAGAGAATAGTAAAACTCTGTATTTTGTATTGAAAATAATCAAGTTCAATGACTCCTATATTTATAGGAGGAGAGAATGTACATTAAATAGGAAAGTTACACTAAGTAGGAAGGTGTATCAATCACACACACTAAATATGGCAGGTATGATAATCACTACCAATCAACAATATATAACTATACATATACACTAACAGGGGAAAACCCCATGGATTTTGAGTTTGAACCCATATATGCATATTTTGATGGTTTGCACTCTTAGATCAAGATTTGAGTTTTGTATTGAAGTTATGGTTTGAGTTTGAAGTTAAACATGGTTAATTCAACATGTTTTTAAGGGTTTTGGGTCTTGTTTTGCATAAAATTAGAGTTGGATTGGAAAAAGATGAGTTTCCCTTAAAAAGAAGATTTTCGAACTGGTTTTTCACCTAGATCGCTTGAGTGGCTTAGGCCACTGCATGAGTGGCCAAGCTTATTTTGGCACAAAATATATTCTGCTTAACCATCGCTCGTGCGGCCAAGACCACCGCTCGTGCAGGGCAGTTTTTTCAATTTTGTTTTCTTTTTATTTTTTTGACTTCCAGGTCTTTATTTACATAGTTTTCATGTGTAATATACATCCATATACATAGCATGAACACGAAGGAAAGTAAAGAATAAATAGAAACAATTTAATGAATAAGTAATGGATGAAACGAATTAGTTTAAGAATCGATTGCATGAATTGAATATGTTATGAAATGTTATGCTTGGATATGTTTTTGTAGGTTGAGCCGTTAAGGTGGACCATCCAACCAAGCACTGTGAGTAACATTATGTAACACGTCCGCGGGGGACCTCGCTACAGTTCGGACTCCCTTAGTTCGTTGCGGTTCTTAATCTGAACCAAAGAGTCCAAATCTGGCAAATCGTTTGAGAAAACAGATTTTTGAAAAAAGAAGTGCCAAACATGGACTGTTTTGCCAGATACAGAGTCGCCATCTAAATATTTTATTTTGGGAAATTTAGGAAACCTGGACTCGATGCCAAAGGCCACGTGTCCGTCATCACCAAAGTTGCCTCGGCTCGGGAACTTGGGTACGATCGGGGAAGGTCAGCTATGAGCACCCCCTTTCGCCCGGTCCGAAGACCGGCCCCTACTAACCATGATATCCGATTTTGAAAACGTTATGTGTTCTTGTTCCGGTTATTAGCCTAGAATTACTATGTTATGCGCACAGCAAACAAGTATAGACTAGATCGCTTAATTTGGAAACAAGCATTGCATATCCGTTTGTTTTGAAAATGCTTTGGAATTTGCTACTCGCAAGTAGGCTAAAACACGGATTTCAACGAGTTTTTCCAACTCAAACAATCCAACCTTCACCCACAGGCAATCAAGCAGTTATATCACATAAGCAGCTAGCCTCATGGTAATCATGCTGTTATGGTAACATTCACACGCATGCGATATGCTAAAGCGTAAATACTTACATCGTACTCCGTGCCAAAACAATAAACTGGTTAGCAAACATGTATGTCCTAGTTCATGTTAAGTGGCTAATGCAACACATACAGGATGTGATTAGGATGGGCTCGGCAAACCCTAAAGTGGCATATGAAATGCTACAACTATCACGTATTCAATTTGGAATTGAAAACACAATGCAGTTTGTATGATGTACCGAGCCCGGTGCATGTAAGGCAAATGCATGGATGCACGCATGCATTGCATAAGGTATGCTAATTTAAACGTGCCCTAATCTACCATCGTAAGCAGGTAAATAAAAGGGAAGAAAGAAGTGGGGATTGGAAGACATACACACCACTCACACTTATTACAGATTCGCCCTCGCCTAGAGGGACAAAAAGAATAATACAAATTAATTAACTACGCAAGCTAATTAATAATTACAAATTGCCTAATTAATTAACAACTAACTAGACTAGGAAAAACAGTAAACCGCCTCGGGAGGAGAGCCTGATGCAACGCATGCTCGGGTCTTGCCCGGAATTGCGCTACCATGCATAGACTGCCTTTGTTTTCCCTGCTATGCCCTTCTGCAGACTGCCAAAATCTCAGAGATGCTTCTTCAGATACTGGGGATCACCACCGGCTGAGTAGAATAGCCACCGGCAGTGAATAATGGTCATCGGCACAATATGCATCCATCGACTGATGATGTACTGCCGATCGGCACTGAATACTGCCGGTCGGCAAAGAATGCTTGCAGAACCTGCAACTCACAGTAGCAGAGGGCAGAACTTGCATGGCAATACAATTCAAGCAATGTATGCACCAATCATGCCCCTTATCATGTTTGTGACTCAAAGGGGCATGTGCCTCGATTCTCGGACCATCAATCACGCATTTCCATACATGATGGCCCAAAGAATCAAGCATGCACTTTCATGTCAAATGAAATGCAAACCAAACAAACAAATCAAGACCCAATTCCTATCACCAAATCAAGGAACAAGGCATGCATGCAAGATGCAATGCAACCTAGGCATGCAAGCTAAGGATGCAACATGGCATGGCAAGACACTTATGCAAGCATACAAGCAAACATGAGGCAATGCAAACTAATGAAAAGATGGACTTAAACATGATTTAGGCAGCTCTAAATGGGCCTAAAACAGTGGCCAAAATGCCCAAAAATGAAGGCTAAACACACATGCACATGTGCACATATTATGGTCCAAACCTTAAGCATTAAACAAGCAACTCTGAAAATCATGCTAGAATGTGGTGCCAAACCAACTCAAATGAAGCAAACATTAGCATGCAAATAGTCCAAATTCTTGAAGCAAGTCAAGGAGGCTTAAACCATGGCTAAGCCAACCAAGCCTCACAAGGCCAAGAAGGCTTAAAACAAGTTCAAGGCAGTCCTTGAATATGCAAAGGGGACCCTTAGATGGCATCTAAATGGCTCAAATTCAATTGCATGCATAATGGCTAAAACATGGAGCATACAACACAAGCTTTTGAAGCATCAAAGAGGTGTCCAAGGCAAGCATACAAGCACACCAAAGGGATTGAAATGACATGCTAAGTGGTTCCAAACCACTAAATTAATGCAAGCAATGCATGCTACACATTCACCTACTTGAAGCATACAAGCCATAATACAAAGGAGCTACATAATGCATGCCAAGATCGACTCAAACAATTATGGACAGACCTTAAACATGGTAAAATAAGCACAAAACCTTCACAAGGCTAAACCTAAAACATGCTAGAACAAAGGCTAACAACCTAAGGCATATTATGGCAATAACAAGGCATTACATGGTAGGTATGCTAAGCATGCATGGTGTACCAAAACGAACTTAAAATCATGTTACATTATGACAATATAAGCATGAAAAATAGCCAAGACATGATCAACAAAAGCCTAAGCTAGATGCTCCCTTAAGAGGTTAAGAATGGTCCTTTTCAAGGACAACAAGGAGAGGGGGTGGCCCTCCCCTTCTTGAGACTTCAAGGCACCATCTTCACCACTGAAATCCCTCAAGATTTCAGTGGTGAAGAGGCCCAAACACCAAAGTCCCGAAACTTGCACAAAATAGCACAAAAAGGAGCCTTACAAGAGAGGTCAAACTCCTCCAAACCACAAAACACCCTTAATAAACAATCAAGAGGGCTTAAAAACAGAACTTTTTTATGTTATACACTAAGCACAAAAACAGTTCTAAGATAGGTAGAAAAGCAATGCAAAAATGAGGAATAAAAGGGAAGTTTCTTACCCTTGAAGACCACCTTCACAAGCAATGCTCCAACAACCTTCCTTGGCTTAAATCCAGCTCCAAAACACTAAAACAATCCTCCAAGGGTCTCAAGTCCAAGAGATGGTGTGTTGGTGTGTGTTTGTGAGCAAAAGTAGGACCAAACACACACTTATAGAGATAGAATATATATCTAACCCTAACCCTAGAACTCAAGCTTTACAAAAGCTGTCTAAAATGTCTAACAAGAGTCTAACCCTTGGCCAAAGAGAAGAAGCTCTCCTATATAGGCAATTCCCTCTTGTAAGGCTTACAAAACAAGCCATTCAAGAGGGAAATCCCCTCATACACGTGTATGGAGGGGAATGGGGTGGGTGCCAGCTATCACAGCTGGCACAAAATATCTACAAAAAGTAGATGAACAGTAGTCGGCTGGCCAAAATTGTCATTTTGACAAAATTGATGGCCGGTCGGCCAAAAAGAGTGCTGGCCGGCAATATACATTGCCTGTGGACACAAACAACAGCCGGTGGCCTCTAGCCATGGCCGGTGATGTGTGGGGATGCCTCACAAGGCATTTCCTGCCCCTCCAAGGCAAAACACAAGTGTTTGGTGCAAAACCAGACACAAAACGGTCGAGTTCGGAGATCCTGAGGCAAGGTGCGTAGCCGAAACCTCCGGGAACTCCAAAGGAACACAAACATGGATGATCACCGGGTGTTCAAATGGTGACGTCCAAGTCTTGAGGACGGTCAAAAATGGGGTGTCTACACATTATTGTAAAGATATGTTCATATGGAAGATATTTGCAATGCTATTTGATATATTATGTTTTTTGAAATATTATTTGAATGTGAACGAATATCCTATTTTTGAATTTATTGTGGCATCCAAGGAATGGTCCCAAGTCATAAGGGACAGTATGTTAATGCAGGTCCATGACAAATAGGTGATTACGAGATCTCATTAGCCATGTGATAACGTAGTGATGTGTTTAATCGGTATCCGGAACCGATTATTCTAGTCGAAAGACAAGATGTTCTGTTTTATTGGATGTACCACTATTATGTTTTGATATGAGAATGATTCTGATATGATTTGTGTTATGTTTATGACTTGTATGGAATTTGTTCACTAACCTCTTTACTTTAATGTTATTCACTGGGCTATAGCTCACTGTTTGTATCTATATGTATAGGTAAGCGTCCTAGAGATCAAGCCTAGATGGATTTCTTTAGCTGAGCCACCCGTTGAAGCCCTACTGAGTTTTTAGTGCCTCCAAGTTGGGGCTAGGTCGAGAAGACCGTTGTATAGTTGTGATCATATTGTCGGGCTTTTGTTATATGTATATATGTACATGAATGATATTTTTGTATCTGATATTATGTATGTATTATACAGTGGGTAAATTAGCGTTTATATATACATCTGAATTTGCGCATATAGTTACACCGCTCAATGGACTATTTGTTAGTGTTTTTATATTAAGCTTCTGCTAAGCCTAATTATTTTGGTATGTACAATAAGTCCTTTGGTAATCTCGGATTACTGGCTGGTCACCTCACCGACCCTTACGGGGCGGGGTTCAGGTCTTGACACAAACTAACCATGTAGACAAGAATTTTATGAGTAGGGCATCTTTACTCACCTTTGTTAATTAATTAAGAGACCAAAAAAAAAAAAAAAAATGTTCCACTTAATATATATTGCAGTTTCTCATTAACCAAAATACATATCACATTATAATCCGAGAATATTTCATAATCTTTTCAAAGGATAATGAGATACAAACAAAAACTCTGTACATAATTTTCGTACAAAAAAAAATATGACTCTTTGTCCTCCTTTATTTTCAATTAAAATACCTTTTATTATGATTTATAATTTGACTTTTCTCTCCTCTCTCTCAAATTTGAGGTAAGAATTTCTTATCCTTATATATTTGTTTTACCATATTCATATTTATGTGGTATATATATATATAAACAACGCCTAATTAATACACATTAATGTGTGTTTGAGAGGGGAAAGATTGAGTACACAGCTAACCTTTGGCATAATGTAAAAAGTGGTGGCTCCAAGACTTGAACTTATAACCTCAAGATTAGTAGGCCAAGTCTTAACTATTGAACCGATGGTCACCCATAATATAAAAACTAAGACTTGCTCTTTTGGTTTAAAATTTAGAGATTTGTCTCTCAAATTAATAAATAGTGTTTTGATTTTTGACATTGAAATTGAGAAAGCCTAAATTTTATTCAATAAGCCTAGAAGGTAGAAATTGAGAGTTTTTATTATGTATTGAAAGTAAGATTAGTTTTGGAAATTGTGGATTTCCTTAGAATTTTATCATTGTTGAATTTATTGAGATGTCTTCTAGTGCGGTTCTCCGGAGTTGTGCCCAACTTTTGAGGAGTTTCAAGCTCCGATGGAGTGTTCTCAAGAGAGGAGCATCCTCCCTTCTCCCAGTTTGTGGGATGCCAATGAGAATGTGAAAACTGTTTCGACTATGACATTATTTCAGTGGATCATAATATCTATCTATATTATTATTTATGTGAAATCTTGAGATGGTATTGACTAAAAAATGTCTCAAAAATATCTGGTTCATAATTTCAATATTCTCGTTGAATTTTTCTTGTAAGAAAATAAGCCTTGGTCCCTACAGCTTGTACAATTTACCATTGCTTGGTATAATCGTAAGAAAATCGAATATGAAAAACTATTTCGCCTATGACATTATTTTCAGTGGATCGTAATATCTATCTATACTATTATCTATCTGAAGCCTTGAGATGGTGTTGATACAAAATATCTCAAAAGGAATTTTCCAAAATACTCCTATAATTAGTGTTTATGTAACGTAAAAATTATATTAAGTGGAGGACAAGACTTGAAACCAAAATCATAAATTTGGCAAAAAAGACCCTTATGACTTGAGTAACACAAACTATATATACCTTCTTATAGAATTACTTCTTTTTTTTTCAAGTTGTACACACATTGTGTGTGTAGACTGCAAGAGATTGTTTGCTCATCATCCAATAGATGTGATGTTAAATTTATAAAATATAAATTTTAATTTTGAATTATAAGGATATTGTTTACCAAACCTAATGTCTTAGGTTCAAGTCTTCTTCATTGTATCATGTAATGTTTTTTTTATAGAGAAAAAAATTCACTTGGCAAAATGAGAGTTTTTTGATGGAGAAAAAAAATATCCACTTAAAAGGAGAAAGTAGATTTCACGAGGCCACTAATGCTCCATTTGGTTCAATGGAATGGTTCCTTAAGCTCCCCGAATGATGAATACGATTTCATTTGAAATATATTTGTTATTATTCTTTTAGTCAAACCAAATATGTGAATGAATATTTTGATGAAATAACCATTCAATTCCACTTCATTTTGATGAACCAAACACCTAAGTGAGTTGTTCACTTTATATAGTATAAATAGATAGATATTTTTGATAGATCTATTTTTTTCTTAGTATGATCATATGATGATTGAATTTTCATCTTACTATATAATTAATTAATGAGTAATGTTATACAAACAAAAAGTTCATACATAATGATGTGGTCCATTATGGGCATTTCATTTCAAAACAAAACACCATTGAAGATAGGTTTATTTATAATAATGACATTACCATATCATTTTTGTCAAGTTTTTTATATGAATTATATATATATTTATAATTTTTCTTAATTATATATATATTTATAATGTCTTTAAATTATGATATTAATCAAAAAAATTATAACGTAATAATTAATGTTAAAAAATTTAATTCGTTATTCATCCCATATAATTTGATTTTAGGGCGAATTACACTAACGATCCCTATAATTTGGGCTTTGGGTCACTTTAGTCTCTGACTTTTCAATTGTGATATATTTGACCTTGAATTTTAAATCTTGTTCCAAATAAAGACAATTAAAGATACTATTACTAATTTTAAGAGCAAAGTCATCAATTTGATAAAATAAAAACTAATTTGACAAAATAAATTTCAAAAAAATATTTTTGAATTTTTAAAAATTATTTCTACCCACTAAAGATAAAATTATGTAAAATTGATAAATTTTTTAGACATTTATTTTTTTTACCAAATTAATTTTTATTATGTGTTTGGATTATAATCATGTAATGGGTGGTTGTTTTTATTTTCATTAAATTAGCTTTTATTTTTTCAAAAGTCAAATATGGCGACAATTTTAATATTATTATTAAACCAATCCATTAAATCAAAAAATTCAAAACTAAAATATTTCATATATTAAATATATCAATTGCACATTACAAGCCTAACAACCACCCATTACATGATCATCATCCAAATACATAATAAAAATTAATTTAGTAAAAAATAAATAAATAAATGTCGAAAAGATTTATCAATTTTTCATAATTTTATCCTTGGTGGGTAGAAATTATTTTTTAAAATTTTAAAATATTTTTTTTAATATTTATTTTTGTCAAATTAATTTATATTTTATCAAATTAACAATTTTGCCCTTAAAATTGAGTAATAATATCTTCAATTATCCTTATTTAGAACAAAATTTAAAATTTAAAATTAAATGTGTCACAATTAAAAAATTAGAAACTAAAGTAATATGAATCCCAAGCTATAGAGTATATTAGCGTAATCCGTCCTTAATTCTACAAGCTCTATCATATAATTCATGATGATCATATTAAACTTGTATTGGCACGACAAGAAGAGTAAGGTTGACAAACTAGTATATTTTGCAGAAGTCACTTTAACGGTTTTGAGCTTTGTATTGTTGACAAAGCCCAAATAGTTTTAGGGCTATTTTCTGCTTTTGTATTCTAATTTGAGGGCTAAAGTGCCTAAAATAGGTTATTATTTAATCTCAAAAAAATTACATATTCAGAAAAAATACTCAAAAAATTAGTTAGAAAAATACATCTATGAATCAAAATTATTCTAAGTGTGACCTATATTCCGCTAATTAATTTTAAATCTATACCCTCCACCTTATTTTTGGAATAAATTTCATAACACAATTTTATGATACATTGCACTTTCCCATTCAATCTCTTTTGCTAGATGAGCCAAGTTTCATAAGATCTTGGACTGTTTTACAGAACTTGTCCCATTTAGTCAAGCCCTTGATAGGTTTTAAAAAGCTAGTTGGGCTATTAGGCTCATAATCTGATTGTCAAAATAAGTTTTTTCCTAAATGTTGAGTGGATTGGACATCTTGAAATTAAATAGGATTATAAAACTATAGTCAAAAAATACTAAACTTTTTATGATTAATTCCATGAAAAAAATATTTTTGTAAAGTCTTTGGATGCCCAGATGGTTATTTACAATAATTGTAGTAACGAGATGAAAAGATGATCCCAAACATCGAATGCCAGATATCAAATGACGTTGAGCCTAGTTTATATTATGGATAATAAATCAAATATCAAATACAAATAGGACTAGTAGGCCAGTACCCTTGAGACCTAAATATCACACATGAGTAATTATTTTGCCAAATGTTGAATTTTCTTTGAATGCCGGGCAACTTTACAATAATTAGCCATGTGATTGATTTTTATAAGATGTATCTTCTTGTTTCAAAAGTGTCATGAACAACTCATACACAAATCAAGTAATGTTGTGTTTAATCGGAGAGAATGGTGAAGATGGTGGAAGGAGAGTCGAAGAGGAGACAAAGAAAGAACGTAGAGAAAATTAGTAGTGAAAAGAGAGAGAAATAAGGGCATGAGCTATCAATTGGCTTTCGGTTAATAAAGAAACAAAAAAATGAGAGTGGATTAAGGGGGTGCAATTCAAGCAAGTTTGGTCAGGTTGAGAGACTGTTTAAGTCTAGTATGAATTGAAATGATAATTACTCAAGCCCAATTTGTAAATCAAAGTTGTCTACCAAAATCCGAGAACAGTAAATTAAACTTGGGCTAATACCGAATTGCCTACAAAAGTGATTTTTTTCCCCCTCCAGCTAGACTCATTAATTTGGTAAAGTTAAACATTATTATCATTTTTTAGTAAAATCATTAATAATATCAAAATAAATAGGGTTTATTACACTTTATACCTTTAAAGTATCATCAAATTACCTATTTAGTCTATGAGCTATCGATTGTGTCTACTAGGTCCATAAAGTATATAAATTAAAGTCTATTTAGTTCCTAAACGATTGATTAAATTCCTAAAGTATTTAATTCAAATTTATTTAGTCCCTAAAAAGACTACAAAAATAAAACATAAGCTCATAAGTATTATAAATTAGTAAAATACCAAATCTAGTTAAAATTTTATTTTAAAAAACCTTAAATTCTTAATTTGTCTTTGAAAAGTGGCATCTGTCCTTATGGTGAATTTCCTTTATAACGGTAACAGAAATTATCTATAGTATTTTCTTACCTATCTTCTACAATGGCTACGTGCTTGCCTTTATCTAGTATTACATGTTAGATTTCGTTTATAATTTCTAATTTTATTTTTAAGTTTTTCATTAAGTTTTTTTTTATTACTTAATTAATTGTATTATTTTGTTCTATTATTATTTGTAATGAAGTGTCATTATTTAAATTATCTAATTCTACTTTTTAATATTCATATAATTTATTGACAAGATTGGAAAACTAGGCTCTGATATTAATTTAAACACAGAACAAAATAAAAATTTAAGATTTTTTCTATAATAAAATCTTAATTGGGCAGGTCTGTTACTAATTCATAATACTTATGAGAATATATTTTATTTTTATAATCTTTTTAGAGACTAAATAGGTTTAAATTAAATATTTTAGGGACTTAATAGATTTAATCGATAGTTTAAGGACTAAATAAACTCTAATTTATATTATTTAGGGAATTAATAAATTCAATTGATAGTTTAGGGACTAAGTAGACAATTTCACTATAGTTTAAGAGTAGAAAATGTAATAAACTTAAATGAATAATTTATATGATGAAAGACATGTAAAGAGTAGAGATGATAATTGAGAAATCAATGTACCATTACGGTAGTTTTATCCATTTCTGAGCGGAAAAAAAAAAATAGTAGAACTTTATGTTGTTTTATTTGTGTACATGATATATATTTATGATCTAAAATCTAGATAATTTTAACATTGTTCAACAACTAATAATTTATGAAATTACATGAAATTATGAATGCTATGCTCATTAAGCTTTTGAAGTTCCTGGAATTTTCCTAAGTTCCTAGAGTCTCACAGGGAAATGTAGAGAGTTGTATTATATATTCTAGAATGTGCCATTTGAAGAGATGAGAGAAGTGTCTAGAATACATCCGGCCATTAGATTATGATACTTGGATAGATTTAAGGCCCCGTTTGCTTGGAGAGTTAGAGGGGGGATTGGACTTGGTAGTAAGGTGGGACTCACTAATATTGTGTTTGCTTTGAGAGAGGAGGAGGGGATTGATAGTGAGCTCCAGATTAGGATGAGCCTCCCCAAGGGGATTTAGATGGGCCTCCAGGACTTGGTATTAAAAAAATAGTCCGGCGGACTAGAATTTTTTTTTTTAATTTATTTTTTACGTGTCGGGCATTTTTTTTTTTGAACACTAATGTTTAAATTTTTGTATTTTTTGTTAAGTAAAAATCATTAGTTTATTTGTTTTATTTTTTTCTAGAAATTTTTTATTTTATTTTTATTTTTTTAAAATTTTTTATATGTTGGCCATTTTTTTTTTAAACATTAATGTTTAATGTTTTTGTATTTTTTTTTTATTTGTTTTATTATTTTATATTTATTTTATATAAAAATAATTTAACAATCCCTACACTAACAACTATCATCAAAACAAACACAATTTTACTTAATTTCTTCACTATTAATCCCTTTCATTTTACCTCTAAAAACAAACGGGCCTAAGCCTCTAATTGTATTTCTAGTTGCCTATATAAAGGTAATAGTTTCATTTATTCAAACTTTCTCAACAATTCGAGCATTTTAGTAAGCTATCAAGTTTTCTTTAAACTCTTTTGTGTGCTTACTTCTCTCAAGCTCTCATCTAAAGTTAGGCTGACATAAGTGGAAACAAACAAACGACAAGCATCTATAATAAATAAGATAATGAAAGGATGGCAATCCCACAATAGATAAAATAATTCAATCACGAATAATTCTCAAATCAAAATTATTTAATCTAACTATAATTTTTTTAATTAATTAAACTAACTATCATTATTGCATATTGGTCTCTCTAGTCCTAATTATTGAACTACTTATGTGATTAATAGAAGCTGACCTTTCGATGGTAGGGACCAAGTTATTATAGAGTCAAATTGAAGATGTGAGTTCTTTAATCCTAAAACCAAGTGGATAAATCATATGAACCAAGTGGATAAATCATATAGAGTCATATGAAATTAAGGAAAATATGGGTTATCAAATATTTTTTAATATATCATAAGTTTTGGAAGTAAGGTTGTTTGACTATGAAATGTTGGTTTAAGTGGGTTTTGATCGACCCAAAGGGTTAGGCGAGAGCAAAGCCGTGAGACTTGTTGGATTACATTTACGATACGAAGAAATAACTATCGATTCATTTGAAAATGTCTTAAGAAAATGTCGGTTGGGTGGATAGATCATTCACAAAGTAATCTCTAATTAACCTCTCATTACCAGAAACTCTATCATGAGGGATGCACCATCGACCGCTTGATGAACTAACATGTTTAGTTTGTTGTTCATGCCTTTGTGTTTCTCTTTGTTGAAAAATAATAGTTTTTTGACAACTTTAATACTAAAATTAAAGTGAGACCCAACCACTGATTCAAACTAGTCCAAGTAGTTTCATATTCTCTTAAGTGAGAAGGATACAACTCAAAAAGAACAAGTCGAAATTATTAAGTTTTGAATGAGATATTGTCTTATAAAATGTGTTTCAATAAAAGCTGGGCTTAAACTTAAACTTAGTTTTGGATTGGGCCTTGTGAAGCTTAAAGCTTAGGTTTGGACTTGGACTTAGTCTTGGTATGAACAGGCGTAGGATTGTGCATGTGCATGTGCTGGACTTAGGCCTCGTTTGGCAAGTGATTTTTTTAGCTAAAAAGTTAAAAAATTATTAAAAAAATTAAAAAGCCAATAACTTATACCAAAAAGTCAAAAATTCACTTTTCTCTCTACCTTTTGTACATCTTTTCATAAAAAATAAAAAAGTTATCCCAAATATATTAGTTTTTTTTACATCATATTTTAACTAAAAAGTCAAAAAGTTACTAAAAAAGTCTATTCCTAAATGAGGTCTTAGTCTTGGTATGGGTTGGGCCTAGGCCTAGGTTTGTGCATGTGCGTGGATTTGGGATTAGGTTTTGATCGGGTTGTGAATCAATACTCATATCTATTTTGCTACCAATCTGGTTTAATTATTTAAATAACATTATATATATTTATTTTCATATATAACGCAAATGAGGTTTTCAACCTCTTACCTTTATTGGCCTTAAAGGCTTGCGACTCCCCTACAAGTATAAATAGATGCATTTTCCCTCCTAGTTTGATAAGAGGTTTTAGAGATGAAAAATGGAGAATTGTTTTTTTTTTTTAGATGAAAAGATGGAGATGATTTTTACACCAAAATTTGTTAGAATTTTTCCTATCTTCTTTTTGTTAGTCATTTTCTTTGGTTCCGTTACGGAGAGGTACTACCAATGTTCAAGTTTGTCGGAGCTGCTCCAGTGAATGCTACTATAACAGATGTTCTACCATTGTATCCTAGGAAACAGATATCGGCAGACTTCCAGTATTATATCGACGAGGCGATGAATATATTTTAGGACACTATGTGATATATTGCATCCCTTATCTTTTGTTCTTCAAGCTTTTGGATTCAATCTATTTCTTGTATATTGTTTTTTGTATGTTCATGTGAATCCATCTTGTAGTATATTCTAGTGGTGTAATTTTTTTTTTCTAGTCATGTATTTCTTTTTTGTTCCATTGATTTGCAATTTCCCTTTTCAATTATGCTCTTAATTAAAACTTGTACTGCAATAATTAATATTTAACAATTTTAATTCATTAATTTAATTTGAAATTACTTTAATTTAATTCATTGCTCATTGCTCATTACCATATGATTTAATCTTATGAACTTATTGTATATTTTGTAATGATCTTATTAAACTTGTGTGGGTATGACAAGAAGAGCAAAATTGATAAACTGTTACATTTTGCCAAGCCACTTCAAAGGTTTTGAGCTTTGTATTATGAGCAATGTTAGGGATCCGAAAATTACTAAATTTTTTTTATCAAACACTCGTATGGAGTGTATGTAAGTGTTTGGTAAAAAATTTAATAATTTTCTTGAGGTCTCTAACATTTTTCATATATTGACTAGGAGGAGGATTCCCTCCGGTCCAAATCTGGGCTGGGGGATTATTTGGGCCCCATGGGACCTACTACAAGCCCCGTTTTGATGATTCAAATTGTTCATTTTGTCGGATATTTCGTGTATTTTATCCACACGAAAAATTAAATCGATCCGATAACTGTAATTTGTTCAATTTATTTTTTTGTCATCAAAAAAAATGTACGGTTCATTTTTTAAAAACACAATTGTCATATTTTTTTTAGTGAAAAGATGATAAATTGAATAAGTTACAATTATCAAATCAACACGATTTTTTTATTTATTTATTTTTTATTTTTTTATGAATGAAATAGACAGAATGGCCTCTGTTCGAAAAAAAAAAAAAAAAAAAAAAAAAAAAAAAAAAAAAAATAGACAAAGTACCCGATAAATTGAATGATTCAGATTATCGAAACGAGACTCGTAATGAATCTCACGGCCAAACAGCCTCTCCAATCTAAATTTTGGACCGAAATGAATCCTCCTCCTATTGACTAAGCCCAAATAATTTGAGGGCTATTTGCTGATTTTATATTCTGTTTTGAAGGCTAAAGTCCCTAAAATAGATCATTAGGGCCAAGTTTGTCGAATCTGCATGTGTCAAGTCACAGAAGAATCTCTTTTGCTAAACCTTATATGATCTTGGACTTTTTTTATTACCGAATTTCTCATTTAGTCAAGGCCTTGATAATGGGTTTTGAAAAGGGAATTGCCGGAGGTCCTATTTCAATAGTTTAAAATTCATTTATCCTCAAAACAAAATATTTATACCAATTAATTAGTCTTATATATTTTTAATTATTATAAAAAAATATTTTTTTTTATTATAAAAAATTTAAAGACATTACCATATCCCACCACCGTCGGACTATTACCAGACTTTCGTCTGACTATCACCAAAGACTTGCTGGAATGTTCAACAGTATTAGAAAGTCGTCAAAGTATCGCTGAAAATTCATCAAATTATTCTAAACATCACCAAAAGTCGCTAGAATGTCCTACACGTTGCTAGACATCAAGAATATCATCTGAGACTTACTAAAATGTCTCGAACATCATCGGAAAAAAGAGAGAAGAAGAAACGGAATTAGAGCAAAAATATAGCAAAATCTAACCACATCCTCAGAAACACCACAAAAATATGATTTGATTATACAAAGAGCATAATTTTCAGTTTAAAAAATTATAAAAATTTAGAGTTTAAATTTATTGCTCATCAAACTGTATAAATTTACAATTTCAAAACTACAAAAATCATCATTTTGCTCGTTTGTAATTTATCAAAACACAATTTCATGTCGCAGCGATGGTAGAGATCTCAGGTAAATAGTTTCTAAGAATTTGTAACTTTTCAGTTTGTCAATATTTGTTATTTTTTGTTATTTTAATAAAGAGAGAAAAAATAAATAAATAAATAAAGAGTTAGATTTATAGAGAAAAGTATAAACGTATCTTCAAAACTGCAAAGTTTTGTAGTTTTTACTGCCTGTAACTAAAATTCGAAAATATTTGCTCACAACTTGAAAATTTTATCCATTAAAACACGAAAAGAGAAGTGTGCACTAGAGAAAAATAAAATAAAATTGAGAGATGGAAGGAGAGAGACAGACAGAGAGGTGATTGAACTCCGACAACCATCTTTTATTAAAATCTAGCTGGATTTGATGTAGATCTACTTGAATCTAATGTAGATTTAACTCAAATTTGAGTAGATTTATATAAAAAAATATTGTCTGAAACTCATCTCCTTCACTGTTGGTAAAGACGAAGTAAGGAGTCGATAGTTGTTGGTGAAGCAATCAATGGCGGTCATCGATGATGAGTGTATATAAGAAAGAGAAAAAAAAGAAGGAACTTTAGGTTGTAGTCATTAGTGAAAAATGAATATATTAAAAAGATAAAGAGAAGAAGAAAGGACGCTTAGGGTTTTCATATCTACATAAAAAGTTATAAAACTAAATGGAAAAAAAAGTGTTTATATTAGGGCTTATTGATTTGCCTTTTAAAAAGTTAGTTGGGCTATGAGGCTCATAATTTGGATGTCAAAATAAGTCATTTTCTAAATGTTGAGTGGGTTGGATATCTTGAAAATAAATTTTGAATTTTTCATATGTTAAATATCAAATGTTAGATACAAATGTCGGTAGGCCAAATATTTTTAAAAAATTAAAAAATTAAAAAATTAAAAAATAATTATAAGTTATCAAAAGTTTTAGCTCAAAAGTTTTACACTTTTGTAAATCGTTTTAATAAAAAGTTAAAAAAATATTAAAATAATATGGTCTTAAATGACAAATGCTAGTTGTGTCCTAGTAATCTAGGGCCCCTGAGACTCAAATACCACACGTGTAATTATTTTGCCGAATGTTGAATTTTCTCTAAATGTCATGCAGCTTTATAACAATTAGCCAGGTGATTGAATTTTTCTTGAATTTTATGTGATGTTTTGTTTTGTTCCAAAAGTGTCATCAACACCTATACACAATTTAAATCTACAACAAAGTAAATCAAATTCATTTCCGCCACAACCATCGCAACTTATCAATACAATGGGGCGTTTTGGAAATGAGTTTTTTTGGGTTTTTTTTAGTTGTTGTTTATTTTTGCCTTCAATGAATTTTTTTAAAATTTTCAAAAAATTTTAAGTTTTTAGATTCGATTCAACAAGACAAATTGAAAAATTATAATTTTTTTTAAAACATTCAAAAAAAATCTGAAAAGAGAAAAATAAGTCAAAATAAACTATCTTTTTTGACTTATTTTCATCTTTAGTGATTTTTTTTTGAATTTTTTTTTTTAAAAATACAATTTTTAGATTTGTCTTGACAAGATGGATCAGAAAAGTAAAAAAATTTGACATAATTTTTCAAAAAATCACTAAAGACGAAAAATTTTAAATTTTTTTTTTTTTTTGGAGCCAAAATGGACGAATGTCGTATAACACAATATTGCATCGCGACAAATCAATAAATGCATAGGGAGGAGATCTCAACCGGTGTCTTCACTCAATAATAAGAGGAGATCAATAAGTCATTGGGCTTGTTTGGTTTGTGTTTCAGAAACATGTTTTGAAAAAAAAAAATACGAAAACATGTTTGATTTGGTGTTTTGGGAAATTTGTTTTGAAAAATTGTTTTGAGAGAGAGTTTTGGAAAAAGTGATTGATTTGATGTGTGTGTGAGAGAGATTTGTTTGGAAAAGTTGTTTGGTTTGTGTGTTTTGGAAAATTTTTTTGGAAAAATTTGTTTGGTAGAGAAAATTTCTGAAATTTGTTTGTAGAAAAAATTTCTGAAATTTTTTTCAGAAACATCAACCAAACAAGCCCATTTTCTTCGTATCAAACCTAATTTCAAACTTATAAATTTCAAAACATAAATTAAGTTTTTAAAATTTAATTTCATATTCAAAACTCATGCAAAATTTTATCAAAACATGAAAATAATTATGAGTCATGATCAATTTTCAATAAATCTTTGTTGCGTATAATTTATGAAGCTTAATTTAACAATAACTTTCCAAATTAAACCCAAAATAATTAATTTCTAATTTAACTTCGTAAACTTGATCTTACCTCTAATTCTTCATTTTCTTGTCAATTTCCTAGCAACACTGAATATATGTAATTCAAATAAAACTAACTAATTTAATATATTCCAAAATTTGTTTAAATTAAATAAAACTCTTAAATTACATTACATGCATGGGTTAATAATCAAAATCAAAACTGATATTTTCATGAACTCATGGTTTTCAAACTTTTCTTCAAAATCAAATGTACAATAAACTTGCATGGTTTAAATCCTTTCAAAACTCATAGTGCGTGCAAATACATATCTCATATATATATATATCAAAGTTCACAAACCCAGGCTCAATTTGAAGAATTCTTACAATTATTTCATAAAAATTCTTTAATTCTTTCAAATTACATACATGTAAAAATGAGACCCAAATTCATGCAAGATATTCGACATCAAACCAAAAATAATCAATTTTCATGTTTACTTTCATGACCATGAACCTAACGTTATTTTCTTATTCAAACCCATTTCCTTACAAATTCTATGAAATTGATTCCATAACTTAATTTCAATTAGAATATGAAGTTTGTACATGAATTAGGCATAAATCTCTTATCTTAAGCTTCAATTTCAGATATAATATGTTGATTTCCTTTATTTCTTCTTGTTCTTCCTTCAATTTTTCAAGTCTTGAGTTCTTCACTTCTCTCTCTCGGTCCTCCTCTCTCTGTTGCTCACAGGTTTGTTTCCAACAAAAGAATTGATTGAAAGAGGTTTACTTCTCTTCTTTACACCCTTTTTTTACACCACACCACGTGCGCACACACGCACAGAATTCTCAGCACCCAGAATTTCTCTGCACACCCACACCTACATCTACACCCAAATACACCCATAATTCTAAACTATTCCATAATTCAATTTATGATTAGGATTAATTTAATTAAACAACACTTAATCTAAATACATCTCGATTAACACATAATTAAATTAATCATAACTGATCACCAATTCCACATAATTCAATTAGTCTAATTGATTTCTGTTAGAGCCCAATTAATTATATTTAAATTTATCAGTCTGAATCAGATTTTTAATGAAACTCCCAAAAGGCTCTAAACATCAAATTAAAGGATAAGGGGGTGCTGCTGTGCCTTAAGGCACAGCAGTAATTGCTGTCCCCTTGTGGGAGTTTTGTTCGAGTGTTTTTCGTTAATCTGAACCGTTCATATTATAGAATTCATCCAAAATATTATTCCTGTAAAAAATCAAGATCATCGGATATTCATAACCCGTGATTAGGTCCTAATTATTTTTAAAAATTTATGAAAGTTATGTTAACCATTAATTTTTATAGAAACAAATGTGTTTTGGTTATAGGGCTATAGATATTCAATCAAATTGATTTTTGGTATGAATGATCTACTCGACGAACCTTACAATATGAACGGTTCAGATTATCAAAAAATACTCGGGAAGAACTCCCACAAAGGGACAGCAGTTACTGCTGTGCCTTAAGGCACAGCAGTATCCCCTTCTCCCAAATTAAACTTATTTTCATCATCAATTTTTGGTTCCTCAAATCAATAAGGTCTTCAATTTCATATTAAACTTCAAAATCTTTGTCAATAAATTACATACATATTCAATTGAACACTTTATAAATAAATTTAATTCGTAATAATCTTAAGTCTTAATTCTCATGACTTCATTAACTCCAATTTAAGCCTACTTAATAAAATCTCAATTTTATTAATTTGAATCGAATATTTAATTAAACTCCTATATGGTCCGATATTTGAAATTAAAATAATTTAATTCACCAAGTCATAATCTCTTAAACCATTTAGGCTTTCAATTTCTAAGCCCAAAATAAATCCTCAATAGAATCATATACGAATCAATCTCCATAATTTTCATAATTTTCAAATTAAATTATAGTAATTGGCAATTAAAATCCAATCTCCTTAATTAATTAAGTGCTAATCATTATACATGGTGGGGTCGTCACAAATACCTATTTGATGAAACCATTGGAGCAGAAAAAGACACTATTTTTCATCAAATTCAAATTTGATGAAAGTTTTGAGTAACCATTGAAGATGGTCTTATTTGGTAGAGAAGGTAAAATTTTAGGGCGCTAGGTTGAAAATTTCAATTTTAAATTTTCTTTATCCCTAGATTCAGGCACTAAAACACTTTATTCATTGGTAATTCTATTTTCACACACTAATTCCCCTCAGTACATACACTTAATGAACACTTTCTCAATGTACAAATTATAAAAATATAAATTCTCAGTACACATCTCAATATTCCAATATTACCCTCATTTTCAATTTTTTGAAATTTTTATGAGAAAAATATAAATTAATTTGACAAAAATAAATATCAAAAAAAAAATTTTAAATTTTAAATTTTTTTCCCCTAAAAAGATGAAACCATATTGAAATAAGAAGTTTATTTATTTATTTATTCTTGAAAACATATTCTAAACCTATATCAAATAGGGTCTAATTTTTTTATTTTTTATTTTTTTTCCATTCATCCACTCATCGTTTACTGTTGTTACCGTCACTTTCAACCCTATATCGCCACCACCATCATCACTTCTAGCCTATCCCCCTCCATCCTAGACTTTCACAGTTAACATTGAGTAATTCATGGGGAGAGACTGGTGGGAGTGTATAGTTCATGGCGGAAAGTGATTGCAGCGGATAAGAAAAGAGGCAACGAGAGGGGATGACAGATGAGAGAGGTGGTGTTGGTGATAGATGATGGTTGTGGTGTTTTAGAAATAGGGTTTGAGTAGAAGAAGATAAAGATATTATGATATTTTTATTCTAGGACAAAATTATATTAGTGAAAATTTTTATTAAATGTGTGAATTGAATGAAATTAGTGTGTGAAAATAAAATTACTCATTTATTCATAAGGATAAACCCATATAAAATAACTAAACTACCCATATATATATATATATATATCTATATAATAAGGCAAGAGGTTTTTTGAGAATGTCTTCAAATGTATGAGAGATACATTTCAATTCAACGGCTGAGATGAGTTGTTTTTAACCATTGAAGGCTGAGATGCTTTGTAATATTTTCAATTCCCGCCCAAAACAATCCCCTCTCTCTCCTGTGTTCCACTCACTCCAAACATTATTTGCACATATCTCTCTCTCTCTCTCCAACTTCTCAGGTCTCAAACTCTGTCCTTAGAGATCTCTCTCTTCCTCTCCCTCCTCTCCACCATCGAGTCGTCTCCACCGTCGCGCCGCTTCTGATCTCCTCTCTAACTTCTCAGGTCTCAAACTCTCTGTCCTCAAAGATCTCTCTCTTCCTCTCCCTCCTCTCCACTGTCGCTCCGCTTCCACCATTGCGTCGTCTTCACCGTCACGTCGCCTCCAATCTCCACCAATAGCAACTCTTCATCTCTTCTCCCTATTAGATCTCAACCCACTACGGCACCTCCATCCTCCATCACAGAGAAACTATAAATCATCGAAAATCCAAGTCCACAACTTGAATCATTCATGTACTGTGCGTTTTACAGAGACTTTGATTTAGTTTACTTGAGAAGATTTGATAAAAGCATTTTCCGATCTCTGTTTTCCTTATGTTTCTGGTAATTTACGAAAGCTTCAATTATTTATTTATTTATTTTTTACACGAAATCAAAGTCTAAAATTTGAATAATTCATGTACGGTGCGTTATACAGCTACTTTGATTATTTTACTTGAGAAGATTTGATAAAAGCATTGTCAGATCTCTGTTTTCGTTGGTTTTTCTTCTTTTTTCTGGTAATTTGATTCGGAAATCGAAAGCTTCAATCATTGTTTTTATTTTTTATTTTTTATTTTCATACTAAATCGATGTTTGAAATTTGAATAACTCATGTAATGTGCGTTATACAGCTATTTTGATTAGTTTACTTGAGAAGATTTGATAAAAGCATTGTCAGATCTCTGGTTTCCCTATGTTTTGTTCTTTTTCTGGTAACTGAATCGTAAAATATAGAGCTTAAATAGTTGTTTTTTTTTTTCTTCCTTCACGAAATTGAAGTCTGAAAATTGAATCCTTCATGTACTGTGCGCTATACAGCTATTTTGATTAGCTTACACAATGCTATTTCGATAAAGAAAACATAGAGAAAGCATTGTCCAAATTGAAGAATGAAAGCATTGTGTAAGCATGATAATCAAAGTAGAGAAAACATAGAGAAAGCATTGTACAACTATTTTCAATCACATACACATACACAGTACATACACATTCTGCATTGTTCTCTGTGTATGTGTAAGATAATCCTTCTATGTTTTGTGTGCAATGTGAAAGCATTGTCCAGCTATTTAGATCGAAACGGAGGTTTACGGTTTTGATTGTGAATTAGTGTTTCAGATGAGATCGCGAAGCTCTTTCCTGGTCTATTTGGGCAGCCATCGGCAATGTTGGTGCCGAGCGTATTGGCCGAGTTTCCCTCAGGTCTGAAGTTGAAGATTGGAGCGGTTTTGTCGGGAGGCCAAGCCCTTGGAGGACACAATGTGATATCTGGAATCTTCGGTTAGTGAACTTCAATTACTGAACTTCAATTTTCTTTTTGGATGTGTATGTGTTTGTGTGTGGTAGATTACTTACAGGATCGTTGCAAAGGAAGCACAGTGTACGGGTTCAGGGGTGGATCGGCTGGGATCATGAAGTGCAAATACGTGGTGTTGACTCCAGAGTTCATTTACCCGTACAGAAATCAGGTCAGAATTATTTGAATGAAACTTGAATTATTTTTTGAATATTAATATTAAATCGGAATCGGAAGCGAACAGTTTTTCTTCTTCTTCTTCCATTAATATTAATATTTCAGAAGGAAGCAAATAGTGAAAAGGGAAAATTGAGATCATACGGTCAAAAATCCACTGAAGCTGTACTGCATAATTGATATAGTATCAACACCCAATTCCAAGTCATTGAGGTAAGGACATCTATGTCCATGATAGTTTTAACATCAGGAAATCCAGAGAAAGCCCATGTGTGGTTGAGGCGGATGCTATAATCAAATAATTCGGGACCTTGATCATGAAAAATGATTGCTCCTTTAATTTTGGGATTTGGACAGTTCCTATACATCAAGAAAAAGAAACTTTAACATCCTTATGTACTGATGGTGCAGAATCAATAATGTGAGTTCACTGATAAACATTCAGAAGATACAAATAGAGCAATCAGGGAATAGGAAAAAAGAATTTAACATCTTTCTATGCTAATTAATGACCCATAAATAATGATGTGAGTTTATGGTTTTGGGAAGATACAAAATGCAGGCATGCATAATTTTAAAATTTGTTGCTCAAACAAATAAAAACATACATGACAAGCATATTGTAGAGACAATAATTGCATGATGTATATAGTAATCACATTAATTATCTCTTTATTTGAATTTATGTTTGAATCATATTTTGTTTCTTTTGTTATATAGATTACCATGTCATATTGTTGATTATGGTTTCTTTTGTTTCTTTAAATCGTGAACAGCTTTTTTTTTTTTTTTCTTCTATCTTTCTGTATCATTAATTTACATGATTTTGTTAGTTCTGTTAAGCCCAGTTAGAAGAAAACATATATTTCTGACAGTTGGTATGGAGATTTGGATTGAATTAAGAATATGATTTTCATAGTGTCAATTTTTTAACTTAGTTTTGATAGTTTGGAGTTTATGAATTTAGATTCTTTGAAATAACAGAAGTAATGGGCTTCGTCTGTATTTATATTCTGTTTTAGACAATATTGGTTTTGGCTCGCATTTGTTATTATTTTTTTTGATGTTTTATTAAGATAATTTGTGTGAATAAGCCATTTTAAGACAATTTTTTTCTTCTGATCTTAGTTTAAAACAGTTTGTCCTAATTTGTGTACTGACTTTTTTTTTTTTTTTGAATAAGGTGTACTGACTTTAATTTGTGTGTATTAGATACAATTGTGTGTATTATATATGGATGTTTGTATATAATTTCAGAGATTGATGTATATATATGTATGATTATGTATCGGCGTTGGTCGCCCTTTAAATTTAGGTATTTTCTTCTCTCTCCTCTCTTTCTCTCTCTAAAAATTGTTGAGGAAAATGGATTTTGGAGGGTTCTTTAAACCCAAAGATGGAAACACCCATCAAAATTCTTCAACTGATAAATTGCCATGTACACTGTTTTCTCTCACTTCTTTATTATTTTACTTTCTAATTTGAGTTGAAAATGTGGTGTCATTTTCATGTACAGCTATTTTCATGTTGAATTGAATTTGGTGTCATTTTCATGTACAACTATTTTCATGTGGTGTCATTTTCATGAAAATGTGGTGTCATTTTCAAGTTGTTTGAATTGAATTTATTGAAATTCATGTTAATTAATGTTTGTTCAGCTGTATTTAGGTGAATTTTCCTTACACTTCAACAATTAGCTTTGAAAAAGAACTACAACAACAATAACAATTAGCTTATATCACAATGGCTTTGTTGACAAATAGGGTTCTGTCATTAGAGAATAGAGAGATGAGCTCTTGCCAAATTTTGGCATTGTTATAATTTGGCACCAAAAAATAGCACATGAATTGGAAGTGTTGTTAATAGATGTGTTATTCTATAATTTTTCTTTTTGGATGATTATTCAGTAGTCTTAGAGTATTCTATAATTTTTTATTTTTTTGATAGAATGTATATTTGGGGAAAGAAATGGAGATTATGAATGAGATAAATGGAAAGTGAAAAATTTAGTAAATTCAGTTTTCATGGCACCTGATATGTAATTTCAATAATAAGGAAATACCGCTATGTAATGAGTTGGACTTATCAGATAATTTTAACGAGTGACAAAAAGTGGGGTAAGAGACGACCATTGGATTCAGAGAGAGAGAGCCCGATTTCTCTGCCTTGATGAAATGGCAAGATATGTTGAGCCCGATTTCTCTGCCTTGATACATGTATAAGACTTGATCTATGCAAAGTAAATTTTTGTAGCTAAAATTTGTATATATAAAAGGCTCTGATCTATCCAAATTTATGATCATGATGAAGAGGTTGAAGAGTGTGGCAAAGAGGTCGAAGAAGTACTTGGAAGAGGCACATACAACTTTGCTTTATTTTTAATTTTTTGGTGTTTTTTTTTTTTTTTTTTTTTTTTTTGTGTGTGATGTTGATGAACGGATAGGATTTGGTGATTATGTTGTTGTTAATGAACAAATAGGATTAGGTACGTGTTTGGTTATGATTTGGATTGGTGTTTATGTTTCCAAATTGGTGAGCAACTGTGTGTTTGTGTTACGAAGGTAAGAATGAAAGGAGATGTGAAGTTGCTAAAAAAATTAGTAGAGCAACTTTATTGAAATATTTAGGTGGGTTGAAAGAGCGATTTTTTTTTTTTTTTTTTGGACTCATTTTGTAGTATGGTATACAAACTAATCCTTGGGTTTGAAATAATAATCCATCCTCATGAAATGGTTTTCAAATGGTTTTTAAGATATTCTTAAGTGATTTTTCCAATGGTTTTCAGTGTTTCATTGTGTTGGATTTGTGTTATTATTATTATTATTTTTATATATTTTTGTTGATTAGGTTGTATTTCTAAGATTTCCGTTTTGATCTGTGTTTGTGTTTCTAAGATTTCTGTTTGGTTTTGTGTGATTAGATATGCATTCAATGGAACCACAGAAAAAGTCGGAAACAAAGCTTAAGAGACACAAACCATTGGAACAGAGCATTGAAAATCATTATGTTTCTTTTCAATCAAAGCAAAAGAGATCCATCAATTTGTTAGGGAAAATCGATGTGATTCCCCACAAGTAAATCAATCAATGGGAATAAAAACTAATGCGGAAAAATTAAATCAAAGGCAACACAAGAATTTTTACGTGGTTCCCTCAATGTGAGGTACGTCCACGGGATCGAAATCCGATTCCACTATCAACCAAATAAGTTCCAAACGATTACAAACGAGACACTAATGGTCTCACAAAACCACCCTTAGGTGAATTCCAATAATCACAAATAAATAAGAGGAAAGACCTCACCAAATAGATAAACCAAAATCTTCAGAACCAGAGTTGAAGAAGACCCAAAATAACGAACCAAACTATCTTTCAAAACAGAGACTGTAACAGCATAAAAATTACTCACAAAGAACCCACAAAATTTTGATCAAAACCTGCTGCTCTATCCACTAAAACCAAGCTCACCAAATAATTAAATATGTTGTAGCCACCACACCCTTTTTGAAGAACCAAACAATATATATGTATATATTGTGAATTTAGGGTTTTGTAATCAAACCATAATTGTATCCAAAATGGATTGGGCCTCCACAAATATAATATATAAAAATATATTATACCTAAACCAAGTCAAATTAAACTCTTTTTCCAAAACCAATTGGGTCCCACACTCCAATAAGGAGGTATACCCAACACAATTTGGGTTCGTGTTTCTAAGATTTGGATTTGCATTTGTTTTTCTAAACCTTAGATTGATGTGTTTGTGTTGGATTTGTGTTTTTAAACCTTAAACTGATATGTATTTGGATTTCTCTTTCTTTTTTTGTGTTCTGTTTCTTTTTTCATTTTTTTATTTATGCATCTTTCAATTTATATGGGTTGGTGTTAAGTTATGTTATGTATTTGGGTTGGTGTTTTTAAACCTTAAACTGATATATATTTGTTTTTCTTTTTTGTGTTGCCAGGTGAGGGTCTTGACATTGGTTTGTGGGGGCTATTGAAATTGGTTTGGGTCTCAACATTTTCTTTTTTATTTTTTTTTTCTTCAACCCGCATGTCTCTCATGGGTCATTATTTTTGTTTCATTTTATTTTATTTCTATAACCTAATTTAAATTTTCACTCATAATTCATGGACTATTTCTTCATCCCTGTTGAAGACATGGTGAAGAAATTGAAAAGAAACAGAGTAAGAAAAGAGATAGTGGTCGGTTTTCTTAATTGTGTTGCGCATTCAAATGCTTGGCCACTATCACATCTTTATTTATTTTATGTGCTATTCAAATTGTGTTGATATATTTTATTTTTTTTCCAATAGGAATGCAAAATGTGTTGATATATTATTATTTTTTTCAATAAGAATGCAAAAAAAAAAAAATGTGAAAGATAGACCCCGCAAAGGACTGATGGTTACTTCTTCCTACCGACAAATTGCTTGGATTGTTAATGGTATTTATTTATTATTTATTATTTAGTAAAATACGTAAAAGATCTCAGATTGTTTAGATTGAAAACATGTAAATAGTTTAGATTGAAAATAAATTAGAAATTTAATTTTTAAATTTATAAAATTAAAAATTCAATAGCTTATTTTGTTACAAGTATTAAATTTTAAATTAAATTTTTTTTTTTTTGGTTAATTTTTCCTAAATTTTAATGATACCTACAATTATTCAAACAAAATTGACTTATGTGTGGTGGCAGTGTTTCTAATATATTTATGTTCTTCATGATTAATTAAATGTTGAGGATGCATTAAATTAATTAATTAATTGACATTATACGTAGAAATTATAACTACATTTTAATCCAAACATTATTTATACCGAACATTATTTACGTCGTGCTTTCAAGCACGGACATACGCTAGTATATATATATATGCCACATGCGTATACACTGACTTCAAATTCTTATTTCCAACCCCTCTCTCTCGAGTTAAGATCCTCTAAATTAATACCCTACAATGATCTTCTCAATGAAGAAGAGGCAGAGGACATGTGACCCACTCACCAACTAATCACCAAAACAACGTCGGTTTGATGAGTAATTTTAAAAAAAAGAAAAATTTCTTTTGTCCTGGGTTTTACTTCCATCACCGACCCTTTTCCTGAACCTAACCCCACTCAGGCACAGCCTTTCTCGCTGGCACTCTCCCTGTCGTTGCCCACCCATCCCTAACGATCCGTTGCCTCCTTCGTCCTCGCTGTCTGCCGCCCACACCGCTTCTCTCTTCCTCATTTTCGTTCTCCTCCCCTTAGAACAATGGTGCCTTTTGCGATACAGCAGAAAGAATGAAGGGACTTGATTCTCTGCCAGCATCGCCGAATTCCTCACTCTCAGCCGCCGGAGCTATCTCCGGCTTCTTCTTCTTCTTCTTCTCCTCCTTCTTCCACTAACTGCAGCCCCTCCTTCCTCCACCAAAAAATCTTCAACTTCAAACCATCTTTTAATTACACACCACCAGTTTTGTTCGATCCTTTTAAAACATTGATTTCTAACTCTTTTCAACAACCGAAAGTGAAAAACTTTGTGAAATACCCAAATCAAATTTCTGAAGATTCCAAGTATATCATTCACAAACCCAGAAAAATAAAATAAAACAAAAGAAAGGAAAATTTGTCAAATAGAAACTATTTTCTCGGTGGGTATCCAAGAAACAAAAATTTTATACATCCTGAAACACTCAAAACCTCTACACCCAAAATAAAAAATCTGAAACTTCTTTTAATGGCTTTGTGTGGGTATGGTGAAGGATAGTGGCTGGGAAAGAGGCGGGGGTGGCGGTTTTAGACTGCGAATGGGGGGCCGACGACGTGGGGGTGCCGTTCCAGACTATGACGGTGGAGTGGAGGGAGGGTGTCGGTGATGGAAGAGCAGTTTATTCGTCCGTTTGTCTGGTTTGGTTTTTGTTTTTTTTAACAAAACGACGTCGTTTTTCTGTGTTTAATCTCAGCCATTGGATACAACCGTAGAGAGATGACTCTAGAGGGTATTACTCTCGAGGATCCATACGCCTCTCTCTCTCCCCTCTATTCTCTCTCTACCTCACTGTTCGTGGCCAACTTTTCGAGCACTTTTCCAAGTTCAAAAGTCTCCTCCGTCTATCGTCGGCGATGCCTCTTCTCTGTCCACCACCGGCAACGCCTTTCCTCCGAGCTCAATAGTAGAAGCTTTTGCAGAGAAGACCATTGATGCGATGAAGAAAAGCAACACTCTCATTCAAACAACCACCACCGATTCAATGACGGTTTCGGAGACTACCAAAGCGAACACTGTACATCTCATCACGAATGTCGTGATGTCGCCTCCTCACTTCCTCTCCAGATCTGATCTGTCGGCTTCTCTCTCTCTGTTCTAGATACGTCGCTGATCTACAGCTACTCTCACTTCGTCAGTGCGCGAAAGCTTTGCCGTCCAGATCCACCTCCAATTTGCGCGAAAGCTACTCTCACTTCGTCGCTGATCTACAGCTACTCTCACTCCGATGAAATCTACTGGCTGGATTTCATGGGCCATAAACCCTACTGCCACTGGAATGGCCGGCTCTCAGGCTCTCCTCGCCTTGAAGGACTCGAACAGTGCGATGACTGTGAAGACCTTCAATATCAGTTCCCACAGCTCGATCGTGCCTTTGAATCTTTCTTTTGATGTTACAGCCATATCTGTCGATTCATCGGGAGGTATGATGAGGATTTTTGCAATGTTGACTTTGTCAAACAAGACGTTGACGATTCCGAACCAAGTACGGCAGGTCAGGCTTGCGGTTACTGATGGTTTTTCCAAACAAGCATGATTTTCAGCTTGCGAATCTCAACTCTAAGGAACATAAACCTCGCGACCATGCATTTCGATTCAGGAACCGAAGATTGATGAGGATTCACAAAATCCTCGGCATTGCCATCGACGAGGCTCGCGAAGAACGAGCTCAGCACCGAACGGTACCGTATGAAACTAGAGCTCTTTTGATTCTGTTGCTCATTTTGATTTTTATGATGATGATGATACAGATCTATTCATGAACTCTCTTGGTAATCAATCTTTAGGAATCAATCTTATTAAGAAATCATAAGTAATACATGTATTTTTATAGATACATGTATTACCTTTATATATGCACCAATTAATTCACGCACATAGATGGTTATGGAAACTTGTTGAGGTTTTGGTTTCAGATGTTCTGCATTTGCTGAAAATTTGGTTTCTACAAGGATCTAATTTAGTTATATATTCTTTTTGTCTGTTTCTGAGAAAATTATACAAATAAATTTGTACGGATAAAAATTACACATATAAAAATTTGTACAGATAAATTTGGATAGGAAATTTTTATAGATAAAAATATGAATGTATAAAAAAAATTAGACAGAAAGAAAATTTACACGGAAAAATTTGAACATATATAAAATTTACATAGAAAAAAATTAAATAGATACACAAAAAAATGAACAGATAGACAAAAAATTTGAACAAATATGTATAAATCTGAACAGATAGCCAACAAAAAGTCAAATAAATAAAAAAGTTAAGGGATAAAATTAGAAATAAAATGACCTCCAAAACTTTTTACCAAACTATTTCACAAATGATGGACAAAAAAAAAACCACTAGACCTAATGCCTTAGACAATTATTAGAGTGGATTTTCCCCTAATTTTTTCTAAATCTTTCTTAAATTATAATTTTTAAAATTTTTAACTTATTTAAAACCCCTAAATAAATATAGACAAAGTAATTGATTGAGGTCGAATTGTACAACACTGAAGCCGATAATTAGTATCTCTTAACCCTACATGCTTGTCAAATTATATATTTTATCCATGTTTAATGTCAATCAGGTTGGACATAGTGAGAACACAAAATAAGCAAAAATGCAGAAATTAGAGAGAAAAATGCTTCCCGCATGTGCGGCCCATTTATTACAGCCAAACAGAGCTTGAAAAAATTGCACATGCAAAAGCCCATTCTCGCATGTGCGGAACCCTCTCCGCACGTGTGGTTGAATTTCTGGCACGTGCGGCCGTACCACGGGAAGTGTGCCCGATGTTTTGAATGTAGAGAAAATAATATAGGTATAAAAAGACAGAGAAAATACTGGACTAGGGTTCTGAAAATTCCAAAAAAGAGGAGATGCTAGGGTTTGGAAAAAGGGGATTCTCAAACTTCAAGGGTAATTTTCATGGAGGGTTCTTCTTCTTCTACTTCTTCTCACTCGTTCATGAGTGGTTAGGCTCCTATTTATAGAGTTTTGATTAAACCCTATCCAAGTAAATAAGTTTTCTTTTTGGTTTTCTTTTATGTAATGGTTTGAATAGTTGTATGATTCGCAAGAAATTTTCTAATATATTTTTCCATTATTTCTTCGACTATACTGCTTTTTGTGATTGTTGAATGCTTTTCATACAATGATTTTCTATTATTTCATGTTCAAGGTATGAAACGAGTCATATTACGAGGGACGAGTCGTGTTGCTACCTTAGTTTAGAGCGAACGACACGTATTACTTGAAATGGTTCGTGCCTATACATTAAACATGTTAATTCTCTTGATAAATGCTTCGAGCTTGTAGTTGCGAAGTATTATTTAGTTCGAACCATAACATAATTGAGTCTCAAATTGAAGCATTATTTATATAACTAGTTGTGAATTTATTATCCTAGGTTTTTCTCAAAATCAGTAAATTCCAATTTTACTTTTAATTGCTTAGTTTATTTTAGTTATTACTAGTTTATGAATCATCATCTTTTTAATCAAAATTGAATTAGGAATTTAACAATTAAATTAATTTAATTTCCCGTTTGTCCTTGTGAATTGATACCTGGACTTACCATTATTTTAAGGAATTTGGTACAATATAGTGTTTATTTTTGGTGTGTGTAATGATCCATCAATAATCTCTTCTTTTTTTTTTTGTGTGTGTCTTAATTATAATTTTTGAGGGCATATTGGATATTTGTATTATGTGACAACTTGTTTAATTAAACAAGTTGGACTTTTTTAGAAATTATGAAAAATTACATCAAACTGATTTAAAACTTATTTAAATTTTTTTGAACTAATAATTCAAAAAGTTTCAATCATATAGCTAATTTAAGTGATACCAAATCGGCTAACACATAATTTTTTAGGGCATATTGGATATTTGTATTATGTGACAACTTATTTAATTAGAGTGATTCTACTTACCCCACTACTTTATATTTTTATACTTTCAATCTCATTACACCGCTAAAAAAATATATATAATTCTTATTACACCTATTATATTACCAAAATTAACCCTAAAGTAAATTCTTCAAAACCCTTTCATCTCTTTACACCAATAATTTTTGGAGGGAATAAGAGAATAGAGAAAGATGCAAGGAAAACAGTGAGTGGAGCCCATAGCGAAGTGCTTGTTCTCATACAGTACTAAACAATTTACATTCCTCCGATGTTATGTTACCGGAAAAAATATATTTCTCTAGCATTTTGTTGCTATACATTTACAAGCCACTTTCTTTCAAACAATGATTTTAAAATTTGTGTTGGACCTGTTCGGTAATACAATACTAATGAATTTGAATTAATCCAGTGCCATGTTACTAGACGAACTTTTTTTTCCTAACAATATGTTGTCGTTCAATTGGATGATAACAAGAAATTAATTCGAGGCCACTTGTGAAGTGTCTGTACGGTGATACATTGCTATTCAAATTAAATTATTCTAGTGTCATGTTGTCAAATTATAGTAGATTTATCTAGCCACCGGTCACTGTATGTTGAAAGATTTATTTTTTCCTTCAAACATCTATAAATCAAACACGCATCCATAAAATCATATATAAAAAAGTATCTATAAAAATATTCATAAAAATCAAGTGTACAAACATCCATAAAAACATTAATAAAATCTATTATTATTTGCATCCATCAATCAAACATGTTATCACAATTTGTCTATATCGATAGTTTCGATAGTTACTACATCAGGGCTGACAAGCATACGGAATTGATGAATACGGGTAATATATGCTTTCTCCCATCCATTAGCACATGGGTGATAAAAACAAATCCAATTATTTGTCATCTGATATCTTATAACAATGACAAATCCAGTCTTATTCCTAACATCAGAAGCCCATTTAATTAATACTTGATGACTACTAAAAATCTAAAGATAATAATTACATCAAATTATTAATAAAACTCAATACAAATTAAAAATAAGAAAAAATCGTATTCATAAAAAAACTTAACAAACCTCATCTGTAATGAATTCATGGGAGTCTACTAATAATGCAGTACTTGCATTGTTGTAATGAGTAGAAGCATAATCCTTCCAAGCAAAAAAAATATAAAATATAAAAAAAACTAGAAATATATGGTAATGAGTAGCTGAACAAATTAAAAATATCCGGCCTTGGGTTACTAGAAATGTATATTTTATTTGGTAGTTGGTTACTAATATATATTTTTTGTTCGGCAATGTAATGCCGGACTATTTTATTTTATTCGATTTCAAAACACCAAAAAAAAATCGAAGAACAGTCTAGAAAAACGAAACAAAAACCTACCAAATAAATAAAAAAACTCATAATTTCATTTTTTTGATGGTTCTTGTGGGGATATATTTTCTGAGTACCAACACGTGGCAAGGTGACGCCGACGTGTCAGCCGAGGTGCCACGTGTCTTGGTCATAACGCCGAGGTGATCTCGGAGAGGTCGAGGTTATCTCCGATGATATTGGAATTCGAGATAAACGGATAAGGGACAAGAGTCCTGGAAATAAGGAAGGACTTCAAGAGATAAGGATAGACTCCCTAAAAGTGTTATCCTTATTTCCAGGACTCTTGTCCCTTATCCACTTATCTCGGATTTCGATATCATCGGAGATAACCTCAGCCTCTCCGAGATCACCTCGGCGTTATGACCAAGACACGTGGCACCTCGGCTGACACGTCGGCGTCACCTTGTCACGTGTTGGTACTCAGAAAATATATCCCCACAAGAACCATCAAATACGGAGCCGAGGTTGACGGCTGCTCGGCTGGATCAGAGGTTGATCCTTGGTCTGCCCGAGATGTTGACTCGACTAGTGGAGTTGTGGCAGAAGGTGGAGAAAGGCTTTTCTTCTTCTTTTTTGGGACGTCGGGAAGAGCAGACTTATAGGTAGGAATGAAGTTGAGAAGCAGAGGGGCCTTCCGCTTGTGGACTGGCAAATCCAAGAGTTTTCTCAAGTTTTTGCTGGGAAAGAAAGACTGACGGAAACCCTTTGGTGGCTGAGGAAGAGCTGCAAGAAAAAACAGACATTAGAGACGAACAAAGTATTGTAGACTCTAAAAACAAGTTAGTATGAACACAAGGCTCTTACCATTGCCCTTTACAAAAACTGAACAAGGAAGAGGGTAGACATGGAGGTCCTCGTCTGGAGCAAATTTCCAGTTCCCCAAGGTAATAAAGTAATCGTCTCCAGCTCTCTTGTTGGAGTCTGGGAGGTCGGCTACGATTTTGTATTCTGTAGATCTCGGCTTGAGGTAATAAACATAGCCCGTGTCTTTTTTGAGGCCACACATGGTGTAGCAATACTGGATGTTGGCTAAAGTAATCTTAGCGTTTTCTTGTTTGGCCAAGGCTATGATACCATTAATAACCCGATAGGAGTTGATGGCGAGTTGCATCGAGTTCAACTTGTAGTAGTGAAGTATCTCACGAAAAAGAGTGTTGAGTAGGAGCCAAAGTCCGCACTCAATGAAGGCTACCACAAGGAAGGGCATAGAATCAGTTGTAGCCATGATAGAGTCATCCTCCTCAGCCAACCTCAGATGGACATCGGCAGGGATGGAAAGCTCTCGCCTAAAGTATTCTAATTTTGTCGGGGTGTCTACCCTATGCTTCTACATACCCATAATATCGGCTTAAATGGAGGTATCGGATTTCAGGAGGAAGTATTTTTTGGAGGGTTTAAAGGACCTCAGCTAAACCCTAAAAAGTACATAATCAATGAGGAATTGTTTTCGAGCTTTTTTCTAAAAATCGTGGGTTCTACAAACAAATCCCAAAACCTATGTCTACGGAAACCAAGATTAAAGGCACAAAATCTGGAAAAACAAAAAAGCAAGAATACGCTTCAGGATCAAGAATAGAGATGGACTATCAAGAACAGTGGCAAAAGTGCAGAAGAGTTGTGAGCAGTGCGTGTATTCAGGACATGGGCAAAAAGCAAAATCATGAAGTAAACACACTCAGATGCATGATTCATAGATCAAAAGCTTGAGTAAAACAATAATGACGATTAATGATGAAGCAGAATTTCTTGGAGAGTAAGAAGGAATGAAACCAGACGGAATGGAAGCTTACCAGAAAGCGAAAAAGCCGAAATAGGATTTGCCGAAGTCTGATGACGGTTGCAGAGGCGGAAGATCTGTGGAAATCATGCCAGAGGTGGCAAACGGAGCGAATTGCAGAGCTGTGGAAGCTTGAAAAATGGAAGACTTGAAAGAGCTAGAAGGAGAGAGAAAGCTTCAAGAACGATGTAAAGTGAAGAGACGGAAGGGGGAAATAAGTTTTGTTAAAACTTGAAAACGGCGGCAAAGATAATAGTTAACTCACTGTTCTCAATATAAATTGCATTCAGCTTGCTACATAGGAATTGCATGTGTATTTATCAACAAAAAAAAAAAAAACATAGGAATTGCATGTGGACGAGAGGCATCAAGAAATTGAGAAAGGAATGTATTTGGGGAATCAAAATTAAATTTATTTCCTTTTTGTTGACTCTAAAAAATATATAAGAAAAAAACAAAAAAACAAAAACATATAAAACACATGTTTCTAAATGTTCTTGGGAAGAGAACTTCATAACACTACCTCTCTTGCTGGTTAGGGCAAGGTTCTTTCCCTCTCTCTTCTCTTGTGGGGGGAATATAGAGCTGGTTTTCAACAATTCTTCATCCATTATCTCAAAAAGAAAGACATTAGGGTGACATATAATAATAATAATAATAATAATAATAGAGAGAGAAGAGAGAAGAGAGAAGAGAAAGTTGATTCTCAATTTACAATCGATAAAAGCAAGCTCAATCGCATCGCACAGCTAATCACACTAAATCCACCTCAAACTGATAAACAAAGCTAACATATACGTCATAAAAAAAAGAAAGGACAAAGTACTCAAATTTCTAAGCATCTATGTATATATGTGTAATTAAACTAGTAAGTAGCTCCAATCAATTAAAATCCTACTTTATTTTATATAATTTTTATCAATATTGTAATAATAGTATAACAATCTGGGGTAGTTTTTGTTATTCAAATTTACTGTTCTTACTACCAACTTACATTAACTCCCAATCACATGCCTTGAACATTTTACTTCCATCAGGACACCACTCTTAAAAGAACTTGTCCTCAAGTGAAGGACAAAACAAAGAAGAAAGAAACTACTAGAAACAATCAATAAAAGCAACAACACCGCCAACTAATCTATTACATAGGGAACTCAATGTTGAACCTTTAAGGTATTGGAAGTATTCATATGAGGCAAGTGCACTTGATAGGCGTTATAGTTGATTTTACTCAAGATCTCACAATGATCCACTTTCTGGTCATTGAGCTTCATATAGAAACCATGGGGTTGACCATTATAGCGATCCCGGTATTCCCTTTTACTGTTCAGTTGTATTCCGGACTCGGTTCCGTGGGGTTGGTAGTTGTGTCTACCTTGTTGTCGTCCTTTAATTCCATTTGATTAAGTTTTAGGATGTGTTGGGCATATTTCGAGCAGGTGGGTTGAGCCTTGGTCTAATTTCTTGTTGCCCAGTTTTTGATTGTTCCGCTCGAGCGGGTCTTCCTGCGCTCGAGCGGGGTTTACACCCTTCCAGCATTTTGTGTCCCTGCAAAACTTCTGCAGGTGTGATTTCTATGCTCGAACAGGTTTCCTACGCTCAAGCGGGTCGCGCTCGAGCGGGATTGTTGGCGCTCGAGTGGGTAGTACTTTTTGGTGAAAGTTCTAGGATGGGATAATCCACGCTCGAGCAGACTGGTTTTTCACGCTCGAGCGGATGTGTTTCACTCTTGTGTCTTAGAGCTCAAGCGGGCCTTATTGCGCTCGAGCGGACCCAGCTTTTCGTTCTTCACGCTCGAGCGTTGTGTTTTCCGCTCGAACGGACCCGTCGTATAACAAAGGGCAGCTGGGCATGTTTAAATCACTTTTACAATTCCTCTCTCTCTCTCTTACTTTTCAAAAAGCCATTTTGAGAGCTCCTCTCTCTAGAAACTCCCTTCTCTCTAGGGTTTGATCTAGTTAGAGTGCTTTCCTTTCCATTGGCCTTTGTTTAAGTTGTGTTGATCGTCGAGGGCGTCGTTTTGATTCGAAAAGTTTGGAGTTTGGAGCACTTTGGTTTTGGTCCCTTCTCCATTTGAGCTCTAACTTCGAGGTAGGGATATCCTACTCTTTTTTATGAGCTTTGTCTTTGAGTTTTAGTATTTTGATATGTCGGAGGTTGTTGTGTAATTATAAGAAAGTTTGGGTCTTTCGTGTAACTTTACAAAAGTTGGGGTTTTGTTCATATAAACCAATATACATGTTTGGCATAGAGAAATGAGTTAAATGATGGATTATGGATAAAAATGGAACCTTAGGGTTGTTATGTAACTTATGGGAAAAATGCCCTAATTACATAGTTAAATTAATTGGTATAATTAATTTGAAGAAAAGAGGAATTGAATTGAGAATGTTAGGAGTAAAGGGTGTAGTTAGATTCACTCATCGCTCACCTAGTTGAAATGTTGATTATATATCCATTTGGTGCATTTATTTTCTGTTTAGAAACAACTGCTTTGGGCTATCGGTGGAGGATAGTCTTGATTGTTGTAGACAATGCATGATGATTAGGCAAACTAAAACTAATCGATTGAGTATGCTATCGAATGTAGCGGCTGGAATAATACATTGACTTTATGTATTGATTGATTGTATATGATCTATGTTTATATACATGTGTTGTGTGGGAAGAGATAGGGGATGTACTCCACGGTTTAGGGGAAGATAGGGGATGGACCTCTAAACCGGACTTTGTGTGACATTGATACAGCACCACAATGTGTATCAAGTGTTGATTATGGAAGTGTTCGAATTGATTTGATATAGCACTAAAATGTATGTCGTTATCAATTGTGAAGTATAGAAGTGATTCTATGTTATGTTGATACAGCACCAAAATGTGTATCTTTCGTAAAGTGTGAAATGGTTTATGTGTTATCGATACAGCATTAAAATGTGTATCCATCACGAATTTCGAAAGTGTTTTAAAGATAAGTCTTAATCTCATTAAGTTATTTGGCTAGGTGTCGAGCCTTGTTTTCAAACTCAAATTTGAAAAGAAATGGGAAATGCAGTGTAATATGGACTTAATGTCATGAAATCGGAATGTGTTATATATGGATGCATCTGTGTTGGCCATCTATCAAATGCTAATCTTTTAGTCATTGTTCATAGCTGGTTTAGTGTATTTCTACTGGGTTGTGGCTCACCCTTTATGTGACATCATTTTCAGGTACAGGTAGCATGCCACATCCAAGAACATAGCTTGGGAGGCGAGAGGCAGACAGACTTTTGTCGTTTTGTTATTTTTTGGATGTATTACATGTAAATTCAAGCCAAGGGCTTAATGTGTATTTGAGTTAGTACTCTCCCTTTCTGTAACCAAGTGTTAACTTAGAAAGCTGTAAGCTCATAGAGCATTTGCTTTTGTTGTTAATATGTAATACTCGTTGTAATGAACTACTCTGATGAATAGAAGAATATTTATCTTTTATATCAATGCATGTCTACATTGATGGGTTTTACTGTTATTATTTTGAGGGCGTTACAACTATCCTTTGTCAAAACCACCCAAACACAATGGAATTTCACTTGTTATTGTGATTAGGTACCCTGTTAAGATTTCTTAATGTCAAAGAGCTTGTATCCAATATGAATTCTCCACTCGTATTAAAATATTCATACATTAGGGGTACATGTGCCAAAGCAGAAAGCTTTGTAATATACGAATATGATTCTTTCTTCTTTTGTCTAACAAGCCTTGCAAATACTTAATTTACAATAGATGTGTCGCACGCCACACCACATCCGTATCATGCGCTTTTTTTTTTTTAACTTATTGGCAACCATATCTGCATCATGTTATGTCCAAAAAATGCTTCACCTATTGCGATGTTTCTATACATCAAAATAGAAAGACATGGTTACTCATGTGTAAACCCATTGTCCAAGGACCAAGCAGTGAAAGAACACGGAAGCAAAATTAATCAACAAATCTACATAGGTGATAGGACAACAACTCAACACTAAAACACATTGAATAAGATATGATTATGACAATGACTACACACACTTTAAAAAACAAAAGAGAAATACAACAAGAATAAAAGCAAATTAATTCAATAACCCTCTTCTTGTGGTCACATTAGTCGTATAACTCGTAGGTTTAGGTACCGCAGCTCGAATCCATTTCAGCGACTTGGCTAAAATCTGAAATAATCATATGAAAGGTTTAGAGAGATCAAATAAAATGAAATATGTTCACCAATTATGTAGAATGTACTAGTTTAAGTCCACATATCAGTACCGTAAAAGAAGAAACTCCCAAAGCTCCAGGAGAAACTTTTTGTTTCAGAATCCTATACATTCTTGAAAATTGATCTAATCACTGAGAAAAAGGAAAAAGGAAACTTTCATCAATATTCCCATGAAACTCCTGCTTAAAATAACATACCTATATCAAACATATATAATTAGAAAAACAATAAATTTAAATATCTTAACAACTCATAAACCATAATATATTAGGAATTCTGCATTGCATATATCCAGAAATGAAGTACCATGAGGGAGAATAAAAATTTAGAATGATATAGCACCTAAACCACTAACATAATAAATGCCCGCAATTTTAAACTACACGATCAAAGAATTATATGAAAGGTTCTCTTTTTCATCACTGAAAGGATAAGGAAAAAAAACAAAATACATAGCGACAAGATTAAGATCACACCCTTTATTTATATAATCACATCATTCACATCACATCCTTTGTTAACTTCTAATAACGAAGTACCCTACAGTCCACACTTGCTAAATTCCTATACACAGCTTAGGTTGCTCCAAATTTGGTGAAACATTGTCTTATGATTGTCCCCTAATGCAATCAGAAAGATGAAGAGCTTAAATTACATAGCATGTTATTCTTATCCAACTCCTTATCCCATCACAATCTCCTAAATTATAGTACCATGTCCATACATAATACTAAGGTTCTTTAATCTAGCCTATAGGTCTCCCCCTCCGTAGTGGTTTGCTTTGACACCAAATGATGCAACCCATGGATAGAACCCACCCTTGAAAATCAGCTTGCAAGTAATAGCAACTCAAGGGGTAAGCAGCTTTGGTGCTCGCCTAAGGGCCCAAGTAAAGGAGACCTTACTTATTATATCTTCACTTTACAATGTGTATATACACAAAAAGAAATGGAATGTGTATATACACAAAAAGAAATGGAATTACTATTCACACTCAACTATTTTGTTGCATACACTCGCATTTTTTTCAAAGACACAATGTGCAGTACAAATAACAAAAAGTTAAGTGCGAATAACAACTCTCAAAAAGAAACCATCAATCAAAATAATTGTTAAAAACCAAAAAAGTAGTGAAAAAACTTTTTGTAAATAAATGAAAATGGTCAAATCTTAAATTATCAAAATAGAATACCACACTTCATCAGGTATCCTAGTCTCTTCATCAAAAAAAAATAAAGCAAAACAACCTCTCATTAGATAATTTCATTCTCTTCGTCAAGACAAAACAAGCCCTCTTTATACCACTCTCTTGGCAGGTTCTCTCTCTACATTACAACAAAAATAAAAACTCTCTCTTTCTATCTCTCTATGTTACTCATAAAGTGCCCCTACCATTAAATAAAAGCTCATCAAAACCGTCTTAGTCATATGAACAAAAAAAAGCTCATCAAACCGTCTATCCTTATCTCTTGAAGAGTCCAAAGTAAGCACTAAATAGGAATCCATTGAAGTTAGGCTTCTAGTGGGACTAGGATTGAGTTAATTATAAAAGAAAGGCACCTCCGATGGTCTAAGGTACGCAATTTATATTCTGAATAGTGAGATTAGCACTATTGATTATCTTTGAGAGATATACTGACTTGATCGTCAAAGTGCCCCTAGGTGGACGAACCACCGTCGGAATCTTCTCTTTCTGTTGCAGGTCTGCCAAGTGTTATCTATTCTGCCAGTGTTCTCCAGCTGAGTACTGAGTTGGCAGTGTGATCAGAAAATCACTCACACAGTTCTTCACCACTGTTTCTTCATTCATTGCTTTTTTTTTCAATGATTAAAATACTATGATTCTCACTTTTTGAAAAGAGATGTGTAAGAGAGAAGAAAAATTGAGAAATGAAGAAAATGGATAGGGATTGAAGACTAAGGAGTGTAAGGAGATAATAAAATATATTTAATTTTAGTGTTTTGTCCTTAAAGGTAATTTCACGCATGGATAAAATTGAAAAAAAAAAAAAGAAGCATCTCATATAAAGGTGTAAAGAGATAAAGTAGTAGTGTAAGTAGAATCACTCTTTAATTAAACAAGTTCAACTTTTTTAGAAATTATGAAAAATTATATCAAACAGATTTAAATTTTTTTGAACTAATAATTCGAAAAGTTGCAATCATAAAGCTAATTTAAGTGATACCAAATCGGCTAACAACCCCCTTTTAGGAAACAACCCACTAATACAATTAGGGATGGCTTGGCCATGGACTATTTTCATTAAAAAGTTAAAAAATTAATAAAAATGTCGAAAACATTTAATTCATACAAAAAAAGTAAAAGAATTTTTTTCTATTCAGTTTACTTTTTGTGCAATTTTTGTAAAAGGTAAAAAAAAATTATTTTCAAATATCTTGTTTGGTTTGGAATTTTTAAAAATAGTTTTCTAAATTTTTTATTTTTATATTTTTAATAATTTTTAAAACATCCAAACGATTAATAAATCTTAGTGTGTTAAATGATTAATCATTTGTAATGTGATGTCAAAACATAGAAGCACTTACTATTTAGCAATTAAAAAAGTAACTCAAGTAATAAATCCAAATTTCAGAAGTTCTTTGAGAATTTTTTATTTAATATAATTAACTGAAAAAATAAAATTTCTAACTGTTCTCTTATACAATAATAACATTATTTAATTGAAATAAAATTTTGACATTATTAAAAATTGTTAATTGATTTGATGATTTATTAATAAAAAGGGGCTATTTGTTATAAAATTAGAAACTTTAAGGGACATGATGTAATTTTTAAAATTATAGAAGGAAATTTGTATTTTAAGCAAACGTTAAAGGGTGTATTTGTAATTTATCCTAAAAAAATACAAAAAATAAAAACTCAATTTTTAAAAAAATGAGTTAAACCTAATTTTTTAAATTTGAATTCTCTCAAATTGACTATCTTAACTTGAGAGACCGTTTGAACTTACTGGGCGTATTTTGAAACCGATCTCGGTGATCTTAACCATTTCAATTTTTAAAATTCATTGATTAGAATATTCAAGAAAAAAAAGCAAGATGATCGAATGTTAATAACAATATGTTTAAATCATATTTGTCATCTATTGTTTTTAAAAACAAATATGATTCAAACATATATTCATTATTTTGATTTTTTACATTCATATTATACCTAAGGAGCTCTAAAAAGAAAATATTTCATAATATGAAAATCAGTTTCAAAATATGCCCACTAAACATTAACACTCCCTTAAATTGAATGACTAACTTGGAGAATCCAAACCCTAATTTTTTTCACTCCATATTTATAAAAAAAAATAAAAATTTAAAAGTACTTTAAAAAAAAAAGGAGTAGTGCTACATACACTAATTACTGTACTAACACTAATTATAACATTATTATTGATTTCATTTATTATATAAATTACAAATATTAAAAATATCTTAAATTATACCACATTATCAATTGATATATTAGCTAATGCATTAATTGGTGCATATAGCATTAGTATAAAAAAAAAAAAAAAAAAAAAAAATCACCTACCAAACATAGGTGCCGTTTGGTAACACTTAAATTTTCAGTTTTCAGTTTATATTTACAAAAATTTTAAAAACTTAAATAAAAACTTGTTTGGTAAATTTTTGATTTATAAATCAGTGGTCTCCGTTTATAAATTTGGCCAAAAAATGTAAACTCAAAAAACGTGTTTCCGTTTTCAGTTTTAGTTTTTTTTTTACCACCCAACACTAGCCACCATTTTCCACCACCGTCTTCTGCCACCACCACCCACCCCCCACCACCAGTCACCACCCACCCGCCACCACCACCACCTACCTACCATCCACTCGCCACCACCATCCACCCCCTGCCACCACCACCACCCACCTGTCACCTACCTGCCACCACTACCCACTTGCCACCCACTCGCCGCCGCCGCCGCCGCTACCACTACCACCTGCCACTCACCTGCTACCACCACCCACCACCACCACCCGCCACCGCTACCACTACCACCACCCACCTGCCACCCACCCGCCGCTACCTACCAGCCACCCACCTGCCACCACCACCCGCCACCCACCTGCTACCACCACCTACTACCCACCTGTCACCCACTCGTTGCCACTCACTCGCCATCCACCACCACCACCACCACCACCACTATCACCCACCCGCCACCACCACCCACTTGCCACCACCACCACCACCACTCACCACCCACCCGCCACCACCACCCACCAACCACCCGCCACCACCACTACCCACTCGCCGCCATCCACCACCCGCTACCGTCACCCACTCACCCACCCACCACCACCACCCGCCACCATCTACCACCACTCGCCATCCACCACCCACCTACCATTACCATCAACCCACCCGTTACCGCTTTCTACCATCGTCTTCCGCCGCTACCACCCGCCACTTGCCACCACTGTCTTCCGCCGCCATCACCACCACCCACCCGCCACTTGCCACCACTTTCCGCCACCATCTTCTACCACCATCACCCACCACCTGCTACCATTTTCCACCATCGTCTTCTGCCACCACCACCCGCCATCATTTTCCACCACCGTCTTCCACCACTACCATTCATCACGACCCACCACCCGCCACCACTTGCCATTTCTCACTCTTTTTTATATTTTTAAATTTTTTTAAACATTTTGTCTAAACCAAATGCGTTTGTAGTTTATGTTTTTTTTAAAATAAACAAAAACCAGTTTATAAAATTTTTGTAAATATAAACTGAAAACGTAAACGTTACCAAACAATTTTTACTTTTTCCATAATTTTGGCTTTTTCCCTAATTTGAAACCCTTTAAATAATGATGAGGAGGTGGAGGAATTTGGGAAGGGAGTTGAAAAAAAAAAGAAGAGAAAATATAGATAAAATGTAAATAAAATATATTAAGTGTTTGTTTTGAGATGTGTTATATAAGTGTACTTTTTAATTTTTTGATTAAAAAAAGGGCAAATTACATATATCCCCTCGAGGTTTGGCTAAATTACAAATATCTCTCTGAGGTTTGAGAAATTACAAATTCCCCCCTGAATGCTATATTTGCATAACAAATTAGGGGGTAATTTTTTATGAAATTTAAATCTTAGGGGGCAAATTATTATGAAAATACAAACCTCAGGGGGCAGGATGTAATTTCCGAAATCTCAGGGTATCTGTAATTTAGCCAAACCTCAAGGGAGGTATATGTAATTTGCCCTTAAAAAATTGTAGAAAAAAAATGTATATTTAGAATAACTTTTTAATTTTTTATAATTAAAAATATTTTTAATTGTTGAAATTAAATAAATATATATATATATATATATAAGATTCATCAAGTATCTCACCTATTGAAAAATATATACATTTGCTGCGATATTATTTTGCACTGCTCCATTGAAGGAATTTCAATAAACTTAGGTACTTTCAAATTGTTTAACATTTTTTCCCCATAATTTGAAATAATAAAAACTAATATATTTTATGTCATAGTTCTTTCGATCCGATTGTTGTTTATGATTTTGTTTAATATAATATACATAATTTTTACAATTTCAATAAATTAAAATTGTTCATGAAATTATTTATATTAAATGATAAGGGTAAAATTGAAATAATCTTGAAAGCAAAATAAAACTTAATAAAAATAGGACTTAATTATACATATTGAAATTTGATAGAACTCGATAGGAATCTTGAGAGCAATATATAACTTATTGATAATTTTCCCTTTTATTTTTAAATTTCTCATTTTTGCTTTGAAAATGTGCATTCACTATTTTAAAAACACAGTGAAATTTGACAACACAAAATAGTGCATTTTCATGATTGTTAATCGTGAAATTAGTGAAATTTAATAATTTTTCTTCATAATTTTATATTAATAATCTTATTTAATAGATCTTCAAGAGAGGATTTCAAATATATAAATTTTATGAAAAACATATATCTAGATAAAAAGTTAAATTTATTACTATTGAAATTATTCCAAAAACACTTTTTAGAAAATAATTTCTTGTTTTTCGTTTTTTTTTTTTTTGTTTTTACTGAATTTTTTTTTAAATATTTTAAGCAATTTTTTTTTACTTTTTAGACATACCTAACATAAATATACCTAAAAAACAAAAAAAATTGTGAAAAAAAACCTTTTAAAAATTCACTGTGCAACTCGGGCGGGTTCGGTCGGGTTGGGAGGTTGTCCAAGCTCAACCCAAGTTGTGCTGAGACTTGCCCAAGCCCGCCCAAGTCCGAATTGTAACCCGAGGTTGTCTGTCCAAGCCTGACCCGAGCTAAACCCGAGTTGCCCGAATTACCCGAATTGTAAATCAATTCCAGTTTTTTTTATTTTTTATATTTTTTTATTATAGAAAATCATTAATACCATCAAAACAAATAATTTATATAATGTAAGAGAGATGCCACTATAGTAGTCCTTACAATTTAAGAGTGAAAATAAAAAGAAAAAAAGTAAGATTTTAGGTTATTTGTATATATAATATATATTCAATATGATTTAATAATATAAATTACTTTAATATCATGTAATGGCTAATAATTTATATTTATATTTAATATTTTTATATATCTATATATTTATAATTCGGGCTTCGGGTTGCTCGGGTTGTTTGACATCTTTGCCCAAACCCGCCCAGATTTAATTCGGACTTTTGAATTTTTGCCCAAGCCCGTACCGAATTTGAAAATATTTTGTCCAAGTCCTAAAAAAATTCGGGCTGGGCTCGGGTTGCTCGGGTTGAGCCCGCCCAAGTTGCACCCCTAGATAAAATACAAAAAAAATACGAGAATTCAGAATATTTTTTGTATTTTTATGTATTTATTAATTTTTTAAATTATTTTTTCACAAATTTTTACTTTTTAGATACATCTAAGTAAGGTGCATCTAAAAAAATAAAAAAATGTTTAAAATTTAAAAAATATTCACTAAAAACAAAAAAACACGAAAATCAAAAAACTCAATTTTTAAAAAACTTAATCTAAAAAATTCAAACCAAACATACTGATTAGTATTTCCGATATATCCAAAAAAAAAACCCTTAACTATTAGTAAGGGTCTTTTTGTCTAAACAGTGCTCGGAAAAATAGAGGACTTTTTTTTTTTTTAATCTGTGAAAAGAAAATAGAGGACATGGAGTACCATGTAATTTTTTTCCCCTTATTAATCTAACACAAACTTGTAATTAGGGAGCTCTGTATGAATCCCTTTATCAATATTATATCAAAAAATAAAGGAAATTCTTATTCTCACTTCACTTATTTATAGTTATACATAAAAATTTAATTTTAAAATTTAAAATTGTATATAATATCCTATCTAAAAAAAATGTATATAATATGATTCTCAATAGATATTAAATGACCATAAAAAGAAATAGAGTAAGAAATAATTAGTCTTTTTGGTTTTGCAATTTTTAAAAATAATTTTTACTTTTCAATCCATACTTTTTAATTGTTAGTGAATTTTTCAATATTTTAAATAAATTTATTTTTTAGTACTTTTTAGATTCAATTAATCTAAATATACTTAAAAAGTAAAAAAAAATATTAAAATATTTAAAAAGTTAACTAAATACAAAAATCAGTACATTTTCCTTTTTTTCTATTTATTAAATTATTTTTAGTTATTTTTACAAATATTTTATTTTTAAGCATATCTAATTTAGGTGCATTTAAAAAGAAAAAATTGACTGGAATATGGGGGGGAAAAAAACAAAATACAAAAATTATTTTTGAAAATTCAAAACAAATACTTTTTTGCAAAAAGGAAATTTCATTATACACACTCTATTTTGGGGTATGTACCATATGCCCCACGTTTGTAGTTTTTGGTATGATCTATTGTAAAGTTAAATATGATTAGGTTATAATTCATTGTGTTATTGGTTATGACTAATTATAATATTGGTTATAACAATATTTTAGTTATAATTTTAAAAAATATTTAGTTATACCATGCAGTGTTTGATTATAATCTTTTATATATATATATATATAATATAACTGAAAAATATTTGATTTGATTATGATGTCATAATTTATATATGTTAGACATCATTTTAAAAGCATGTACCATAGCATAACCTTAACAGAAAATTAACTGAAATATAAAAATTTTAAAAAAAAATAATGATTTTTTGAAAATTCAAAACAAATACATTTTTGCAAAATAGAAAGAAAATGAAAATTTGTGTTTGGTTTGCCTTTAGAATCATGGTTTCAAAGGCAAAAGTTTCAAATCACTTTTCAAATTTCATAATTAAACATACAACTAAAAATTACTCAAAACTCATAACAAAATAGACAACTCAAAACTCAATTTTTTGGCCGTACATAACTGCATATAATAAAATATGCACAATCGTGTCTCATTTTCACGAGAAGATCCCTCAATTCCTCGTAGACTAGGGATGTAAGAAAAATCGAAAAAACTGACCAAATCGATTGAATTGGACCAAGCCGGCTATATTTGGTCTGTTTTTTAACAAGGATCGGTCTGTATGGTTTTTAGATTTGATTTTTTCGATTTTCGGTTCGGTATCGGTTTAAACACCTTGTGCACCGATCTAAACCGAAACTGACCGCTTCAACATATATTATATTTATAATATATATATAATCTAATAATATAATGATATTAATAAGTATAATAAATTATTAACCTTATCATCTTTATAACCTAAATTTGTAAACTCTTATTATATATTAAGTCTAACTCATTATTCTTGAAACCTTAATATTTTCGAACTTTTTTTTGTTTTTATTTTTGTTAATTTAGGAATTGAAAAGTATGTATTAAATGGATGGATTGGATATATTTGAAATGGTAGACAAATAACTAATTTAATGTTTTTATATAGATTAATGATTATATTTAAAAGTTACTCAAATTTGAAAAATCCTAAACCGATTAAATCGTACTGAATCAAACCGCGGTACTGTTTGATGAGAGAAGCGGTCTTTATTGGTGTTCAAAATAATAAAACTGACATTATCAATTCAGTATAATTTTTTTCCTAAACATCGACCGTACTAAATCTATTACATCCTTGCAACAGACAGTGACATCTCTATGCTGGGGTTACGCAACGCACCCCCTCGTGAAAAGACATATTAAGCCCCAACCATTTTCATTGTGAATTTGTAAGTTTTTTTTTTTTTTTTTTTGAATAAAAAAAAAGGAAACTCTGTGGTGTCATCACAGCCTTCGTGGGCCCTGGCCCTGGGGTAGCAAGTTGCCAGGCAAATTTAACCCAACCCATAGGAAGAGACCAACCACCAAGGCACCAATGGAGCTCAACTATATGCCACAGCTCAGGACAGGTGTCGAGCGGAGTACAGGACAAGCTCTCCGTAGAGATCACATTGCCCCCTCCCCCAAAGGAATTGACCCTGGCTCAGTGATGAGAAATGCGTTGCATTCTCCACCAGGCCACCAACCCTAATGGTGTGAATTTGTGAGTTTGTTCCCTCTTTTGGGGTTTTTTTTTTTGTCTATTTCGTTGGGGTTACACAAGGCACCCCCTCATGAAAAGACATATTAAGCCCCAACCGTTTTCATTGTGAATTTGTGAGTTTGCTCCCTCTTTTGGGTTTTTTTTTTTTTTTTTTTTGTCTATTTCGTTTCCAGGTTGACCTACCCATAAAATTCCATGAGGGTAAGTCTTACCCTAGGCCTAGGATTGCAAATGAAATGAACTGAGTCAAGCCGAATTTCGAGCTCGGCTCGTTTACTTATCGAGTTCGTTTATTGAGTTCGAGCTCGGCTCAATAAGAAATTGGGCTCGACCTTGGTTCAGCTCGGCTCGTTAACATTAATAAAACTCAAGCTCAGCTCAGCTCGGCTTAGTTCGGTTCGATAATTTTTTTTAATATTATTTATATTATTTAAATAAAAATTATTATTTATATTATTTAATATAGAAATAATGTATTTATACTATTATTTATATATATTTATATATTATTTAATATATAAATAATATATTTATTATATAATTTAAATAAAAATAAACGAATCGAACTTATGCGAGTTCGAGCTTAACTCGTTTACTAAACGAACCGAGTCGAGTCAAGCCCTTAACGAGCCGAGTCACACTTGTTTATGAATAGTTCGATTCACTTGCTGCCCTAAGCCTTGACGAGTTGCCCCGTTTCTCTTAAATGATTTATTTGGGGTCCACAGGAGTATCCGTTTCTCTAGTCTCAGCTTACTACTACTTCTTACTCAAGTCAAGACCCTTTTATTTTTTTTATTCTTTTTTTTGGAACAAGAAAAAAAACGCTACGTGAGGGTATCATTATATCCGTAAATTTTGACATTTCGAATAATCGGCTATCAATCAGATTTAACCTAAGTCATAAGAAGAGATTCACCACTAGAGCACACAATATATCCCATCCACTCACCACAATAAGAGGCCGGACTTCAATCGAAATATAACATACAAATCCAAAGGTAAATTGCGTCCCAAGAGTTGACCCCTCTTTTATCTTAGTAACGGGTAAATATGTTGGGTATTGTATTGGGTGATTAAAAAACATGAGGGGACAAAATAAATGATAATTGATTAAAGAGTAAGGACACGTGATATTCCGAGAATAGCCTATAATTTCCCCTCAGTAACGGTTTTGCACATAATTCATATAATGTGATTTAAATTTATTTATTTTATACAATAAAACCTCGCATCTTCAATCAACTTAAATTAAATATTAAAATTTTTGAGTATTTTTTTTTATGTAGGGAACAACAATCCTATCTCATACAATTTAGGCCTATTTTGAGAAGATGGTTAAAATTTGATTTTTTGACTTTTTTTAACTTTTTTTTTGAAAAATAAATATATAAAAAATGTGAAATGTGATGTAACCCAAAATGGGTTAAAAGTTAGAAGATAATTTTTAACTATCTTCCCAAAATAGTCTTTACTAAGCATTTTGGAATGACAATTTGCCACTACCCTTTGTTATCTATAATGGTCTGTTTGGGAATAGACTATTTTAGTTGGTTATTTTAACTTAGTTTAAAAAGTTTTTGGAATGATGATTTTTTTTTTTTTTTAGTAGTTGATTTAATAGTTATGAGAGAAAAAGTGAAATTATTATGGTTAGATGTGATATTTTGTTTTATGAATTATTTTAGTCTATTTTATCTTTATTAATTATTTTAACCAAATAACTCCGTCACCTCCCTACTTCGACTACTCACAACAAACCCGCCTTCTAAAGGGTATATTTTGTTCCTGTTTATTCATGTGTTTACAAAAGTTTGCATGGATTTTGATCACTTTAATCATATTAAAAATAAAATTATTGTAATTATGCATAATTTATAGGATTTATTATATTATTTTTTTCTAAATTCTAAGGATGATCAGTATAATTTACTCTATAAAATTTTATTTTAAAAATATGTATAAGAGTGTTTAGTGTAATTTTGCTTATAAATCATCACATAAAAACAAAATTTAAAAGATAATTTTTAGTTAATAATTTAAATATTAAAATAAACTATAAACAAGTAGCTGCAATGGAGTAAGAGGAGCGGATGTGAGTTGTCGAGGGAAGAGAAAAGAAAAAAACTATGCGATGTTGAAGGAGGAGGAGGAGGAATGGGGAAGGCAAGGCAATAACGGGAAGTAGCGAGTAGGGGCTGGGGGTGACAGCCATAATTGAGTTAACTGAAGACTTAAAAATAGATAATTTTTAATAAAATTTGACTATAACTATTTTTAAAATTTCCATCACGTATATAATTTAGTGTGCGAATATATGAATTTGAAGAGTTAACTCATATAATTTTAAAATTATCTTACTAACTAATAATAAAATATGAGATTTTATTATTATTATTATTGTTATTATTATTATTATTATTTTAGCTTTTAGACTTAGGGTTTCCCCAACACTCCTTTAATCCATCATTGATCCACCCATTTGAGAAAAAGATATTTGTAAATGGATTGGAATTTCCTGCTAGATGGTATTGTTAGACCTAAGTGGGCCAACATATGACCCACCTCGATGATATGAAATGTTTATTTCTTAAAGTTTTTAGAGATGATTGTTTATGTAAAAGTTTAAATTAATTGAATAACTACAACCACATGATTCTCTATCAGTTTATTTTCAAAGTAATGGATGGTCAATTTCTACAATCATTCAAGTTGTTACATTTTTTTGAAAACAAAATGTAATTCGATCGGTAACTACAATTGTTTAACCAATTTAAATTAGGATAATTACCAACTAGTCTCATTAACGAGACTTGAATATCATTAAGTCCTATTGATTTTTTATTTAGTAATAAATTTATGAGTCTCTCTTATTTTTATGAATAAATTTACAGTAAAAAAATTCTATTCATCCGAACTTTTGAATAAATAAATCTAATTAATAGAATAGACTCATAAGTGACTCATTTAAATTTTTACATAAATAATTTACTTAGAGAAGAGATAAACTATTGAAATCATCGAGGTAGATCTCACCATTAGTCTTAGGATGGCAATGGGGGTTAATGGGGTGGATATTAATTCTCCATCCCCATTTCCCTATAATTATTTTTCCCCATTCCCCATGGGTACTACCCTCCCCATCTCTTACTGGGTCTGGATATTCTCCAACCCAACTGGACTATAGCGATCCCGGTTTTCCCTTTCTTTAGTTATTGTATTCCGGACTCGGTTCTGTGGAGTTGGTTGTTGTGTATGCCGTGTTGTCATCCTTTAATTCCATATATTTGAGTTTTAGGATGTGTTGGGTTGGGTTCTTGCAGATTGGTTGAGTTTGAGTTTCAAACCTTATTGCCCAGTTTTCAGGTGATTCGCTCGAACGCGTCTTCTTGCGCTCGAGCGGGGTTTACACACTTTCAGCATTTCGTGCCTCTGCAAAACTTCTGCAGGTGTGTTTTTCACGCTCGAGCGGATTTTCTTACGCTCGAGCGGGTCGCGCTCGAGCGGATATCTTGGCGCTCGAGCGAGTAGTTCATTTTCTGTAAAGGTATTGGAAGAGGGAAATCTACGCTCGAGCGGCTTTCCCTTTGCGCTCGAATGGGTGTGTTTTGCGGTTGTGTCTTGGCGCTCGAGCGGGTCCAATTTTTGTACTTGACGCTCGAGCGTCCTATTCTCCGCTCGAGCGGGTCATACGTATATCAGATATCAGCTGGGTCTTTTTAGATCACTTTTCAACTTCCACTCTCTCTCTTACTTTTCCAAAAACCTATTTTTGAGAGCCTCGCTCTCTACATTTCACCTTCTCTCTAGGGATTGATTTATCTTGAGTGATCTACTCCCTTAGTGTCTTTACAAAAAGTGTAGAGCTTGGTTTGGGCTTCCTTTTGATCCGGAATTTTCTTGGTTTGGAGTACTTCGAGATTTCTCCATCATCTCCATTGAGTTTCATCTCTTGAGGTAAAGATTCCTACTCATTCTTATGTGCTTTAACATAGATGTTGAGCTTTTTGTATAAATGGTTTGATTTGGGTAATTTTGGGTGTTAGGGTTTCAAAGGTATGAAAAAGGGGTTTTGTTATTTTGACTCATAAATATGTAATTTGGGTCTTAAAATGATGGTATTGTTGTTGGTTGTTGATATTTGTGCCTTTGGGCCAAAGTTGAGAAAGAGGGAAGAAAACCCAATTTTTTGTTATAAATTAATTTACACAATTAATTTGGGAATGTTATGGAAATATGAAATTGAGTTGAAGAGTATGAAATTGACTCATTATGAGATAGAATAGTGAAGTTGGAATTATTAATCATTCACTTTGGAAATTGTTGATAATTTATCTATTGGATGAAATTATTATCGGTTTAGAAATAATTGCTTTGGGCTACCGGTGGAGGGTAGTCTTGGTTGTTGTAGACAATGCATGATGATTAGGCAAACTAAAACTAATCAATTGATATGCCATCGAATATGGCGGTTGATATAATACATGAATTTTATGTATTGATTTGATTATGTATATGATATGTGTTTATATACATTGTGTTGTGTGGGAGGAGATAGGGGATGTACTCCACGGCTTAGGGGAAGATAGGAGATGGACTTCTAAACCGGATATTGTTTGGGAGGAGATAGGGGATAGACTCCATTAATACAACACTAAAATGTGTATCATTTGTAAAGTATGGAAGTGTTTTTGTTTGACATTGATACAACACTAAAATGTGTATCATTTGTGAAGTATGAAAGTGTTGTTACGTGTTATTAATACAGCACCAAAATGTGTATCTGTTATGAAGTGTGAAATGTTTAATATGAATTATTATCTCATCTGAAATAGAAATACTGTTGATATGAGATGTGATCTCAATCAAATTGTTTGGCCAAGTTCTGAGCCATAATTATGAATTGAGAATTGGATAAGAAATGGAAATTGGAATGAAACATGGTCACTTTTGTCATGGAATTGAAATGGATTATGAATTGATTCGTATGAGTTAAACATTTATCAACTGCCAATGTTTTAGTTATTGCTCATGTTATGTTTAGCATATCTCTACTGGGCATTGGCTCACCCTATATGGGACATCATTTTCAGGTACCGGTAGCATGCCACCTCCAAGGACGTACCTTAAGAGGCTTAGTGGCTGGGACATCTTTTGTGATTACATTTATGTATTACATATCAAACTAAGGGCTTATTTTGTGTTTCGAGTTTATACTCCTTTTTGTAACCAAGTGTTAACTTGAAAAGTTATAAGCCCATAGGGCATTTACTTTTGTTGTCAACATATAATACATTTTGTAATGAATACTCTGATGGAATGTAATTATGTTTTATTTCCTTATGTCTAAGCATGTCAATATTGTTTGATTTATGGGTTTATTTTGAGGGCATGACAACTGGACCTTCCCCTCCCCCCTCCCTTTTTTTAAGATTCACAACCAAAGCTAAATATAAATTCAATTTTTTTTTTATATATATATTTTTTTTAAGGTTCACAACTTTCTTTTTCTTTTTTTTTTGTTGGATAAGATTCACAACCAAAACTAAATATACATTCAATTTTTATTTTTTTATTTTTTATTTTTTTTAAGGTTCACAACTTCTTCTTTTTTTCTTTTTTTTTTTGGGTAAGATTCACAACCAAAGTTAAATGTACATTCAATTTTTATTATTATTATTATTATTATTATTTTATTATAAAGATTCACAACCAAAGCTAAATATACATTCAATCTTATTTTATTTTATTTGGCTTAACAACAAAATCAAATACGCATTAATTAATATTGTCACATTATTCTTGTCAAATTTTATGTATATCTAGAATTTTTTAAATTTATTTAGAAAAATTCTATTCCTACCAAAAAAAAAAAATTACATCTTTTTAAATTTTTTTTTTTTAATTTTATGTATCTCCTCCTCTCCAATAATTGATCTTCGATAATCTGAAGGTGAGTTATTGCTCTCGTTTCCATCTTCTTCTTTTTCTTTTTAAATTTTTATTTGCATTTATAGAATGAATTTTTTTGTTTCAATATCTCCTGCAATTTTTTTATCGGATTTCTTTCTGATTTGATGGTAACCTTAGATTGAATTTTCCAATTTTCATCTTAACTAGTGATCACCTTAATTGAAATTTTGTACAATTTTGTCTTAAATTTCCATGCTTTGGTTATGATTAATTGCGCGTTTTTGATCGACAGTCACAATCTTGTCACCGCGAGATTGTCGTCATCGCAAATCACCGTTGTTGTAGTGAGAGGATGAGAGAGAGTGAGAATTAGAACTCTAATTGTGAATAGAGTAAGGATGGCAATGAATAACCTACCATGTGGGTATCCATGGAGACCCAACCCAAATACTTGGGTATTCCCTTTTTTCTTGTTTGTCAGGTAGGGTAAGTGATGTTCTTTAAATCTCAACTGGGGATGGGTACCCACTAATTTTTCCATTTTTTTTTTTGGATACATCGAAAAATAATTTCTCCATATGTTTTCATTACTCTGTTGACAATTAGAGTTCTAATTCTCACTCTCTCTCATCCTCTCACTACAGCAATAATGATTTGCGATGACAACAATCTAGCAGTGACAAGACTGTGATTATCAATCAAAAATGCGCAATTAATCATAACCAAAACATGAAAATTAAAGACAAAAATGTGTAAAATTTTAATTAAGGTGATCGCTAGTTAAGATGAAAATTGGGAAATTCAATTTAAGGCTACCATCAAATCAGAGAGAAATCCAATAAAACAATTGCAAGATATATTAAAATAAGAAAATTCATTCTATAAATGCAAATAAAGATTTTTAAAAAGAAGAAGAAGAAGAAGAAGAAGAAGAAGAAGAAGAAAATGGAAACGAGAGCAATAACTCACCTTCAGATTATCGAAGATCAATTAATAGAGAGGAGAATGAGATACATAAAATTAAAAAAATAATAATAAAGAAGATGGAATTTTTTTGTAAGAATAGAATTTTTCTAAATAAATTTAAAAAATTCTAAATATGCATAAAATTTGACAAGCATAATGTGACAATCTTAATTAATGTGTATTTGATTTTGTTGTTGAGCCAAATAAAATAAAATAAGATTGAATGTATATTTAAAAATTAAAAAAAAAATGGTTACGAACTTTAAAAAAAAAAGAAAAAAGAAAAAAGATTGAATGTATATTTAGATTTAGTTGTGAATCTTTAAAAAAAAAAAAAATTGGTTGTGAACCTGAAATAAATAAATAAAAGAGAAAAAAAATTAAATGTATATTTAGCTTTGGTTGTGAATCTTTATAAAAAAAAATAAAATAAAAACAAACATATGGAGAAATTAGTGGGTACCCATTCCCTATAGATATTTAAAGAATATCACTTACCCTACTCAATGGATAAGAAAAAAAGAAAAAAATCTATGCATTTAGATTGAGTCTCCATAAATATCCACAGAATAGGTTATCTATTGTCATCCCTACATTAGTCTACCATGACCCAACAACAATCTCTCACTCTTATAAATATAAATTTCATATGAATTTGGTCAAAACATCAATATAATTATTATGTCTAAACATTGTGGGAAAATGTGAATAATTAGATAATTTAAAAGACAATGGACAATAATTGTGTAATTTAATATAAGTATACATATATATATATATATTTCAATACAAAATATTTAAGATAATGTTATAATTTCATTACCTCAACTGGCCGTGTAATTTTTATGAAATAATTACTAGAGATTTTAAAAAACAAAAATACAAAAAATGCTGGTGAGGTGGAGGAAATATGAGGAACACTTTTACTATACCCGTAACCAAACAGGCATGGTGAACCACTTAAAGTGCCTGTTTGGTTACATCTTAGGTGAGGTGGAAGAAATAAAACATGGGGAACACTTTTACTATACCTGTAACCAAACAGGCATGGCGAACGACTCCAAATGCGGAAGAAATATGATGAAAACTCAAAATACAGCTTGGGCGGAAGAAAAAGAAATATGAGGAACACTTTTACTATACCCGTAACCAAACAGGCACGGTGTCTTTGGCGGAAGAAATGTGTTCCGACTTTTACCATACCCGTAACCAAACAGGCGTCGTGTCTTTGGCAGAAGAAATATGAGGAACACTCTTACCATACCCGTAACCAAACAGGCACGGTGTCTTTGGCGGAAGAAATGTGTTGTCACTTTTACTATACCCGTAACCAAACAGGCAGGCAGTGCGTCTTTGGCGCAAGAATGCGGAACACTTTGGCGCAAGAATGCGTAACCAAACAGGCAGCAGTGCTTCTGATACAGGGGAACCACTCAAAATGCATTATATTCAAACCAGTGAGCTCGACAGTTCTATATAAACTTCTCTCGGTTTCTTTCTCTCTCTCTCTCTCTCTCTAGATTTCTGCAAATTTCTTGTCCCAATCTTGAGCTTAAAAATGGCGACACAGGACGAATCCACACCTTTCGAGCTCATCAAACAACACCTCTTCGGCGAGAGCTCTCCTATTGGGAGTTCTGTCACTGATCTCAGCAACACGAGCTCGATTTTCACGTCATTTGATTGTAGTGACAAAACTAAGGTTACAAGTTCTCAATCTGATTCACTCTGTTTGCAAACCTCGAGTTGTATTCAAATACTTTTGTTCAGGTATTTATTTACGTGAGACTAATGTTCTCTATGTTCTTTGTTTTCAATAGGGAAAGGGTCTCGAGCGTGGTGGTTTCTCAACACAATATACGAGACCATTGAATCCTCCTGCTATTGCATTTTCGACTAAAGAAGGAGAGGTGGTTTTTTTTTGTTTTTTGTTTTTTGTTTTTTGTCTTTTAAACAATGAAATTGGCTGTTTCAGTTTCAGATATTTGTATGAAATTTTTCAGGGTATGTTCTGTGAATCCATAGCAGAAGGAACAGCTTTTGGGTCACTAAAGCTAATCGAAAACTTCGGAATGCAAAGAAATTTGAATTTCTGTGGTCCGGCAAGTTTGTGCAGTGTGCTTAATGCTCTTCGTGTTGATCCAAAACGAGCTTGGCAAGGTATATATATATATATAGATATATCTACTATTTCGTTAAATCCAATATCCAATGATTTGTTGATGAATGTGTAAGAATGGTTTGGAAAAATAGTTTTTTCTTAAATTTTGATTTATTTTTTAAGTGGGATTCATGTGCCGGAGTTGGCGGGTATTGGTAGTAATGCGTTTTATACCGCATTATAATTCACGTAATATATTTGGTTATTCAAAATTATTATCGGGCGAATGGAAAATTAATGCTAAAAAAACTCCATGACAATGGTGTTTTGGCGGGTTTCCCAAATTGGAGGAAGGAACTTGGGAAACAAAATTATTCAATTTCCTTGTTTTTGGTTTTCTTGTTTTTTGTATTTTTTATTTTTACTAAATTTTTTAATATTTTAAGTAATTTTTTAATTTTTAGACACGCCTAACATAAATACACATAAAAATTATAATTTTTGAAAAAAAAATCTTTTAAAAATTTACTAAATACCAAAAATATATACAAAAAAAATATGAGATTTTAGTATATTTTTGTATTTTTATGTTTTTATTAATTTTTTAAAATATTTTTTCACAAATTTTTTATTTTTTAAATATATTTAAGTAAGGTGCATTTAAAAATGTAAAAAAATACTTAAAATTTTAAAAATATTCACTAAAAATAAAAAATTCAATTTTCAAAAATTTAATCCAAACACACATTGATATTTTAAAAACGTTGGTGGGTGGGTTTTGCTCCACCAACGTTTCTGAACTTGGCGGGTTTTGCTCCATGACAATGGACTTGAGAGAATTATCAGGTACAAACTACAATGATTTTGGGACTTACATGTGTGTTGTGTGTGTGTGAGAGAGAGAGAGAGAGAGAGAGAGAAGGGGGGGGGGGGGGGCGTGGTTTGCAGGGTTTTGTTTGCTTTTCTGATTGGATTCAAGTCGCCATTCAACTTGAGAGAATAATTTGGATTTGATGAATTAATTTTGGGATTGATTTTCATTATTTGAATCACTACTTCTCAAGATTCCTTAAGTAGGATATTTGTGAAAAAATATAAGATGATCAAATATCAATAGTAAAATAGATAATAAATTAATTTTCAGAATAACTATTTATTTTTTGTAACAAAAATGTAATTTGAAGATGTAGTTATCCATTTTCAATCATTTTAATTTTTTTATGAATTTTCTAATCAATGAATCATAAAAATTAGATAGCCAATTTGTGAGAATTTAAAACCATCAGTTTTCAATGATTTTCTTGGTCTTTGACTTTGACTCACCTTCTGTTGAAGTAAAGTTGGTTATCATCGAAGACTTATGAAAGTATATTTGTTGACATTTTCATTTAAGAAAGGTTTTTTTGGCTTTAACTGTTTGGAATGTCCTGAATCAATATTAAGTATTTCATCAACCTAAAATGATTCAACTTAGGAGTGTTCAAAAGATCCTAAAAATTAACTCGACTTAATTTTTATGAATTGGGTCAGTTTAGTTTAGTCTTGTTATAGTATGTGTGACAAAAGATATTTGCGACGGAAAATGAGGGGTGACAAAAGGGGGCGTGACAAAAAATATTTACAACGGTTACAAATTTTCGCTTTCTTGTAGCAACGATAAATCAATAGTTTTTGCAACAGTTTAACTTGACACAAAAAAAGTGAGAAAAACATCACTTTTAGCGACAGTTTAGGATGCCGTCACCAAAAAATTTTTTAGAGACGATAATTGACATCACGAAAAGCATTATTAACAACGGTCTTAAATGTCGCTAAAAATAGAATTAAGTCAATAATATATTCGCGACAATTAAACCATCGCTAAAGATAGTATATGCAACAAGTAAATCCATCGCTAATAAAATGCAAAGAAATAATGATTACATTAACGACAGTTTATTACTGTTGCAAAAAAATTATTTTCATAAAAGAAATATATATATTTCATTAATTTATTCCTTGTACAAATTATTAATATTTTCTAAAGTAAAATACATTCACATCCACATCCACATCCACATCCACATCCACATCCACACACATTCACATTCACATTCACATATATACGAATAATAATATATATGTACCCTATAACAATATAGTGTCAACCAAACATTCTTTACAAAAATATATAAAACATCCTCTAACAATATTAATAATTTTGAATAATTTAAAAACTCAAATTTGTATCTAAGACAAAACAAAAGTATCGACAGTACAAATAAAAAAAACATAATACACAAACCAACAAAAAATAAAAAAATAATTGTGATAAAGTGACAGACAAACCAACAAAAACACCATTAGCAACTGGTCTATGTAACTAGTTTTCACCTAATGCGCAATATTCAGACACAAACCAATCTCTAGATATCAATACCCCAAGAGAGTTTCCCAACCATCAACAAATCAAAAAAAAAAAAATAGCAGCATGCATTCGAATTTCTTAAAAATAAAAACATAACATCACAAGGCATATGTCACATAACTTTTAAACTTCAAAATTGTAATTGATAAAAACTCCGACCAAGTAACTCACTACTACAAATCTTGATCCCATGTTGAACATCAAAGAAAAAGGTTTACACAACACTAATTATTTTTTAAGAATCAACAATTGTAACCTCAACCTCAACATCAAGTTCAATAGTGATAGAGGTGATCTGCTTAACCACATCTGAGGAGCTGAAGAGATCAATTACTCACTTGTGGACACGGAGCTCAAATCTATCCCATGTGTTAGTTCATGTCAAAGCAAAAATATTAAGGGTCAATGAGTCCCTTCCTGTCAATGCCAAACTGTAAATTTAATGCAGGTCTGAGTATGTTCAGCTACAGTAAAAACTCTATAAGAACGGTGAAATAAAATACTAAAAGTTAAACTAGACACTAATGGATATAGATTATTTCATGTTTTGACCTTCCAAGAGATAACTTTGGAGAACATTCAACTCTGATGACAATAATTGAAGTTTTTTAACCAAACTCATGTTATTTAAAAACAAAATTTTTGAACCCAAGCAAATTTGAACGTATTTTTCAAATTCTGATATTCACACACATAATAATCGTTACTGGAAAGCAGCCAGCAGGCAAAAAGCACCATTGAAAAAAAAATATGCCATGTAAAACGAAGAAACTTCAAACAATCTTGTAAAAAGTTCTATGACTCCAATTAAAAGATTCAAATTAATTAACTAACATTAAAAACCAATTTTTACATGGACCCTAAGCATTTGGGCATTGTTACTTCAATAAGGCACTCAAATTGTGCCACATGAACAACACAATAGTCATGATGGTGATGTGTTGTCAACATAATCTACTAGCAAGACTTAAGAGTTGCTATTTGGGTGCAGTTGAGTAATTTTAAAACCAGATTAGACTAAACAGGTAATACATTGCACAAGTCCATCCACAAGTCACAGTGCAAAAGGTTTGCGCCACATGAAAGTTTATTATGTAGCTATATATTGAGGTGCCCTGTTTTATGAGTTAAAGCAGTCCACAAAGCAATAACCATTGAGTGTGTGTTTAATGGAGTTCAACACCAGTTTGATGTGTTGTGTGAGTTGATCAAGTCAAGGTTGCTTTGTGGACTAAATATCATTTTCCCTAGTGTGTGTACAGTGGTGGTTAGGTACAAGTAGCCAACAAAGAAAAAACAGAGCAAGTCCAACTCCATCTAAAGCCAGAGGACTCTAACTGCTGGTAAATGGCGCAATATAAATATAATGGGTCATCAAATTACCATAATATGATGTTAAATTCTGGAGGATTAAAAATAAAAAGGATTCCCAAAAATGAAATCAATTCCAATTACTCTAGGTTCTAAATGTCAACAAAATCCATATCAAATACCATACCTTCAGTTCAGCCAGGAATTCCTTTGAAGCTTACATATCCATATTCTTTATACTTAGCATCAGAAATCAACACAACACTCTTAAAGAGCGATAACTTATGCTTGCCAATCTATGTGCAAATAATATTCACAAAAACTACTTGCATTACATGATCAAAGTGCATGATGCATATGTAAAAGTGAAGAGATATTACAATAGGCAATCAAGAGATTCATAACTTTTGACCATTAAGAGATGTTAAAGAATATGAACAATTCAAGCTACATGTTACAAGAAACGATCAAGTGCTAACAGAACTGCTTGTCAAATTTTTTTTTTTTTTTGGGGGTCACATTCACATGTCCCTAAGGCTGCTAATAAGGCTGCAAATGTGAACTGATGTAAGGCTTGTAAGATTAAAGCTGAAGTTAGAAGCATAGGAACAAGGATGACGACCATTAAAAGAAAATGGCCAGTTGCTGTAGAGCTCTCATAATAATCCATCAGCAACCAATCTTCCTTCAGTTCACCACCATGGTAGCATAGGACAATGGGCCAAAAGACAAGCAACTGCTTATAGTACCAGCTGCAGATGCGGGGTAAGTGTATGTGTTTTTGTAATTTCGATGGCATTGTATCAGTACATTTCTAGTGTTGGAGAGTGTCTTTTTAGTACAAAACCCCAATTGGCAGATGATATAGAGGCCAAAAAAACATACAAAAACTACAATGATGAAAGTTATATCATACTTACATGTTGTAGTTCAACTCAAATTAAGAAAATGTAGATTAAATATAAACGAAAAAGAAAAAGATTAAAAAAAAAAAAATTGGTATATGGATCTAATATTACCGTTTCCTGATATTATCCAGCTGTTAAACATGATACAAAAGCATTTTATTATGAAGAAATTAGATATAATAATAAGTAAAAATTAGGCCTCAATATTGATGTTCATATTGTCCATGGTTTGAATTAATATGAACACCGAAATTGCTTAAGAGGTTGACACACCACGGCTATGTAGCAAAGAAACCGCTCATTTTAAAGGAAAAATAAAATCATAGGGAATACCTTCTAATTTGAAACAAAAAAAGATATATTACATAACCATTTCATGACATCAATTGATAAAAGCATTGGTTAACCAAACCAAACCAAGTCTTAAGTCCCATCAAATGGGGTCGACTACATGAATCCTTCTTCTCCATGCAGTCCTATCAAAGGCCATTTCGTTAGTCAAATTAAGTAGATCAATATCTCTATTTACAACGCTAGCCAACGTTAATCTAGACCTACCCTGTCCTCTAACACTTCCATCTACTGTTACAATATCGCATCTCTTCACTACTACCTCTGTTGGTCTCCGTTAAATATGACCAAACCATCTCAATCGATTTTCTCTCAACTTATCTTCTATCGGTGCTACTCATACCCATTCCCGAGTACACTCATTCCTAATTCTGTCTTGTCTAGTTTGGCTACACATCCACCTTAGCATCCTCATCTCAGCCACACTCATCTTATCTACATGTTGTTTCTTGGTTACCCAACACTCCGTCCCATACAACATCGCTGGTCTAATAGCCGTTCTATAGAACTTACTTTTTAGTCTAATGGGTATTCGTTTATCGCACAGTACCCCAGGCGCGCTTTTCTACTTACACGATCCCGCCTTAATCCTATGGGCCACATCCGCATCAATCTCTCTCGTTGTTGTGATAATCGATCCTAAATAACAAAAATATTCACTCTTAGGTAGTTCTTGATTCTCAATCTTCATTTCTCCTCTGCTTTCATTGTTACTGTTACTAAATTTACACTCCATGTACTCTGTCTTAGTTCTGCTTACCCAGAATCTTTTAGATTTAAGAGTTTTTCTCCAAATCTCCAACTTTGTGTTAACTCCTTAGCTAGCCTCATCCATTAGCACGATATCGTCTGCAAAAAACATATACCATGGCACGTCATCCTGAATATTTCTCGTCAACTCATCCATAACTAAAGTAAAAAGATAAGGACTTAAGGTAGATCCTTGGTGTAACCCTACAGTAATAGGAAATTCATTTGTCTCTCCAGCAAACGATCTAATAGTGGTCACCACCCCTTCATATATGTCCCTAATCACATCAATGTAACCTTTTGTCACCATTTTCTTCTCTAACACCCACTGTGGAGAAGTGGTTTTGGAAATACTCTTCAGATCCTGGGAGACGCTAGTGATCCTCAATTAGTCACCTGAAAAGACACAAACACTCCGGTCGGGGGTGCCGGGATTAGCACTCCGACGGGCAAGTCAGTTCTTGCACTCAAAGTAGCTTATCTTCTAAGTTAAGCAAAGAAAGTGATTGTTACATACTTACCAAATATGTTGTTCCTGTATTTATACCTGTTTCTCTCGATCCTCGGGGCCAGGGCCTACTTTTTGATCATTATCCTTTACGTTATTCGGCTCCAACGCTCTACACTTATTCGGCCCACACATTACATTCGGCTCTCCCCCCTATTCTCGCCGGATACAGCTGATTATTATCAGCCTTCTGTTGCGCGTGCCTTCTGCCTTCGCCATTTATTCGGCTCCCACAATTGCCCCCCGAACTCCCTATTGACGGTAGTCAATCGGCGTGTTTGGTTTCGGATTCGAAAAGTCAAAATAGGTCAGACGGCTTCACATAGCCCAATGCAGATGTCAGAATGCGCACGCCCTTTCGGTCATCATTACCCTTTCCCGCCTCGTTCGTGCATCTCTCGCATTTATTACGATTTGAAACTTCAGTCTTTTCGAGTGCATAATTTGTCAAGTATTCGAGACTCTTCGTCCGCCAGCGGGTATTCCTTCTCTGATTCAAATTTTCTGCAATTCCTCCCCGTCTATCTCTGGCCCGTTTAATCTTCGTAAGTCTTCTTCTCCCTTCTTTACGATCCTGTTTTCTGTTTGTCGTTTTGATTTCGGCGAAACCTTGAATCCCTGCAAAAATGGCTAAACACTTGAAAGACCTCCTTTCTGAGGGTCGTATTTCCGGATTCCGGCGACACTTTTCCATTCCCGATGATGTCCACTTATCTCTTGTAACGGATAGTTCCCTCGATATGGAGAGGGAGGATCAGAATACGATTGTCTTCCCTTTCTTATCCATAGCGGAGGGCGGAGTCCGTTTTCCCCCACATCCATTGCTTAGGGCCGTCCTTCGCTATTGGAGTCTGATTCCCTCTCAACCCAACGTAAATTTCTTTCGAATCATCATGGGGGTGATTGAGTTGAACTGACGTCTTCGGATCAACCTTGGCATTTCGGCGATTCGGCACTGCTACGCTTTGGCCAAATCTTTCGGTCGGCTGGGGCGATACTTTCTCAGGGCCAAGGACACTGACCATCACTTGATAACCATGCTTGCCAGCTCTGGTAAGAGGGTTGACGACATAATGATCAATGTCCAAGGTAATTGGGAGTTCGGTGAAAGCGAAGACCGCCTATATCCTATTCCCAGACGAAAGGGTGATCCAGGTTGCCATGTAATGCCTTGTGTTTGTTAACTTGCCCTTTACTTGGCTTTTTTCCTTTAATCAGCCCTTGTTCTTTGTAGGTAACAGATTGAAGAAGATTCTTCCCTCAACCGACGAGGCGGTCCTTGAGGAGATCAAGTCTGCGCTCAGATACTTCGGCCGTCTGAACGTACAAAAGCAAGGGAGAACGGCTCACATACTCCTCCGATACGAACCTACTTATACCACATTCTCGGCCGCGGAAGGCATTCCAATTCCATCCGGCGATCAACACCTTTCGGCTCTTATCTTTCCCAGCTTCAAGAGCCTTAGGCAAATTGGCCTCGAAGATTCGAATTCGGGGGCAGAGGCAGAGCCGGTGGTAGAGGTAGTTGCCGAACCAACCAGAGAGGTCGCTGAGGAAGCCGAAGAGGTCGACGAGGCGTTACGCTCGGCGTTTGAGGCTGCCGGACTTAACCAGCCTTCACCATCCACTTCGGGTCCGGCAGAGCTTTCTTCTGGAGATATTTTTGCAAATTTGGGAGATCTACCCGACGATTTTTTTGAAGGTATGGCCGGGGAAAGCCTTACGCAGATGATGCGAAAGAAAAATGCCGAGCGAATAGCTGCTCGAAAGAAGGCCGAGGTCGCCCATTCTGAGCCAACCTTGATTAAACCTTTCGTACCCGTTTTTGAAGAGACGGTTCAGGTCGCTGCGGCCGAAACGGGGGAAGAGGTTGAAGAACAGGCCATTGATGAACGGCCGATTCCGGAGGAGCGCGGCAAAAAGCGTAGCGCCGAGGGAGAGGCTGGGTCAGAAATTAGCCTTACTTCCAAACGGCCTCGCTTAGAAGAGTCAGATGTGGCTGCGCCATTTATTGTTCGGCCAAAGATCAAAGATATGCCGATCTCCTCCGATGCTTCAGCCATTGAGGATCCAGCCGTGGCGTTGAGCCTGGCTGCTTCAATTTCCTTGTCGGCTGACATCGCAACCTTTCGCGCCGTGCCGAATGTTATGGCTGTAGCCCTATCTGCGCAGTCGGCTTTCCTGGTCAGTGACCATCTCAAATTCTCTTGAATTTGTTTTCATTAAAGATTTCTGACAATCCTAATTTGTTTTGCAGACTGTTGGCCGGATCGCGGACCTAGGCCGTCGCCTCCATGATGCCCTTGGCCGAATTGATCGTTTGCAAGCGGAGGCGGACGGTCAAAAGAGTAGGGCCGAGTTTGAAAGGATGAGAGCCGCGATGGAGAGTGCGCGAGCTGAAACAGAGAAGGAGAGGGCTCACTCAGCGGAACAGTTCTGCTCTGACGCTGAGAGTAGGGCAAATGCGAGCGAGGAATCGCTCAAGTTAGCCAAGGAGGCGCTTGCCGAGGTGGAGGTTCAGTTAGCGGAGCTGAAGGCCGCCAAAGAGAAAGCCGATTATGATGCTTCTGCAGCATTTGAGGCAGGAAAAAGCGCTGCCCTCTCGGAATATGTTGATGAAGTCCCCAAATTCGAGAATTGGGGGTTCAAACATAGGTGGCTCAAAGCCCTTGCTGCCGCTAGGATTACATTGGCCCTGCAAATTCCCTACGAGCAAGTGGACGTTGAGCTACTTGAATTTGACCCCGAGGATTGATCTGGGAGTAATTTCGATTTTATTAAGTACTTTTGATTTTGATGTAAGTTTTTGTTAAGTAGACTTTTGTTGGCTCAGGGTAATCTTTATGTATAAATTGGTTACTGTTTGCGCTTAATTTATTAATGAAAACTGCCTTGGTATTTCACCACTGCTTGTCCATGGTTTGTGAAGTTATGTTAATGAAGAATGCTTTGCTTTTCACGAATTTGGATAAAATAATTGCTGTGTTTGAGCTTTCAGAAATTGAATATCTTGTGGCAATATTAAATTATCATTCATATAAGCCGAATATATTGATGAATCTGTCCGTACCCCAGGCGCGTGGTCATTCGGCAGCCGAATGAAACGACCTTGAGTATTAAAGAATCGATTCATGAGCCGGCTGGGGTATTGAGCCGAATGGATTGATGAATCTGCCCTTGCCCCAGGCGGTGCATGATCCTTCAAGCACCGGATGCAACGACCTTAAGATTTGTGAAGGATCGATTCATGTGCCGGCTGGGGTACAGAAGCCGAATGGATTGATGAATCTGCCCTTGCCCCAAGTGGTGCATGATCATTCGGGCGCCGAATGCAATGACCTTAAGATTTGTGAAGGATCGATTCATGAGCCGGCTGGGGTACAAAAGCCGAATAGATTGATGAATCTGCCCTTGCCCCAGGCGGTGCATGATCATTCGGGCGCCGGATGCAACTACCTTAAGATTTGTGAAGGATCGTCATGAGCCGGCTGGGGTACAGAAGCCGAATGGATTGATGAATCTGCCCTTGCCCCAGGCAGTGCGTGATCATTCGAGTGCCGGATGCAACAACCTTAAGATTTGTGAAAGATCGATTCATGAGCCGGCTGGGGTACAGAAGCCGAATGGATTGATGAATCTGCCCTTGCCCCAGGCGGTGCATGATCCTTCGGGCGCCGGATGCAACGACCTTAAGATTTGTGAAGGATTGAGGTCTTCTCAATTAATGAGATTGCCTCGAGGGCGCTGCCTCTGTAAAGGATAATGAACAGAGGTACAACCTTTATGAGTTTAATAAACAGCTGATTCGAGCTCTTGGAGGAAGATTTATTGTGTGAATGTCGAACAGACTCTTCTTTAACAGCAGAGAGGAAGCGAGGACGCTAGCTGAGCTAGGCGGAGACATGAACCGAGGTGGTGAACCTTCTCATACGGGAAGTAGGAGTTTTAGGGATCGAGAAAGGCGTCAGTCTCCTCGACGTCGGAGCAGGTCGCCCAGGCGGGACAAGCAGTCGCAGGGCAGATCTTCGCAACCCCAAGTCGAGAGGAGATCTGACGCGAATCAATGTCCATTGAACTTTGCGGTGTTCGTGGGAAATAGACCCATGACTGAGGCGGACTCGATCGTTTGAGACCCAAACGTAGCGGTCGAGTTTGCTCGACAAATTTTTCCTCCTGAAGTTCAGTAGTCAATGGTAGGTCGACAGGACTATGACGTGTTTCGCGAAGGCATTCACGGGGCGGTGAAGGGGCTTTACACTGCCTACAAAGTTGGCATGCGGCTGCGCGCTGCCCGTCGAGAGTTGGAGAAGAAGGATGAACATATCCGAAGTTTAGAGGCTCGCGCGGAGGCGGCTGAGCGTGAGTTGAGGAAGGCCAGAGCGGCTCAGGCACAACCTGCCGAGCAGGGAAACCCAATTGTGGAGGAAAGGGTTACCAGTCGGCTCATCAGTGCCGCGCTCGCCGATCGGGAGACGGCGAGTATGTTTGCAATGGAGTCCGCAAAGGGGAGGGCCTATGAAAAAGGTTTTCATGAAGGCCGAAAAGTTGGCATTGAAAAGACCTAGGAAAAGCTTGCCGAGAAGGTTTGCCGATGTGAGAACCGTGGATTTAGGCACGGTTGGATCAAGGCATCTCAAGCCGCGGAAGCTCTTCGAGCGTCGGGCATTGATGCGGCATCGCCACTCTACCACAGTGAACATTTTCCGTTTTTCGCTTTTGAAGTCGAGAAAAGCGAGGATGAGGGTGACGCCGTGTAAGAATATGCATTGTAAGAATGAAACGCAATAAAAACCATGTAATTCGTTGTTGGATTGAATAAAAGAAACGTTCTATTGTAAATATTGGGTCGTAGTTCGTATTCGGCATATACATTTTTCGTTTTATTACATGGATGTTTGAATGAATGTACAAACATTGATCGTGATGGCCGTCTATTCTTGAATGTGGCCACTAATGTCAAGAGGCCCAAAGCCAGTACGTGGAGTGGCTATGACAAATTCCAAAAAGCCGTTTGGGTAGCCAGGCCGTGGTGGATGTCAATCGACGCTCGTCTCTTAGGGATTTGGCGTTAATGAAATTGCCTCGGGGTCACTACCCGCATTTAAGAATAAGTGGGATGGACTCTTCGAGCCAGTGACCTCATTAATATAACACCATTCGTCTCTTGGGGTTATATAATATTGTGAGTGTAAAACAGAGCCTCTTCAATCAGCCAAACTCTAACGTTGGCCGAGCTTGATGCTGCAATGGATCGCGGCGGAGAATTCTGCGGCGTGGGACGTAAGTCGTCAAAGAAGAAACGGGAGGCGTGTCAGCCTCCCAGTCGTCGAAGCAGATCGCCACGAAAGGAGACAAAACGACCGTTGCCCGTAACCTTCCTTGTCTTGGATCTTGGCCTTGACATTGTCGATGGTGTCAGAGGGAGGTCCAGCGATATGCTAATTCGGGCACGGTTGGATCAAGGCATTTTGAGCCGCAGAGGCTTATCAAATGACGCACATTGATTCGGGGCCTCCGCTGTATAAACATGATTAATTTCCCTTTGCGCCTTAAAAGTTAAAGATAGATATTATAATGTTCGAATGCGGATTGCATCTATGTAACAACTGTTTGATCAAATAAAAAGTTTTACTTCAAACGTTTGTGTCTATTCTGCTTCTCTTTTTCTTTTTCTTTTTCCTTATTTCGAATGTTGGCATGTTTTGTTTTGTTATATTCGTGCCGAAGAGTGCTCCGAATTCGGAGGTATGATCTGCCCTAGGACGTTACGCGTCAGATTCGCTGCAAATACGAAGTCTTAATCGGCCCAAAATCGTTTTGCATTGACGAGGCACCGTAGCCGGCGCTCCAAATCCGGAGTCTTATTCGGCCCTAAGGTGTCATGCACCAAAGGGGCTCCGAATCCGGAAACTTTATTTGGCCAATCGTGGAACCCACAAAGGGCGCTCCGAATCCGGAGACTTATTCGGCCCTAAGGTGTCATGCACCAAAGGGGCTCCGAATCCGGAGACTTATTCGGCCCTAAGGTGTCATGCACCAAAAGGGCTCCGAATCCGGAGACTTTACTGGGCCAATCATGAAATCCACGAAGGGCGCTTCGAATCCGGAGTCTTATTCGGCCCTAAGGTGTCATGCACCAAAGGGGCTCTAAATCCGGAGACTTTATTTGGCCAATCTTGATATCCACGAAGGGCGCTCCGAATCCGGAGTCTTATTCAGCCCTAAGGTGTCATGCACCAAAAGGGCTCCGAATCCGGAGACTTTTTTTGGCCAATCGTGATATCCACGAAGGGCGCTCCGAATCCGGAGACTTTACTGGGCCAATCGTGAAATCCACGAAGGGCGCTCCGAATTCGGAGTCTTATTCGACCCTAAGGTGTCATGCACCAAAGGGGCTCTGAATCCAGAGACTTTATTTGGCCAATCGTGATATCCACGAAGGGCGCTCCGAATTCGGAGTCTTATTCGGCCCTAAGGTGTCATGCACCAAAGGGGCTCCGAATCCGGAGACTTTACTAGGCCAATTGTGAAATCCACGAAGGGCGCTCCGAATCCGGAGTCTTATTCGGCCCTAAGGTGTCATGCACCAAAGGGGCTCTGAATCCGGAGACTTTATTTGGCCAATCGTGATATCCACGAAGGGCGCTCCGAATCCGGAGTCTTATTCGGCCCTAAGGTGTCATGCACCAAAGGGGCTCCGAATCCGGAAACTTTATTTGGCCAATCGTGGAACCCACAAAGGGCGCTCCGAATCCGGAGACTTATTCGGCCCTAAGGTGTCATGCACCAAAGGGGCTCCGAATCCGGAGACTTTACTAGGCCAATCGTGAAATCCACGAAGGGCGCTCCAAATCCGGAGACTATTTGGCCAGTCGTGATATCCACGAAGGGCGCTTCGAATCCGGAGACTTTACTGGACCAATCGTGAAATCTACGAAGGGCGCTCCGAATCCGGAGTCTTACTCGGCCCTAACGTGTCATGCACCAAAGGGGCTCCGAATCAGGAGACTTTATTTGGCCAATCGTGGAATCCACGAAGGGCGCTCCGAATCTGGAGACTTATTCGGCCCTAAGGTGTCATGCACCAAAGGGGCTTCGAATCCGGAGACTTTACTGGGCCAATCGTAAAATCCACGAAGGGCGCTCCGAATCCGGAGTCTTATTCGGCCCTAAGGTATCATGCACCAAAGGGGCTCCGAATCCGGAGACTTTATTTCGGCGATATGATGAACGCCCCAATGAGAGTTGGGAAATGAATTTGAGCGATGAAGAAAAATGGTTTGCATTGCAGAAGTGGAATGTATACAAGTACCAAAGTCCACAGGTCGGGTCAGTGATAAGGTTTTCATAAAATCTCTGCTTGTGCCGACTGCGGGGAGCCACGGATTTCTTCAATGCCGTGGGCTGTCGGAAAGCGGACAAGCTGATGATAAGTGCTTGGAACGGCCTTCATAATATGTAACCAGGTTCGCCCCATGATGATGTTATACGACGAAGGGAGCTTTACGACCAGGAATTCGACGTCGACCGTTCTGGAGCCCGCTCGAACAGGTAGTTTGATCTTCCTTAACGGGTATTTAGGGTTCGTGTTAAAGCCGAACAATGGGTGAAGAGCCGGAGACAGGTCTGATTTGTTGAAGCCGAGTTTGATGAAAGTCTTGTAATACATAACCTCTGAAGTACTCCCCGGGTCTATGAGAATGCGTTCAACGGTGAACCGATTTACGCGTAATCTGACGACCAACGGATCGACGTGGGAGGCTATTGCGCCGTAAAGATCGAAGTCATTGAAAGTAATTGTCGGAGCTTCTCTGGGCCATTCGGTCGGAATATGTTGTTTCTGGGGGATAGGATGCGATTGGATTGTATGCACGGTCGGAAGAGCTAGCAGACTGTAAATTATGTAGATCACGCCAAGTGGGGGTGAGTCCTGTCTCAAGGCTAGTGCTTTGATTGGCTTGCCGTTTCTCACGTACTGCTGCAGTCGGCCGTCTTGCACCAGCTCTTCCAGGTGGTCCTTTAATGCGTAACAATTCTCAGTCTCATGGCCGTGATCTTTGTGATACTCGCACCGCCTATCCCTCCTTCGCATGTCGAGAGGTCCCACAATCTTCGACGGCCATTTGAAGAACGGAAGGTGTTGGACCTTGGTCATTATCATAGTAATTGGTTCGGGCAATTCGGTGTACTTCTTGTCGGCACGCCTCAAGCGCCTGCTGTCGACTTACAGTTGTTCATTCGTCTGGCGGGGGCATCGATCGCTTGATCGGCAGAAGTCCCGACTTTTGTCTCTCTTAGTACGTTGCCGTGGCTTAGGGCTCAGAGGTGGCACGGAACTTACTGGTTGAGCAATTTCTGGGAGTGCTGTTTTGTTGGATGTTTGTCCGGCTTTAATTCTCAAGGCATCGTCTTCGACTTTGTAATACTCCTCAACTTTCTTCATCAACGCCCAAACCGTTTTGGGGGGCCATCTGGTCAAGGAACTGCGAAAAGCGCTGTCAGGGTGTAGTCCCATTTTGAAGGCGGTGATGGCCATGGAGTCGTTGCAAGCGCCGTCAACGAGATTGAAGCACTCCCAATAGCGCACCGAGTACGCTCTGAGTGTTTCTCCTGACTGGATCTGCATAGCCTAAAGAGAGTCGGCCTGTTTCGGTTGTACCTCGTTGGTGATGAACCTGGCCCTGAAGGATTTCTGCAACTGATGGAAGCTTTTGATGGAAGCCGGCTCCAGCTTGTAATACCACCTGACAGCTAATGGTCCCAAGCTGTTGGGGAATATTCGGCACATGAGGGCCTCGTTGTCTGCATACAATGTCATGGCCTACTTGTAGTGGCGGACATGATCAGTGGGGTCTGATTTTCCGTCGTAGAGAGTGAATGACGGAGCTTTGAACTTCTTGGGCAGGACCGCCCTTGCAATCCGTCGGATAAAAGGATCATGCTGGTCGTCTTCGTCTGAACTGCTTCTTCTGCGCTTGTTCCTTGTACGAAGACTCTTTTCGGAGGAGCTGGAAGTTTCGGATCGTCCCTTCTTGTTGAGCTCCGTGGATAGTGAGTTGGAGTCGCTATCGATATCCCTTGGTCGTGCTCGAGGTCATTGTCCACCTGCCTTCGGAGGATGTTCGGGGGCTTGGCGTACGGCTTCTCTAGATTTTGCCACTTCCAGGGCCAAGTCTTGACGGAGACGTTCATTTTCAGCGATCATGTTCTCCAACCTCTGTTTATTCTGCTTTGCTTGTTCCATGATGGCTTGCATTGTCTCTTGCGCTGAAGTCGTTGGTGAATCGAAGTTCAAGGCGCATCTTGCAGCGATGGTTTCCTTTCCAAGCATGTTTGCTGGGGTGAGGTCATCTCTCTGTGTGGTCTCATCGGTGGCTATCGGAGGATCTTCAGTCACGCCTGCCATGGATGTATTTGAGTATTCCCACAGACGATGCCAATTGTGGAGAAGTGGTTTTGGAAATACTCTTCAGATCCTGGGAGACGCTAGTGATCCTCAGTTAATCACCTGAAAAGACACAAACACTCCGGTTGGGGGTGCCGGGATTAGCACTCCAACGAGCAAGTCAGTTCTTGCACTCAAAGTAGCTTATCTTCTAAGTTAAGCAAAGAAAGTGATTGTTACATACCTACCAAATATGTTGTTCCTGTATTTATACCTGTTTCTCTCGATCCTCGGGGCCAAGGCCTACTTTTTTATCATTATCCTTTACGTTATCCGGCTCCAACGCTCTACACTTATTCGGCCCACACATTACATTCAGCTCTCCCCCCTATTCTCGCCGGATACAGCCGATTATTATTAGCCTTCTGTTGCGCGTGCCTTCTGCCTTCGCCATTTATTCGGCTTCCACACCCACAATATTATATCTTGAAGCACTCTATCATATGCTTTCTGAAGGTCGATAAACACCATATGAATGTCTCTTTTCTTTTCTCTATATTTTTCTATTACTCTCCTCAAAAGATAGATCGCTTTTATTGTTGACCTGCCAGGCATAGACCCAAATTGATTCTCTGACACCTCTATTATATCTCGCAATCGGCGTTCCATCACCCTCTCCCACATTTTCATTATACGACACATTAGCTTGACTCCTCTATAGTTGCAATTCTGGATATCTCCTTTATTCTTATAGATTGGCACTAAAATACTCTTCTTCCACTCATCTGGCATGTTCCTAGTCAACAAAATTTTGCTAAACAACCTAGTCAACCAAGCAATCCCCTTTTTACCCAAACACTTCCAAGCTTCAATAGGGATATCATCGGGTCCCAAAGCCTTATTTGATTTCATCTTCTTAAGTGCAATCTCCACTTCAAAGTTCCTAATCTTGCGATAGAACTTATAGTCTTAGTTTGTTGTAGTACTGGCTATTTCTTCCCCTATTGTCGTACCTCCATGATTCTTTTTTAATAGTTTCTCAAAATAGTTCTTCCATCTTTCCTTAATCTCTTCATCTTTCACCAATACCTTAGAATCCTCACTCTTGATGCACTTAATTTGATTAAAATCTCTTGTTTTCCTCTCCCGTATCTTAACAAGTTTGTACACCCTCTTTTCTCTCTCCTTACTATCTAGTCTAGTGTATAGGTCATCATAAGCTTTTAACTTAGCCTCTCTCATTACTTTCTTAATCTCCTTAATAGCCAATCTATAGCTCTCAAAGTTTTTCTCAGTTCTATCATTCTGCCACTTTTTAAAGCACTCTTTGTTTGCCTTAACTACAGCTTGAACCTCTTCCCTCCACCACCAAGTTTCCCTAGAGCTGGGTCCCGTTTCTTTCGACTCTCCAAGCACTTCCCTTGAGATTCTCCTCGTATAATTAGCCATTGAGTTCCACATAGTGCTAGCATCATCTTCTAAGTCCCATGTACCTTCCTTATCCATTCTATTCTTAAATATTTCTAATTTATCCCCTTTTAGATCCCACCATCTCGTCCTACGACGCCCACCATCCTTCCTAACTTGGTATTGCCCTCTAAAACATAAATCTAGTACTAAAATCCTATGTTGAGAGGTCAGGCTCTCTCTAAGAATCACCTTACAATCATTGCATTTTAGGTGGATCATTTTTCTCACTAAGAAGTTATTTATTTGGCTCTTAACTAATCCACTCTTGAAAGTTATCAAATGTTCCTCCCTCTTCTTATACATAGTATTGGCCACCACTAAGTCAAAAACCAACGCAAAATCTAAGATACTCTCTCTAGCCTCATTTCTGTCACCAAAACCATATTCACCAAACACTCTTTCATAGCCTAGTTTATCTATGCCTACATAGCCATTAAAATCTCCACCTATAACCAGGTTCTCTCCTACAAGTATATCCTATAAGATCTCATCCATTTACTCCCAAAAAATCCCTCTTAGTCTGATCATCTAATCCTACTTGAGGGGTGTATGCACTAATAACGTTCACTATATTTCCTCCAATAACTAGTTTAACTAACATAATCCTATCTCTTTTCCTAATGACCACCACTACATTCTCCATAAGACCCTTGACAATTATGATTCCTACCCCATTCCTACGTTTATCCTTACCACTATAATACAGTTTAAAATCGGTATCCTCAATTTCCCTAGCTTTTTCACCCGTCCACTTAGTTTTTTATACGCACGTTATACTAACTCTCCTCTTAATCATAACATCTACCAATTCCATCGTCTTACCAAATCAATTGACAGAACCGAGACAAGAACTAAACATACCCACAAAAACACAAAAGCATGAGAGAGAGTACCCAAATGAAACTTAATTTAACGGTAGTAAAAATGGGAATAAAGGAGAAACTTACTGGAAGGGTCAGTTGCAATAGAAAAAACTCACAGCTCTCAACCTTGGTCCTTAATGGACTTTGGGGGCAACATCTCCAAAAATAAAATTAAAAGCATCATAGAGAGAGAGTGGAAGTTTTAAATTTTTAATCTCAGAGACAAATGCAAGTTTCAAATGATATTAATAAATCCTTGCCTATGTCATTCCAAAGAATAGAAAATATAAGTAAGCAAGCTTCATTATCCATTATCCAAAATCCACTCCCTAAAAATTGTCTACTGTTTATTATTAAAAATAATATCCAACTCTCACTGTTTGCATAACCAATTTGAATATACCTCTATTTTTTGCTAAATTTACAATCACACACTACATTTTGGAAAGGTTGTTTAGTCATTTACTTGGCCTGGTATAATAGGTTCACTCACTATTTGAACAACAAAAAAGTAGAATTATATAAACTATGAAGCACGGCTACTTCAAATAGGAAGACGTATCCGTATCGGATACCGATACTCCTTGGATACTTATGGATACGTATTAGATACTTATTAAAAGTACTGGATACTTCTTAATTAATTTTTCATTAATTTTGAAGTATCGGATACTTAGTTTTGAAGTATCGGATGCTCCAAGTCACATATTATCGGATACTTCTTAATTAATTTTGAAGTATCAAATGCTTAGACTCATGTATTACTCCTTTTACGAAATTAGAATTGTATCATTTCTTGCATAACATCATGATATAATATAATTGCGAGGATAAATAGAACATTTTTACAATACTTTGCTTAGTTTTTTTTATAAAAATAACATAGTAAGCTAAAGTAATAGAATTCATCAAATTGACATATTTTCATTGTATCATGCATGTCCCCTATAACTACATAGAAGTAAGGATTAATAAGATAATATAACAATAATAAAATTAAATATCAATAAATAAATAAGCAAATAAACTTGTATAGAATATTTTTTACTAGTGCAAAAGGAAAAAAACATAAGGTCAAGTTGTAGATTGTTTTGATATTATAATATCAACATATTAGACTTGATATTGAAATGAAATATTTGCAAGATCTATTGAAAATTTAAAAACTAAACTAGCTACTGGCTTAAATTACTACCTAATTCTTAAAAATTAGTATTTTGTATTATAAAATTACTGTGGTTTCTCAACATTCTTGAGCTTATGTGTAACTCACTGCTAATAATTTATTTATTTTTTATTTTTTACAAACGTATTCTAGCCATACCCATATCCTACTTTTTAAGGTTTTGATGTATTGCCGTATCCGTATCGTATCGTATCCATACCTCATATCCGTATCCGTGTTGTCTAGTATATAAACAACTGGTTTAACCAAAAGAAAATAAATGATTTTAATTAAGGCATTTTACTAAACGTGGTGTATGCACGAAGACACAAAATATAGAGGGGGAAAGAGACAAATTTTAATTGAGGCAATATTCTTGGTTGTGAGAAGTAAATGGGAAACAATTTACACTGTAAACGAGAAACAATTCACATAATATAAATGAGAAACACAATCAAACCTTTCTCGGTCATCACAGCCAAGTACTGGTAGTAATTCTCCTACTGTCCATGTCAGAACCCAGTATATCTGATCCAGAAACTCAGTTCATAGAACGCCAACATAAACTCAGTTCATGAGATGATGTTCAAGCTCAAAGGGTGACTTGACTAGAACCCAAGTCTCTATTCCATCTCTAACAAGCTTTGCTGACAGAGCTAGAGACATTTTCTAGTACATGTTCTATTTATGTTTTGGTAATAGGCACATTACATTCCAAAAAGCTTGTAGTTACCAAATTTCAAGATGGTCATAACACCACTTAAGGTTGAGATACTTATGAATGAAGAGCCATGATGCAGATAAATCTACTTGTTGAGTAAATTCATTTAAACAAGTCCATAAACAAAATTTGTTGTCATGTTTGATCATGTAATAACATAACATCATGCAAACACAAAGTTTCATACAAAAAGAGTTGTAGAGAATTATTACAAATTGGTCCAGTTCTTAATAATTTCCCCCAAATATAGACTTTTCCATTAAGTTTGCTTAATATTTTGGTAAAATCTGAGCGATCACATGGCATACCTTGACATTGATTGCTCAAGGAGAGACTGTAATATACTAGTATGAATATGCTACAATAAATTTATTAATTCAGAAATAGTTTTTTGGATGTGAACACTTGAAAAGAATTTTATGCTGTTTTAAGAATTTTATGGTTTTTTTATATTATAATATTAGAGATTGAGAGTCCATTCTGTCAGTATAAGTAGATGAGTGCAGACTTCCTTAATTGTATTTAGATATCTGATACCCTAATTGAAGATTTGAGGTTGAACATGGAAGTAAGGAGTGGTATTAAGCATTAGATCAACATTTTAATTGGCTGCTTCAATATAAGATCAGCCCATATTTTTGCAGATGGGGTGACAGCATGCGTGTTCAGTAATTAGATCAACTGCCTTAAACGATCATTCACCAAAAAGAACAAAAAGGAAAGGAGACTAATATCTTGAAAATTGAATCCCCCTTCCCCTCACCCACCCACCCAACAAAAGAAATAGTAATCAGGACGAGTTTTCAATCAGTAGATTACAACGAGAAACAAATAGTTTCCATACTTCTATTTCCGAAAACACGGGCTTTGATAATTCAAATTTTAATCTCTTTCGTAAACATTCTGTTCCTGAGTCTCATGCTGATGGGGCCATTTGATTACCCCCTAAAAAATTACATTCTCATGTTGCATATGTTAGACACCAAACGAAAACCCAAATAAAAATTTTGAGGCATTTTGGAGACCCATTTTAGAAAAAAAAAATTCAGAGACCTATGTGAGGCATTTTACAGAACATAGTGTATGCATACAAAGAGACGCACACAAAACAAAAATGCCCAAAAAGAAAAATCAACGAAAAAAATAAACAAACAGTGAACTAAGAAACCGTAGATATGCCAAGAAAAGGGAGGAAAATTTTGAAGAGGATACCGATCTTGATGGCGCTTTATCTTTCTCGCTGGTTGTGTCGACCGATCTACCTTGCATTTGGTCAAATAGTGCACTCGAATTTCAACAAAGTTGACATAGGTAAAACCAAGAACAGAGAGAGAGAGAGAGAGAGAGAGAGAGAGAGAAACAAAACCAGAGAGAGGGAGATTAAAATTTGAAATCAGGGTAAGAGAGAAGAGAGTGGAGGACGTCCGTGAAAGAGAGAGGGAGGTGTGATTGGTATTCATGAGCAGGAATCCAAAGAGGCAGGCAATGTTATATATTTGGCACTTAGATTTTGATTAGGATTGGTCTGAACCGTTGGTTATAAATATATTTCTAAGACAATTTCTTACCAACTAGGTCAAATTCAAAAACTCTCATGCCTAATTATATATACAACAATGATTGAGACCCCCTTTTTTGGAGAATTCGGATCATCGGCCGCCCTACCCGGTAGCCCCCCAAAACGACGTCGTTTTGGGGGTTTTTTTTTTTTTTTTTTTTTTTTTTCTTTTCTTCTTCTTCGTTCATGCTTTCTCTCTCTTCGTTCGAAACCAAACCAGAGGGAAGGGGAGGGGGAGAAGAGGGAGGAGGGAGGGGGAGGAGCGAGCTCGCCGTCGCAGCTCGTCGCCTCGCCGCCGGCCGTCGCAGCCGTCCGATCGTCGCCCGGTGCAGCTCGTCGCAGCAGCTGCACCGCCGCACCGCCTCCGCCTCCTCCTCCTCCTCCTCCCCCACTGGTTATGGCCCCCTCCAGTCCGGCCTTCTTCTCCCTTCCTCTCTCTCTTCTTCCCCTTCCCTCCCCCTCTCTCTCTTCTTCCCCTCTCTCATCTCTGGTTCTGCGTTCGAACAAGGAAGAAGAGAAGAAAAAAAAAAAAAAAAAAAGGGAAAAACCCCCAAAACGACGTCGTTTTGGGGGGGGCTGCTGGGACGGCCGCCGAAAAGGGCGGCCGAGGATCCTTGCTCCTTTTTTGAAGACCCCCACAACCCCTTTGAATCTCAACCATTGATGGTGTGGGCCCCACATATACATGAGTGGGTCCCACATATACATCAATGATTGAAATCCAAAGGGGGTTATGGGGGTCTCTAAAAAAAAGAGGTGCCAAGCATTTTTCTTATATATATATATATAATTAAAAGTATATATACAATTACACTTATATAAAAACTGTGATTAAAAAAAATTATATAATCACACTTGGAAGGTGAGATTAAAAATAAATATTATCTCACTCAACTAAATTAACTATGATTAAAATATCATTCTAATTTTTTTAATCACATTTAATTCTTCTTGTGTGATCTTTAAGTATTATTGTAGTAGTGTGAATAATCAAAACTTATTGAACTTCTAAATGTGAAGTAGTCTTGCAACATCAATCACCAAAGTTTAGAGATGAGAGGGAAAGAGGGAGGGGGAGGGGCGTGGCTAATTAGGGATTAAGTTTTGCGATAGGTTTAAGGACTGTCGCTAATGAGTAAAAATAAAATCTTTTGCAACAGATTAACAAAGGGCGTCGCAAAAAATAAAAAAAAAAGGCAGGCAACGTACCGTCGCGTATAATATTACTTTTTGCCACGGTCTTGAATTTTCCACCTCTAATAGTGATATTTAGTCGGTGTCTTTTTTGCGACAGTCAAATGCTATCGCAAAAAAAAAATAAGTTTGCAAAAAGTTCTGTGTCTAAAGCCTCGTTTTCTAGTATTCAATCTATTGAGGCTGGATTGGTTTGTCGATTAGGAGGTTCGTTTAGGAAGTGTTTTTCTAGTGATTTTTTGGGTTTTGATTAAAATATGCGGTAAAAATATAAAAAGTGTCTGAGAATAACTTTTTCAATTTTTATTAAAAAAATGTGCAAAAAGTAAAAAAACATAGAAGGTAACTTATTATTGATTTGCCCTAAAACAATTTTTTGATTTATGTTGCAAGTAGGGTTTTGTTGTTTTCCTCTTCTTTTGACAGATTTTTGATGAATTTGAGTGTGAGTTTGACAACTTAATTTTTTTAGTGATTTTTGATTTTTTGACTTTTTTATGCAATGGGAAAAGTTAGTATATTTGCAATAATTTTTTGGTTGTATAGATAGTTGTGAGGGGGGAAAAAAAAATTGATAACAGTATCCCCTTCTATCCCCTCTTCATTTCATTGGGCCACCCTTAGATCTAATAAAAAAGCTGCTGGGTTTAGTTTTCCTAATGTATTTTCCTTCAATAAATTCCCTTTTTATCTGAAGGGGTTGCTCAATTTTGTTTCAATTTTCAGTATAAAACTTGTTTCAATGTGTTTAAAAAAGTTCAGTTTAGTCTTAGAGTTTCTATTTGTTAAACTTGTAATTATTTAGGAAAGATTCTAATATTGATTTTTGTAATTGAATTTGTTACCATGTATATTTCAGTGTGATATTATTAAATCTAAATTACTATGGCATCACTAATGATGAGATGGCCAATGAAATGAAAGGGGCATAAGCAGGGGATGCAGTGTGGCCACTGTTGTGAGCGTAATAGGGTTCACTTTGGGTTACTCCTCAATAATCCGAACCGTTCATTTCTTAGGGTATGTCGAGTAGAACATTCTTGAAAAAAATCAAGTCAATTGGACATTAATCGACTTATGTTTAGGGCAAATTTGTATCTACAAAAATAAACGCTTAGTGTATTTTTTAATATAAAAGTGAATATAAATTTGTTCTGATTAGGGGGCTATCTATATTTGATCGACTTAATTTTTTACAAGAATATCCTAATTCATATATACTAAAAAATGCATGATTTTGATCATTGAGATGGACGTGAAGTAAGCCTTATTACATCTCGCAGCAGTGGCTGCTATGCAAAGGGCAGAGCAACCACACTGCATCCCAGGGGCTCATTGCTCTCATATCTGATTTGCTTTCCTGTTGCCCTTTTGTTCTCTCATGCTCCAATAATTAATGCTTGTTATGTTTTTGTCTCAATGCTCATTCCTTAATTTTTTATTATTTTATTTTATTTTTTGTTGTAGGTCCGTGGCGCTGGTACGAGGATCACATGGTCGGGGATTCGGAGATCATGGGGAATGTCCAGAAAAAAGGAATCACGTTTGATAGTTTTGCTGAACTTGCTAGGGAACATGTCGACATTGAAGCATTCAAGGCTCAACATAGCTCTTTAGAGCAATTTACAGACTCTGTGATCGAAGCGACTTCAATGGAAGATTTGTATATGATTCTGTCCTACTCTAGGAAGACGGTCAATCAGGTAATTTATTGATTTATTTTGTTTTAGATTTGAATATTGATTTAATTATTTTTATGATATTATGATTTTTGTTATAATATAGTAAATTAAATTTATTATTATTATTTTTTGAAATTTAGACGGGTGATGGTCATTTTTCACCGATGGCTGCATATCACAAGAGCAGTGACATGCTTTTGATATTGGATGTTGCCCGCTACAAATATCCTTTTCACTGGTTGCCACGGATGGCGGTTTGGGATGCCATGAACCAAATCGACAAAGAAACCGGTGAAACACGAGGGTGAGAATTTATAATTTTATATACTATTTAACTCTATAATTTTGAATTTTAATTTTTCATTGTTTGATTATATCAGGTTCATGATGGTGAGGAAGAAAATCTCATGAGCCAGAGCTATGGAGAGATTGATGAAAAGTGTAGAAGTGACTACTAAATATATATTGTTTGTTGGTACTTTGAAATTGTTAAATAGTATATAGTTAGGATTTTGTTCTGATAGGTCTAAAGTATATGATCATGTTTTGGGGAGATATATGTTTATTGGAGGTTTATGTCTATTAGATTCACTATTCTAGATTGCTTGTCTGCATTCTTCTTCATTTGGGTTTGGTGTGTGCATATATTTGGCTAGTCTTCTTTTAAAAATTTCTTTACTGTTATATTTGTTTTATTTGTTTCAATATACATATATATGTTCTTTATAGTTAAGAGACGCACCATATATATTATCTATACCTGTATATTAGTGATAGGTACATGCTTTGCACGGAAATATGCATATATCGTTTTTTAATAGGTTCCTTTGGTATGAATTTGTTTGGTCAACTTTTATAATTTGTGAAAAGAAATTGAATCTATTTGGCTAAATAAGTTGTCCCATAACTTTTTTTGTTATACAAATAACTATAACAAAAGTTACAATTATGACAAAAGGAATGGGATTTTTTTTTGTCCATATGTATTTAAGACTTTCAAATAAACTGAAAAAAGCTACCATCTATACTATTATTAAAAGTGAACACCTTACTTGTCGTTGTTTTGGAAAGATGGTTAAAAACTGATTTTTACTAAACTTTTTAGCTTTTATAGAAAGTTGGTAAAAAAACTATTTTTTTATTTTTTGGATTAATATTTGTTTATGACGTCACATCACAATAAAATGACCAAAATACTCCCAAATGGTGATTTGCCCTAGCCCTCAATTGGTAAACTTAGAGGGTAGTTCATGTAATTTCACACCTTGCGTTTTGCTAACTTCCCAAATAGTGTTCTGGCATTTTTAGCTGCCTCAGGCTGCGTTTTTGAAGCTACAAAACGCAACTTTTATTTGGGTTCCTAAATCACGCCTTGGTGTCCATGAACTTCCTTTTCCCCTTTTGTCAAGTGGCATTCTCTTCTTGCGTTAAGTGTCAATTTTTCCATCCAAAAGGAAAAAAAATAAAATAATAATTGTTATGAACACAAGATTTGAACCTAAAACTATTCACTTCACTTACTGATGAACACTTTCAATTCTTAAATAACATAAAAAATATGTTATCAATTTAAAATTAAAATTTATATTTTAAGCACACTCATCGGGTGAGCTCACATCTTAATTTATAAATAAGTAAACACCATAAATTAACTTTTTTTAAAAAAATAAATTAATTTATAAGTGATACCAATATAAAGTTTGCTAACTTCAGTAATTCAAAACATATAAAGAATTTAAAGTTTACCATCAATCAACCTTTTTTTTTCTAAGTAATAAATTAATTTATAAGTGATACTGAATGGAGCCAATATAAATCATGTCAACTTCAATAATTCAAAACATACAAATAATTTAAAGTCTACAAATACCTCACGTACAGCACTACAGGCCCGTTTGAGGGGTGGCTTTTTGACTAAAAAAAATTAAAAAATTAAAATACATAATCATATTACTTGTTATTATTATTTTATACGTTTTTTATAAAAAAAATTTAAAAAATCAACTGAAATAACAACCATCCAAATTCTCTCAGAATTTTGACTAAAGTCAACCAAATTTCATCTCCCTTCTTGTAATTGGAGACACAAGTTGAAACAATTGATTTTGACTATTTTGATTGAAAATGCAATTTTAAATTTTATCTGGCACACGATTATCTACATAAATGAAATGTCAATTATATAGCATCAATAATCAAGAAAGAAGTGAAATAAACAATAATAATAATAAAGAAAAAATAACAATACTCATTTAGATGATTTTGAGAAACCTTTCCCCACTGTACATAATCAAACACTTTTTAATAGATAAGTAAAATGAAGGGGGAATGGAATTTCTTAACAGTGGTGTCAAATGAAAAAAATTATAAATTAATGAAAAAAGTTTATAACATTAATTATTAATATTTATAATATTTTTTATTTGTTTGTAAAGTGAAATAAACAATTAATAATAAAGAAAGAATAACAATGTATTCATTTGGGTGGTTTTGAGAAACTTTTTCCCACCGTACATAATCAAACAGGGGAAATTACCTAACAGTGGTGTTAGATGAAAAAAAAAAAAAAAACTATAAATTAATAAAAAAAAGTTTATAACATTAATTATTAATATTTATAATATTTTTTATTTGTTTATAAATAGTTTTTCACAGATTCATGTCAGTGTAATTTCTCCTAAAATGAATATCAAAATTTCATACTTTAGATTTTTTTTTTTTATTATTAGAATAATGAATTAGGTGTCATGTTATATTATTTAGGTCTTACAAACGGTCCATTAGGCATTTGTTAAAGATCAAATAATGTCTGTCTAGTAAAAAAAATCAAATATAATGCCTAAAAATTGTAAGGAAAACTCAAAGCATGCATTAATTTTATGGAAGACCACCATGCACAATTAAGGACACTCATTTACGTCTCTAGAAAATAATTAAATGGTCACTCATTTACATTTATTTAAAAAAAAAAAAAAAGAACAATAAACTTCAGGTTCAATGACACTAATCGTTTGAAGAACCTTAGATCATAAGATTCAAAGAATAGGAGTTAGGAAAAGATGTTGGGTGTGTATTAGGGATAACCATTTAAATTCAATCCGCGGCAGTCCATTGATACCCGTTCGAATGGGGCAAATTTTATCTTCGCCGACACTTATGTGAGGCGGGGATGGATTATTTTTTGGTCACCCTTAACGGGACTGGGGCGAGGGAGAATATCGTTTCTCCCGATCCAAATCCGACCCGTATAATTAATAATATATGTATATATATAATATAATTAGATATAAGAAAATAATATTAAAAGTCTATGATTTTTTTTTAAAATATAAATAAATAATAATCTTAAAAGTCTCACTATTTATATATATGAAAATAAAAAAATTATTTAGTGTGCTAAGAATTTAAATAGTTTTTAATTTTTTTGACTATTTAAAATGTTGGATATTTGCAAGTATGTGCAGGTATCTGAGGGGGTGGAGTGAGGTTGAAAAATTTCACCCGTAGTGAGGGTGGGACGGAGACAAGGGTGGAGTTTATTAACAAGAACGAGAGCAAAGAATGACAAACTCACCTCAAACCTGTCCCATGACCATCTAGTGTGCATCTATGGTATAAATGGAAGTCCTCCAAACTAAAAGAAGTAAGAATTTAAAATTATGAACGAATTACTATTGGCATCGAATTCTGAAAAGGTTAGGGTAAGTTTTGGATCCCACTTGCAAAAGTCACATATTTTTTCCTGCTTTTTTTAGAAGTTTTTTTTTTTGACTTTTTTTTCAAAATTTTGAATTTTTATTTTTCTAGTTGATGTAATCGAGTAGAACATAAAAGTTTATATCTTTTTTAAAAATAAAATTTTTAAAAAATATTTAATGAAGAAGAAACAAAGTCAACAACAAGATCACTAAAAAATTAATAAAAAAAAATCTCATTTTTGTATAATATTTGACTGGGATTATGTAATTAAGAGGGAGATAAAACATAGAATAATCAATGATGGCATTTGAATGTACCATACAACCTGTACAAAAAATAACAAAAATGATTGGGACCTCTAATTAGAGGTGCCACTAGTGATATGGCAGTGGGTCCCATCCACTGCCACTATCAGTGTTGTGTCTGTTTTTCTTTTTCTTCCACCTCATTAGAGGTGTGTTTAGAGCCTCTAAATTAGACGACTCTAGCATCAATGAAAAAATAAAAGATAAAAAGTAGAAAACATGTTTACGTCCTTCCGTCTTTTGTTTTTTGGATAAATTATAAATAGACCTTCTGAGATTTGCTTAAAATACGAATTGTCCCTTGTGATTTAGAAAATTATGAATACTTCCCTGTCAGAATTTTTTATTTAATAGAATTAATTGAAAAATTAAAAGTTCTAACTGTTCACCATTACAATAATAAAATTATCTGAATTATTAATTAAAATAAAATTTTAACATTATTAAAAACTATTAATTAACTTAGTAATTTATTTATAAAAGGACCTATTTGTTATGAAATTAGAAACATTAGGCGGCATAATGTAATTTCTAGAATCACATAGGTAATTTGTAATTTAAGTAAATCTCAGGGGATGTATTTGTAATTTACCCTTTGTTTTTCAAAGGAATTTGAAATAAATTTTCTAAACTTAGAGATTAGTGAGAAGTTACCTCTATTTGGTTTGATTTTAAAAAATTTTGTTTTGAATATTTTGGTTTTAGTAATGAAAAATTGTAAAAAAGTTCAATCTAAGGAATATATAAGGCATTTGATTTAGTGAATATTTTTTTGGTTAGTGGGAGATCTGTAAAATTGTTGGTGAGAGGTCTGTGAAATAATTTGGTGAGAAATATTTTTGTTAGTTTTAGAGGATATTTTGTTTTCAATTTTACAACTTAATTTATCTATTGAATTTTTTTTACTATCTGTTCAAATTTATATCTATCTATTTCTTGTGTAATTATTTAGTAATCCCGAAATATAGACACATAGCACTCCATAGTATTATGATTAGTGGAGAAAGTGAGTAAGTGGGGTATTGTGTTGAGTGATTAAAGGACATGGGGGAGTATAATGAATTGAATAATGATTGATTAGAGAGTACGGACTACTACGAGAATATTCTATCACTACTACAAAAACAGATAAAGATCACACTTTTTTTATGTGATGTATGTTATTCAATCACACCTTTTAAATTTTATTAAAGTGTGATCTTTGGGAGTGTGATTAAAAAATGTCATTTTTAATCACTTTTTAAGTGTGCTTAATAACATTTAGATCACACCTTTTAAGTGTGATTAAAAATGTTTAGATCACACATTTTAAGTGTGATTAAAAATATTTAAATCACACCTTTTAAGTGTGATTTTTGAAAGTGATTAAAAATGATCATTTTTAATCACACTTTTTAAATGTGATTAATAACATTTAGATCACATCTTTTAAGTATGATTAATAACTAATAAAGTCTATAATAAAAAAAGAATTCGACATATTTAAAAAATAATCAATATTATTTTTGTATGCACATTTGAAGAATGTAATACACACTATATACTATTTTTTGAATCATAACCACATATTGAATAGAATAACGTCATATATTTCATAAATAAAAATTAAATATTCAAAAGTATATACAAAGGAATTAAATAAAAAAAAATTAACCATGCTTACATATATTAAAAAATGAAAAAACTTAAAAAACTAAGTTCTTCAATTCTTGGACCATATTTTGCATCTCCAAAAAAATTTTGACCTAAAAAATAAAAACACAAATTAATCCAGAAACCGCTGATACATATGAATAAACTAAAAAATTAATTCAGCAAATCAAAATAAGAACATTAATCATTTCTGCTTGATCTTAATCCTTTTGAAAGTAACTTGTTAACAATTAGATGTCATAACAGCTCAGTGTCAATGACATTGTAATTAGGAGGTCACTAATGAGCACAGTATTTAAAAATGATAAATCTCAATACAGCTTGTGTACAATCTTTTTGTGAATGTATATTATTATTACTGTTGAACCATAATTCTAGGTACCCATAAATAAATAAATAAAAACTCAAGAATTTACTCCATTTTTTTTTGGTGGGGGGGGGGGGGGGAGAGAGTACATACATTGCAGTTACTATCACCAGCAGCAACAGCAGGTTTTGGAGATGCAGAGGCTGCATTTTCTTTTGCACCTTTGGAGGAAAAAGAAGAGAAAACAGTTACCCATTTCATGCATGTCTGTCTACCAAATAATAAGTGCAAACACTAACAGCTGGCACAAGCGTATGAAAAATCATAAAGAAAATACATTATTATCTCAAAATACCTGGCCAAGCGTATGAAGTGTGTCAGCATAGGACCAGTGGCTCAGGGAGGTAAATTATTTCATGGTTCTGGTGGATGCAATTAGAGAAGCAATTAAATGAATATGCATCTGTGCATCAGCTTTGAGCATGTAAGTTATTGGTTGATATCTCACCCTCGCAAATTCCAGTAGTTGAGACCAGGTGTCCCTAGAGATTGCTTTATTATGACGGGCCTGAATTGAGTTCAAACCAAACCAGAAAATTTGACATATATGTTAGATGGAAATCTGAAAAGGTCAAATGAAGGCAGATTCTAGGGAGTTCAACCAGTAATTTAACCAAACTTCAGCAACTCAATATGAACAAATTCACAAACATAATAAAGTAAATAATACCCTATTGGAAATCATGACAAGTTTCTTAGCAACCGAGAAAAGAGTGAGTAACCATACAAAAATTTTGTTAAAAACATTATTAATAAAACATGAAGAAACAGCGAGCAATGAACTAAATCATGGTTTTTTCCCCTTAAAAATTATATCATAAGATTTCCATACCTTTCGTATCTCTATGGAAAAGGAAGCCGTTATAATCAAGCATAGTCACTAACATCATTAGCCTGGTGCATCACACACTTTCGCTTCATCAGGATTCATAAACTTGCCAACTCATATGTAGTTATTTGGGCTAAAATTTAAAGCTTTTGCTTGGAAGTTCATGTTGGACATATCACACTTTTGTAGCCATAGCCCCTCCAGGAGAGCTTGTCTCTCCAGTAACAGAAACTCAACATGAAGGGAGAAAACTAGAACCTTTCCCCACTCCAACAACCCCAAACCTTCTTATAGAGCTAATGGGTGGCCAATTTGTATGACATCAATAGACCAATGTGACGAGGAACATGAAGACATTGGATGAGCATAAATTGAAGATTATGGATTTACTTTAGTATTATTTTCTTATATATGATTTATTGGGTTTCATTTATTAAATTAGGATTTTCATATTGTAAATCCTATCATAATGAGTATTTTTAGTAACTTCAATTAAGGTTTCGTAGGATGCCTATAAATAGGCTTCTATGTAATGAATTTGTCATACTTGAATTGATATTGAAGAATAAGATTGAGCTTGAAGAATTGCTATTGTTCAGTTTCATTATTTTCTTTTCTTTTTCTTTTGGTTTCAATTTTCTCTTCTATCCAGCATCACAATATTAACAAAAATCAAGAAATACTCGGGGAATATATGAATTAATGATTACCGAATACACATCACAAGTTAGGATAATTCACTAGCTCCCATGCAAATTTGTAGAAAAATTTTAAAAATTGCCAAATATATGTTCCATTAGGCCACCTGCAAGAACTGGCACTAGTGATCAACCAATGGCCACTGCTTTTCTTCAAAAAGCAACTGCCACATCCCGATTGCAGTATCCAATGCCAAAGATTTCTGACTCTGCGATTGACAAAGAAAATCAACAACTGCAGAGTATTCCACATATCCCAAAGTTGCAAAATATGAAATATCTATTTGACATCACCAAAAAAAGCATCCATTTCCAATTGCTCTTCGGAGAACCAATTATGATTTTCATTTGCAAACAGAAAGAAGAAACTAATTGCAGTCATGTCCTTTGAGGACCTAATCTGATGAGTTTGGGGGGGGCATAGCCCACCAATCCATGCATTTGATGCTTTACATTACAGTAAAAAACACTGTCAATTATGTGATTAGACTAAGCCAAAATTGCAAAACAAAATTACTTCAACTCATGGATTTAATCCTCTAGTGGTGCCTCCCATGCGTCTCCCACATTATAACTAAAGACCTCAACTGTTTTTTTAGAGGTTTCCATCTCCACTAAGTTCTTCACACGGCCCTTCCTCACTAAGCTGGGGAGGAAACAATCAAATAGAGCATTAAAGAAACTACATACAACTAATACAATTCAAGAAAAGCAAGCATTATCAACAGCTATCAGTGAGTTGCAAACTCAAAAACTCTAGCCAGTTAAAGTTTATGTAAACATTAAATAGTTAGGTTTCCTTTAAAAGAATAGCATCCAAGGCCTGGATTCACCTATGAAGCACAAATACCTTTAGAAGAGTGTCATATCTATATTGAACACCCATACTCCGTGCCTAGCTTATGATAAATTTAGGCTTGGTTTGGCATCATCTAAATAAGTCAAAAAGTCACTATCTTATTTAAGTCACATCATCCTATTTAAATCACATCACCTCTCTAACACATCACATCAAACCCAACCCAAACCCACCAATAAGTCAAAAAGTGCACTTTTTTAGTACATGCCAAACCAACCCTTAATGTTATGACAGGCATACGGTATACCTGACTTTTTTTAGAATTCTTCATATCAACGTATTCCTATCGAGTCATACCCTTATCCCTATCATGTATCCGTGTCTATGTTTCACAGAGAGATCCACCATGTTGAAAGAATCAATGCTATTTCCACATCTTAAATGGATTTTTTTTTTTAAATAATTACACTCAATACACCATAAGAAAAACAGATCACCTGGAACACATGCACACCGGGTTTGACTTGCCAGACGAGAAGAATATCATTGTTCTCCACCCATTCATCTACAACAACCAACAATGAAATATCAGATCCCAGAAACAGGAACAAACAGATACCCTAAAATTTGTACAAAATAAACACGAACCCGTGTCACAAACGCAGATCCTTTGTACGTTTTCCACCAGGAATGAATCGTCTAGAGGCACTGGAACTGGACCATCTATATAGCTCAAACTCCTCTTTTCAAGCATTCTATACAACAATAGAATCAAAATCTTAAAAACCCATTTAGCCAAACATACAGTGTTTGGATCTTAGGAAAAGAAAATGAAAATAAATAAATAAAATCTTCTCTTATCCATTTCTTGAGGATTAACAATAACAATTACACAACCCAATTGTGACTAATAATTATATATAATAAAAAAACAAACCCATAGATTTCAATGACAAATCAATAACTAAATATGAAGCAATTACACTATATATAAAAGCGCACATCTCAACAGCTGAGCGGACATCTTCGATCCGAGCTCTGCTTGAGGGTTTTAAGCAAACTTCGACTGAAACAAGAAAAAAAGTTGAAACTTGAAGCTTGAAAACACCACGAAATTGTTCGATTAAACAAACAGAAATTGAGGGATCGAATCGTACGTGACCTGAGACAAGAACTTTGTCTTCGGCGAGTGGTGGTGGTGGCGGCTTTGAGACGATGCCGTTTTTCTCTGAGGTATCGGTGCCGCAGTTGTCGGTGGCGCTCTGCAGAGAGATCTCCATCGGCGTCGCAGAGAGGCCTCTACTACTTTTGCGATTCTTCTCCATCTACAATAAGATACACATTAGATGCATTATGGTATAAAAAATGTTAAAGGAAAACATGAGCAGTAGACACCATTGACAGATACAAGTAAATAAATAATGAATATTCATCCCATTGACATGAACAATGACCTACCGTGGATGATCTTGAGATTGTGATGGGTTGACTTTGAGGTCTTCTCCTCTGAGCAAGTGTAACCAGAGGCGTCTCATCATCCAGAGAAGGGAAGAGAGGGGTGTCAGGAGGAGTTAATAACCTTTAATTTAATAACACCAGATATTAGATCAAACTCAAGAACAGTGAAGTGGTGAGATCAGCTACAGAACAGTGAAAAAGGATTAAAGGAATTTATATAAGGATTAAAGATCAAACCCAAGAACAGAAAAGTAGTGAGATCGCCTCCCGCCTCCCGCCTCCGTGAGAGAGAGAGAGAGAGACAGTGTTGTTTCGAAACTTAGGGCTCTACAAACCTGAAAGGAAATGAAAAAAAAAAGGGGGGGGGAAAGAGGGGCATTTCCCTAAATAAGCCAAAATAATAAGGGAATTCCCAAACTAAGCCTAGTTTTGAAAGAATTCTCAAAATAAGCTAAATCGCGGTTCACAATCGCGAGTTCAACACTTTTCCACCCCTCTCGCCTGAAACCTGGCAAAATTGAAACTTGCTATTACGAAAAGCGAGTTTAATTAAGAACTCGCTGTTAGAAAACGCGAGTTTGATTAGTTTTTTTTTTCACTTTGAACTCGCTTTTTGAAAGCACGAGTTCATCAAAAATTAGATTTCTTCTGAAATCGCTGTTCACAACCACGAGTTTCTCAAAAATTATGAGAGCAAATTTTTTTCTCTGAACTCGCTGTTTCTAAGCACGAGTTTATGAAAAAAAAATTTCTAATGAACTCGCTATTTGTAACCACGAGTTCATCAAAACCCACGTTTTATGAAAAAAAAAAAATTTCTTCTACCCTCACTCTTTAGAACCACGGTTTTTTGCCAAATTTTTTTATGAACCACGCTTTTAGCGTAATTTTTTTTTAATTTCAATTTTACTGAACTTTAAAGAAAAAAATTTCGTTCTTTTGTTCATGTTGTCATTGTTTTGGTGATAATATATTTCAGAATAATTTTTTTGGTTAAAATTCTTTTACTAAAACCGTTCTCCTATTAATTTTTTTTTTCTTTCCTTTTGTCTTTATTTTGGGTTAGAATGTGTAATTCAGCATTTTTTTATTTTGTTTGACTAAAGTAAATTTATTTTGTTTTTTCTTGTGTTTGTTTTGGGTTAGAAGGTAATAATGTAATTCATAAATTTTTTTAGCTTTAGTTAACCCGTTTTGATGTCAATTTTTTTATAATTTTTATTTCTTTGTTTTGCGTTAGAAGGTGTTATTCAGTAATTTGTTTGGGCTGTAAAAAATCCGTTTTCATTTAAATATATATATGTTTTTCTTTTGTCTTTATTTTGGGTTAGAAGGTGATAATGTAATTCATAAATTTCTTTTCACTTTACTAAACCCATTTTCATGTAAAGTTTTTTATTTTTTATTTTTTTCTCTTGTCTTTGTTTTGGGTTAGAATGTGTTATTCAAAATTTTGTTTTGGCTTTACTAAAGCCATTTTCATGTAAATAATATATTTTTTTTTCTGTTGTCTTTGTTTTGGGTTAGAAGCTGATAATGTAATTCATAAATTTCTTCTCGCTTTACTAAAGCTGTTTTCATGTAAACTTTGTTATTTTTTATTTTTTTCTCTTCTCTTCGTTTTGGGTTAGAATGTGTTATTCAGAAATTAGTTTTGGCTTTACTAAAGCCGTTTTCATTTTAAAATTTTTTTTTTTTCTGTTGTCCTTGTTTTGGGTTACAAGCTGATAATGTAATTCATAAAACCTTGAGGAAAAACACACATAAGTCTCCCACAAAAATACATAAGTAGTACAAACATAAGTCTCGAACAACAATACATTGTGGACACCATGAACTGAACACACAATACATAGATAAACATAACAGTTAGACAGACAAATATTAGCCAAACAATCTGACCAACTCATTACGGAAACACTTACTCTAACACATACATAACACCTAATTCGCGCTTAAATCGGTAGGTGGCTCAGAGTCTGAACAATCCGAAAGCTCAGCATCAGAGACAAGCTGAGGATCCTCCATGACACCCTTGATAGCCGCATCATTTGGTTCTGTTTTGTTTTTCTGGGCATCCTTCTTAACTATGTATAGCTACATATCGCGGGCTAACCTACGGTTCATTTGAGAAATCTCACGTTGTAGTCTTTCGCATAGTCGATCAACATTATCAAGATCTTCCTTTTGGATCTCAACAGAACGTGCTTTTGGCACCTTCAATCGATTTTCCCGACATAATCTTTTCGTTTGGACTCGCTCTATAAATAGTGCGGGCCACTTCAGAAGTCTAGCGTTTGCTAAACCATATCCTGTTTGATTATCTGATGGATCCTCCACCAAACCACATGATTCTCGATAGTACTTGGGCATGACAAAATGTCGCTTCCAAACCTATCATGATAAGCACAAGAGGCATCTAACGAAGCAAATGGTGTTTCATCTTCAGCATCGCCACTTCCCCTTCCCCCTCATCGTCGTGAACTGTCACCCCTTTGCAAATTCCTACCACCTCTGCGATTCCCACTCCTTCCGATGAACCATGTAGCCATGCTAATTTTGTAAAACAAATGAATGATAATTTCGTAGGGCGAAATGAGTTGTAAGGTTGTGTCTTCACCTATAGTCGTTTATATAGTTGGTTATGAACAGCTTTAGAAATATGGCCCTGCATGACAATCCCACATAAACGAACAAGGTATGAGTTGTCAGTAGAATGAAAAACCAGAAAAAAGGAAATATTGTGCACCAAGTCACATGACTTGACAATCCATCTGCATATACCGACAAAATAAGGGCATGCTCACTGTAAGGTAAATCAGTGAATTCACTGTTGCCATGTGACTTTCTGAATTGATAATCGCATATATATTAATAAGAAATGAGTTGTCATTGTAATAAAAAAGTCGAGCAAAAATTTGAGAAAACCAAAGTCTGTGCACAAAGTCACATGATTTTTAATTTGTTAATAAAATTTTGGTGTACTACTTAAAGGGTCACCCAAAGAAGATATTAACAATCACAATCACTCTTTAAAAAAATTTAATAAGAAAACGAAAGCAGGCCTACACCGACAAAAAATTCAATTATCTGACTTTTCTATTTTGCCATATCCCTATCTCCAAAATATATATATATATATATATATATTTGTTCCTGGCCAAAATGATGAGAAAACTTCCATAGCAATTTCTTATCACAAATTTTGTTCCTTACTTTTCAATTTCTTATTCTTACTTAAAAAATTGAAAGTTAGAACAAAATTATTTTTGTTACTTTATTAATTTTAAGTTATTACTACTCTACATCACCTAATTAATAATAATTTTTACAGCCAAATTAACATTTCTCTTTCTTATGTAATTATTATTATTATTATTATAGATAATTATCTATTCATTACGTAAAAATTATTTGTTCCTAAAAAAAATTATATAACATTATTTAAAAATTTAACTTATCATGAATTTCTTAACCCCTAATTTCTGAAACCATAACCCTCATTTCTGATTTCACAATTTAAAACCGTTAATTGAAAAATGATTTCACATTCATCAATTCAAAACTCTAATTCAAAACCAAAACCCTCATTTTTGATTTCACATTCAATAGAAAACCATAACCCTCTATAATTAAACACATTCAACAAATTCAACAACAAATTATCTATAGCAAAATATTTCACATTCAACAGATTATCTATAATTAAAATTCAACAAATTATGTATAATCAAACAAATTCAACAAATTATCTATAATTAAACAAATTCAACAAATTATCTATAATTAAACAAATTCAACAAATTATGTACAATTCAAATTCAACACATTCAACAAATTATCTATACTTAAAATTTCACAAATATAAACCGTAACCCTAATTTATTATTTCTGATTTCACAACATTTTATTCACGAATATAAACCCTAACCCTAACCCCACATTCATGAACCCTAACCCTAATTTATTCACAAATATAAACCCTAACCCTAACCCTAACCCCACATTCATGAACCCTAACCCTAATTTATTCACATTTTCACAAACACAAATATATTCACAAATACAAACTCTAATCCTAATTTATTCACAGTAAAGTAGATGATAGAAGGCATACCAACGAGAGAGAGAATCAGAGGGAGCTCGAGAGACAGAGAGAGAGCAGGGAGCTCCACAGAGAGAGAGAGCAGGTAGCTCGAGAGAGAGAGAACAGAGTGAGAGGAGTAAAGAGCAAGAGAGAGACAGCAGAGGGAGAGAGGAGAAAGCGTGATTGCAAAACACGGGGCTGGGGGGGTTAAATATAAGTTCTAAAATTGTGGTTCACAACCACGATTTCACTTAAAGAAAAAAATTTGCAAAATCGTGGTTACAAATAGCGAGTTCATAATTTCTGATAAACTCGTGGTTATGAACAGCGAGTTCAGAAGAAATCTATTTTCTGATGAACTCGTGGTTTCAAACAGCGAGTTCAGTACAAAATATTTTTGGGATGAACTCGTGCTTTCAAAAAGCGAGTTCAAAGCGAAAAAAAAAACTAATTAAACTCGCGTTTTCTAACAGCGAGTTCTTAATTAAACTCGCTTTTCGTAATAGCGAGTTTCAATTTTGCCAGGTTTCAGGCGAAAGGGGTGGAAAAGTGTTGAACTCGCGATTGTGAACCGCGATTTAGCTTATTTTGAGAATTCTTTCAAAACTAGGCTTAGTTTGGGAATTCCCTTATTATTTTAGCTTATTTAGGGAAATGCCCTGGGGAAAGACCGGGGGGGGGAAAAGGGGGGAAATTAAGGTTTTGTTTGGTTTAGATTTTCGGAATATTTTTAATATTTTGATTTTTGAAATATTTTTAATATTTAATTTTTTTAATTTTTTAAATATTCTTAATATTTATACAGGCTTAATTAATTGATAGAAAATAATTGACATAGAAGTTGTTTGGAAAAAAAAATGATTTGGAAAAAAAAATATTCAAAAAAAATTACTTAAAAACAATTAATTGAAAAAAAAATTTTATTTGAGTATTTTAAAAATAGTTTGGTTATGACTGTTGATCAAAACTACGGATATCGAGTTATGAGTTGTGTGTTCGATTATCAATTATAGGTTGAATTAAGTTTTGAAAACTCATCACCAAACAAATTTTCTTATTTCACATGTCAAAACTCAATTCCACATACAATTCAAAACTCAATTCAACACTCTATTAAAAAACTATAATCAAACAAATTTTTTGTAGTACATGAGAGGGAGCGGCAGTAGTGGTGAAGGTGGTGGTGGTGGCGAAGGAGATTAGTGATGAAGTTGTGGTAGTGGTATGGGAGATGGAATGGCGGCGGTAGATGAGAGGTAGTAGTAGTAATAGTAGTAGTAGTAGTAGTAGTGGTGGTGGTAGCAGTGGTAGTAGTGGTAGTGGTAGTGGAGTGGTGGCGATGGTAGTAGTCATGGTAGTCATAGAGGTGAAGTGGCAACAGTGGAAGTAGTGGTGGTGGTGGAATAGCGTTTGCAGTAGTGGTGAAGATGGTAGAAGAGGTGAGTGGTGAGAGAGAAAGAGAGAGATGAGTGCGAGACAGATAGAGGAGAGAGAGACAGAGAGACAGAGAGATAGAGTGATGAGCGAGAGAGAGACAAAGTGGTCGCTAAAAGTGCATTTTCTTGTAGTGGATAGATAAATCGAGAGGGAGCTCAGTAAATAGAGAAGACGGAAGGGAGAGAGTGAGCAACGTAAACATAGTGAGAGAGAGAGAGAGAGTGAGAGACAGAAAAGATACAGAGAGATGAGAGATAGACGAGAGAGATAGAGAGAGATAAAGAGAAGAGAGATGAACGAGAGGGACATAAAGAGAAAAGAGATGAACGCGAGAGAGAGAGAGAGAGAGAGAGAGAGAGAAAGATAGAAAGAAGAGAGATGAGCGAGAAAGTTAATTTTTTGTCATCAATGAAAAATATTTTTCTGCGATCTATTTTTTTTTTGTTACTAAAAATCAGGAACTAATTTTTTGTGACAGAGGATAAGGAGTGGTAGTAGTGGTGAAGGTGGTGGATAAGAGGTGATAGTGGTGGTGGTGGTGATAGCGAATGAGATTATTGGTGAAGTTGTGGTAGTGGTAAATGAGATAAAGTAGCGGTGGTGGATGAGAGGTGATGGTAGTAGTAATGGTGGTAGTAATGATAGTCGTTGAGGCGGAATGGCAAAATGTTTGGTAATTGACAAAATGTTTAAAAAATTTAAAAATATAAAAAAGAGTGAGAAATGGCAAGTGGCGGCGGAAGACGGTGGTGAAAAGTAGTGACGGTGGGTGGCGGGTAGCTGGTGGTGGGTGGGTGATAGTGGCGGGTGGTGATTGGTAGCGAGTGGGTGGTGGTGGTGGTGGTGGCGGGTGGCTGGTGGATGGCCGGTGGTGGTGGGGGGTAGGTGGCGAGTGGTAGGTGGTAGCGAGTGGGTAGTGGTGGTGGTGGTGGCGGGTGGTGGTGGTAGGTGGGTGGCGGATGAGCGGTGGTGGTGGGTGGGTGGGTGGGTGGGTGACGATGGCGGATGGTAACGAGTGGGTGGTGGCGGGTGGTAGTGGTGATGGGTGGGTGACGGTGGCGGGTGGTAGGTGGTAGCAAGTGTGTGGTGGTGGTGGTGGCGGGTGGTGGGTGGTGGTGGTGGGTGGTGGCAGGTAAGTGGCGGGTGGTGGTGGTGGTGGGTGGATGGGTGACGGTGGCGGGTGGTAGCGAGTGGGTGGTGGTGGCAGATGGGTGGTGGGTAATGGTGACGAGTGGATGGCAGATGGCTAGTGGCTGGTGGTGGCTGGTGGTGAATCACAGTGGCAGGTGGCTGGTGGTGAATCGTAGTGGCAGGTGGGTGGTGGTCGGTGGTGGGGGGTGGTGGATGGTAGTGGCGGGTAGTGGTGGCGGGCGGTGGTGGTGGGCGGTGGATGGTAGTGGCGAGTGATGGTGGCGGGCGGTGGTGGCAGACAGTGGATGGTAGTGCGCGGGTAGTGGGTGGTGGCCGGTAGATGGCAGGTGGGTAGTGGGTAGTGGTGGGTGGTGGTGGCAGGTGGGTGGTGAGTGGTGGTGGTAAGGGGTGGGTGGTGGTGGCGAAAAACGGTGGTGGAAAATGGTGGCAAAAAAAGAAAACTGAGAACTGAAAATGGAAACACATTTTTTAAGTTTACATTTTTTGGCCAAATTTATAAACTGAGACCACTGATTTATAAATCAAAAATTTACCAAATAAGTTGTTATTTGAGTTTTTTAAATTTTTATAAATATAAACAGAAAACTGAAAACGTAAATGTTACCAAACGCCACCTTAACAAACAGGCTTTAGATGGTAAAAATGTCGTAAAATTAACAAATAATTAAATAAGTTACCAATGTAAGAAATGATTTATCAAAAGATTCTTAAACCATATATGGTTTGATTTTTAGATTTTTTTTAAAAAAAAATTAAAAATTAATTTGGTTAAGAAATAAAAAATAAAAAATAATTATCATTTACGGGTAAAAAAATAATTATCATTTTAATTTTTGGGCAGGTTATATACATACGTATGGCTGTTTCAATTTAATTTGTAAACAATTATTTCTAACCACTCGAAAGATAAAAATTATATAAAAATGATAATTATTTTTATTTTTTATTTCTTAACCAAATTAATTTTTAATTTTTAATTTTTTTTCTAAAAATTAAACCATGCATAGCCTAAGAATCTTTTGATAAGTCATTTCTTATATTGGTAACTTATTTGATTATTTGTTAATTTTATGACATTTTTACCATCTAAAGCCTATTTGTTAACCATTTCGTAAAGCTTATTTGTTAACCATTTCGTTTTCAGTTTTCAATTTATATTTACAAAAATTTTAAAAACTGTCATAAAAACTTGTTTAATAATTTTTTTGATTTATAAATGGTTGTCTCAGTTTGTAAATTTGAGGAAAAACGTAAATTTAAAAAATGAGTTTATATTGGTTTTTAAATAGAAATTTAAAAATTTTACTAACAATTTTTTTTTTCAATTAATTTTTTTTTCAATGATTTTTTTTCCAACTAATACTAACTGAGGGGGCAATTGGTAATGCTACTTTAAACCTTAGGAAGGAGATTGTAATTTTTAAAATGTGAGGGGTGTCAATATATTTTATCCAATGAGGGCAAAATTGGTATTTAAAAAAATTAAATTGTTGAGGGAGGAATCTGTAATGAAACTTTAAACCTGAGGGAGTGAGATGTAATTTCCAAAACGTGAGGGGGGAACTATAATAAACATAAACCTCAGGGGAGTGTCAGTGTAATTTAACCTATATATATATATATAATCACACTTTAATTAGAAGTGTGATTAAAATATATATATATATATATATTCACACTTAATTAGAAAGTGACATAAAAAATAAATATTATCACACTCAATCAGATTAAGTGTGATTAAAAATTTGGAAATTGTATATTTTATATAAAAATCAATTTGAAATATTTTATACAATCACACTTATTTAGGAAGTGTGATTAAAAAGTAGTAATGTATATATAATCACATTTTAATTAGAAGGTGTGATTAAAAAATATATAAATAATCATATTTTAATTAGAAATGTGTGATTAAAAAATATATATAATCACACTCATTTAAAAAGTGTGATTAAAAAGTAGTAGTGTATATATAATCACACTTTAATTATAATGTGCGATTAAAAAGTAGATATAATTACACTCATTTAAAAAGTGTGATTAAAAAGTAGTAGTGTATATATAATCACACTTTAATTAGAAGGTGTGATTTAAAAATATATATAATCACACTTATTTAAAAAGTGTGATTAAAAAGTAATAGTGTACATATGATCACACTTTAATTAGAATGTGTGATTAAAGATACATATAAATAATCACACTTTAATTAGAAGGTGTGATTAAAACATATATAAATAATCACACTTTAATTAGAATGTGTGATTCAAATATATATAGATAATCACACTTATTTAAAAAGTGTGATAAAAAGTAAAAGTGTATATATAATCACACTTTAATTAAAATGTGTGATTAAAAATATATATAAATAATCACACTTTAATTAGAATGTGTGATTGAAATATATATATATAATCACACTTATTTAAAAAGTGTGATTAAAAAGTAATAGTAGGCTGCCTTTTTATGGGGAGGAGCAGATTTGAAAAGGAAATTACATTTGGTGAATTGGAAGGAGGTTACTAGTAGTAAAATGCAAGGTGGCCTAGGGATTAGAAGAGTGAGAGATATGAATGATTGTCTTTTGCTTAAGTGGTGGTGGAGATTTGCTAGTGAGGAGGAAGCTTTATGGAAGAAGGTGGTTTGTAGTAAGTATTTTTTAAATGGGGTTACATGGTTTCCAAACTTGATCCAAGGCCACAGGGTATCAAAGATGTGGAGTGATATTTTAGCGGTAGCAGTGAAGAGACCCTCGCTGTTTAACTTTTTTGCCAGTAATGTAAAGATTAGTGTGGGTAATGGGAATAGGGTGAAGTTTTGGTTAGATAAGTGGTGTGGTGATGTGTGTCTTAAAGAGAAATATCCTAGGTTGTTTAGGGTATCTAATGATAGAGGTGGCTCTCTATGGTCGTATGTTGAGAAGAAAATTAGTTTAAATGTGTGGGAGTTTAGTTTCAAGAGGAATTTATTTGGTTGGGAGGAGGAGGATCTCAATAGGCTCAGAGAGGATCTGAGGTTGGCCCCATCTATAAACAGGAGTGAACAAGATAAACCAGTTTGGCTAGCTGCTCAATCTGGTAAGTCTGTTGTCTCAATTCTGTATGAGCACACAGATTTGGCTGCTGGTGCGATGTGTTCAGGTAGCAAACTAGTATGGGTGAATTATCTTCCACCTAAAGTTCAGTTCTTTGGGTGGCTTGCATGGAAACATAAGGTGAAAACATCTGTTTTTCTGCAGAGGCTTGGAATTTTGGATGGAAGTGTATCCTCTCAGTGTGTGTTCTGTAAAAATGAGCTCGAAATGGTTCAACATGTGCTAATTTTATGCCCACTGGTTTGGCAGGTCTGGACAGGCTTGTTACAGTGGTGGGGAATTCAATGGGTGGTACCTGGATCAGTGGAGAGTTTGCTTCAATGGTGGGAGGGTGTTAGATTCAAAATATCAGAGAGGAAAATCTGGAAGGCATTACCATTGGTTGCTTTGTGGTCCATTTGGAAGTATAGGAATGAATCCTGTTTCAATGGAATTCAGCCAAGGATGGGGGAGTTGAAGGAGTCAATCATTGTCAAATTAGCGATTTGGTTGAAAGCCTCTGTCAAAGAATATCAGTGTTTTATTACTGATTTCTTGTTTAATTTTGCTCAGATTAGACATTGTTTAGGTGGTAGCTTGTGAGAGGTGGGTGTTGGGTGTTTTTGGCTGAATCAGTTGGCTGCTGAGTTTCTGGTCTGGCTCTGCTGAGTCTCTGGTCTGTTTCTGGTTTGAATCAGTGGGCTGAATTTGCTGGTTGCTGGTTTCTAGTTTTGTCTTGGGAAGTTTTGTTGCTGTCATGCTGGGCTAAAATGTGGTGTTCAATGCTCAGCAAAGCTCTTGTCTCAGTTGGTGAAGCTAGTTTTGTATTGTGTAACACATTTTGGCAGCTGCTTCTGGTTCTGTGATTCAGAGCTCTTCACCAGGGATTAGCTGCTGGGGTGTGTGTGCATCTGCTCTGCTGTCTGCTTCTATGTTGATGCTGGTCTGGGGGGGAGCTCTCCTGCTCTGTTATGTTCATGCAAGTTCAGATGCTGTGTGTAGCCAGGTTTGAACAGGGAAGTCTGCTGCTGATGCATGTTTGAACAGGGAAGTCTGCTGCTGGTGCATGTGTGCTTCTGCCCTGCTGTTGGGTGTGTTCTACTCATGCTAATCTGTATCAGGGTGTTGTAGTCTGCTTAGTCTGCTTCTTTGTTGCTGGGGGAAGATCAGCACTTCTGTTTTGATTTGTTCAGCAAAGCTCTTGTCTGAATCAGTGGGCTGAATTTGCTGGAAGGCTGTGTGATTGGGTGGTCTCTTTTGTTTTTGTTTTTGTTTTCTTTGTTTTGGATTGGTTTCTCGCCAATTTGTGGGTTTTGTGCTAGCAGATGATTGTGCTTCCTCCTTGGTGCCAACCTAGTTGGGATTGTGGAATGTTAGCTATGACGCTTTTTGCACTCCCCTCCTTTATTGATGTATTTTATTGCATTTTTTTGCTCATTTCATCAATAAAGTTCCATTTTCTTTGCTGATCAAAAAAAAAAAAAAAATAGAAGGTGTGATTAAAAAAATGTATATATAATCACACTTAATTAAAAAAGTGACATAAAAAATAAATATTATCACACTCAATCAAATTAAGTGTGATTAAAATATCAATCTAATTTTTTTTTATCACACTTTCAATAAAAGTGAGAATTTTTTTTTTTTTTTGTCAAAATGTGATCTTTAACTATTTTTGTAGTAGTGTATAATTTTCCATTTTTTTGGTAGATTTTTTTGGCCATTTATTTAAATTATTGTTTTTTTTTTTTTCAAACGTGAGTTCTCTCTTTTATTTTCTTCTTTTGTTTACAATTTGAGATCTTTGTTTCTCGTGTATTTGTTAAGATTTTTTTTCTATCATTTTGAGAATTTATTTTCATTAATTATATATTTTATTTGATTTTTATTATTATAATTCATTGAGTTTCATTTCACTATATCATGAATGAAAAAAAATCATTTTTTCTTAAATAAAATATACAACACAAATATAATTATCAGAATATTATTATTTTCTTTGAGGATGACTGTTAGATGAATAACACTCAGGGTTATTTTAGGAGTTGATTATTTTAGTTAATTTTTTAATAAAAAAAAATAACGTACATAAACGTAAAGAGAATAATTGACATTTTGTAAGTAACTTTTTTACTACAATAGCCTATTGCAAAAACAGAGCATCTCCAATAATGATAATCAAAAAAATTTACAATTGTGTAAATAATTTTAATTTACTTAAAAATTCTTTTCTTTAAAGGGATTTTTATTGATAAATCTCATTTAGAAGTGTTCTAACCCAAGAAGTTTATAAAAGAATTTTTTGACCCATTTAGTCCCATATATTTATACTTTTATTCCATAAAATCTTTTTTAGAAGCGTACACTATTTTCTTAAACTCTTATGCCCTTATATTTAATGTTAGGGGAGGAGAGAGAAGGAAGGGGACCATGACACAGGAAATTTCATACTCAAATTAAATAATCACTACAACAAAATTGACTTTTTACGACTTGCAATGCATGCCGTAAAAACTTTCACGGCATGCACACAAATGCTGTTATATGACATGCCGTGAAAAGTTGAGCGTCATTTACGGCATGCAGGTAAAGTTGTAAAAAGTAATAAATTAAACATTAATGACATACTTTGTATGTCGTATATAACTTTTCACGACATTTTTATCATGTCATAAATCATCATACTTTCCATGACATAATTTTGCATGCCGTAGAAGATTATTTTTAATATATTTATGGCATACTTTGTATGCCGTATATAGTATTTTACGACATTTTCTTGCATGTCATAAATCATCACTTTTCACGACATAATTTTGTATGCCGTAGAAAGTCATTTTTAATATATTTATGACATGCCTTGTATGCCGTATATAATCTTCTACGACATTTTCTTACATGCCATAAATCATTACACTTTTCACGGCATAATTTTGCATGCCGTAGAAAGTTGTTTTTAATATAATATATATATATATATAGGAACATGACCTTGCCTAACCGTATGTAAACAATAGCTTATAAAATGCAACCTGTTACAAACCAAGCAGAAGCAGCAACTATGAAGTAAGCAAAAAAATCTAATATCCATACACCAAACAAACTGCATACTAACTTTTATCCTCAACTTCTATCATATCAAGCTGATAACAACCTCAAACATACAAATCAAAAAAAATATCCAAGCAATCACCAACCTGGATCATATAATGACATATGATGTAAAACCAGATAACATTAGTATGTATCTACATAACAAACAAAGCAGTCAGGGTAAAGGGTAAATGTCTCCAGTAGATATGCTCCAATAACATACTTGATCAAAAAGTTCCTCTTCTTGCTCATTTTCCTCCTTCAGCAGCTCTCCTTCTTCTGCATCGAAGTCTTCTGCTTTGGCTCTTTCTGCCCTTTCTCTTTTTCTAGTTGAACTAGCTGTGATCACTTGTTTTATCTCTTCAACTACTGACCTTACTTGGCTTTCATCCAGAAGAGATCCAGCAATCTGAAACAAAAAAAAAAAAATATTATCCATATAAGGCTACATACTTTTTTAAAGTTACATAAGCTCGCTCAAAGTTATCAATTTGCAAAAGAAAGAGAAGAGGGAGGGGTGGAGGGTTTTGTGATTGTAAGATCAGCACCAGTACAATAACATGCAGCATTAACTTCTATATTGACCAGATAAAACCAGTTGACCGATAGTGTGCATCACAAAATCCCAAATAAAAACTAGCTGTGATTTTAATTGAAATTATTCGCCCAGCCAAGTTAGCAGGAAAACGGTGGGAACAAGTAAACTACATATTTCAGCAGTGACACTCAGATCAGTGCATGTTGGTGTACTGCAGATTATTTGGTCTTTTAGGCATTAGTTAATAATTGGCAGACCCTAACCCGCTTGGCTCGATTGACCTTACCCTTGACCTGGCAGACATGAGAAGAATGTAACCTGCCAAAACCTGTTTAACCCCGCCATTAAGTTATTCCTCTGGTCTGGGAGGTTCAGATCTGACTGGCTTTACTTTCTATTGAACCCCTTTTAATAATGTTGCCTTGAGCACACCTCTTCTAAGGGAAACGGACACACGACATGACACATACGCAACAATTTTTAAACAATGCAAGACACAAGAAGTAGGGGATACACAATATATATATAATATGACACGATTGAACGAGAGATCAACACATATCGGGGAGTATCCAACACAAGTGTCATTGCCCAACACGTGTCCGACATGGACATACCACCTTATAAGTATTCATGCTTCTTAGCACATACATATATATACACATGAAAATGCACATAAATGTGTATCGTATAAACACGCAAGAATGAAACTTATTCGTATATAGACTAAAGACTTTTAGAAGATTGAATCATAGAATTTTAGTACTATTAACTTACTATTAACCTAGTGTGTTGATAATTTCTTAGACTGATTCATTGCCATAGAGCAAATACAACGCACAATCACAATGTTGGATTTTAGTCTCCACTGCAATGGGAATACTACTATTGAGACCCCTACAATTGACCAAAATCTAATGTAGATATAGAAGATTTAAAAAACTAACATGTCTGCACTTACATATATAAACACAAGTAATTATGTAGGTGTTGGCCTCCTCATTCCAGGAAGTTAGTCCCCTATGACACTATACTACTACACATTTTTCCTCCACACTTCTATAAACTTCCACAAAATATTCCCACAAATGCAAACTAGATGACAGAGAGCCCTGATTATAACTTTTAAGTCAAAACTACATAGATAGCATGTGATCTTAGACATGTATTAATTTGTTTCACACACATTAAGTTTCACTTTTTTATTAGATATGAAGTAGTTGTATGTGTTAGTATAAAATGATGCGACCCTGAACATAGTGTATTTTGAAGCACAAGCATAAAAGAACATAGCCAAAAACAAGGTCACTAGAAACCTATTTTACTTGGTTATAATATGAAGTGTGGTTAAATCTCAACTCACCAAAGAAGAAAAGCCATGAAGTATCTAGTGTTCCTCTCCCCTATGCAATTATTCTGCAGCAATGACAAATAAGAACGAGAACTATAATGAGAAATCGAACATACTGATATTTGATAATTCAGACCACCAAAAACATCCAAATTTTTTACAAATGGGAAAAAAAAAGGAATAAGGAATAAGATAAAATCAAACCATCCATCCACAATGATGGTCAAACCGAGCGACACAGCGATCACAAATGCTGCAGTGCTTGGACCTGGCAGGTCTATATCAGTGAAAAGAACCCTATTAGCAAAATAATGAAAGAGCACATTTGAGAGAACTACAAACAAAACAATGTAATAAGGTTAATTACATCAAGACATCTCAACTACTAGAGAATATTAAGACATGAGACATGAGACATTCTTAAATAGCTGAATTTAAACTTCTGAATTGGTGAGAAATTTTAACTTCAGCTGAAAGTCACAACATTTTGCTTGTCTAATGATTCAGTTATGGTTGGCTTATGTGTTGAGGGTAGCGTGGATGTAAAGTTTTTTGCTTTTGTCTTATGTGTTGATGGATACCAGTGGCATCCACCTCTTGATGCCTTTCTTTTCTTCGATAAATCTGTATTTATATAAATAAATGAATAATGATTTCCATTATCAAACTTATGACTAACTCTTTGCTTGTTTGGCTTATAAATCTCAGTTCAATACTGGAGGCTTAAGTTAATCTGATCCTGTGCTTCTGTGGGCTGGTTGGCTGCTTGTTCATAGTTGAGAAAAAGTGATAGCATGAACTGTGCCAGTGGAGGTAACATGAGAGCATATGGCGTTTTCATCTATATGCATTAATATACTAGCATTTAACTATTTCATCAATTAAGTGACCTTGTTATAGAGGATTTTATGTAATTAATTGCCTACTCTGACATAGTTGCCCCCCTTGTTCATTTCCCTATACTATGTTTCTTTGAAAAATTTCTGCTATGTGATGTCTATGAAAAGTGAAAGCTTACACTATTCACTTCCATATATATATATATATAGAGAGAGAGAGAGAGAGAGAGAGCCCATTAGTGTATTATCTATCATGTCTTTCCTATTCTGACTAGTTGACATCCATGATGAATAAGATTATAGGTCACCACAGGAAAGACCTTATAAGAGAAAAAGTGTATGAACAAAGAAAAAAAAAAAACAAAAACAAAAACAATCACGATGTGTTTCTCATTTATTCAAGCAGTTCTTGAGTTATTTTTATGTATAAGAATATTTAAGGAACACAGACTTTAGGTCTCCAATTCAACCCTCATGAAGAATAGTATAAATGATTAAATAAAAAGGGTACTAACCTCTGGCGGTTTTACCCACATTTGTCCATCATACCACCCACTTTCTTCATAAGGTATCACTGCTGATAGAAGTCTGTCACCAACATAACTCCATCCCTGCAAGATGCAAAATTTTAAAAATAAGTTATACCAAGACAACCACGAACCTAAAATTATTGATGTTTTGTTAAACGAACATTGAGCTCAGCTCAATCAGTGTTGTGAAGAAACAATTTCCATAGTAATACATTATTCAAATAGAAACATGATTTAGTCACAAGTATGATTGCTACTTTTTGTGGTATACTCATTGAGTATTAGCATTTTGTGGTATACTCATCAAGCATTAGCACATGCTTATAATATGAGGAAACTTAATTCCCCCTTGGCTCAGAAAGCTCCATTCCTGGCATCTTGTCTGGATATGACATTATGCCTTTGCTTTATATCAAGGTTTTATATTAATGCATGATGCCTCTTCAAAGAAAACTACAAAGGACTGCATTTTCAACGTCATGGAAATCTTAATTTGTTCAGCACAAATTTGAATTTCGACCCAAAATTTTGAAAATGCATGCATCTCCTTTGTTGACTAATAAGCTTGATAAAATTGTGTCCCATCCTTGTATTAAATTACTATAATTGTAACAAAGTCATCTTTTGATACATGTCGACGAGTAGGGAAATCGCAACGAGAAAGAGAGATTAAAGGAAAACATATTAACCATATTCTGATAATAGTTTTCTGCATTAAAATAGTTCAGCCATTCTAATCTTATGTGTAAACCATTTAGCACATGACAAGTGAAATAGTTCCCTTGGAAAAGTTCTCTTTGGTCATCTCTGCACAAGTGGCTCATACACTCCAATAATAAAATAGCTTTCACATGAAGGAGAAGATACCAGATGGTGCCACTGATGAGAACAAAGGCTGCACACTGACATGTCATTTTGAACCAGTAGCAGTTAGTTCATAATATTAAAAATTAACCTTTTAACTTTTGGCCTTTGAGGCACAACTATTCAGCTGGCCATGTAAATGTTAGTTTCGCTACCACACATTTCAGTTGAGAGCCCTTGGCTTTTACTTTATATAGAACCCGGTGAGAAAAATTTACATGTTCTAGCGATGTGCAACACAAGTACCCACTAAAACAGTAATGCAAGTTGTAACCTTATATAGGAAGAGAAGAAGGCATTTAATACATATTCTACTTACGCGGATAGCTGATTGGTACATTTTGACCTCTTTTCCATTCTTTAAAATTTCAAATTCAAACTAATTGAATTACACTAAAAACTCTACAGATCAAACCATCTTAAAATTATAGAGACAACCATATGATCAATCATAGAACATTAACGCTTTAAAATGAATACAAAAATGTGATAAATTAGGCTTAAAAGTGTCAAATAATACATATCATTGATTTTAAATAAGTAGCTAATGGTTTTAAAAAAACTCACGAACGTGACACCCAATTCCCAATACGCATCATTCGATAATCCCAATACTGATAAACCGTGGCCTGACCAATACCTCTACATTGTTCCAACACTCTGCAATTTAGAACTACATAACGTACAAATAAAATTCTTCTTTTTTAGTGGTGTTGATAGTGGAGGGGGCAGGCACAAATGACTTCATTAATAATTATGTATTATGGATCTCCACAAACCCATCAAAATGGTCAGTTAAAGAAAAATTGGGGATATGAGGGGAATTGTCTCCTGAATGTCAGTTTCAGCACTTCAAAAGATTAACCAAACTCACTTTGACAAACTAATATAAGATAGAGATGGTACATTCTATTTGTCAATAAATGGTAGTATAAACTAGCTCGCAATCGGTTCAATAAATAAGAATCCCAATTGATCACAACAATACAGGAGACAAGAAAAGCAAGCTAACCATCAATACCATATAGGGCCTTTGCTAGTGGTGAATTCATGGCTGAATGAGCATTAGGAAAGTCTGCACTTCCAACTTCCATAACTGGCTTGCCAGGATAGAACGTGAGAGATGAAGGATTAGCAGTCAATTGTGTTTGGATAAACGTTGTCCTCCTCTTCCCTGCCCAAGGTTACATTGCCACAAAATAAGACCACACGAAAATCAGCACTTCCTTTTTAATCACCATTTTTTTTTTATCAACAATTCAAAAATCACTACATGCTCCAAAGCAAATAACAATATCAGGTGGAAAGAGCAAAATCATTGATAAAAAGTTAGTGTGACTAGAATTAACGTATGGTCTGGGTGCACGTAGGGTTAAGGTTGCATACATCTAACTAGTCAGGAGGGCCCACAGACCCCATACTATGACTAGAATTGTTATACCATGACTTATTTCGCTATTTTTTCCTTACTATTTTATTAATTAATAAACCTCTTTTTGGTTGCAAAGAAATGAAGAAAGAGAAAATAAATCAAAATTTTGACCTTAGCTATTTCAATACGCAGGACGTGAACAGAGATGGCAAAAGGATCCATGACCTTAGCTAAGTGCACCACTGGCCTCATTCCGAGAGAGAGAGAGAGACAGATACCTTTAATCGTTTATGAAGACGAGACAGAGAGAGAGAGAGAGAGAGGCTGAAGGTCCTTGAGGATCTCCAAATGCAAGCGATCGAGATGGCGCTTGGCGGAGTCCAAGAGCGAAGAGGCCAATTCCTTCAGTTTCAAGATCGAACTTAGTGTTTTCTGGCGAAGAGATATAGATGATGCTACAACATTCTTGCTCTTGTTGCCATTGCCTTGGGGATAGAGTCAGTGTTGAAAAGGCCGTTATACCACATAATCAACACAAACATTACACCGATAAATAAGCATTTTTGAAGAACAAATGCGAACAACAGATTGAAAACCAAATCAATGAGATTGAAATCGATTAATCGATCAAGCCTGGATACGGAAATCGCTATTGAGAGAGACGATATGAGACTCGTTGGGGACGAAATCAACAAAGCACCGATTAGAAGTGCAGATCAAGAGTCTCTGAGATCAGATTAGGGATCGAAATCAACAAACCCCCGATTTTATGGAGAAGGAAATTAGGGATTCGATCGAGAGAGAGAGAGAGAGAGAGAGAGAGCCTTTGAATGAAATCTCCCGACTATTGAAGTTCAAAGAATGCAAATAGAATGGGCCCAATTAAAATGGTAGATAAAAAGTCACTAAATTATTTTACAATGAAATAGATTTGTCTCAAAAATGTAATAGTATGATTAAATTATTTTTTTTTTCAAAATTCTTTTATTTTGCTCTTAAAAGTATAATTTTCACAGATAAATTATTTTTGTTAATAATTTTTTAGCTTGTATAATCTAATTAAAGTAGTAATGTATATCTAATTACATTTTAATTAGAAAGTGTAATTAAAAAATATATAAATAATCACACTTTAATTAAAATGTGTGATTAAAAAATATATATATAATCACACTCATTTAAAAAGTGTGATTAAAAAGTAATAGAGTATATATTATCACACTTTAATGTATAAAGCAATTATCCCTTAAAAGCGATACTAAATTATAAAATAATGTATGAATTATTTTTTATATTTTCCTCAATTAGGAAAATTTAAAGTGAGAAGCGTGGTTGGAAATTGTTAACTTTTTTAAATCAAAAAAAAAAAATCGAATTGAAATTTTTTTTAATAAAAGTTTTCACGACATGCAAATGCATGCCGTGTAAAGTTATAATATTTTACGACATGAAATGAATGTCGTCTTAAGTACAAATATTTTATGACATATTTTTGTATGCCGTGAAAATATACATTTTTTACGGCATGCTTTTGCATGCCATAAAAAAATTCTGGATTGAATTTTTTTTTTTTTTACAAAAGTTTTCACGACATGTTAATGCATGCCGTGTAAAGTTATAATATTTTATAACATGAAATGCATGTCGTCTTAAGTGCAAATATTTTACGACATATTTTTGTAAGTCGTAAAAACATACGTTTTTTACGGCATGCTTTTGCATGCTATAAATATATGAATCAACGACTTACATGGTATGTATGCTGTTATTGACAAAACATTAACGACTTGCAAAAAAAAAATGCCGTAAAATGTACTAACCACGACATGCATTTAATGCATGTCGTAAACATGATGCCGTGAATAGCTAGTTTTGTTGTAGTGAATATTGATATTATTATTTTACATTATTATATAATGTGAATATATTTTTAATTAACAACACATTAAAAATAATGTGAATATTCTCTCTCATCTGATGTAAACGTTCACAAAACCTTTCCGAAAAATTTTCTCTTATCTAATGTAGTGATGTGAACGTTCACAACATATGAACCTTCTTATTTTTAATTGACAACACATTAAAAATACCGTTTATTATATTTTTAATTGGCAACACACTCTTATTCACAACATGTAGTGATGTGACCGTTCACAACATGTGAACATTTTCTCTTATCTAATGTAGTGATGTGAACGTTCACATTTGTATGTTTTAATATGAATATTTACATCATGCAATTGACAACACAATGACAAAAATTTATTTCAAATTAATGTGAATATAATGATGTGAATATTCATTTCAATTATATGATGTTACATGATGTGAATATTCACATCATGTAATTGACAATACAATGACAAAAATTTATTTCAAATTAATATCAATACTTAGTGCATGTGAACTATCAAAAAATAATGATAATCAACATTAAATATCAACATTAATAGGGGGCAGGAGAGATTGAGGGTGTTTTGGTCTTTTTACCTCAAATAGGATCTAATAGAATAGTAAAAAAGAATATGGGTTGGATGGAATAAAACTCTTAGAAATAGGATTTATCAAAAAAGCCTCTTTTTTAAATGTAGAAACTAAACAAATAAACAATCGAGAAAATCCAATTATATTAATATTAGAGTAAATGAATTATGGGAAAAAATACCATAGCAAATCCATATATTTTTCAAAATGTGAGGCAATAAAAAATGATGAATCTTATGCACATGCTTTTATTTAATAAAACTTGCTAATTTTTAAAATAGTTTTAAATAAATAAATTAACTTTTTTATAAAATTGTTATTCATATTTTAATATGAAGGGTAATAAAACATACAAATCATAAAGAATTAAACTTTTTGGAAACAAAATATCAAAACAAAGATTTAGTTATCTACATTTAAATTTAATAGGATTCACTTATAATTTTGAGAGCAAAATATGGCTTACTAATATTTTTTTCATTTTATTATTGGCAAACTGTCATAGTTAAAATGAGAGGGACTTATGGACAGTCCTTTGGACTGGACTACAAGTCTTGCTAAACCATAATTTCCAACTCACATTTATTCTGGCAACAAACTCACTTTTCTAACTATTCTTAATAACAATAAGTTTGATTTTCAAGATTAAAATATCCATAAAAACTTCACATAGAAACTATTAGGTAATAACTCCAATCGCTAGTGGGTCTGATGCATCCTTTTGGTTACATAACTGGACTTGGGTTAGGTAGAAAACATGCTATTGCCGGACCGCCCCGTAGGAAACCAACTATATTTGTTTATATACATAGTATGGATTACTTTGGACACCAAGAAGTTGAATTCATTGTCCACTAACCTTTCTCTCTCCTCTATGTTTTATGTATTAGATTGCTATCAATCATGCATTGATTTCAACATGAAATTGTGTTGTTATATGGCTAAGTTCTTGATGCTTTCTTGGTACTTTTTTTGGAGATCTACGAGCAAACCAACTATATTTGTTTATATACATAGTATGGATTACTTTGGACACCAAGAAGTTGAATTCATTGTCCACTAACCTTTCTCTCTCCTCTATGTTGTATGTATTAGATTGCTATCAATCATGCATTGATTTCAACATGAAATTGTGTTGTTATATGGCTAAGTTCTTGATGCTTTCTTGGTACTTTTTTTTTGTTGTTGTAGAAATGCATTATAAAAGCATGTATGTCACTCATTGATTGTAGTATTTATTAACATCTTAGTTCTTAATTGGACGGTATATGCTAATAAGTGTCTTGAAGACATTATTTCATGTTAGAAATTAGGCAAAAATTATTTTGATATTGACGAAATAGCTGAAAAGGTTCTAAAATCAATGAAAAAAAGTTCTGAACTTGGTGAATTTTGTCTTAATTTTTTTTACACTTGCTAGCAAGCAAGACCCTCACTATAATAGCATTGAAAAAGTTCTGAAATCATTGTAAAAAGTTCTGAACTTAGTGAATTTTAATTTTTTTTGTTATTTTTTTTCACTTGCTAGCAAGCAAGACCCTCACTAGAATCGCATTGAGGAGTCATCAAGTCCACCTGTTTGGGTTATTTATTAGCAACTGTTACTATATATGCACCTACAATTTGAGCCATAATAGTTCAAAATTTACCAATTCTGGTCATAATAACAAAATCAAATTAATTTAGAACAAAACCTCATAAGTAAGACCACTTCAGTTCATAACTAAAATACCACAAAATCTCATAACTAAAATTAACTCACAACCAAAAATACCACAAAAATTTCATAACCAACTACCATAAAGTTTAATAATTAATTATGACACAAATTTGACTACTAAAATATTTTGCAACTACACACTAACACTACAAGAAAAATCGCCTTTGGCGACTAAATTTTTAGTCGCCAAAGGCCCTATTTTAGTCGCCAAATGTCAAAAATTCACTTTCAGCGACTAAAAATTTTGGTCGCCCGTTTGTCGCCGACATGTGGTCGCAAATGCCTTTTAGCGACTAAAACACTTTTAGTCGCCAATAATTTCCCTTCAGCGACTAAAGTTTCGTCGCCAATAGTCAATTTCCTGTTCTGGAAATTTTACCTTCGCCGACTAAAATTTTAGTCGGGAATAGTTCATTTTTTATTTTATTATTTATACCTTTGCCGACTAAAACTTTAGTCGCCAATAGTTCATTTTTTATTTTATTTTTTTACCTTTGCCGACTAATCATTTAGTCGCTAAAAGCATTTTCAAAAAAAAAAATTTTTTGGCTCCGCTGCTACTAGGTTTTGAACCCTTGACCATCCACTTACCAATATTCTCAACTTTCACCCACACTCTATCCCCACTACGCCACCAGGCCCTCACGTGAATAATAATGTAACATATATTATTTATAGACTATATTCTCCGGATTTAATACAAAACTATATATATGTAAATAATTATTTTTATTTAATATATGTTATGTAAAAATTAAATTATTTCCTAAAAAAAAAATGGACGGCACTTTTGGCGACTAAATCTTAATTTTAGTCGCCAATTATACATTTTTTTGCTACTAATTTTTTTTCTGTCGCTAAAACAATGAAATCCGGCCTAAGGATAGCACATTCGGCGACTAAACTGAATTTTAGTCGCCAAAACTTCTACTTTGGGCGACTAAAATGGTTCTTAGTCGGCAAACCTTGATATTTCAGCGACTAATAATTTTTTTGTAGCCAAAAACAGCACTTTTGCCGACTAAAGTGACTGTTAGTCGCCAAAACACACCCTATTAGCTACTAAATTTTTTTTAGTAGCAAAAAACAGCACTTTTGGCGACTAAAGTGAGTTTTAGTCGCCAAAACCCCACCTTTTACCTACTAAATTTTTTTAGTAGCCAAAAATGTCCACTTTTGGCGACTAAATTGAATTTTAGTCGGCAAAACACCTACTTTTGGCTACCAAAGTGATTTTAGTCGCTAATAAGTATGCATTTGGCGACTAAACTGGTTTAGTCGGTAAAAGTGATCATCTTTGGCGACTAATTCCGTTTTAGTCGCCAATTCTAGTACTTTCAGCGACGAAAATTGGTTTTTTAGTCGCCAAAAATGGTTTTTCTTGTAGTGTAACATGATCAATAGCTATAACTTGAGCTTATGGTATACATCTAAATTTTCCAATTTAGAATTCGTGTGTCGAACATAATTTTTGAACAAACACAATTTGTTGAAGTCCTTGAAGAAGGAAATCAACTGCCAAATATGGCCTAATTTTGGATATATCATCCTGAATTAATTGGAAGAAATATTTTAGTGTGCATAACAGAGCATACATAAGTGCAAAATATATATTAATTTTAAGGATATTGATGTTGAAGTGATTAGGAAGTGGCAATCATTTTAGAGATTTGTCTAATGGTTTGGAATTAAATCCTTTAATCAAGAACATAACCATGTTTTGTACAATTGATTCTATGTTTCGAATGACATCCATCAAGAAAAATGACATCCACCAATTTTGGACCTACTAAACAAATGTAGTGATGATAATTCACATAATAAACTACAAATGATTTGATAATATGATCATTGTAAATATATGCTCTTGACATGCCCAACTCAAGCTCTTATTGGCTTCTCGTGTTTGTTCAAAATATGTGATTCTGTGATTAAGGAATGTTGTTTAATTATGAGGTTTACGTTATGGGAATGGGTCCAAAGAACCCTGCCTAAGACATGATTCCCGATTATAATAATAATAATAATTGTAACATTACTGATAAATTGTAACTATTCATAAGTATTGTACATCCTGCTAAGACTATTGACCACAAAAAACAGAGTATATAGACAAACAAATTATTTCAAATGTCAGGGACACTCACAAATTGGTGAACACTTTCTCATATAGTACTTTTTTTTTTCTTTCACTTTTTTTGGTGGCCAAAATGTAATACTCAAAATTAATCATCAAATGAAACTCCTCATATTAATTAAAACACCAACTTAAGTGTGATGATCCTACCGTATTAAACCAATCAAAATCAAGAAAAGCACCACATAAAAATACCTAATAATTACTCCAAAAAAAACAACAAGTGTATCTATATCTATATCAGGTCTGAGATTCTCATGTCACTAGTACTTAGGCAATCAAAGAGAGCGTCAAAACAGAACTAAAAAAAGAAAGTCCCACATACTTCCATTTTCAGTGAATTTCAAGACATTCTTTCCTCTTTAGTGGTTTTAATTAACAATCTCTTGCCCATTCCACTTCTTGAGCTTTTTCCTGTCAACAAATTTATGAAACAAACCTCTCAAAATATATTAACTGTTGCAAAACATTGTATACATAAATATATATTGTGGGAAAAAAAAAAAACCTTACCGACGCATGAGGAAATATCCAGCTCTCACTGCTTCATCATCATTTGCAACTTCAATCTGAACAATTTTTAGAGTGTTTGCTTAGAAGACTCAATGAGTAAATACAATACAGAGAATGTCAAATTTTGGATTTTTTTTATTTTTTTTATTTTTTATAATCTTACGAATTTTACTCCCAAAAGATTGCCACAGCTGTAACAGCAAACATCAGAGAGAGTGCGATCTCCAACCCTTCGATCCTTCTCTGGACTGAGTGTGTGTACATTCACACTGCATATAGTTTTTTCATGAAGCTAAATGTAAGCTACATTGGTCATTTGATTAATTTTTGAATTTCTTTTCTTGAAGTTTTTTTAGGTCCACAAGCACACAAGTGTTTAGATATTGGATTTGTAGAGAAAGGAAAAGAGAAAACTCAAAATTCAAATTCGAAACACAACATTTAGGTCTCGGCCAGTGTAGGATTTTCATGGAACTTTGATGAAGTTTTCACAATTAAATTACAAGAGAGTATAAATGGGAAGCAAAATAGCTTGTGCTAATTTATTTAGGGGCTGACTTCCCTTCAGTCTGTGTCGAACTGGAGGGTATTGTTGAGTCCGTGGGGCCCATCACGGGTCTTATTTCGATAATCTGAACCGTCCAATGTGTAGAACTCGTCGAGTACTATATGCTTGTAAAAAATCATATTGATCGGATATCAATAGCTATGTGGTCAAATCAGTTTTGTATAAAAAAATAGACGGGAACAAAATAAACAGTTGACAGTAATCTTATCCGATGAGATAGCTATCGATATCCGATTAATATGATTTTTTTACAGGCATATAGTACTCGATGAGTTGTACACATTGAACGATTTAAATTATTGAAACGAGACCTGTGATGGGCATCCACGGGCCCAACAGTACCCTTAGTTTGTGATCGGACTAGAGAGGGCACTTATTAATTACAATATCAAAAATTTTTACAAAAATATTTCATGCAAGTTTTTACGATTGATTTCGAGAAACATCAAAAAAATAATATTATTTGTAACTAGTGTATCATGGACAATACAAAAAAACTATGGATATAAGTTTTAAAATAAATTATAAAATGATAAATTATTTTTTTATACAAAATTTGATTAAAAAGTCAATACTATGGTAATATCACGTCATCATTGGTATGTGATATCACCCACTAATACTAAATAAACACATAGAGAGTGAACCTCATATGTCAAATGTAACTAATAATCCAATAAATTTCATATCATTATAGTGAGATTACTTATACTTGCATGTAACTAATAATAACATCACCGTTACATTCAAAATTTTTCATAGATAATATGGTTTATAGTAGTCTCTTCATTTTCTATCAAAACAACCATTATTGGTCTCATAATTTTTAAAATTTCATTGACATTTCATTCTAATAATATTTTTGTAATTTTTTTATTTAAAATATTTTCTTTATATTTGCAAAATAAAAAAATCGCAAAATCCAGGGGGCACGGACCCCCTAGACCCTCACTCTCTCCGCCACTGCCCATGGGGGCTTACCACGGGTCTCGTTTTAATAATATGAACCGTGAAATATGTAGAATTTGTCAAATATTATATGTTTGTAAAAAATCACGTTGATCGGATAGCGATAGCGTGAAAAAATAAACGGTTGACAGAAATTTGATCCGATGAGATAGCTATTGATATTCGATCAATGTGATTTTTTATAAGCATATAGTACTCGATGAGTTCTACATATTGAAAGGTTCGGATATTGAAATAGGACTCATGGTGGACCCCTACAGATCCAACAATACCCTCTAATTCGATCACAGACTGAAGAGAAGCGCAGCCCAAATCGAAACCATTGCTGCTTCTAACAGTAATTGATGAGTTCTTACATATTTCGAAAGACACCTCCAGCCAACTCATTGTCCTGAAAAACATAATGAACACAATCCTCAGAATATAAACCCAACCGCAAAGAACACATGACATTAAAAAAAAAAGAATATGCTGCAAGGAACGAATGGGATCAAAAACCCAATTTGCAGGTAAAGTAAAGAGCCTCTTTATGCAAATAGAGGACACTCAATGAGCAGCCTGACTAGTAGATCGACAACTGCATGAGAAGACATGTCTGCCATGCTGTTCTATTCAGGCTAAGCATGTATTAAGAACGTCATAGTATATATACGACTACCAGTACCAAGAAATCATCAAAGACTGATACAATTAATTATACAGAGAGAGAGAGAGAGAGAGAGAGAGAGAGAGAGAGAGAGAGAGATTTTACTATGAAGATATCAAGAAACTCTTGGGGTAAAGCAATATGCGCTTGGCAGGCACGGCAGAGGTAGAATTGAGTATCTGGAGCTTGATCAAAGTACGTAAGATACACACGCCCCATTATTGTAAATTTGTAATAAGAGCTTTGAAAATGGCAATCTTATATTTCTATCAAGAAACTATTGCCAAAGAGGCATATAAGTTCTAGGTTTGTTGTTGAAGGCCATGTAGCTGTAGGTTGGTTTTTGAACACACAACGGGACCATATAGGTTGGTTGAGACAAGGGAAAGCCAGTGCTGGGCCCCTCCAAAACCTTTTTCCTTGTGTTTTTTTGGCAATTTGTTGGCTACATATTTTGTATAAAGCCAATCACAGTTCAACACCTGGCAGGTTGAGGGTAATACGGGAAGACAATTCAAATCTTCGATCGTGATTGTCCACGTAGCAGTTAGTATTGGTTTTCATAAGATCTGTGTAGAACTGGATCAGCAAAGAGATGCAAAGTGATGTGACTTCAACGGTTACTCACATTTAAATTCAAAATCAAGAGGGAAGCCTAACTGCAGGTATTGGCGTAGTGGAGCTAACTATAAGGCAACATGATCAGCGATCATGGATGAGCGTTTCGACGGTTAGACGTGCAGTTCGATGGTTATCCTTGAGAAGTATAAATAGCAGAGAAGGCCCCAGAAAAAGCCCCAGACTCAGATCCAGAAAACTAGTTTTATTCTACTTTATTTCATTTCCAGTTTTTTACATTTCTTGTTCTTTACATTTCTGTACTTCGAATTCCTGCACTACATTTCGTTCATAGGAGTATTTTCAAGTAGATTGTTGCTGTAAACCTCTACGAGGTTGAATTGGATCATTGTAAGTCTTTCGTTTTACTTAATGAAATACTGCAATTGTTCTTCATTTAATGATTGTCAGTTTATTCCTCATAAGCAAAGCCACCAGTAAAAGTCCTCTTCATTGAGGCTGAAAGAACTAAAACACAATCATCTGATAATTGGTTGGCAATTAAATTTCTGTAAGGACTGATTGATCCTTGCTAGCACGCTCAAAATTACCGTAATAATCTTCGAAAGCCAAAAAGCCAACATATATTTTTGGCACGCCCGGTGGGACTAATTGAAATGGCTAGACATAGAAGACAAGGAGAAAATGAACGCTTGGAAGAATGCGTGGAAAGAGAGGTAGAAATGCCTAATACAGAGGATAATGTGATAACACATCCTGTGGAAACACCCATTTTATCAGAACATATGGTCGAACAGACCAGCACTTCGGAATAAGTACCACATGTTCATAATATTGGACAAGGCCAAAGAATTGGACCATCCACTGTTCCATCTACTCAGCCAATGAATCCATGGGGAGGCCTAGTAGATGCCATGGGACAGCAGTTAATGAACATAATGGAAAGGTGGGCAACATCCTTTTTGGATCGAATGAATACCCACCAACCAACAAACACAAGACACATGGAGAAAATTTCAAATGTCCCTTAGCAAAGATTGGCTAGAGATAAACAGCCTATCCAGAGTAATGGGCATACTAATGGTCAAACTAATAACCAAAACCATGAAAGACCGCCACCTCAGTCTTGGTATGAGCCTCTTTCGAGGCTTATGGCAAGTCAAAATGCCTCATTACTTAACAGTGAAGCCATGCAAATTGGTGGATCTAGCCCAGTACAAGAAAATGGCATAAAGATGGTTCCAAGTCCCATGTTCAAAGCCATACCTGGCACGAGGGGGTTCACTAACCCTTTATTCGAATTTATACTCGGGGGTTAGAAGGTTTTCCTATAATTGGAAGAGACACAACACCTGTCCCAACACCTTTCGCAGGTCTTTTTTTAGGACAGGCTCAACGAGGTCATCCATACCCTTAACAGTAGCCAGCACCACATGGACAACCAATCCCAAATATACCACCCTATGGACCAAGAGGACCCCAAGCACAAGGTTGTCCACCAAATCCTGTGTTTGTTCCTCCAGTAGTGGTTCAACAAGCACAAAATATAATCCCTAGGGACCAAATTGCTGACATTATTAGAGAGATGTGTAGACCAATGGCTCGGAGGGTTTAGACTCCTGTGTACAGGAAACCGTACCCAGAATAGGTAGATAGGGTACATGAATACCTAAGAGGTTTCAGGATACCAGATTTTGCCCTTTTTTATGGGAATGGAAACCAGTCAACGGTTGAACATATTGCTAGGTTCACGGCTTAGTGCGGTGAATTTACCAATAATGACTATATGAAGTTAAGATTATTCCCAAATTCTCTAACTGGGGGAGCATTTGTATGGTATATTAACCTTACACGTGGCTCTATTCAAACTTGACAACTAATGGAAAAGGCATTTCATGCCCAATTTTTCCAAACAGAGCCAGAGGTTTCCATGGCAGACTTGGCAAAATTGAGTCAAAGGCTTGATGAGAAGGCTACTCAGTTTATTGCCAGATTTAAAAGAGCACGAAATAAATGTAGGATCATCTTACCAGAGCCTGAATTTGTGAGATTGGCTCAAAATGATCTAGAGTTTAGGCTTCGAAAGAAAATTGACTCAACTGAGTTTAGAGACTTGGTGGAATTAACCTATAAGGTATGTCTAGGTATGAAACATTACTAGAAGAAGAACAAGATTGAAGTAATGCATCATACAAGATGTATTATAGAGATCCAAATTATGAGATTGATGCAGCAGAGATTGTAGGAAAAGAACCTGTGATCTGTGAAGCATTAATTCATAAAGACACAACCATTGACCAGCAGTTTAAAAAGAAAGACTTTCATAGAAAATACTCTTTTGACTTAACAAAGGCAGATGATATTTTTGATCGTTTGCTTGCTGCAAATTTCCTGAAGTTACCAAAAGGAGTCAAAATTCCGTCTCCAGAGGAACTTAAAGGAAAAGTGTATTGTAAATGGCATAATTCTTGGTCTCACTCAACTAAAAACTACATTGTTTTTCGAGACAAGATCCAAGAGCAGATTCGAAAGGGGAGTTTAAAATTCCCAGCTAAAGCAAAAAAGGCCATGGGGATTGATACTAATCCATTCCCAGAAATTGGAGAGGTGGCAGCCAATGTTATTACGTCAGACTTCTAGAACTTGTCCTTGAAAGAATTGGAAGAAGTCAATGTGCAGATGCATGTTGCCAGCCAGACAACTGTCAAAAAAGACACTGGAAATCTACCAGCTATTGGACAAGGTTTCTCAGACCAGAGGAAAGGCTCTGATGAAGAAGCACTAGATGATGATTCTTTAGAAGCAGCTGTCATGCAAAGAATGTGTCCCAGATGCAGGCTGAGCTACAAGTGGTTGAAAGGGCTTCCAATTGATGGGATGTAATATTCCAAGGATGTGAAGAGGCGTCCTAAACCAACCAATGCTTATAACTAAAGGCCATATCCAACTAGTATTAGACAGCAGCCATTAATGTCTAAGCCAACAACCGATAGAATACATTCTAAAGGTAAGAGGCCTTTATATGAGTCCAGACCACCTAATTATTACAGAATGGAGAGCAGTCATCTTGAAAGGAGGTCGGAGAAGGGTTCAATTTATGAGATCAAATCCAGAGATTGGCCTCCTATACCAGCCTCACGTAGGACGGAAAATGGCCACCTTCATCAAAGGCCTGAGTTAGGCCCAAAACAGGGAGTCAGGGACAAACAGTGGCCTTCACAACCAGCTTCGAAGATGGCTTCGAAGGAAGAAAGAAACAGTTCAACAGTTGGGTCAACAGGTTCGTAGGTGCCTAGAGTTCCAGATTGGTTTGTCATACAGAACAAACCTAGGGAGATGTCTACCCAAAGAAATGTTGTTGGGAACCAAGATAGGATGGTCAAACCTCCTTTGGTGGCTCCAAACAATTGGGTATTGCTTAAGCACCCGAAAACAAAATAACTAAATATGGTCCCAGTGATTTCTAGGTCCTAAAGAAGGAAGATCCAATGAAGGTACACTCAGTACTAGAAGGATCTGAAAGAAGGTGGAGAAAATTCTTCATTGGTTCAGCTAAAGAGCCAGGCAGAAGGAGAAAAAGATTCAAAGTTAGACCATAATCTAAAATTGACTCTTTCAGACAAAAAGACTTGTAGCAGGGAGCCGTTGGCCAAAGTTCATTCCGAACTAAAGGCCAAGGAAAGATCCAGCTTGGTAGGATTGGAAAAAGCTTTGATGGAAAGTGATAGTGAGATAGAAGACGAAGTCGTCCCAGGCCAAAGGAAGGGGATGGTTGAGGAAGAAATGTTTGAAGCCTTCATAGTTGAACAGACATTTTTGGTTGAAAAACCAACAGAAACAGACCATTCGAAGGAAGTTACTAATACAGAAGTGCCAGAATGCAGCATGGAGGACGCTTCTGCAGTAATTGAACAAGTTGACAAAGAGGGAAAGTAGGTACAGCCAGTCGTCCAATTTGGCTCGTTTCCTCCGGTGTCAGTGAATATGGTGCTTATATTACCACAGGAGTTTCAAGCTGAAGATGAAAACTAAGGTCAGGAGATTGACCCAATTCCAGTCTCCAGTGAAGACTCACAAGTAAGTATGGTGCAAGACAAATCCGAAATAGCTACACCAATAGAAACTGAAGACGAGAGTGAGGAAGAGGTAAGTATTAACCTCTCATACACTTTTGAGTATCCCACGACGTCCATGACACAGCATGTCAAATCCTTGTATATCAAGGCCTTCTTCAATGGAATACAGATGAATCGGGTGCTAGTGGATAACGGGGCAACAGTAAACCTGCTTCCAAAATCTTTATTGAAGAAACTAGGAAAGAAGAATCCCAGACTAATCCCAACCAGTACAACCATTGCTAGTTTTGCTGGAGACAAACAGATGGCCCAAGGTATTTTACCCATCAACCTGAGTGTGGGAACCAGGGACTGCATGATAACATTCTTCGTAATCGACATCAATGCTAAATATAATGTTTTACTTGGAAGAGATTGGATTCACGCCAACAAATGTGTGCCTTCTTCTTTACATCAGAAAATCATGATGGCCTTGTGCAATGGAGAGACGAAGGAGATCAATGCAGATCCTCAATCCTTCATAGCTTGTGCAGATTTCGCAGAGGCCAAATTATACACTGAAGGAGTGGCACCACTCAGTATATTGAGAAAACCTGATGGATCAGCCGATGTAACGGCTAATGAAGAATTTGCACATCTAAAGCACTTAGTCCATGAGAGTACTGATGAAGAGTTTGTCGTTAAGGATGACAATGATGCCTGCTTGTAGGCAAAGAGATGAAGCCTAAGAAGTCACGCCTTTGGCTCTAATTAAGTTCTAAGTATTGGATGTAAAATCAATAATCCAGAAAGTGTAAGAGCAAGAGAAAGAAGCCATGACGATTGGTTGTAAGAAGGAACAGCAACAGGTCGGATTTTTGGTCTTAGATAAATATTGTGCTTTGGACATTGAAACAAAAGTCTAGGAGATACAAGAGGAAGAAGCCTTGCAGACAGACTTTGTCTATGCGGAGGAGGGTAAAGAGGTTGAATCAAAGAAGCTGGGAGTAGAACAAAGCAAGGAGATTGCTTCGAAGTCATAAGGAATCAAAGAAGGAGCATCAGTAAGTTTTCAGATACAAAACCCCTTGGAAGAAGTAAATTTAGGGGAAGGTTCTATACAACAGCCCACCTATATAAGTGTTTGGTTGAATGCTCTTGACAGGAATCAGTTGTTGGTTGTTTTGTAGAAATATAAAGATTGTTTTGCATGGTCTTATAATGAACTATCAGGATTAGATAGGTCATTAATAGAACATAGGCTCCCTATGAGGCCTAATTTCAAGCCATACAAGCAAAAATCAAGAAGAATAAGTCCAAAAGTAATTCAGAAAGTTAAGGAGGAAATTCTCAGACTCCTCAAGGCAGGTTTTATTAGGACAGCCAAGTATGTTGAATGGCTATCTAATATTGTGCCTGTGGTTAAGAAGAATGGTAAAATGAGGGTATGCATCGATTTCAGAAACTTGAATCTAGCAACTCCAAAAGATGAGTATCCTATGCCTATAGTAGATTTGTTGGTAGATAGTTCAGCAAGGCATCAAATTTTATCAATGATGGATGGGCACTCTGGTTATAACCAAATCTGCATTGCAGAGGAGGATGTCCATAAGACAGCATTCAGATGTCCTGGGAATATTGGCACCTTCGAATGGGTTAAAATGCCATTTGGCCTGAAGAATGCTGGGGCTACATATCAGAGGGCTATGAACACTATCTTTCATGACCTCATAGGAGGGTATTTAGAATGTTATATTGATGACATTATAGTGAAATTTCAATACATGGAGGAACATTTGTTTCACTTAGAAGCAACTTTTGAAAGAATGAGAAAGTTTAAGTTGAAACTCAATCCTCTTAAGTGTGCTTTTGGCGTATTATTTGGAAACTTCTTGGGCTATGTAGTACACAAGAAAGGAATACAGATTGACCAGAATAAAGCCAAAGCCATCATTGAAGCCAGACCTCCATCAAGTAAGAAAGAATTACAAAAGTTCCTTGGACAGGTTAATTTTCTTCGAAGATTCATTTCTAATACTGCAGGGAAAACTAAAGTATTTTCTTCCTTCTTAAGGCTAAAAGATGAAGATGAGTTTGTGTGGACGGTAGAGCATCAAACTGCTTTTGAAGGAATCAAATCCTAATTGGCCAACCCTCCAGTGCTGATGCCACCAAAAGGTGATAAGCCCTTGAAGTTGTACATAGCTGCAGCAGAGGATTCATTGGGAGCTTTCTTAGCCCAAGACAATGAAAAAGGCAAGGAGCAAGCTGTTTATTACCTTAGTAGGTTTCTAAATTCTTGTGAATGTAAATACTCAGCTGTAGAAAAGCTGTGCCTTGCATTGTATTTTGCTGCAATGAAATTAAGATGCTATCTTTTGCCTACAACTGTCTTGGTAATTGCAACCACAAATTTGGTTAAATATATGTTATCCAGACCTATGTTGAGGGGAAGAATTGGCAAATGGATACTAGCTTTATCAGAATTTCATCTACAAATATATGCCCCAAAAGGCAGTAAAAGGACAAGTTTTCGCTAATTTTTTGGCAGACCATCCATGTCAAACAGAAAGCCAAGAGATAATGGAACTTGGTATGGCTAGTATTGAACCATGGCAAATGTGGTTCGATGGATCCAAAGCTAATGGTTTAACTGGAATTGGTGTAGTAATTAAGTCACCACAAGGAGTAGAAACCACGCATGGTTTCAGAGTGGATAAAATTACTTATTCCAATAATCAAGCTGAATATGAAGCCTTAATAATGGGACTTGAAATACTTATTGGATTACAAGCTCATGCAGTTGACATATTTAGAGATTCTCAATTGGTAGTTAACCAGGTGAAAGAGATTTTCAAATGTCAAAGTATAAACATGTTGCCATACTATGTTGTTGCATTACATCTGCTTTCTCAATTTCAGATAGCAAATGTAACTCATGTCCCAAGATTCTTGAATAATAAAGCTAATGATGTGGCTCAAAAAGTTTCGAATTTCAAGAGAAGGGATAATACTCGAAGGGATGTATGCCAAACAATACATCAGAAAGTAATACCACCATTGAATAAAAGGAATATGGTCCTAGAAGTCAATCATAATGACTTACAAGAATAAGATTGGAGGCATCCAATATTGCAGTATCTTGTTGGCCCATCTTCGAAAGCCGGCAGAAAAATTAAATTGCAGTCTATGCAATACATAATGTATGGTAATGCTCTCTACAAAAAGGGGGGGGAGATGGGTTATTGTTGGAATGTTTAGGCCCTAAGGAAGCATTGATAGCTATGGCTGAGGTTCATTAAGGCATCTGTGGTGCTCATCAGCCTGGTGTGAAGATGTAATAGCTACTTCGAAGACATTCCTACTACTGGCCAACTATCCTTAAAGATTGCATAGAATATGCAAAAGGTTGCCAGGCATGCCAAATGCATGGCACAATAAGGCACGTGCCCATAACTAACCTGCATGCAGTTGTGAAGCCTTGGCCATTTAGAGGATGGGCCATGGATATGATAGGGAAAATACACCCACCCTCTTCGAAGCATCATTGTTTCATCTTAGTGGCCACTGATTACTTCACTAAGTGGGTCGAAACTAAGCCATACAAGGCTGTAGACCAGACTGAAGTCATTGGATTCATTAAGGATTTAATCCATAGATTTGGTATCCCACAGACTATAACTGTTGATAATGGGACTGTATTTGATGGGAAAATAGTAAAGTCTTTTGTGGCAGAGTTTGGAATTAGCCTTGTTAATTCAATCCCCTATTATGCACAAGCCAATGGTCAAGCTGAATCATCCAATAAGTCTTTGAAAAAAGGAATTCAGAAAGTTGTGGAAGATAATCCCAGGGATTGGCATAACTTGCTAGTGGATGTATTGTGGGCTTATAGGACTTCTCCAAGATCAAGTACAAGAATTACTCCATATGCCTTAGTGTATGGGCATGATGCAGTGCTACATGTGGAAATTAATGTTAAGTCCTTGAGGATGAGATGCCAGGATCAGTTAGATCTTGAGCAATACCATCAGAGTATGTGCTTGGAGTTAAAAAGTATAGATGAAGTTAGAATTCTGGCATTAAATAGCATTCTTTTCCAAAAGTAAAAAGCAGCCAAAAACTATAATAAGAAAGTCAAACACATTGGCTTTGATGAGGGAGATTTGGTATGGAAGACAATACTCCCAATAGGGATTAAAAGCTATAAGTTTGGCAAATGGTCACCTAACTGGGAAGGACCATATCAAGTTCATAGAGTCCTATCTTTTGGAGCATACCATTTGAGAAATTTAAATGGATATGTACATCCCAAAAAGATTAATGGCAGATATTGGAAGCCTTATTATCTAACCATGTGGGAAACACAAGGAATAAAATAAGTGCTAAATAAAAGAACATGAGAACATTTCAATGATAAATAAGACTTTATTTCATAAAGAGTCAAATACATGTAGCCATAGATTGGCTCAAAAGTCAGTACAGTGTTTAAATTATTCTTTTACAATAGATGCTCTATTCTTGAGGGATGGAAACAATTGAATGGCTGTAGTCATCTCTTGTTTTCGATCAGCTAGCTTTTGATTAGTGATTTGCAGCTTGGCAGTAGTTCGATTCAAAGCTTGATTAACTGCTGATAATTCTTTCTCAAGTTGAGCCTTCTTTTCCAACAGTTGAGCTTGAAATTGGGAGACAGAGGAATGTTATTCTTCAGTTTTGACACTTTAGCATAAACTTTAGAAACGAAACTCTGATCTCTCAGCAACTTCTCCTCTGCAGCCTTAGCAGCATGACAGATGTTGATGTAAAAATCTATGGTGGTTTCTGCCTGAGATAAATGACTTAAAACAGTCATGCCGGATTGTTCAATAATCTTGCAACACTATAGGAAGCCATTTTTTATTGTAGGTCTTTGTAAGGCTTCAAAAGGAATCCTCGAAAAGGTTGCTAGCAGCTCCAGACAGCTGTCCAAGTCGATTGAGGGCAAGGAAGTCTTACCACTGGAGGAAGAGCTCTCAAAAATTTCTAGCAAAGAATCAGCTAGAACTAATGGCACAGTCTCATTGTTAGTCATTGGAGAGGTGGAAGGTATGTCAAAAAGACTAGCAAGTCTGGCCTCAAAGATATCCACCTCATCCATTGACATGGAAGGTACAGGAAGAGCCCTGATAGAAGGAAGAAATGACTACATAGGAATAGGAGAAGAAGATGGAGTATCCTTACCAGTCTTTATGGTTTTGGCTACTAGTTGGTCAAGAGAAGAAGGACTAGAGCTAGGCAAAGATAATGGATGATAGATTGGAGAGCTACCAGCACCTTCTCTATAGGAATCAGCTACCATCACAGATGAAGTAACAGCTGGAATTTCCTTAGGAGGGGGAGGAGAAGTAAAGCTCGAAAGAGAATCAATTTGAGTAAAATCGAAAGACAAATGAGGGAGGTATGGAGTTAAGCCAAAAGGAAAATGAGCAGGAATACTTGGCCTCAAGAAGGGTATGGAAAATATAAGGCTAGGAAGTGTGAGAATTATTTGAATGGGCTCCACATCTTAAGGTTGTTCAACTTCGACTGAAACTGATGGAGTCCTTATTGAAAGAATAGATAAAGTAGTTGTGGCTACAAAAGAAGAAATACAAAACAATGTCAAGCCTCAACATTGAAAATTTGAGAAAGATGAATAGAAGTACAAAGGAGCTTACTGGTTTCAGAAGTAATGGCTATGATTGGGAAGCTGCGAAGAGTATAGTGTATAGCAGCTTGTTGTTTCCTTGCAACCTCTTTCTGGAGTGCATCAGTGGCAGCAGTTTCATCCCTGAGCATTTGCTGTTGCTTCCTCTTCTCAGCCATTTCGAATACAATAAGCTCTTTGGAATGCTTTGCTTACACTGCTTTAGCAGATGCTTCATGGATAGGATCTCCAGTGAAATCAGCAAGAGAGACAGTCATCTTCTTTCTTCTTTTTAAGGGTGTTTCTTGCTCTTGATTTGCCTCTTCTTCTTCTGCTGCCTGAACCCCAGGTGCTTCATCTTCAGGATCAAGTAAAAGCTTCTTTTTCTTTTGTTGCGGTTTGCTCCTGAGAAGATTTTAAGCTTGGATCTTTTGGGGAGAATCTCTCTGTAAGGCACTCGCACCACCTTCACCAAAAGAAGAACTAGAGATAAGGCTAAAAGCATTATCAAGAAGGAGGAGAGAAAAGAAACAAGGGTATAGACCTTTCTTCGAGGTAGCTCGAGTAACTCTAGGAAGAGTTGAGGCAGTAGGAAAAGGCTTCTAATGACAGGTGCAAGAACTGTGGTAGAAGGAGCAGTGGAAGAAGTAACAATTTCAGCCCCTTTCGATTTAGGTTGATGTATATCCAATACCATTAATAGGTCTTAGGGAGGAATGGCCAAGTATACCTCCATATTGGTCACCCACCAGTTTTGGCACCGTTTCAATAGGTTACTCTGAGGAATGAAAGGGAAATACTCAAACTCAATCAAGTCCTGGATAAATTTAGAAGTTGCTTCTTCTAATCTGGATCTTCGAACCTTTAGATCCCTGCTGGTAAGACTTAAATTGGTCTGGCTGCAGAGAGGTATGGGGACCCCTTGTGTCAGGCCAAATTGCCTAGCAAATTGAGCAGGACAATAGGGCTCAGCAATGCACTTGTAAGCTCTGGGGTTCATAGTCCCAATGAATAACTCTCTAGGGATCAGAATAGAGGCCCATATGTTCTTGTGTTGGGGTGAAGAGCAGAACCTATCACTTAGAAAGGTTTTTAACCAAGATGGGCCAATGGTAGTAGGTTTGAAGGGACGGAAGTTATGAGAAGAAAAGAAGGCTGGAAGTTGGTGGAAGAAAGAGAAGTAAAAAGCAAAGGTAGAAGGATAGAGTGAAACGCTGGCTAGCCTCATGCCATGAGTAGTAGGATTTGGCTCCAAAAACTTAAGGCATTTGGATTGTAGTTCCGTAAAATATACAAAAAGCCAAAGCTGCAGTATCCAAAATGGACCTCCTTGATTGGCATCCAAAGGTTTCTCACAAAAAAGAGAACATGCTCTGTATACGTGACCTAGAATGTATGGAGTTAAGGCCATCTTTTTCTGTAAAATAAGGGCTTTGGCAAGAGGGGCGAATTCAGGCATGATTCTCTGAGAAGAGGTGCAGCAAAGGAATTTGCAAAGCCAATATAATATGAAACAAAAAAATTCCCTATCAGTCACAGGGCCCTCCCTTTTATTCTCTGCCTTGACAAAGTCACTATAGGATGAGTTAAGAGAGGGGAGGGACAAAGGGGTTAGTAGGTTAGGATAATCTGGTCCAAAGGGGGTTCCAATGGGGGACAATCCTAATAGATGGCAGATATCAAGAATAGTAAGGGCCATCATCCCACATCTGAATTGAAAGAAATTAAAGGCAGAATTCCAAAAGTAAAGGGCAGCAGGTATTAAGAAAGGGTCCTCTGAGATAGTGAACCTAGATAATTTGAGGGCATCGAAAAGGCAGAGCTCTTGAAGGTCCAGAGTCCTATCCAACCTGATCATACCATTCTTGCCACTCTGGTCTCACCGTAGGCTAACAGCGATGGGGGCGGTACATTCTCTAGTTTCCCCAGTCAAGACCACCTTTGTAAAGAAGACAATGGTCTTCTAGACATGGATATAGAGCTGGAAGTTCAATAAGAATCTCTTTGAAGATGGGCCCAAGCACATACTCTTGTTGCTCATGACGGCGGGGAATGAAGATGCGTCCGTCCATGGCGCTTTTCTCACCGGCCTTGTACTTCTCACACTCTTTGAAAATAATCCTTTTCAAGATCACAGACGGACTCGCACGCTCCATAACCGGTATTTTTGAAGAAGAAGAAGCCATTGATAAAAGAATTTTCTCAGAAAACAAAGCCGAAGAGAGAGTAGGAGGAAAATGAAGGTCAGTAGAGACGAAGGGTTTGTGTGTTGAGTAAACGAGTGAATTCAGAGCACGCGATAAAAGGGTTTTAAAACCTTTATGTCTGGAAATATATCGTGGAATTTGTAAACAAGTACTAAAAGTACGGATGTGAAGAGTTTTCCCTCAATATTGATAATTTCTGGAGGGAAACACATCTCAAATACTAATGTCAGCTTCGAAATAAAATATTTGGCTTCGAAGCCAATTTTTGGTGCCAAAATGAAATGACAAACGGCTTCGAATGTCGAAAGCTTACTTTGAAGCACATTCCATGCCTGTCACGACCCAACCCGCCCCTATGGGTTTAGTATCGTAACCGGCCAGTAATTTGTGATTACCCAAGGCCTACTTAACAGTAATAACAGTAATACAGAGTAAAGGGGCTAGCGGAAGCCAAAACAGTAAATAAGAGATGTCCAATGAGTTGTGACAGTCTGAATGCAAAAGACTTTTTATAAACATGCCACATTGATAACCAAAACATATATACATGCGACATACACACAAATATCCATGTCAGGGACCAAATCCCTAACTACAACTGTACAGTCAAGACTTATTCAACTATTACAAAACAGAAACAGAATGGTGAATTTGAACACCCCAAAACAGCCGTGGCTTGAACGGACTTGGAACCTTGAGGCGAAGCACAAAGGTTGGCTTGACAAAACAAGAGCTAACCCGACGCTCCTAGCTCCGGTCCGGTGCCTGGACACCTACATATATGTATACAAACAGTGAGCTAAAACCCAGTGAATAACAGTTATATAAAGAGGTTAAGAATGAATGTCCTTTCAGTAATTAAACAGTCATATCAGTCACTTAGAAACCATAGCAGTCATATGTGGTACATCCCATAGCAAGACAGTACAGTAGATCTTAACAGACCGAACAGTCAGTTGATGGCCATCATAACAATAAACAATAGTAGTTCCAAGCATGGGAACCGACAGAGATCTCTGTGACAGTAGCAGTAATAGTACAGTAATAGTAAATTGCTATGGATGCCACGAATACAGTTTACAAATAGGGCAAACATTCATTCATTAAACAATAACATTTCAGTAAGCAGAATAGTTGATCATTCAGAAAATAATCATAATTGAACATTTCTTTACAACATTGTTACTCACAGAGCACTGGGCTATATACAAGCTAACGAGCGTCCTCGGATGCCAACCCTACAGTTGCAGAACGAACACACACTCGGGATTAATAACTTAGCCCCCTAATTATACTTGGTGTGGCTCTATAACATTATCCTCATTGCCTTAAACTAGGCCTAGGAATGCCTAGGATGAAATGAGGATGTAAAGATGTACTTTAAAACACTTTTCAAAATTTGCTGAAAATAGGGGTCTTGCTCGAGCGTGGCTTTCTTCGCTTGAGCGAGCTTGCCAAAACAGTGGGGTCGCTCGAGCGTAAACTCCTTCGCTCGAGTGGTCTGTAAAAATGCAAAAGTACTAGATGTTGAAATTCTCCGCTCGATGCTTGCTCGAGCGTGAGACACATCCTTCGCTTGAGCGTAGGTCTCGTCGCTCGAGCGTGCGTCTGTGTGCACCAAAAACTTGAGAGCTTGCAATTCACGCTCGAGCCAATATTCCGTCGTTCGAGCGAACCTCTGAACACACAAGTGCTCGCTCGAGCATGGAATCCTTCGCTCGAGCGAGGAAGCCAAATTCTAGGTTTTCCAGATTTGCCTTCAAAGCTTAAACCAAGCATTCAACACATTAAAACTCAACCTTTTGGGCCAATTTTCTGGGAAACACTTGAAAACTCCTAGTATAACATGTCTTTGAAGATCAATTTGTAAAATCAAGCCCAAAGGTAAGCCAATTTGAACACAAATTCAAATGTAAACATGAAGAACAATGCAAAACCATACATGCATGAGTTCCCATGAACTCTAATGCCCCAAAACATGATCAAATGCAGGTTTTAGCTCAAGAACATGGTGAATTCATGGACCTCTACTAAAATATGCACATGCGTGTAAGGATTTCATGCAAAACAACTTTAAATTACAAGAACATGTACATGCATGCATGAATTTACTCACAACTCAACACTATAAACCACTTCTTGGATCTAAACACTAAATTACCATGAACCATGCAAGAAATAACTTAAATTCATAATCAAGAAGGTGAATTCTCTACCTTAAGTCTTGAATTCCAAATATACTAGCTCAATTTTGCAAATGCTTTTCAATTCTTCTAAAATTCAAGTCAATTCCTTGATGAACTCTATTTTCTCCTACCTCTCTCTCTCCCACGGTTTGCTCAAGAAGATGGATGAAGAAATGATGTAAAACCAAGCTCCAAACAATGACTCTAAAAGTGGCCCACTCAATGGCAAAGATGTAGTTATTGCAAACTAATGTAATTTATCTTCATTTATTCTAATTAAATCATTCCAAATCAAATTTAAATTAAATCCACCATTAAATCACATAAATTCTAATTAGCATATAACACTAATCAATTTCAAATTCGATCGCTAATAAGACCTTCAATTCGCAGTTTGAAATTAAAACACGAACAGATTCATTCAGAAATCAAACAGATAGAAATGCATTTAAAACAATACACTCCTACAATCGATTCAGGATTTCATTCTAATCAGTCACTTATCATGCTTAATCACAGATTAGCACTAATCAGAGGTGAGGGTTGTCACAATGCCTTACGGTGAAAGAATGTTTAGATATTTGTTTACTTCAAAAGGATTAAGAACCTGTTTTATGATTTCTTAGTGAGAATAAATCCTTTGAAGCAAAACTTGAGATCCCTTAAGGATGAAAATTGTTGTTCGAAGTATCAAAACCAATAGTTGGTTTGGTAATATACAGAAGAGATTGCTTTTTCGAATTAAAACAGTGCAGCCCTTGAGAGGGGCTTCCATATTTTTGACAGTATGGACTGTTGTTCGAAACAAAAATGGTCAATTTAAAACTGATTGATCCTACTAACCATATGACCATATGTTGGATATGATTAAAACAAGCTTTAAAGGGCAAGATTGTTAAATTCGAAGCACTGATTCTAAATAGAAATCAGCAAAAGTTGTCAACTGTATTCCATGAATTGAAAAAGTTCATGTTGATTTTTCAGTGTTTCATTTGAGATGATTGAATCCAGATTCGAAGGATGAGATTGTTGAGTTCGAAGCCCTAAATTTGCTTGTAAAGACAAATGGAGATGAAGTCAAACCATGCCAAACAAAGAGAAAAGTCTTAGCTGTATTGAAACAAAAGCAATTACATCAAAAGGCCCTCTTTGGGTACAAATTCGAGTTCATAAAAGTAAGGAATAGAATAAATAACAAGATTATGGAATTTGGTCCAGCTATGATCAATAAATTTTTGTTCTTTTTTTATTCTGTCTTCTATTTTCTCCAAGCTTGGCTACTGAAGTTGATGTGCTCTCACTTGATAAAAGAGTTCTTCAGCCTTTATTTTGAACGCTGTTTCTTTTAACCCTTGTTCCAGCTCGTCCATATCCAAGTCATCCTAGTACGCAGAGTCTTTATTCTTGAAGTCATCGTATTCTTCGATGAGGTTCTCTGCTTCGTACTGGGTATGAACTTGAAGGGATGAAAGTTGGTTCAAAGATTGGGTGGTGGCCACAGAAGTCCGGTGCCAATGGAGAAGCAACAGGAGTTGGTCCAAAAACATTTGGAGTTCTGCTTGGGCGATAGGGTTGAGGACATGACCCTGAGTCATAACATCACAAGCCCATCGAAGGTTCTTGAGAGGAACATCGTCTTTAAGAACATTGAAAAGCAAGTGAGAAAAGGCGGCAAGCAGAAGTTGGGCTTACTTTCGCTGAGCTGCAGTAGGGGGAGGTGAAGGCTTATAAGGAGGAAAAACCTCGTCCGCAGAGAGGGTAAACGTCAGTCTCTCTGTCCAACAGGGATTTTGCAGATGAGAAGGTATAGGGGTTTCCATTTCGAAAGAAGGAGGAAACTGAGGGGCATTAACACAATCAAGCCAGTCAAAAGAGCAAAGCCTCGCCTTCTAGGCTAAGAACGATGGATTATACCCTTGTGCCTCTTCTGGGTGTTGGGTAGCTTGTACTATCTTTGTAGACATGGAGGATGTATACTATGCTACAAGCAGATTGTCTTCTAAACTGCGTCAGCGGTCGATGGGCACGTAAGGATAAACCACCGAACTTCGAGCATCATAAGGGAATTCTAGAGGATCAGTGAATTCGACAAAGTGATGATTAACTCGCTCTCTTCACTCACATGCCTCAGGTTCTGACCAGCTTCTCCAACCAGAAGCCTCAGAGGAAGAAGAAGCCACAGCCTCATCCCATGCAGAAGATTGTGAATTAGAAGAAGAGCTTCCAATGTCCATTTTTGCAAGATTTTGGGTTAGAGAATTATGAGTAGCGAGTGCTTAATCCAAAGGTTGATAGTTTGCAAAAGCTTCCATGACTTGAATATAGGAAGGTGGGTAAAGGTGGCTAATCAATGCATGAAGGTTCTTTCGAGGAAGAACAGCATCATCAGATGACTCCTCGTATACTCGATCAATAGAAGAGAATATTGGCTTGGCTATAAAAGATGTATCAGTCTTTTCAAATACTGAGATAGTGGGAGTGTTCAAGGGTTAGACGAGAATTTAATGCAAATGATGAATGACAGTTGCATTTATGAGAAATGCAAAAGCCCATGCACGTTCTAAGACGTGGGAAAATACCTTAATCCACTAATATCATCAAGTATTGGGTATATTAGTACGGGGGGTAATGTTGGTTACATATTTTGTATAAAGCCAATCACAGTTCAACACATGGCAGGTTGAGGGTAATACGGGAAGACAATTCAAATCTTCGATCGTGATTGTCCACATGGCAGTTAGTATTGGTTTTCATAAGATCTGCGTAGTACTGGATCAGCAAAGAGATGCAAAGTGATGTGACTTCAACGGTTACTCACATTTAAATTCAAAATCAGAAGGGAAGCCTAACAGTAGGTATTAGCGTAGTGGAGCTAACTATAAGGCAACATGATCAGCGATCATGGATGAGCGTTTCGATGGTTAGAGGTGCAGTTCGATGGTTATCCTTGAAAAGTATAAATAGCAGAGAAGGCCCCAAAAAAAGCCCTAGACTCATATCTAGAAAACCAGTTTTATTCTACTTTATTTCATTTCCAGTTTTTTACATTTTTTGTTCTTTACATTTCTTTACTTCAAATTCCTGCACTACATTTCGTTCATAGGAGTAGTTTCAAGTAGATTGTTGCTGTAAACCTCTACAAGGTTGAATTGGATCATTGTAAGTCTTTCGTTTTACTTAATGAAATACTACAATTGTTCTTCATTTAATCATTGTCAGTTTATTCCTCCTAAGCAAAGCCACCAGTAAAAGTCCTCTTCATTGAGGCTGAAAGAACTAAAACACAATCGTCTGATAATTGGTTGGCAATTAAATTTCTGTAAGGACTGATTGATTCTTGCTGACATGCTCAAAATTACTGTAATAACCTTCGAAAGCCAAAAAGCCAACACAATTCCATCAGTTATTGTCATGGAAAGTCAATTTCTTTTGATATAGGTTGGTCTCAATTTCTTTTGATGTTTGCGATTCCGTTTGAGAAAAGGGATTTTAGCAATTTTATAATTTTTTTTGGGCTAAAATATAAAATAAAAAAATTAATATATATCTAGAATAATTTTTTATGAAAAGATATATAAAAAATTATCTTTTTTAAACTTTTTAATATAAATTATGAATTTTTTAATTTTTTAATATTTTTTTTTTTAATTTTTAAACTAAAAGTGCCACTTGTCAAATAAGACTTTATTGTACTCCCGCAAGAGCTGTGCACTCTTCAAAAAATAAAAAATCTAGAAATATAAATCTTATAATGTATCACATCAACTTATTCGTGATGTGTGGCTCTTTTTCTTCACGTGTCTTTACTTTAAAATTTGAGAGATTCGATGTAATGAGGCCTCCAACTAATTCCATCGTACCCAAAATTTTGGAAGGAAATTATCAAATGGGTTTAGTAAATTTTGTAATTATGTGTCTATTTAATAATATATGACTCATTTATAAGAGAAATTTATAAAAAAATATGATTTTTTATGATGAAAGTTATAATTATTTGTGATACCTGTTATGACATTTTATAGTGAGGAGAAAGATTCTTTTCAATCCAAAATTTAGACGAGAAGGAGTTGTTTGGGTTTGTGGGCCACCATAGATTTCGTTTTGATGATTCAAATTGTTCATTTTGTAAAACACTTTATATATTTCATCAACATAAAAAATTAAGCCAAATATTAGGTATTTTGAATTATTCATACGTTAAGTATCAAATGTTAGATACAAATGTCCGTAGGCTAAATATTTTAAATTATTAGATTTCGATTGGCAACTTGAAATTTTAATTAAAAAGTTAAAAAAATATTATAAATTACATATTATTCTTTTTATTTTTTTATAAATCTCTTCGTAAAAAATTAAAAATTTATTAAAATATTCTGTTCGTAAATGCCGAATGCCAGTTGTGTGCTAGTAATATAGGACCCTTGAGACTCAAATACTACACGTGTAATTATTTCGCCGAATGTTGAATTTTCTCTGAATATCATACAGCTTCATAACAATTAGCCAGGTGATTGAATTTTTCTTGAATTTTATATGATGTTTTGTTTTGTTCCAAAAGTGTCATCAACACCTATACACAATTCAAATCTACAACAAAGTAAATCAAATTCATTTCCGCCACAACCATCGCAATTTATCAATTCAATGGGGTGTTTTGGAAATGAGTTTTTTTTTTTAAATTTTTTTTTAGTGAATTTTTTTTAAAATATTAAAAAAAACTATACGTTTTAGATTCAATTCAACAAGACAAATTAAAAAATTGTAATTTTTTTTAAAAAATTCCTGAAAAAACAAAAATAAGTCAAAATAAACTATATTTTTTGACTTATTTTCATCTTTAGTATTTTTTTAAAAAAATATAATTTTTAGATTTGTCTCAACAAGACGGATCAAAAAAGTAAAAAAATTTGACATAAATTTTTTTAAAAAAAAATACTTAAAACGAAAAAATTCAAAAAAACAGAGATGATTTTTTTTTTTTGGGGGGCCAAAATGGGCCAATGTCGTTTAACTCAATATTGGATCGCAACAAATTAACAAATGCATAGAGAGGAGATCTCAACCGGTGTCTTCACTCAACAATAAAAAGAGGTACCAGAATTCAAGCCCAGTTGACATTTTAAAAAAAAAAAAAAAAAGAAAAAAGATAGAAGAAATTTTAATTTCTTCTGAAAGAAGGAATTTCTTCTGAAAGAAGCATTGATCCATCCAAGGACATTTTAGGGTCAATTTTGGCAACGAAGAAAAAAGCCAATTTGTTAGCTTATTTGGTTAACATCACCTCTTTATTTTTATTTTTTTTTGCACATTTTTTTAAAAAAAACCAGTAAGTTTAAAAAAAAAAAAAAAAACAACAACACTTTCCAATGTTACATACATAGAAAAATTGGTGGCTCTAAATGCATCAAAAAAGTCTGGTTAGGCACCCCATTTCTTTGCACACCCTAAGCCTAATTTTGAATTTTGACTTTTTTTTGGAACACCCCCAAACACTTCAATTAATTCTATTTTCACCCCCACACCCACTTCTTGTTGCGATCATCATCGTTGCCGAGCCTCCTCTGTCACCTTTGGACAACCACCACTCCTTCTCAGCTATCCACCGTTCTATTTCCTTATTTCACCGTTGTCTGTTACCCTCATCTTCTTTCCTTATTCTTATTCTTATTCTTTTCTTCATCTATTCATCATCATCATCATCATTATCATCTTCTTCTTCTTCTTTTCCTTCTCATCCTTTCAAAACCCCAGCTTTGAATTTCAGATATCTTCTTCTTCACCCGAAACCCTAGATCTAGGGTTTCAGAAGGAAGAGAAAGAACAAGAAGGGCTGAAATGAGGAGTTTGCGACTCGAAGAGGTTGCGATGAGGAAGGGAATGACAAAGAAGAAAATGGAGTAAGCATTGGTGGTGATAGCAACAAGTAGGATGTGAAGGACAAGAAAAGAAAATAGGGAATTGCAGATGAGGGGGTAGTGATTGTAGCAACGCAACAATGGGTGAGGTAGATTTAGTGGTGGAGCCAGAGGGTGAAGAAGGATTGGAGAGGGATGAAGGGGTCCAAAAGGGGTTAGTGGAGCTAGAGAGGGGATGGTCGAAGTTAGGTGGCTTGCAGAAGGTAGGGTTTTGGCCATTTGGTCATTTATTTAAGGGACAAAGTTGTATTTGAAAAATTGACAAAATGGAATGCCAAACTGAACTTTTAGGGTGTATTTAGAGCCTCCCTGCAAAAATTATCCAGAATTGAAATATGTAAACTATATTCATTTTAAGTATGATTCACAATATACTAACTTGAAATCTATACCATATACTCTAATGTCTAAATAAAATTTTGATTAAAGTTTATGAGTAACTAAAGTTATTGTTTTAGAGCTACTGTCATTATTGTATACAAATAAATTTTGTGAGTAACTATAATTTGTTGTGAAACAAATTGTGAATTGTGAATGACCACCATATTAATTGTCGTAGGGTAGATTTGGAAAATAGTTTCAATAGGTAACTAATATTTTCACTATTTTGGTGATACTACTTGTCACGTCCCAAAAATAATCCCACATAACTATGACATCAACCCACTTCTACAATGAGATATTAACCAAAATCATATACATGGTTCCAAATGCTTACTAAAGTATTCACACATGTCATTATACATTTATTTACAAACTAGTACATGAACCGATAGCGTGTAAAAGAAATCATTAAATCACAACAAATAAGGCCCTCAAGGGCTTACAAGTTCTAAGGCGATAGCCCGGTTACACATAATGGTCTCTCGGACCCAAACACAGCCCTTGGCTTACAACAAAATAAGAGTCAAACTACTCTTCTTCAAACATCTCCACGCCCTTAGCTTGGCGGGGTCACCACATCTTTACCTACACCAATTCCCATAGGGGTGAGCATAAAGCCCAGTAGAGATTCCTCACAAAGTATATACAGTCATGCCAATACCATCAACGTTAAAAAAAAAAAAAGCATATGTAATGCCATGCAAGTCCCAATATTAAAGGAAAATTTTATTTCAATGCACTATTTCAAAAATCATCATGTTCTCAATAATATTCGATGCACTGTTTTAAAATCACCATGTTCTCAATAATATTATGCAATCTCATCAATTTCAAACTTTCAATATTTAAATCAACAGGGGCGGTAAATACGACACTGGTAATTCCTAGGCTGGTGTCTGCAAGTAGACTCTACGAGTACTACCAAACTGTCATTTTTACCGGTATTAACCGGAAGGCTCGACACCTATCTACACGGCTTTCGGGTCTTTCACCCTGGACACTCAGGCCAACTTATCAAATTCATCTACACCCCCTATCCGGACTTACCAACGTATTTACCCCATACACATTTCCATTAGTTCTCATTACAATATAATCCTTCTCAAGTAAACATGATGAGAATGCAACAATGGTAATAATTCACTTCATAGACAATGGTGATATTAAATCAAATGGAAATGAGATGCAATAATTAATATCTCATAACATTTCTCTATTTTCAAATGCCTTAACAACAATAATAAACAATACATTTCTCACTTTCACAAATACATTTCTCATTTCACAAAATAATCATGTGTCTTCAACACACCATCACAATTTCTCAACAATGATTCATCATGATCAACCCTTTCAATATGTCCAGCATGTCGTCTTTCACTTTATTTTCTCATTTCATTAATATCAAACATTTTTTACATCATCTATGGCACTCAACAACTTGCCATCTTATAACTCTACACATATATACATTTATCAATGGACTTTAAAAATGGACCTCCATTTTATACATACATCAAGAAATTGCTATTAGCAACTACATCATAAAATCAATACTCATTCATCCTTCAATCACAAGAAAAGAAGAACTTCCATAGGCCCTTCTACTTTTTAAGAAAATCCCCAATTTCTAGGGTTTTTATTAAAAACAAAACTCCATCATTTTCTTATAGGAACTCCATCACACCATTTTCCATGAGTTCAATAGAGGAAAACCTACAAAATAATAGTAAAAGGTTGAAATACAAACTCACATTCAAGACCCTCTTCATTTTGAAATCAAAATCAAAGAAATCAACTCAAAACTTCAAAATCCTTTTTAAATCAACATTAATCTAATAAAACTTGTATATATAACTCAAGAAATCCCTACCTCAAAGCCTGATGAAGAGCAAGATGAGATGAAACCCTAGCTTTGAAAGATGAGAGTGAGCTTTGATTTCTTCAACCCAAATGAAACCCTAGTTCTTGATCTCCAAAATTTAGAGAAAGAAGATGGAGATCTTGACCCAAGAATCACAAAAATCAAAGAGTGTTGGGTGATTGAGGTGTTTTCTAGAGAGAAGGAGGGGAGAAATTAGGTTTAGAATGAGAGAAAAATGAGTTAGAGGTGATATATATTCAGACCAAAACGTTATAAGAAAACAGGGCACGGACTGCCCAGTTGGCCGCTCGTGTTGCCTTCCCCACCGTTCGTGCGGCCACCTTGACCATTCGTGCGGCCCATTTTCTCCGCTTGTGCGCTCTAGGCAGAATCGGATTTTCTGGGTCTAAGCCTCCACCGCTCGAGCGACCTAGCCCACCGCTCGTGTGGCCCAGCCCCGCATGTGCAGCCTAGGGCCCCGCATGTGCGGCCCAAGCCCAACCACCCAAATATTCTGCTTCGCTCCCGGCACTCCAGACTCACCCACGCATCCTCCGGAACAAATGAAATTCAACACTGACAAAAACAAGAACTAGAATTTTAACTTGGGAAACCATCCCGGACATTTCAAATCCAATGAAGGCAAATAGAGGATGAAGCGAAGAAGGAAGAAAGAGAAAGGGAAGGAACCCGGCCATCACACTATTTGGTTTTGCCATATAGATAGCATGTTCCTTTATTCGGTTAGATAAGAAGAAATGAAGCATAAAGAAAGAGTAGAGATCATAAGAGAAGTAGATAAACCATGAAAATTATACTGAAATGTATAATTAAATTATTAAATAAATTAACATATCTAGATCTTTAAGTTCTATACTTAAAATTCTTGAAAAACTAAATAATATTTTTAAAAGAACTTAATTCTATTTATATAATCTTTATTACTTTATGACTTTATATTTTCTTATAATTTTCATAAGAGAATTATTGTTTTAGGGCCACTACTCTACTAGTCAGTGTTATACGTAAGGGTGTTGCGCAGTGCAGCGCGGTCCGGGTGATTTGCGAATAAAATTAGAAATTTAATGACGGATTAGCAGATTGACAGATTGACAAAGTGCGGTTTGAGTAGTTTTGAGTGGATTGGCGGATTGAAAAATATTCTAACTAATTATCAAGCCTTTGCATATTATATAACACTAATTTGCATAATATTTTTCATATATATAATATAAACTAATTTTACATAATATTTTTTCATATATATAACTACTAATTTATAATAAATTTTACATAATTTTTATATATCTTTCTCACACTCATTTTTACTTTGATATTTTATTATAAGTTAATATATATATATATATATATTAACTATAACGGAGCGATTTTGAAGACGGATTATAAATTTTAAAATTTAAATCATGATTAACGGATAAAACGGTACGAATCAATGCAATTTTAACAAATTAGATATTATTTTGTACCTAGTTATACGTAGCAGTTGAAGTGCATGCACAAAGGCACTCTTGCAACAAAACAAACACAAACTGACCTTCACATTCTTGGAGGGCCCTTCTTTTCTTTTTTTGTGGTGATAATTGAAATTCGATCGTAGACAGTCATCAGATTTACTCTACAAGTCCAAAATCGAGATATGTCGCTCAGTGGTGTTTAATTATAATTTATTTGATTGTTTGAGCTTAATTGGCAGAGAAGGTAAAATTTTAGGATGCTGGCTTGAAAAATTTAGGTTGCATTTGATTAGTCTTGGAATTGTAATTCTCTTTTTGGAATTGTGATTTGAGTATAGAATTGTGAGTTGAGTTTTGAAAAAAAAAAATTGTTTGGTTATGAATTTTGAAAAGTGTTTTAAAAGGAATTTTTGAATTTTAAATTTTGAAAAAAGCAAATTGAGTCTATCCGGTCGTCCTTCCAGACGTCCGATCGGTTGACCGGAACAATGCAAATTATTTTATTTTATTTATTTTTTGTAATTGCAACCTATTATTTGAAAAAAAAAAATTATTTGTTTTAGATATTTTTTAAATATAGAAATTATTATTTTTTAGATTTTTATAAAAATAATTCAACAATCTCATCACTAACCATCTTCAACACTATATCATCAAAATAGTTTTGAATTGTGTGTTTGGTTATAAGTTTTAAAATTAATTTTTAAATTGGGTTTTGAGTAATTTGGAGTTGTATGTTTGGTTATGAATTTTAGAAAGTGATTTGAAAATTTTGCTTTTAAAATCATGATTCCAATGGCAAACCAAACACAACCCTAATTTTAAATTTTCTTTGTCACGCATTGAAACAATTTATTCATAAAAATATGGGTAAATTACACTTTGCCCCCCTAAAGTTTCAGTCATTTCTCACTTTGGACTTTTAAGTTTAATTTTTTTCACTTTGGCCTTTCATGTTTGCAATCCTTTCCATTTTGGCTCTTTAAGTTTAATTTTTCTCACTTTGACCTTTCATATTTGCAATCCATTCCACTTTGGCCCTTCATATTTGCAATCCTTTCCATTTTATTCCTAGACTAACTTCCATCCAAAAAAACTAACAGGATCTGCTACATCACTAACATATCAGCTCTATGTGTAATGTAAAAAATTCACTAAAGATGCAAAAAAATAAAAAATAGAAAACAAAAAAATTGAAATTTTTTTTAGTCTTTAGTGATTTTTTTTTTCAAATTTATTCATAAACCTTATTACATTATAGATGCATCTAGATTAGATGCAGCTAAAAAATAAAAATAAATTTAACTAAAAAAAGAAAAAAAAAATTTACCAAAGACAAAAAATGAAAATAACTGACTCAAACACCTGTATTGTCAATTCTGAAATGAAAAATTTACTATCATTTTTTTTCATCTAAATAACAAGGGTTTTAGTAATGGTTTTAGGTGAAGTATTGTATTAGGTGATTGAGGAATATGAGGGGACAAAATAAGTAATAATTAATTAAAGAGTACGGACACGTAATACTTTAGAAATATCCTATAATTTCCCCTCAGTAACGGTTTTGCACATAATTCATATAATGTGATTTAAAATTATTTATTTTATACAATAAAACCTCACATCTTTAATCAATTTAAATTAAATATTAAAATTTTGAAGTATTTTTTTTTTTATGTAGGGAACAGTAGTCCTATTTCATACAATTTAGGCCTATTTTAGACTTAGGGTTTTCCCAACACTCCTTTAATTCATCATTGATCCACCCATTTAAGAAAAAGATATTTGTAAATGGATTGGAATTTCCAGCTAGATGCTGTTGTTAGACCTAAGTAGGCCAACATATGAACCACCTCAATGATATGAAATATTTATTTCTTAAAGGTTTTGGAGATGATTATTTATGCAAAAATTTAAATTAATTGAATAACTGTAATCACATAGTCCTATCAATTTATTTTCAAAATAATGGATAGTCAATTTTTACAATCATTCAAGTCCTTGCATTTTTTTGAAAACAAAATGTAATTCGATATGTAGCTACAATTGTTTAACCAATTTAAATTAGTATAATTATCAACTAATCCCATTAAGGAGACTTAAATACCATTAAGTCATTGATTTTTTATTCAATGATAAATTTATTAGTCTTTCTTATTTTTATAAATAAATTTACAGTGATAAATATATTCGTCAGAACTTTTGAATAAATAAATCTAATTAATAAGACACACTCGTAAGTGAACCATTTAAATTCTTACATAAATAATTTACTTAGAGAAGAGATAAATTATTGAAATCATTGAGGTAGATCTCACCGTTAGTGTACCACGGCCCAACAACAATCTCTCACTCTTCCAAATATAAATTTCATATGAGTTTGGTCAAAACATCAATATAATTATTATGTCTAAACATTGTGGGAAAATGTGAATAATTAGATAATTCAGAAGACAATGGACAATAATTGTGTAATTTATATATTTATTTAAATACAAAATATTTACGATAATGTTATAATTTCATTACCTCAACTGGCTGTGTAATTTTTATGAAATAATTACTAGAGATTTTAAAAACAATATATAAATAATAAATCGTGGTAATTTGGAGTGACAGTATACACTGTCACAACCTTTTACTATACCCGTAACCAAACAGGCACAGTAAAAAAAAAAAAAGTGAGCAGCTCCGTTGTTCTGTGCCACTGTGCTGTGTTATTCGATCGTTCTGTGCTTTCTCATTCTGAAAGCTTCAACAGAACTAGCGTCTTCTTATTCTCTTTGTCCTTTTCATTGTGAGTTTTATCTCTCTATTTTCAATAAAACTCTTCATTTCACCTTTTTTTTTTTTCCTCTAATCTTTGTTTCTCTATAGTGTCTATTTGAAAATGTTGGCGATTGTTCAGAAAAGGTTTATGGTAATGAACATTGATTTTGTATGCGACTACTTTTGTTTAGGTATTTATTTGCTTGAGATTAGTGTTCTTTTTCTCTGTTTTTTGTTTTCAATAGGGAAAGGGAATCAAGCTTCGTGGTTTCTCAACACAACACAGACAACGACATACACGAGGCAATTGAATCTTCCTTGTCACGGCTTTGGTTATTTCCAAGCAATACGTGTGATACTTAAACAATTACAAGTCTTACTTAATGATACTAAGGCCCGTTTGTCAACTATATATTTTAGCTAAAAAGTCAAAAAGTCACTCTAAGTTATTATATCACTCTCTTTATTTTTTCTGTACATCTTTTTGTAAAAAGCTAAAAAATTATTAAAATAACTTGTTCCCAAACGAGGCCTAAGCTAGCCAAACTGACAAACTTGCGAGAAAAACAAGTAAGAAGACAAAGAGAATTTGAAAGAATGCCTTTGTATTCATTTTGAAAAAAACTTATATAACTCTTGGATTATTTGGAGCAAATGAGCTCGTTTCCTTTTATAAGCTCCTTTGGAGCACTCTAGAACACACAAGAAAAGAACTATGGATAAGCTTTTCTGGAAGCTTTCCTTATCTTACAAAAAGGTTCTAGAATCCTCCCTTAAAATATCTATATATACAAACATCTACCTCATTTTAGAAGTAAGTACAAAGGTCTTTTACCACCTCCATTTCTCTAGGAGGTTCTAGAAGCTTTTATTGCTTCCATCCCTCTAATATTCACTCAAATGCCATAAAACCTATTATAGATCCTTCCAATATTCACTTAAATGCTATAAAATCTATTGTAGAGCCTTCCAGGTATATTATATAATTATGTATCATGTTCTCTCATTTTCTCAAGTTTTCCAGGTGCTTCTAGAATGTTGCATTAGCCTCCCTTCCTTAAGACTTCCTCTTGGTAGGCAATTCTGTCTAAATAATTTGGCGAGTCGTGACATCCTGCTATTGCATTTGCCACTAAAGAAGAAGAGGTGGTTTTTTTTTTTTTCTTTTTGTTTTTTGTTTTTTGAACAATGAAATTAGCTATTTCAAATTCATGATATTCGTATGAAATTTTTCAGGCTATGTTCAGTGAAGCCATAGTAGAAGGAACAGCTGAAGGGTCACTAAAGCTACTCGCAAACCTCGGAATGCAAAGGGATTTGAATTTCTGTGGTCCAGCAAGTTTGTGCACTGTGCTTAATGCCCTTCGTGTTGATCCAAAATGAGCTTGGAAAGGTATATTTATATAGATATAGATATATCTACTATTTCGTTAAATCCAATAACCAATGATTTGTTGATGAATGTACACATATGTTTGCCACATATACATCGATATCAGTTTGCTGGTCTATATATATATATAATGAAGAGAAACATATAGCTTTATATTCTGATTTATTGCTTTTTTGTTATTTAGAGCTTGTTTCACTACAAAAATTAAGATTTTAGAGACTAAAATTTAGCAACAAAATTATTTTTTAGAGACCAAATATTTTTGTTACGAAAAGTGCCGTTATTATATTTTTAGCAAAGAAAATTAAGCATTAGTGATGAATTATTATCCTTTTGGTACCAAATTTTTTGTCTTAAAAAATAAACCATTTTGAGACCAAATTATTTTGTCCCTAAAAGTCTATTTATTAGTGACATTTTCAAAATTTTGTCGCTAAAAGCCTTATTTTGACTTTTCGGGACAACCTTTTGACAACTATTCTTATGACGATATAAATTGGTCTCTAAATGTTTTTTGTAACAAAATTTTCACTTTTAGAAATCAAAACATTTGGTTTCTAAAACTCTTATATGTTGTAGTGTTTAGGAATTGATTATTTTAATTAATTTTTTTTATTTTTTCTAAGAAGATATATTAAAAAAAAATAAGAGTTTTGATTTTGATTATTTTAATTAAAAAGTTACCAGCCAAACAATGCCTTAAATTACAATGATTTTGGGACTCACATGTGTTACACCTAACGGTGTGTGTGTGTAAATTAAATGTGTAAATAAAATAAATAACAAAATAAAATAATTCAGAAAATAATTATATAAAATAAATTTCGAATTAAATGCTTACAGAAATTAAAGTCGAGACTTGGGTTAGACACAATCTTCTTAAAGTAGATTTCGCCCTCGCTCCGATGCTTCAAGTTTTAACCAGTGTCTACTTTCCAGGATGCAATGACTAACACTTGAATTTGCAGCATTACAAAATCAAGTTTGGCAAACCAAAATTCTGTTGTGACTCTTTCTCTTTCTTCCTAAAAATTAAATGAAGAATAGATGTAGAAACACAGAGAAGAATAGAAAAAGAAGGACAAAATTTTGAGGAAAAAAATTGATGTTCTGAATTGCTGGAAGGCTGGCTTTTTATAGGAGGAAAGGTGGTTGTTCCAACAGGTGCCAATAGATAGGCAACTATTCGGACAAATTCAAAGCAGGAAAAAAACCTGTTTGAACTGTTTGGACAGATACAGATCTGTCCAGGAAAGAATTCAACAGGTATGAACCTGTTCGGGTAGGTTAGGATTTGTTTGGGTGAAGGAAAAAATTTGGACCAATTTATTTTGAATTTTGAAACCAAAATTAAAAATAAACAAATAAATTACAAATGTTTTTGGCCCAAAAAGATAAGTATTGGACCAGACAAGCCCAATCTCACAACACGCACCCGCACCCAAGCCCAGGCCTAGGCCAGCCCACCCTACCGATCTGACGGACAGTGGCGGTGGCGTGCGCGCGTAGGGTTTTTGTTTTGGGTCTAATGGGTCTAGCCCACTTTACCTATAACCTCACCCTTCCACAAACTTGGGTACTCCTTGGGGGCCATCCCAAGTACCCTAAGCTAGAGTATATAAACCCACATAAATCCATAAGTCTTTCCAATGTGGGACAAGCACACTTCTCAAAAGTGAAGGAAACCCACCTAAAGCCATTTCCACGAACCCAAAAACGTGCGTTGAATTCTCATTCATCTGGAAATGATTTTGAGCAACCAAATACACGGTTTTATTCACTACGCGACATTAAACATGAACCCAATGAAAAATGTTAAAAATAACACTTGGGTCTCACCTTAATTAATGCTCAAAGTTAGCAAAAAATAAGGATTTTTTCAAAGCCATTTTCCAAAAATCTCCCACATGAATGGAATTCACGATAACGAACATGCAACAAGATGCAGACAAAGAAAGAGTACATTAAGAAGATACACCACATCGAGATAGGTAGTTTTTGGTTTTGAACCTCCTCTAGTGAAAGCCTATCGAACTTACTGGCTAATCAGTGGACGCGATAACTTGAACTGTTCAGATGTTTGTGTAAGCCAAGACAATAGACTACACATAATGTATTTGCAGACATAGTTTGGTTCTTACGGTTGTGTTCATTTTGGCCCTGAACGACACCTGGTAATTCATGAGTGCTTTAGAGAATTTATCCTTCTCAATTCTCACAGAACCGGCCCAGTTCACACTTATATAGGTGACTTCTTATTAAGAATATCCTGCTATACCCCACTTGGATGTGCAAGCTATAAAAATCATTAAAAGCAAAGCTTATCCTATTAACGCTGCAAATATCACTTTTCTTATCATAGTAATGGGTAGGAGAAAACCACCTTAGTGATACGTGAAGTCATCTATAATTCGGTTGTCCCTTTGAACCTAGATCTTGGGATCTCTAGTCAACAAGGTCGGGTTGCCATTATGACGACTTTTAAGTAATTGGCTTTAATTCCATTCCCCTCGATAAATGGTACACTTGCTGTCTTACTAGCCCTTTAGTCATTGGATCCACAATATTCTCCTTTGACTTTACATATTCTATGGAAATTATTTCATATGAGAGCAAATGCCTAACGGTATTATGTCTTCGACAAATGTGTTGAGACTTACCGTTATACATATGATTTTGTGCCCGTCCTATTGCTGTTTCATTATCACAGTAAATGCATATAGCTAGCACAGGTTTAGGCCACATTAGAATGTCTTCTAAGAAATTACGAAGTCATTCTGCTTCTTCTCTTGTTTTATCTAATGCAACAAACTCAGATTCTATTGTCGACCTTGCTATGCATGTCTGCTTGGAGGATTTCCAAGAGACTGTAGCACCTCCCAGGGTAAAGACGTATCCACTACTGGATTTTGAGTCCTTAGTATTCGATATCCAATTTGCATCGATGTACCCCTCGAGTACTGCTGGATATTTGGTATAATGTAAGCCATAATTCTAGGCATGTCTTAGATACCTAAGTACCCTAATTATCGCTTTCCAATGATCGGACCTTGGATTACTTGTGTACCTACTCAATTTGCTTACAATATAGGCTATATGTGGCCTAGTGCAATTCATTACGAACATGAAGCTTCCGATTATCCGAGAGTACTCTAACTGTGGTATGCCTGCACTTGTATTTTTTGACAAATAAAGACTAATGTCAACAGGTGTTTTATCAAGACGATCGTCATGCTTTCCAAATTTTTCCAGAATTTTCTCAACATAGTGAGACTGAGATAAAGCATATCCTTCAGATGTTCTAGTAATTTTTATTCCTAGAATTACATCTGCTACTCCCAGATCTTTCATGTCAAACTTTTTGTTCAACATTTTCTTTATGGATCATTATTGCTTCCAATAATGAGCATGTCATCAACATAAAGACAAACCATGACATAGCCTTTGTCTGTGCTTTTAACATAGACACATTTTTCACATTCGTTTATTTTAAAACCATCTGAAAGCGTAGCGTGATCAAAATTTTCATGCCATTGTTTTGAAGCTTGTTTTAATCCATAAAGAGATTTGACAAGTTTACAAACATTTTTCTCTTGGCCAGGAACTTGAAACCCTTCAGGTTGTTCCATGTAGATTTCCTCATATAACTCGCCATTCAAAAAAGCTATTTTAACAATTATTTTATGTATCTCCAGATTATACAAAGTTGCAATCGCAATGAGCATGCGAATAGATGTTATTCTTGTTACTGATGAATAAGTGTCAAAATAATCAAGGCCTTCATTCTGCCTGTATCCCTTAACAACAAGCCTAGCCTTGTATTTATCTATTGAACCATCTGCTTTTATTTTTCTCTTGAATATCTACTTATATCCAAGAGGTTTACATCCTGGCGGAAGATCCACCAATTCCTAAGTATGATTTTGTAGAATTGATTCAATATCACTATTCACAGCCTCTTTCCACAATGAAGCTTCAGGACTTGACATTGCTTCGTTGAAGTTTTGAAGCTCATTTTCTAATAGATATGTTAGAAAATCCAGACCGAATGATTTAGAGATCCTAGCCCTCTTGCTACGTCTAGGTTCATCTGCTTCATTATCATTGTGGTCTTCGCTGCTACCCATAACAGTATCAAAAGTTCTTTTATTTGAACTTTTCTCTTTAGTTTCCTTGCAAGGAAAAATGTGTTCAAAAAACGACACATTCGTTGACTTAATAATAGTGTTTACATGCATATCAGGATTTTTAGATCTATGAACTAAAAATCTATATGCACTACTATTATTTGTATAACCAATGAACACACAATCAACAGTTTTTGGTCCTATCTTAGTCGTTTTGGGACTAGGGACTGCCACCTTGGCCAAACACCTCCACACTTTGAGATAATTGTAGGTAGGTCATCGACCTTTTCATAATTCATAAGGTGTTTGATTGAGTTTCTTGTGAGGTACCCTGTTAAGGATAAAGTTAGTAGATAAAATCGCCTCCCTCCACAAGTTATGAGGTAACCCTGAACTAGTCAACATGACATTCATCATCTCTTTAAGAGTTTGATTCTTTCTCTCAGCAACTCCATTTGACTGAGGAGAATAGGGTGCAGTGGTTTGGTGAATTATACCATGGTCAGAACAAAATTCCTTAAATGGTGCATCATACTCACCACCTCTGTCACTCTTCACTATCTTAATAATTTTGCCAAGTTGATTTTCAACCTCAAGTTTATATTGCTTAAAAGCTTCTAAGGCTTCATTTTTACTTCTCAATAAGTAGACATAGCAATATCAAATGCAATCATCAATAAAAGTAACAAAGTACTTCTTACCTCCTTTAGTTTGAACAAATTTAAAATCACAAATATCTGTGTGCATTAAACTTAGAGATTCAATACTTCTTTCTATTTTATTAAATGATGCCTTAGTGAGTTTTGGCTCAACACAAATCTCACATTTATGATTAGGATCAAATTCTAAGTTTGGTAAACATTCTAAAGCAACAAGTCTACACAAAGAATTAAAATTAACATGTCCTAATCTACCATGCCATAAAAAAGAAGACTCAGCAATATAAATAGAAGATGTGTTCTTATTATTAATAGCCAAATTAGGTACAACAGTATTTACATTGAGCTGAAAAAGCCCATCACTCATATAACCTCATCCCACATACATGCCACTCTTGGAGAGTACAACCTTGTCAGATTCAAAGACTAATTTAAACCCATTCTTGATCAACAATGACCCATAAATCAAATTTTTGCAAATTTTTGGCACATGGAGTACATTGTTGAGCGTGAGTTCTTTCCCCGAGGTCATTTTCAGCACAATCTTTCCTTGTCTTTCCATAATTGAAATAGAGGAGTTTCCCATAAAAAGTTGTTCCCCACTTTCCACCACTTTGTAGGTTGTGAACATCTTCTTATTTGCACAGATATGACGGGTTACTCTAGTATCCACCCACCACTCATTGGGATTGCCCACCAAATTTGCTTCAGAGACTACTGCAGCAAGATTGATGTATGTCACTCCATCGAAAAGATAAAAATTCTCGGTTATGTTGGCTTGTGCTGGCTTTTTTCTTGACCTCCCTCCGTTCTTGCGAATGTGACAATCCTTAGCGCGATGTACATCTTTGTCGCACACAAAACACTTGCCTTTGAACCTCTTGTTGAACCCATTGTTGATTCCTTTGTTGATCTTGCTAGTGGATCCTTTTTTAGGACCATTGCCATCATGCTTCTGCTTTTTGTTGTTGAATTTTGACCCTTGTCCATGTTCCACAACATTTGCTTTAGCTTGTATGACATGGTTTCCTGACTTCTTGTCGAAACCATGGCTGTCCTCCTTAATTCTGAGTCGCACTATCAGTTCTTCCAATTTCATCTCCTTGCACTTATGCTTCAGATAATTCTTGAATTCTTTCCTGGATTGTGGCAATTTTTCAATGATTATCGCTACTTGGAAAGATTCACTGAAAACCATCCCTTCCGCATATATGTCATGGAGAATTAATTGGAGATTTTGAACCTGGCTAATAACTGTCTTGGATTCTATCATTTTAAAATTCAAAAAATGGCCGACTACAAATTTCTTTGTACCGACGTTCTTTGTCTTATACTTATGATCTAGAGATTCCCATAGTTCTTTAGCAGTGCTTTTGACACTATACACATTATACAGTGTATTATCCAACCCATTGAGGATATAATTCCAACACAGAAAATCATCATGCTTCCATGCATCAACTGCGGCAACCACTTGTCGGTCAGTTTTTTCCTCGTTCAGTGCCGGTGCTTTTTCATGAGTGAAGTGAGCCAAATTCAATGTGGTAAGATAAAACATCATCTTTTGTTGCCATCTTTTAAAATAATTTCCATTGAATTTTTCTGGCTTCTCTCCATGATTTACCGGTACTGCTGGAGTCATCACTGGCACAACAGGTGTGGGAGTTTGAGTAATAACAATCTCAATACTGTTTATTTCAGTGGTCATAATTCTGACGAAATAATGATACACCAATCACAAATTCATACACAAAAGAATTTACACACAAAATATACAGAATAATATTTTGTAACAAAATTCCAATGATAAACAGTATATTACTACTATTAAAGAAAGAAATCATTAAACAGTATATTACTACTATTTAAGAAATTAAACAGTATATGTTTACAATTTAATTTCCCAAAACAAAATATTCGTCTGTCTAACACAAAAATAAAAATTCAATAAATCTACTTTAACATTGTTACACCTAGCGGTGTGTGTGTGGAAATTAAATATGTAAATAAAATAAATAACAAAATAAAATAATTTAGAAAATAATTATATAAATTAAATTCCGAATTAAATGCTTACAAAAATTAAAGTCAAGGCTTGTGTTGGACACAATCTCTTTTAAGTAGATTTCTCCCTTGCTTCGGTGCTTCGAGTTTTAACCGGCGTCTACTTCCCAGGATGTAACGACTATCACTTGAATTTGCAGCACTACAAAATAAAGTTTGGGGAACCAAAACTCTGTTGTGACCCTTTTTCTTTCTTCCTAAAAAATAAATACAAAATAGATATAGAAATATATAGAAAAACAGAAGGAGAATGACGAAATTCTGAGGGAAAAAATTGATGTTCTGAATTGGTGGAAGGCTGGCTTTTTATAGGAGGAAAGGTGGCTGTTCGAATAGGTGCCAACAGATAGGCAACTGTTCGCACAGATTCAAAATAGGAAAAAAAACCTGTTTGAACTGTTTGGACAGATATAGATCTGTCTGGGAAAGAATTCAACAGGTATGACCTTGTTCGAGTGGGTTAGGATCTGTTTGGGTTAAGGAAAAAAATTTGGATCAATTTATTTTGAATTTTGAAACCAAAATTAAAAATAAATAAATAAATTACAAATGTTTTTGGCCCAAAAAGATAAGTATTTGGCCGGACAAGCTCATACTACGCATCCATGCCTAAGCCCAGACTTAGGCCAACCCGTCCGCCGGACCGGCGGTGGCGGCGCGCGCGGTTTTTTGTTTTGGGTCCAATGGGTCTAGCCCACTTTATTCACCCCTTGGGGCCATCTCAAGTACCTCAAGCTAGAGTATATAAACCCACATAAATCCATAAGCCTTTCCAATGTGAGATAAGCACATTTCACAAATGTGAAAGAAACCCATCTAAAGCCATTTCCACGAACCCGAAAACACGCGTTGAATTCTCATTCATCCGGAAATGGTTTTGAGCAACCAAATACACTGTTTTATTCACTACGTGACATTAAACTTGAACCCAATGAAAAATGTAAAAAATAACGCTTGGGTCCCACCTTAATTAATGCTCAAAGTTAGCAAAAAGTAAGAAGAGAGAGAGAGAGAGAGGGTTTTGGAGGTTCTTTTATTAGATTCAAGTTAACTTGAGAGAATAATTTGGGTTTCATGGACTAATTTTGGGATTGATTTTAATTATTTGGAAAGTTATCTTTTAAGATTTGTTAAGTAGGATATTTATGAAAAAATTTAAGATGGTCAGATATCGGTAACAAAATGGACAATAAATATAATTTTCAAAATAACCATTTATTTTTTGTAACAAAAATTCAATTCAAACATATTGTTACCCATTTCCAATTCTTTTAATTTTTTATATGAATATTCTAATCAACAAATCATAAAAAAATGAATAATTTAAATTACCGAAATCGATTTCAAAATAAATTTATCAAACTTAAATTACTCTCTCAAATTAGATAGCCAATTTGTGAGAATTCAAAGCCATCAATTTTCAATGAGTTTCTTGGTCTTTGACTTTGATTCACCTTCTTTTAGAGTAAAGTTAGTTATCATTGATGACTCAAAAAAGTATATTTGCTGAAATTTTTATTTAAGAATAATTTTTTGGCTTTAGCTAAGGTCCTGTTTAGAATGTCCTGAACCGATATTGAGTATTTCATCAACCTAAAGTGATTCAAACTAGGAGTGTTCAAAAGATCCTAAAAGTGAAGGAACTCGACTTAATTTTTATAGATTGGGTCAGTTTAGTTAGTCTTGTTATAGTATGGGTCAATTATGTGTCTAAGGTTGTAAGGTCATGCTTAATTGCCTCAATATTTAGTGGAATTGAGAGTGAAGAAAATATGTGAGGTTTTTAGTAGATTATTAGTCTAGCATTCAATCCATTGAGGCTGGATTGGTTTTTCAATTAGGGGTTCGTTTAGGAAGTGTTTCTTAGTGATTTTTTGGATTTTGATTAAAATATGAGATAAAAATATAAAAGGTGTTTGAGATTAACTTTTTCAATTTTTATGAAAAAAATGTGCAAACGGTAAAAAACATGGAAGGGTATCTTATTGTTGATTTGTCCTAAAACAATGTTTTGATTTATGTTGGTTTCGTTTGCGAAGTGGGTTAGTGTAGACACCCCATTTTTTACCGTCCATAAGACCTGGACGCGACTGATGGTTTACATAGTGGAGAAAGGTGTGCAGGGCAAAGGTTCAATTTCTTCGGCAAAGAGAGAGTCAAATCTCAACTTCATACCCCTGTTCTAGACCAAAACAATCTTGATCAAAATATTTTAGACTTAAAACCCTCTCTTTCAAAACATTTTGAAAATAAAGTTTTTACGATGTTCCGAGGCTCGTATTTTGTCAAATGTTGTGCTTTTCGGTAAACCGAGCAAGGACAAAGTGGAAATGAATGAAAGAGAGGTGAAATCTTTGAAAAATCTTTCAAAACACCTTACTTAGGGGTTTGGAGTTGAAGAAAAGAGGAGAAGAGGGAAGAAATCCAGTTGGGGGAGAAAATGGGCATGAACCGTTAAGAGAGAGTCGAGCAGCCCTCGCCGAATCGGGCCTATTCATTTGGATACTTGAAATCAAGCTATGAAGCCACCACCATTGAAAATATTACTCCCGGGGCTTCATTTTTCACTCAAGAATCTCCTAAATTCAATTCTGGATGGAGGAGATATGGTTGATTGAAGTAGGGCATCACTCCGGTTGGACTGAAATCTGCGCGGCTTCACGGAAACTGGCATAACTTTTTCCACAGGAGGAATTCTGATGCAAGGTTTGTGCCATTGGAAAGCTAACTTCCGGGGCTTCAATTTGGACACTTGAATGGCCACCTTTAGACTTTCCTAGCACCCACCGGCCAGTTTTCTTCCCGATAGCCCATTTTTTGTCCTGAAAAGTAGCTAGCCGGCCAGAAAATCTAGCTGGCCGGCCACCCTTTTTGTGAAATGACCTTTTTTCCCATTTAAGCTAGCCGGCTGTGCCCCCCTCCCCAAGTGTGTCCTAGATATGAATTTTGTTTTGGACTTCACTCATGTCCGGAGGTTTAGCCATTTTGGGGGGAAACTTGACTAGTTTTCCCCCCCTTTTTTCCCCTCCATTTTTCCACCAATTTTGCTTATATAACAGCAGCTCCCAGCTGTGTTTTAGGGTTAGAAAAAATCCTTGGAGAGCTCTTGTGTTGTATCTCTCTCCCTCTCTATATTAACCCATTTTCTTCATCACCACCAAGCACCACCACCACTACTCCATTTACAACATCTTGGGAGGCTTTCCAGCAGCTAAGAGGCAGAAAATTTGGTCCTAGAAGCAGCCAAGGTTTTGGTCTACAAGGGTAAGCACTCATTTTCCCTTTTGAGCTCAATTTTTGTATCATTTTTCTACCCTCTTTGCTTGCTGTTTTGGGCTCCGACCCCAACTGTAACTAGACTTATTTTAAGCCATTCTTCATGTTTGTTTAAGAGATCAACCCTGTTTGAGCCTCCCATTTGGTACTTGCTTCAATACCCTCTTGTATGCCATTATTTTGCATAGTATTTCTAGCCTATGTGTGATCTGTTTTTGAGCATGATATAAACTGTAAGTTGGCTTATTTGAGCCCCTCTACAACATTTTAGAAGGGCTCAACACTGTTGGGGGCCTCCATGTTGTACTTACCATTATACCCCTCTTTGGCCCCCATTTTTGCATGCTTTGTTGGCTTGTCTTGCTTCTGTTTTTAGGCCATCATCAGAACTGAAAATGGCCATATTTTGACCTTCTTTGCATATCTCATTAAGGGTCTTTGGCTGTTTGATGTATATTTGGCCTACTTCATGTTATACCCCTCTTTGCCCCCCCCATTTTTGCATGCTTTTTTAGGCTTATCTAGCTTCTGTTTTCGGCCGTGATCAGAACTGAAAATGGCCATATTTTGACCTTCTTGGAATATCTCATTAAGGGTCTTTGGCTGTTTGGTGAATGCTTTGTATACCTCATGTTATAGCCTCTTGTTGGCTTTAATCTTGCATTGCATTTTGAGCATGTTTGCATATTGATTTGAGGCCTGTCATAAACTGCAAATGTTCATATTTTTAGTCCCTCTTCAGTGTTGTAGAAGGGTATTTTTCTATTTGGGCTTTTCATCTACCACTTGCTTCATAGCCTCCCTTGCGGAGCCATTTTTGTATGCCATTTTAGCCCTACTTGTGCTTGCTGTTTGGCCATGTTTTGAACTGTGAAAACGTGAGTTTTGGGGCTGCCTTGCTTCTTCTTTTTCATGTCATGTATCAATTATGCATGTATTGTATAGCTGTAAGCCATTTCGTGCACTTATCTTCGCATTTCGGGAGCATTTCATGCATCGGGTATTATTTCGCCTCATTTTCGGGGCTGTTTTGCCCCTCATTTTGCCACTGATTTTTGCATATTTGCATATCATATTCCATGTCTTTGTCATGTCTCATTAGAGTGGCATTTCGGTGCCTGACGGTCCATTCTCAGTTTGCGTGCCCACGGGCACGCACTTCGAGGCATCTTGTTTTCATCTGATGGCCTCCTATGTGAGTGTGGCTGAGGCTCTCTCATATTGGTGTAAGCCCATTATTGCATTGCGTATGCCATTTCATCCATAGCATTGTGTATGCCCGGTTGTGTATTTCCTCGTGCAGCGTGTATGCCATTCCATGACATTGTGTATGTTAGGATTGCATATTAGCTGCATTTCATGCATATCATGCATATTGCATCGTATTCGGAATAGGAGTTAGCTCGGGCATGGGAAACGAGGCATGTTTCGTACTCCGAGCGACAGAACGGGTCTCAATTCCCAAGTCACCGACACTCCGGATTATCCATGATGGAGTTAGGTTTTGTTATAGCATTCATATGCATTCATCCTATATTGAGTTGTGCAATTCGGCTCCTCGGCCATCATGCATCGATATGCATGATTGGTGGCCCAAGGATCGAGGCATGCATATATTTGCGAAATACATTGCTATGCCCCTTTCCTGCTCTCTGTTGTAGCAAAATGAAGAATCAGCAACTTTTCGGGACTTGGCACGCATTTCAAGAAACATTGCAAACCGAGGCTAATTGGGGCATCCCAGTGGATTTCCGCGCAAAGCATCCCAAACATGCATCATTTCATTATCCGGAGCGGAGTCAAGGCAGTTCCTGGCTTGCATGCTAGTTTACAGTTTTTCTTAGTTAATTTGTTAATTAACTAGGAATTTGTATATTATTTGGACTGTAATATTTTGGACTGTATTATTCTTTCATTCGGGACTGTATTATTTATTCGGACCCTCTGTGCAACGGCATAATTGTAATAAGTGTGGGTGAGTGTGATGTATATCTTCCAACCCCACGTCTTTCTTCCCTTTTATTTACCCGCTTATGATGGTTAGATATAGGGCATATTTCAATTAGCATACAGTATGACAGCATGTTTGCATCATTCATCTGTTTTGCACGCACCGGGCTCGGCGCATCATACAAACTGCATTTGTATTTCAATTCCAAATTGAATACTCGATAGCTGTAGCATTTCATATGCCATGTTTAGAATAGCCGAGCCTGCTATAGTTTGCATCTTTGCATGTGTTGCATTAGGCAATTCTATGTATCTAGGATCATGCATGATTTCTAATGAGCTTCTATTTTGGCTTGGAGTACTCGGTGAGTTTTATGCTTTAGCATCCTTGCATGCGTGTGAGTGACTGCCATGAATAGCATGCTTACCATGAGGCTAAATGCTTATGTGATATAACTGCCTTGAATGCCTGTGGGTGGAGGTTGAGTTACTTAGATTGGGACAATTCATCAAATGTTTGTTTTAAGCCCACTAGATAGTAGCAAAATCATGTTTTTCTAAGCCCACCCGAGGGTGGCAAATCCATGTCTTAGCCTACCTGCGGGTAGCACCATCAAACCATTTCTCAAACAAACAAACATGAAATGTTTTGTTCCAATTCAGGCGACCCAGTCTATACTTGTATGTTGTACGCATCACATAGTAACCTAGGCTAATAATCGGAATAAGAACGCACAATGTCTTCAAAAACAGATATCATGATTAGTAGAGGCCGGTCTTTGACCGGGCGAGCGGGGGTGCTCACGAAGTGACCTTCCCCAATCGTACCCAAGTTCCCGAGCCGAGGCAACTTTGGTGATGACGGACACGTGGCCTTTTGGCACCGAGTCAGGGTTTCCTAAATTTCCCATAAAAAACATTTAGGTGGCGACTTTGTATCTGGCAAAGCAGTCCATGTTTGGCACGTCTTTCAAAAATCTGTTTTAAAAATCGATTTGCCGGATTTGGACTCTTTGGTTCAAGATTAAGAACCGTGACATTTGAGTCCTTGAACTGTAGTGACCCCAATATGAACGAAACGGGACTTAACCCTCCTGGGGCGTTCGGGGACGTCTACAGTTTCTGGCGACTCTGCTGGAGATTTAGAGAACTTGACTCGAACTCGTAATATCTGGTTTTGACTACATTTGTGTGTTTCTTTGCATTGCATTTGCATTGGTGCGCCTAGGACACCGTGTTTGCCATATGCCATTCCCGAACGATTTGCCGGAGGCTTGTCTTGTCAAGTCATGTCCGTAAGGCTGATCGGCTCTGGGCTCTGACAGCATGGGAACACAAACCCCGGTTTTACCGGGGCACCCTTTTTGACCATTCGACCCAGTGCATATTCGGATCCATAGTGACCATTCCAAACTAAGACAGGTTGCTTACCCGTTTATAGGTTGTTTGAAATCGCTGCGTGCGTAGTGAAACCCTAGTTCCTAACAAAATAGGACAGGGAAACCCTACCCCAACATAGGGGTGTTTTGGCTCTCACTTATCTGTTATGTGCTTTTAGAGTGCGTCTCTACAGGAATGCATGTATCAGTTTGCAAGTGTGAGCACCAGGCCTGCGGGCATCAATATCAGTGTTTGAGAATTAGTTTTACCTGAGGGTATCAGTTTACAGGCAGAATTTTGGACAGAATTCAGTAGAGAGCACACACGTTCAGCTTTGCTCATATTGGTTATGGTGAAGTCAGGCTAAGATGCTGCATGTTTTCTCTTTTGCTAGGTAGTCTGGAAACCATAGCTTCAGAGGGCTCCAATATCCCCCGGGTACACCGAACTTGTGTTGATAGACTTTGTCGGGTCAGAGATTCAGTTCAAGGGCAATCAGTGGCAGGGTAAAAGGGCCAGTCAGGCACAAATCACCAGTTCAGCAGTTACCAGATCAGGGGCCCTTATCCACCCCACCAGTGAACAGTCAGGCTGAGGTCTTAGTTTCTACTGCAGGGATATATACCAGTCAGTTAGATGGATCAACAGAATACGTCAGGGGTGGAGGCAATGATGCGTCAAATGCAGGAAACTATGAAACTCATGCAGCAAGATGCTGTCCGCCAAGCGGAATTCTCCAAGCAGCAGGCTGCAATCATGGCTCAGCAGGCCGAGCTCATCATCAGGCTGCAACAGCAAAGCGGCGCGTCCGCTTCACACCAAGTTCCTTCCCCAGCAGGAGCTCTAGCACCTGGGGAGACGCCAAATGCCCAGGAAGGTACAGACATTCCAGTAGGGCCGGCTCCGCCCCCAATTTTACCCCAACTATCCAAAACACCTACCAATCTACCGGATTCTCCCTTCGAGTTCGAGGTCGACCCCACAGCGTTGAAGTTGAGCAAGCTTGAAAAGTTGTTCAAGAAATCCCAGGGGGTAAAGTCCATCCCGGACATTGAGGACGGGTACACCGACGCAGCTGTGACACTGCCGGACAGGTTCAAGATGTCTCACATCGACCATTTTGACGGGTCAGGAGATCCCATGGTCCACCTGAGTTTGTTTTCAGATGTTCTGCGCCCAATGGGCTTGACAAGATTACAGAAGTTTTCCCTTTTTGGCAGGACCCTGTCGGGTATTGCGGCCATCTGGTACGCAAAATTGGAGGATTCAGTGAAACGAAGCTGGGAGGAGATGGCCGAGGCCTTCGTCGCACAATATTCATACAATACCCAAATCGAGATTACGACCCGTGATCTTGAGACGACGAGGCAGGAGCCTAAGGAGAGCTTCTCAGAATTCGTGGCCCGCTGGAGGGCCAAAGCCTCAATGATGACCATTAGGCCAACGGATAATGATCAAATACGGATGGTTGTGCGCAACCTCCAGCCCAAACTAATGCAGAAAATGATCGTGCTCCCCTTCCTTACCTTTTCAGATTTGCATGAGATGGGAGTACAGATCGAGGATGCTATGAAGCAGGGCCTCATTGACCAGGAGAAGGAGCAGCCCAGGAGGGCGTTTACCCGCAGTTCGAATGCGACCACCAGCGGTGACGCAGCTGCAAGATCTTCCGAAGTGGGCATGGTCGCCACCACCACACCAAGAGCAGCCACCCCTTTTGTTGGTGCATCCACTTCAAACCCCCGAACTTCAGACTATCTACCCCGAGGCAAGAGGGTTTTCACCCCACTCTATATGTCTTTGTCTAAAGCCCTGGGGGTCCTACTCAGGAAAGGACATCTGAAACCGTTAGAGCAACGGCCTCTACCCGATCCTCTCCCTCCAAAGCATGACCCGACTAAGTATTGTGCTTTCCATCAACAAACCGGTCATGACACCGACAGTTGCGTCCGTCTCCGCCACGAGATACAAAATTTGATTGACAACGGGGTCATCCCTGCACCAGGTCCTGCAAAGTCTATCGGCACTTGATCAGTGAACTTGTGGGAGATAATGTGATGTGATAGAGGGATGAACCAGCCGCGGGTGGCGCTCGATTAACTCCAGACGTGGGAATGGCACGCACCGTTTTGAGCAATGTACAAGTGCTATTAATTTTGCATTTTGACTTGGGTATTGGGTCAGTCTTTTGTTTTGTTTTGAGTCTGTCTTTTTGTTTTGAGTCAGTCTCTTTTGTTTTGGGTCTGTCTTGTTATATCGAGTCAGTCCTGTTGTATAGGAGTCGGGTGATTCCGGGGGTGTTATCTTGGACATCACCATTTTGTTTTGCGTTTGTCTTTTCATTTTGTCTTGAGTCTGTTTCTGCCAGGGAGCCAGTTTTGCCAACAGATTTTGAATGAAACAGCAATGATTTCCACGCTCTCGCATTTACTTCTGCCGTGTGCTAGTTGTGCCGGGATTTGCATGAAATAGCAGTGCATTCCACCTGCTCTCTTATGCCTTGAAGTCATTGTATTGACTTAAGTTTTTCAAAACCTTTTTGAACACTGCGGTGGTGAAAACAAAGAGGGAAGAATTCCTCGGGATTTGCAAAAATTTGATCAATTGAGAGAAAGAGTGGCGTGCTAAGCCCTTAATGATTGAGATCATGCTTGTTAATGTGAGTACTGAGAAGGACCCTAGCTTTGATCCAGACTGGTCCTACACTGTCTTCAACGCGAGCGATTTGTCGCTTTCTTAAAAACTTTCAAAAAAAAATATTTTGCGCGGTCCTGCGAAGACATGTGTGGAATCGCTCTTGAGATTGTGCAGCTTAGGATCACTCTCGCCCTCGAGACTCAACCCCTTTGCTTTCAAACCTTGAACTTGGATTTAGAATGTTCAACGGTCAACCACAATGTGAGGCCTGTGTGGCCAGATTTGAAGCAGCCCTCGAACAAGAGGCACCAAAGTCAGATCAAGAAGGTCAGACCTCGTCAAAAGAAGCTTGCAAAGCTAGATCAGAAGCACCCCTCGAACTAGGGGCAAAAAATGTCCGATGTGCTCGAAGAGCCAAAGGTGGATCTTTCTGCTAATCAATACAACAGCCACTCTCTTGGGTACAGAGGGCTCCAATCTCAAAACCATTTGGCATGGACTTGTTACACTTTTACCCTTTAAGAGGCTCGCTGGGCCGAAAACCCGGAAGGGCGACCCAGGCAAAAGTTAGAGCGAAGAAAAGAATGAAGAAAAAGAAAAAAGAGAAAAAATGCAAAGATACAAAAAGAAGAAAAAGAACAAAAAAAAAATGTGCAAAGAATTAAAAAAAACAAAAAAAAACAAAAAAAACAAAAAAAAAAAAGATAAAAAGATTAAAAAAAAAAAAGAAGAAAAGAATTGTGAAAAGAAAAGAAGAACAAAGCTCGCAAGGTCGAAAACCCGCGACGGGCGCCTTGGCAAAAGTTAGAGCCTACAAAGGAGAGGTTAATACCCGAGTGTACCTTAACCCCCGAACTACGTAAGGCTTGATTCCCATCTTTGGGATACGTAGGCAACTTCATTCTAAAGTCCAGCCGTAAAATAATTCAAATTCGATTGTGTCCATGCGATGGTTCTGGTCATCTTTGTCTTCTCTGTATCTGAGGATTTGGTTGTGTTCGTCGCTCTGAGGACTGACTACAATGCGCTACAGTACCATTCAAACAAGGGGCAACTCTTCGTTGCCATTCAATGTGCTGCGGCGCCATTCAAACAAGGGGCAACTTTCCGTTGCCATTCAATGCGCCGCGGTGCCGTTCAAACAAGGGGCAACTTTCCGTTGCCATGCAGTGTCCTTCAGACAAGGGGCAGTTTTCCATTGCTATGAGTCCGAGGTTGTGCATCTCAAGAGTAGGTTCTGTGCTCGTTGAGCAGTGGTCGTTTGCAGAAATAGTTTTTGAGAATTTTTACTGAGGTTGACTAATTTTCTCTAAAATTGTTCCGTCTTTTCCAAAAACTGGACCATTTCTTGGACCCAAAAAAGGAAAATTTTCAGTGCTCATAGCCTGACTTGCATGATTTCAAATCAAAAATCGAACAAGCATGTTAATCTAACTCTCATTTTGGTCAAAATTGTTTTAGTAGAAAGCCAAAAACAAAAAAATGGTCAAAATGATGAACTAGGGGCACAGTTGAGTCAGGTTTTTTGTCTTTTCCCTTTATCAACGCGCTTGCCAAGAAGGGCACTCTACCTGCCGGAAAAGGGCACCACTGAAGCTAACCGCAAAAGGGCTGAAAGCTCTCTCATCCTCCAAGCAATAAGCTATCAAGCCAAGTGCGAAGCACGAACTGGAATGGATCAAGATATTCCACTCCCTCATCTGGACAGATCTGATCACGTCCAAACTCCCCAGCAGAGCATCGTCAACCGATCAGCTGCAGATTTGCTACATACCCATTTGTAGCACAACCCCTCTGTGGGAGGAATTCACTAGCTGCGTGCAGAAGAAGAAGAAGAATCTCGCGGAATGTTAGGGGCAAGAGCCCACAACTTTCTGTTTACCCATCAACCACCCAGGGGAGGGATAAAAAATGAGAGATTGAAGAATAGAGAGATGTACGATGTGAGAAAAAGTGAGCAAAAGGGTTTTGAGAGAAAAATCGAGCCTGAGGGCCGAGTGATGTGAGAATCACAAATAAGAAAGGGTGGGAAACACTACCCGGTGAAACAGGCTCCCTGTGCACGTCTGAGTGTCGTGTCTTTTTGTTTTGTTTCGATTCTTGTTTTGAGTCATTTCGAGTGTTACTCGATGTGTCTAGGTTGTGTGCCTTTTATTTCCTTGTTGAGTCGTTTTGTTGTGTTCAGTCGTAGGCTCAGTACCTGGTCAAAAACTCATCTCTCAATTTCAAAAAGATTCATTTTGTGCTCAAGAGTGCTGTGCCGTTCTCCACATTTGTGCAAAACAAGATTTGTTCTTTCACAAAGTCGCGGGGTCCACCCCCGATAAGTGTAAACAGTAAAACCAGGACCTATCTGAAGCTATGTGGGTTCCAGACTGCAAAGCAAAAGAAAATAGGGAAAATCGCAGCATCTGAGCGTGTTTCACCTTCAGCAAATTCCGTGATTGTATTCCGGATGTACCTCTTCAGACCTTGTCAGTGTTCCGAAGAATGAGCGTGCCTCTATTCCAGGTGTAAGCCTGTTTCAAGTCAGAATGGCAATTAAAGCAGTAGCAAATGTTATCTTTCTCTAATACGAGCAGGGTGCGCCCGTTTTTGAGCTGAATACATTGTGATCCCTCCGAGAGGTAAATCGGAGGTTGTGTTTGAATTGGTCTTGTTAAGGCTTGTATTTCCTTAGTCAGCATTTTGTTTCAAATATGCGTTGTGACGCACATTCCACTTGCATTGTTATGCACCCTTCCACCCGCATTGTTATGCACTTCTCATACTTGCATTGTGATGCACATTCCAATTGCATTGTTATGCACCTACTTCACTAGCATTGTTATGCTCATTCGTTACATCTATCTAGCATTGTTATGCTCATTCGTTACATCCATCTTGCATTGTTATGCACCTTTTCACTTGCAATTGTCATTCTTTCTCCTCGCGCGTGCGACGGGTTAGACCCTCTTCGGTTAAAAGTGTTCGGAATACGTTTCAACACTTACACCATTCTGAAACACTGGGATGTGTCCCTATGTTTCTCCACATTCGGTTAAAAGCGTTCGGAATACGTTCCAATGCTTACACCATTCTGAAACACCGGGATACGTCCCTATGTTTCTCCCTCTTCCGTTAAAAGTGTTCGGAATACGTTCCAATGCTTACACCATTCTGAAACACCGGGATACGTCCCTATGTTTCTCCCTCTTCGGTTAAAAGTGTTCGGAATATGTTCCAACGCTTACACCACTCTGAAACACCGGGATACGTTCGCCTAACATTGTCGTCTTCCTTCCTCTTTGTCATTATCATCGCTTTTCCTACATCCTTCATCCTTCATCTGCCATTACCATCGTTCTTCTTCAATCATCAATCCACCATCTTCAACGTTGAACTTCACCAATGGCTTCAAACTTAGTTGTTTTCAATGCTGATGTGACAACCCTCACCACTGATTACTGCTAAACTGTGACTGAACATGATAAGTAACTGATTAGACTGAAATTTTGAACTGATTGCCTGAGTGTATTGGTTTAAATGCATCTCTATCTGTTTGCCATAAATTGATCTGTTCATATTTTAAGTTTCGAACTGTAAATTGAAGGCCTAATTGGCGGCCGAATCCAAAATTGATTAGTGTTATGTGTTAATTAGAATTTATGTGATTTTATGGTAGATTTAATTGAAATTTGATTTGGAATGATTAAATTGGATTAAATAATGTTAAATTACATTAGTCTGGCTTTATTACCAAATTGCCATTTAGTGGACAATCCTAGACCATTCTTTTTCTACTTCCCTCATGTTTGATATGCCATTCATTTCCTCTAGAGACCAAAAACGTGAGAGAAAGCTAGAGAGTTGGAAGTAAGCTTGAGTTCATCAAAATTTGTTGGAGAACTGGAAGGATTGAAGGAAATTTGCATATTTGAGCTTCCATACCTAGAATTGAAGACCTAAGGTAGGGAATCATCTTCTTGAACTTGAATTCTAGTTGTATCTTGCATGGTCTATGAGCCATTAGTGATCTAAGTCTAGAATTGGTTTTAAATTGTTGAATTGAAGCTTGAATCATGCATGCATGTACACATTGGTGAGTTTTGAGGTTGTTTTCATGGAAATTCTTACATGCATGTCTACACTCTAGTTGTAGCTCATGAATTCATCATGTTTTTGGAAGTTTTGACTCATTTGATCAAGTATTTGAAGCTTTGATTTCAATTGAACACTTGCATGTTACATATACATTATGTTCATGAAGTTTTGTTTGGATTTGTGTTTAATTGAACTACCTTTGGGCTTTGATTTTGCAAATTGATTTTTGAAACATGTCATATTATGAGTTTTAAAGTATTTTCCAGAAAATTGGCCCAACAGAATCGAATTTGATGCTTTAAATGTTGAATTTGAGCTTGGAGGTTCAATATGGAAATTCTAGATTTTGGACCCACGCTCGAGCGTAAGACTTCACGCTCGAGCGTACACTCTTAGTACATGCATCCCGCTCGAGTAGGGAAAGTAACGCTCGAGCGTGAAATGCGTGTATCCAGTACTTTTCATATGTTTACAGTCCGCTCGAGCAAGGGAATGCACGCTCGAGCAAGGACTTGTGTCTCACGCTCGAGCGGAGGTCGAGTGCCCATCGAGCGTGAATTGCATGCATCCAGTACTTTTGCTGGAGTTTACAGTCCGCTCGAGCGAAGGAAGTCACACTCGAGCAGAGATCCTTTGTCTGCATGTCCGCTCGAGCGTAGAAAGCTATGCTCGAGCGAGAGCCCTGTTTTCTGAAAATTTTGAAAAGTGTTTTAAAGTGCATCTTTGCATCCTCTTTCCATCCTAGGCATTCCTAGGCCATGTTTAAGGCATCTCAATGAGGATATTGATGTAGAACCACACTGAGTCAAGATAGGGACTAAGTTGTTGATTCCCAAACGTGTAACTTAGTGTGTGTTCATTCTATAACTGTGTAGGGTTGGCATCCGAAGACGCGCTTTAGCTGCTTTAGCCCAGTGCTCTGTGAGTAACAATGTTGTAAAGATATGTTCAATCATGAATATTTTCTGAATGATCTACTGTACTGCTTTCTGAAATGATATTTCTTATTGAATGAATGTTTGTCCTATTTATGAACTGAATTCGTGGCATCCTGTAACAACGCCCGCGGGGGACCTCGCTACAGTTCGGACTCGATTTTGTTGCGGTTCTAAATCTGAACCAAAGAGTCCAACTCTGGCAAATCGTTTTGAAGAAAAACAGATTTTTTTTTGAAAGAAGTGCCAAACATGGACTGCTTTGCCAGATAACAGAGTCGCCATCTAAATATTTTTTAAAATGGGAAATTTAGGAAACCCTGACTCGGTGCCAAAGGCCACGTGTCCGTCATCACCAAAGTTGGCTCGGGAACTTGGGTACGATTGGGGAAGGTCACATCGTGAGCACCCCCGCTCGCCCGGTCAAAGACCGGCCTCTACTAACCATGATATCTGTTTTTGAAAACATTGTGAGTTCTTATTCCGGTTATTAGCCTAGGTTACTACGTGATGCGCACAGCAAACAAGTATAGACTGGGCCGTCTGAATTGGAACAAAACATTTCATGTTTGTTTGTTTGAAAACGGTGTGATGGTGCTACCCGGAGGTAGGCTAAAATGCGGATTTGCCACCATCAGGTGGGCTTAGAAAACATGATTTTGCCACTATCTAGTGGGCTTAAAACAAACAATCAGTGATTTGTCCCAATTCAGATAACTCAACCTCCACCCACAGGCATTCAAGGCAGTTATATCACATAAGCAGTTAGCCTCATGGTAAGCATGCTATCATGGCAACACTCACACGCATGCAAGGATGCTAAAGCATGAAACTTACCTAGTACTCCAAGCCAAAACAAAAGCTGATTAGAAATCATGCATGATCCTAAAATATACAGAATGCCTAATGCAACACATACAAAAATGCAAACTATAGTAGGCTCGGCTATTCTAAATATGGCATGTGAGATGCTACAGCTAACATGTATTCAATTCGGAATTGAAAATACAATGCAGTTTGTATGATGCGCCGAGCCCGGTGCGTGCAAAACAGATGAATGAATGCAAACATGCTATCATATTGTATGCTAATTGAAATATGCCCTATATCTAACCATCCAAAGCGGATAAATAAAAGGGAGAAAGACGTGGGGTTGGAAGACATACATCACACTCACCCACCCTTATTACAATTTTGCCCTCGCGCAGAGGGTCCGAATAAATAATAATACAGTCCGAAATAAAAGAATAATACAGTCCGAAATATACAAATAAAGTACAAATTCCTAATTAATTAACAATTAACTAAGAAAGCAGTAAACTGGCATGCAAGCCAGGGGCTGCCTTGCTTCTGATGAATAGTGTATGCTGGACTGCCTCGGGCGGAAATCCATTGGGATGCCCCAATTAGCCTCTGTTTGCAGTATTTCTCGAAATGCGCGCCGGACTCTGAAAAGTTGTTGGTCCTCGATTTTGCTGTAACAGAGAGCAGGAAAAGGGCATAGCAATGTATTTCACAAATATATGCATGCCTCGATCCTCGTGCCACCAATCACGCACATCGATGCATGATGGCCGAGGAGCCGAATTGCACAACTCAATATAGGATGAATGCACATAAATGCTACAGCAAAAAACCTAACTCCATCACGGGTAATCTGGAGTGTCGGTGACTTGGGAATTGAGACCCGTTCCGTCACTCAGAGTACGGAACGCGCCTCGTTTCCCGTGCAATATGCATGATATGCATGAAATGTAGCTGATATGTGATATAGCATGCACAATGTTATGGGAATGAGATGCCTCGAAGTGCGTGCGCTCAGGCACGCAAATCGAGAAAATGCATGAATGCAATCTAAGATACAACCTAGTATGCACTGTGCTGTGAAAATGAGATGAAAATGAAACGCCTCGAAAAGCGTGCGCGCGGGCACGCAAACCGAGGCGATGACATGAAATGCAAAGCGGATAAAACAGAGTGCCTCGAAATGCGTGCACACGGGCACGCAAACCGAGGCGATGATATGAAGTGTAAATCGGATAAAACCAAAGTGCCTCGAAACGCGTGCACACGGGTACGCAAATCGAGGCGATGATAAAATAGAAATCGGGTAAAACCGAAGTGCCTCGAAATGCGTGCCCACAGGCACGCCAACCGAGGCGATGATGAGAAATGCAAATCGGATAAAACCAAAGTGCCTCGAAATGCGTGCACACGGGCACGCAAACCGAGGCGATGATAAAATAGAAATCAGGTAAAACCGAAGTGCCTCGAAATGCGTGCCCACAGGCACGCCAACCGAGGCGATGATGAGAAATGCAAATCGGATAAAACCGAAGTGCCTCGAAATGCGTGCACACGGACACGTAAACTGAGGCGATGATGTACGATGCAAAATCGGATAAAATCGAAGTGTCTCGAAATGCGTGCACACGGGCACGCAAACCGAGGCGATGATGTACGATGCAAAATCGGATAAAACTGAAGTGCCTCGAAATGCGTGCACACAGGCACGCAAACCGAGGCGATGACAAAATGGAAATCGGATAAAACCGAAGTGCCTCGAAATACGTGCACATAGGCACGCAAACCGAGGCGATGACAAAATGGAATGAAATGGCATACGGAATGCAAATTGGGCTTACGCCAACATGAGAGGACCTCAGCCGCACTCACATAAGCTACCGTCGGATAAAAATGAAGTGCCTCGAAATGCGTGCCCGCGGACACGCAAACTGAGGAATGCATAAAATAGCATATGGAATGCAGTGATGGGCTTACGCCAACATGAGAGAGCCTCGGCCGCACTCACATAGGCTGCCATCGGATAAAAAAAAAAAAGTGCCTCGAAATGCGTGCACACGGGTACGCAAACCGAGAAAATGTACTAAGGCATGAAATGACATGAAAATGAGATGTAAAATGCAAATTGGGCTTACACTAACATGAGAGAGCCTCAGCCGCACTCACATAAGCTGCCGTCGGATAAAAAAGAGAGCTGCCTCGAAATGCGTGCACACGGGCACGCAAACCGAGGCGATGCGGAATGACATGCGAAATGCAAATTGGGCTTTTACCAACATGAGAGGGCCTCAGCCGCACTCACATGGGATGCCGATGAATGAAAACGGAGCGCCTCGAAGTGCGTGCCCACGGGCACGCAAACCGAGGCAATGCATTAAGGCATGAAATGACATGGGAAATGATATGCAAGCATGCAAACCGAATTTCAGCAGCTAAATGAAGGGGGAAACAGCCCCGAAACAATTCGAAATGACACCCGAAGCATGCAATCATCCCGAAAATGTGAAATTAAGCCCCGAAATGGCCTATAGCCATGCTATACATGCAAAATATGATTATGGCAGAAAGAACAGTAGCAAGGCAGCCCAAAAAAATAGCACTTTTCCAGCACAAAACATGGCCAAATTATGATCACAAGTATGGAAACAAAAGCTTGCAAAAATACGGTAAAAGAGGGGAATTACAAAGCAAGTGATATGTACAATGCTCAAACCCAAAAACTCAGTTCTAAAACTTTGAAGAGGGCCCAAAAATAAGCATATATACAGTTTATGGAAACCCCAAAATCAGTATGCAAACATGCTAACAATTCCATGCGAGATGGAGCTCAAAAGAGGTTATAATGAGAGACATGCAAAGCATACATCAAATAACAAAACTTTCTTCATGAAACATGTAGAGGGGGTCAAAATAAGACCCCTATTAGCTCTGACCAAGAGCCAAAACCATAAGCACAAAAGGCTACAAAATGAGCAAGATTTAGGGCCTAAAGTGAATTTCCAAGAGAGGTGGTATATAGAATGGCCAAATGAGGTTGAGCCCTTCTACAATGTTGTAGAGGGGCTCAAAATAAGCACAAAACCAGTAGGGTTCGGAGCCCCAAAAACAAATGCAAATAGGCTAAAACTAGCATGCAAATTGGTGACATACAAGATGGATATTGAAGGAAGTGTATCATGGAGACACCAAATGAAGTTGAGCCCTTCTAAAAAGTTGTAGAGGGGATCAAAATAAGCCTAAAACCAGTAGGGGTCGGAGCCCCAAAAACAAAAGGAAATAGGGTAAAAATTTGACTCAAGATTATGCTACAAAAGTTGGATTTGAATGCTTACCCTTGAAGATCTTTCTTTCTTTGCTTCTTAACTTGAATTTGTAGCTTCTTGACCTCTGAAAAACCCTTCCTTGCTGCTGGAATGGTAGTGGAGATGGTGAGACTTGGTGTTGGTGAAGAAATAATGCAAGACTTGAAGAAATTTGGAGCTTTTTTGCTATGGAAATGGAGGAATTGGAAGAGTAGCTCTTCAAAGGATTTTTCTCAACCCGAAACCAGCTGGGAGCTGCTGGTTTTATAGCCAAAAGGGTGAAAAATATCTTGCCTCAAATATCTAGATATTTTGAGGGCAAAATATCTAGATATTTTGAGGGCAGAAAAAAAAGATTTTGTTCGGCCACGAAGTGGGCATCCGAGACCGCAGTGTTCCTCGGAATGATGAAACAGAGGTACCTGCCAAATTTGAACAAAAACTGATGCAAAACGAAAGCTCGGGGACCAAAACCGCGCGGGGTCCCGAAAATGGGCTGTAGGCACTGGAAGTGGTGTTCGGCTGCGAAGTGGGTCTCAGAGACCCCAGTGTTCCTCAGAACGATAAAATAGAGGTCCCCGCCAAAAACCGGAGAAAACGGATGCGAAATGAATGCTCGGGGCCAAAACCGCGCAGTTTGGGGTCCCGAAAATGGGCTGCCGGGCACCGGAAGTGGTGTTCGGCTGCGAAGTGGGTATCAGAGACCCCAGTGTCCCTCGGAAGGACCAAACAGAGGTGTCTGCCAAAAATGAACAGACATCGATGCAAAATGAATGCTCGGGCCAAAACCGCATGGTTCGGGATCCCGAAAATGGGCTGCCGGGCACCGGAAGTGGTGTTCGGCTGCGAAGTGGGTTTCTGAGACCCCAGTGTCCCTCGGAAGGACTAAAAAGTGGTGCAAGCCAAAAATGAACAGACATCGATGCAAAATGAATGCTCGGGGCCAAAACCGCGTGGTTCGGGATCCCGAAAATGGGCTGCCGGGCACCGGAAGTGGTGTTCGGCTGCGAAGTGGGTCTCAGAGACCCCAGTGTCCCTCGGAAGGACCAAACAGAGGTGTCTGCCAAAAATGAACAGACATCGATGCAAAATGAATGCTCGGGGCCAAAACCGCGCGGTTCGGGATCCCAAAAATGGGCTGCCGGGCACCGGAAGTGGTGTTCGGCTGCGAAGTGGGTTTCAGAGACCCCAGTGTCCCTTAAATGGGAGTAAATGAGATGCATGCCAAAAACCGGAGAAATCGGAGATGGTTGGGCGGTCCCGAACCGAGGCACACGGCCTAACGGCTCCGAAAACCGGGAACCGGGCTCCGAAATGGGAACAATGGCCTACGGCCACGAAAAGTAGCCCACGGCCACTGAGAGATAGTCTACGGGACCACTCCCTCCCCTCAGGAAAGAAAACAGAGAAAAAAACGAGCCTGGTTCGCAAACCGAGACAAGGCACAGAAGAGAGTTCGGTAGTCCGGAGGCAGGGCGCACGGCCGCGACTCTGAGACTTCTGAACGAGCACAGTATGCAACATCACCGAGCGCTCAATCGGTGACGTCTGAGTCTTAAGGTCGGTCAAAAATGGGGTGTCTACAGTTGCCCCTCTTTGACAGAACTCGGAAGTCATAAGAATGACGGGAGTGAATGTCAAAGCCTAGAGACGACCCATTTTTGACAAGGCCGAAGACTTAGACAATCACACAAGATAAATAGAGATATGTATGCCCGCAGGCAGGGGGCAAAATGCAAATGGTATGCAAGAAGCCAGATGTAACAGATGTTCGTGCAAATGCAGCAAGCTGTAATGAAGCAGGTATTGACAAATAGATGCAACAGTGAGACATACTCCAATCACGCTGGACTCGTGAGTGGAGGAAGAACAAAGAAAATCAAACAGAAGCGTGTTCCACGCAACCTAAGATAAATTCCAAACACGCTGAAATTGTGTAAGAAACGGGACACTCAAACCACGCTGAAATCGTGAGAGGGGGTCCAAAAACAACTGCCCAGGTGTGTACGCAACACAACCCGAGATAAATTCCAAACACGCTGAAATCGCGTAAGGAACGGGAAAAGAGAGACACATAGGGAGCAATCCCAGTGTTATGGAATGGTGTGAGCACTGGAACGTATTCCAAATACTTTTAACCGAGGAATGGTGTGAGCACTGGAACGTATTCCAAATACTTTTAACCGAGGAATGGTGTGAGCACTGGAACGTATTCCAAATACTTTTAACCGAGGAACGGTGTGAGCACTGGAACGTATTCCAAATACTTTTAACCAAGGAATGGTGTGAGCACTGGAACGTATTCCAAATACTTTTAACCGAGGAATGGTGTGAGCACTGGAACGTATTCCAAATACTTTTAACCGAGGAACGGTGTGAGCACTGGAACGTATTCCAAATACTTTTAACCGAGGAATGGTGTGAGCACTGGAACGTATTCCAAATACTTTTAACCGAGGAATGGTGTGAGCACTGGAACGTATTCCAAATACTTTTAACCGAGGAATGGTGTGAGCACTGGAACGTATTCCAAATACTTTTAACCAAGGAATGGTGTGAGCACTGGAACGTATTCCAAATACTTTTAACCGAGGAAACTAACTTGTCGCACGCGCGAGGAAAAAGAATAATAGTCGCAAGTGAAAAGGTGCATAAAATGCAGGTGAAGTGCGCATAACAATGCAAGTAATGAGCATAACAATGACAGGCAAATGTGCATAACAATGCAACGAATGAGCATAGAGTGATTGATACACAAAATGAGCAGAGTATGATAGACATACTAAAGGTGAACACAAAGTGTGACAGATGCACTATATGAACAAGTGTGATTGATACACTAAGTGAGAATGTGTGATAGATACACAAAAGTGAGAACGTGTGTGATTGATACACTAAAGTGAATAATCTCAAATGGAACTTCTTTGAATGAACCGTACATACAATATCGTGCATGACTGAGAAAGAAACTTGACAGGTACAATGCATTACAATGCATGATGCTTAAGGAAAGCAAATAAATGGACAAAGCGGCGCTTTAGAAAGCACCTCCTGAGGTGAGTGGCGGTGAACCGCTCTACTCTGATGGGGATCTCCCCTCGTGCTCTTCGAACACTTACCTTCAACTCACAGCACAAAGGCTCTAGAATGCTAACAAGTAACAATATCTACATGTGGGAGCCACGGCTGCCGCTTGTCTTCCTGATCATACTCACAACTTTCTCTATTCTCCAACGGGGTGACAGACTAGGTTGGTTCAGTATCCAGAATTGAGGTGCATACATGCTATCTCAACCTATGGGGCTTCCATACAGATTTCAAGCCGAGGGCGCGCCTCTGGGTATTTAAACCAGACTTTAGTCTCGGAAATCCCGAACCTTTGTATTCTAGGCAACAGCCATTCGAACTCTAGTTTCCACCGTCGCAGTTGGTCTCCTAGGAACTCATCGCAAACACGGCCAAGATGCCTCTGGTAGGGAATGGTACTCAGGGAGAGCACTCCTGATCGCCATTCTGGCTTGAAGTAGACTTGATTTTGAGCTTGAGGTAGAGGCACACTCATACTTCGGAACATTGGCAAGACCTGAAGAGGTACACACGGAGTGTAGTCTCGGAACTTACTGAAGTTGGAACAAACTCAGATGCTCGACATTTTCCTCTTTTGCTTTTGCTTTGCAGCCCGAAACTCATAGCTTCAGATAGGTCCTGGTTTCACTGTTCTCACATGACCTAGGTTGAACCCTGCGATTTTATGAAAGAACAAATTCTGTTTTGCACAAATGTGGAGAACGGCACGGCACTCGGAGCACAAAATGATTTTATTTTTGAAAATGAGAAAATGATCCTCAACCATGTATTGAGCCTACAACTGAACACAGCAAAACGACTCAACAAGAAAACAAAAGGCACATAACCTAGACACATCGAGTAACACTCGAAACGACCCAAAACAAAGATCGAGATAAAACAAAAAGACACGACACTCAGACGTGCACAGGGAGCCTGTTTCACCGGGTATGTTTCCCATCCTTTCTTATTTGTGATTCTCACATCACTCGGCCCTCAAGCTCTGGTTTTCTGAAAAGGCCCTTTTCTCACTTTTCCTCTCATCGCACATCTCTCTATTCTTAAATCTCTCATTTTTCATCCCTCCCCTGGGTGGTTGATGGATAAACAGCAAGTTGAAGGCTTTTGCCCCTGGTATTCTACCAGATTCTTCTTCTTCTGCTCACAACAGTGAGTTTCTCCTACAGAGGGGTTGTACTACAACAGGATGTGTAGCAAATCTGTAGCTGACATCGATTGATGATGCTTTGCTGGGGAGTTTGGACGTGATCAGATCTGTCCAGATGATGGAGTGGAATGTCTTGGCCCATTCCAGTTCGTGCTTCGCACTTGGCTTGATACCTCGCTGCTTGGAGGGTGAGAGAGCCTTTTCTACCATTTTGTTGTCGCCTTCAGTTGTGCCTTCTTCTGGCAGGTAAAGTGCCCTTCTTGGCGAGTATGTTGATAAAGGGGGAAAGACAAAACTCCTGACCCAACTGTGCCCCTAGTTCATCATTTTGACCATTTTTTATTTTTGCTTTCTAAAAAAAAATTTGGCCAAAATGGGAGTTAGATTAACATGCTTGTTCGATTTTTGATTTGAAATCATGTAGTTCAGGCTATGAGCACTGAAAATTTTCCTTTTTTGGGTCCAAGAAAATGGTCCAGTTTTGGAAAATGAAACAATTTTCGAGAAAATTAGTCAACCCCAATAAAAAATTCTCAAAAACTATTTTTGCAAACGGCCAATGCTCAACAAGCGCGGAACCTACTCTTGAGATGCACAACCTCGAATCTGGAGGAAAACTGCCCCTTGCTTGAGGAGGGTTGCATGGCAACGGAAAGTTGCCCCTTGTTTGAATGGCACCGCGGCGCGTTGAATGGCAACGGAAAGTTGCCCCTTGTTTGACTGGCGCCGCAGCACACTGAATGGCAACGGAAAGTTGCCCCTTGTTTGAACGGCATCGCAGTGTACTTGTAGTCAGTCCTCAGAGCGACGAACACAACCAGTCTCTCGGATACAGAGGAGGCAAAGATGATCAAAACTATCACATGGACACAATTGAATTTGAATTGTTTTACGGCTGGACTTCAGAATGAAGTTGCCTACGTATCCCAAAGATGGGAATCAAGCCTTACGTAGTTCGGGGTTAAGGTACACTCGGGTATTTAACCTCTCCTTTTATGCTCTAACTTTTGCCAAGGCGCCTATTGCAGGTTTTCGACCTTGCGAGCTTTGTTCTTCTTTCTTTTCTTTTTTTTTTTCTATTCTTTTCATTCCTTTTTTTTTTTCTTTTCTTTTGTTTTGCATTTTCTTTTCTTCTTTTTTTGTTTGTTTTTTTTTTCTTTTTCATTCTTTGCATTTTTTCTCTTTTTTCGTTTTTTCGTTCTTTTCTTCGCTCTAACTTTTGCCTGGGTCGCCCTTCCGGGTTTTCGGCCCAGCGAGCCTCTCAAAGGGTAAAAGTGTAACAAGTCCATGCCAAATGGTTTTGAGATTGAAGCCCTCTGTATCCAGGAGAGTGGCTGTTGTATTGATTTGCAGAAGGATCCACCTCTGGCTCCTCGAGCACATCGGATATTTTTTTGCCCCTAGTTCGAGGGGTGCTTCTGATCTAGCTTTGCAAGCTTCTTCTGATGAGGCCTGGCTTTCTTGATCTGACTTTGGTGCCTCTTGTTCGAGGGCTGCTTCAAATCTGGCCACACAGGTCTTACATTGTGGTCAACCATTGAACCTTCTGAATTCAAGCTCAAGGTTCGGAAGCAAAGGGGTTGAGTCTCGAGGCTGAGAGTGATCCTAAGCTGCACAATCTCAAGAGCGATTCCACACATGTCTTCGCAGGACCGCGCAAAACATTTTTTTTGAAAGTTTTTAAGAAAGTGGCAAATCACTCGCGCTGAAGACAGTGTAGGACCAGTCTGGATCAAAGCTAGGGTCCTTCTCAGTACTCACATTAACAAGCATGATTTCATTCATTAAGGGCTTAGCACGCCTTTCTTTCTCTCAGTTTGATCAAAGTTTTGCAAATCCCGAGGAATTCCTCCCTCTTTGTTTTCACCGCAGTGTTCAAAAAGGTTTTGAAAAACTTAGGTCAATACAATGACTTCAAGGCACAAGAGAGCATGTGGAATGCACTGCCATTTCATTCAAATCCCGGCACAACTAGCACACGGCAGAAGCAAATACGAGAGCGTGGAAATCACTGCTGTTTCATTCAAAATCTGTTGGCATAACTGGCTCCCTGGCAGAAACAGACTCAAGACAAAACGAAAAGACAAACAAAAAACAAAATGGTGACGCTCGAGGTAACACCCCCGGAATCACCCGACTCCTATACAACGGGACTGACTCGATACAACAAGACAGACCCAAAACAAAAAGACTGACTTAAAACAAAAAGACAGACTCAAAACAAAACAACAAGGCTGACCCAATACCCAAGTCAAAATGCAAAATTAACAGCACTTGTACATTGCTCAAAACAGTGCATGTCATTCCCACGTCTGGAGTAATCTGAGTGCCATCCGTAGGTGGTTCATCCCTTGATCACATAATCACATTATCCCCCAAGTTCACTGACCCAGTGCTGATAGACTTTGCAGAGCTCGGCGGGAGGATGACCCCGTTGTCCAATAGATCCTGTACTTCATGGCGAAGACGGAAGCAATTGTTGGTAGCATGGCCAATTTGCTGATGGTATGCACAGTACTGGGTAGCATCATGTGTAGCCGGAAGAGGGTTCGGGAGAGGCCGAGGCTCAAGGGGTTTAAGATGGCCTTGTCCAGCAAGGATTTGGAAAGCTTTGGATAAAGGCATGTGGAGGGCATGGAAGACCCTCTGACCTCGGGGTTGGTACTTCTGGGTTTGTGGATTTTTGCTGGGCACACCAGCAAAGGGATTGGCAGGTGCTGGCCTAGTTTGCTGATCTCTTCCAAGCACGGGATTAGAGTTGAAAGGAATATTCTTGGTACAACGGCCCTTCTCCCGGCTTGCCCCTTGAGTCAAACTGCCCCCAACTTGAGTAGCGAAAGTGTCATTCACAGCTTTTGCGACAATCGCGAGCACTTGTTCTTTGTTCAGTCCCGCGGATTTCAAAGTCTTAACAGCCAACAGAAAATGTTCATGGGGATCCATGTCTACCCTTACCTTGTTCTTTCCACTCGCTTCCACTTTGTCACGGGATTGGCCTTCCTCAGATGTAGCCCGCCCCAAGCTTGGGGAGCCTTTTGACATGAACTCCCTGGTAGGCGATGTGGTCGATGATGGTGCCAATGTCCCGGAGGCCAGATCGGTCACAGTTCTTTGAAGATCTTTTATCATTCCCATCAGCTCGGAAGTAGTGGGTTCTCGGGTTTGAGATGATTGGGATTCAGGTGCATCCATCATGCATATGTCCATGCTTTCCGGGATAAACACCTCAGGCTTGGGTAGGTGGGCCGGGGTGATGTATATGCTGGGGTCATAGGTGGGTGGCAGTATATGGATGAGATTGAGGTAGGCAGGAGATGTTTGGTCATTGGGGTCTGAAGGTGGAGCTATCGTCCGGTTATCGATGAGATTTTGGACCTCATGACGAAGGCGGTAGCAACGGTCGGTGCCATGACCGCGCTGCTGATGGTACATACAGTACTTGGAGGGGTTATGTCTGGCTGGGAGTGGGTTGGGAAGAGGTTGAGGATTGAGGGGTTTGAGATGCCCTTTTTCCATCAAGCCTTTTAGTGTGCTAGTCAAGCTCATATAGAGGGGGGTGAAAGTTCTGCCCTGAGCTCGGGCTGGGTCGGCTATTTGCAAGCTTGAATTGGCAAAAGGGTTGGCTGTGGTGACTGTATTGGTTTCAGTGCGTTCGGGAATAGTGCTACTTCCGACATTGGTACTCCTTGAAATCACCCTCCTTGTTGGTTCACTTGTTCTGGGAATGATCCCGCTGTTGAACGCATTCTCAACCTGAACCCCCAGTTCATGCAAACTTTTGAAAGTGAATACCGGAGCGACTATCAATTTCTGCAACATATCGTGCTCGAGGTTCCGCACCATCATCTGCACTTGATCCCTCTCAGAAGGGCGGCGATCTGTCATCTGTGCTGCCTTTGCTCTCCATCACGCAACAAATTTCACAAAAGACTCTGTTGGGTTCTGGCGGGTTGCTTCAAGCTCTTGGATGGTCATTTCAACCTGGGTATTGTAGGAATATTGATCGACAAAGGCCTCAGCTAATTCTTCCCAGTTTTGCTTCACTTTGTCCTCCAACCTAGTGTACCAAGTGGCTGCTACACCCGACAGGGTTCTTCCATACAAAGAGAGTTTTTGTGGCTTAGTCAGACCCATCGGCTTTAGGACATCCAAGAAAAGTCGGATATGTATCATTGGATCCCCAGACCCGTCGAAACGGTCAATATATGGCATTTTGAATCCGTCTGGGAGCTGTACAGCAGACTCGGTGTGCCCATCCTCAATGTCGGGAATGGAGTTAAGGCCATGTGCCCTTTTGAATTGCTTCTCAAGGTTCGCAATTTTCACTGCGGTCAGATCGAGGTCATTAGCATCAAGGGGATAACGCCTCTTATTAGGCTGCACCAAGGGTCTGAAAACTTGGGCTTGAGTCAACCCTTCTCGAGGACTTGGACATTGCAAATTTTCAGTTGGCGGAATTGGGTCAAAGTTCGGTTGGGGTCCCAAAGCTGGATGTGAGGCAGACGCCCCAGATGGGCGCTGCGTTTCAATGCTGGTCTCAACCTGCATGGCAGTTCCCTGATTCAACGCTGTTACCACGGCCACAAATTCTTCCGAACCTTGTGCCATCACGGTCTGTTGAGTCCGAACAAAGGTGATGTGACTGGTGACTGACGGATCAGATGAACCGGAGAGCCCTGACTGGCCTTTCTTTACCTTGCCTCAGTGAAAGAACACTGGTTTCCCTTGAATTGAATTTCTGACCTAACAAAGTCTATCAGTACTAGTCCAATGATCCTCGGGGGATATTGGAGCCTTCCGAAGCTATGGTTCCCAAGACTACCTAGCAAAAGAGAAAACAGACAGCATCTCAGCCTGATTTCACCTGAACAGATGTAAGCATAGTTGAATGAGTGTGCCCTCTACTGAATTCTGCCCAAAAATTCCGCCTGTAAGCTGATACCCTCAGGTAAAACTGATTCCACCAAATACTGATGCTCGCAGGCCTGATACCCAAAATACTGAATTGGTGCCCGCGGGCCTGATGCTCAAACTCATAAACTGATACATGCATTCCCTGTAGAGACGCACTCTAACAAGCACATAACAGATAAGTGAGAGCCAAAACACCCCTATGTTGGGGTAGGGTTTCCCTGTCCTATTTTGTCAGGAGCTAGGGTTTCACTACGCACGCAGCGGCTTCAAACAACCTATAAACGGGTAAGAAACCTGTCCTAGTTTGGAATGGTCACTATGGATCCGAATATGCACTAGGTCGAATGGTCAAAAAGGGTGCCCCGGTAAAACCGGGGTTTGTGTTCCCATGCTGTCAGAGCCCAGAGCCGATCAGCCTTACGGACATGACTTGACAAGACAAGCCTCCGGCAAATCGTTCGGGAATGGCATATGGCAAACACGGTGTCCTAGGCGCACCAATGCAAATGCAATGCAAAGAAACACACAAGTGAAAACGAAACCAGATATCATGAGTTCGAGTCAAGTTCTCTAATTCCCCAGCGGAGTTGCCAGAAACTGTAACAACGCCCGCGGGGGACCTCGCTACAGTTCGGACTCGATTTTGTTGCGGTTCTAAAACTGAACCAAAGAGTCCAACTCTGGCAAATCGTTTTGAAGAAAAACAGATTTTTTTTTGAAAGAAGTGCCAAACATGGACTGCTTTGCCAGATAACAGAGTCGCCACCTAAATATTTTTTAAAATGGGAAATTTAGGAAACCCTGACTCGGTGCCAAAGGCCACGTGTCCGTCATCACCAAAGTTGGCTCGGGAACTTGGGTACGATTGGGGAAGGTCACATCGTGAGCACCCCCGCTCGCCCGGTCAAAGACCGGCCTCTACTAACCATGATATCTGTTTTTGAAAACATTGTGAGTTCTTATTCCGGTTATTAGCCTAGGTTACTACGTGATGCGCACAGCAAACAAGTATAGACTGGGCCGTCTGAATTGGAACAAAACATTTCATGTTTGTTTGTTTGAAAACGGTGTGATGGTGCTACCCGGAGGTAGGCTAAAATGCGGATTTGCCACCATCAGGTGGGCTTAGAAAACATGATTTTGCCACTATCTAGTGGGCTTAAAACAAACAATCAGTGATTTGTCCCAATTCAGATAACTCAACCTCCACCCACAGGCATTCAAGGCAGTTATATCACATAAGCAGTTAGCCTCATGGTAAGCATGCTATCATGGCAACACTCACACGCATGCAAGGATGCTAAAGCATGAAACTTACCTAGTACTCCAAGCCAAAACAAAAGCTGATTAGAAATCATGCATGATCCTAAAATATACAGAATGCCTAATGCAACACATACAAAAATGCAAACTATAGTAGGCTCGGCTATTCTAAATATGGCATGTGAGATGCTACAGCTAACATGTATTCAATTCGGAATTGAAAATACAATGCAGTTTGTATGATGCGCCGAGCCCGGTGCGTGCAAAACAGATGAATGAATGCAAACATGCTATCATATTGTATGCTAATTGAAATATGCCCTATATCTAACCATCCAAAGCGGATAAATAAAAGGGAGAAAGACGTGGGGTTGGAAGACATACATCACACTCACCCACCCTTATTACAATTTTGCCCTCGCGCAGAGGGTCCGAATAAATAATAATACAGTCCGAAATAAAAGAATAATACAGTCCGAAATATACAAATAAAGTACAAATTCCTAATTAATTAACAATTAACTAAGAAAGCAGTAAACTGGCATGCAAGCCAGGGGCTGCCTTGCTTCTGATGAATAGTGTATGCTGGACTGCCTCGGGCGGAAATCCATTGGGATGCCCCAATTAGCCTCTGTTTGCAGTATTTCTCGAAATGCGCGCCGGACTCTGAAAAGTTGTTGGTCCTCGATTTTGCTGTAACAGAGAGCAGGAAAAGGGCATAGCAATGTATTTCACAAATATATGCATGCCTCGATCCTCGTGCCACCAATCATGCACATCGATGCATGATGGCCGAGGAGCCGAATTGCACAACTCAATATAGGATGAATGCACATAAATGCTACAGCAAAAAACCTAACTCCATCACGGGTAATCCGGAGTGTCGGTGACTTGGGAATTGAGACCCGTTCCGTCACTCAGAGTACGGAACGCGCCTCGTTTCCCGTGCAATATGCATGATATGCATGAAATGTAGCTGATATGTGATATAGCATGCACAATGTTATGGGAATGAGATGCCTCGAAGTGCGTGCGCTAATGTTATGGGAATGAGATGCCTCGAAGTGCGTGCGCTCAGGCACGCAAATCGAGAAAATGCATGAATGCAATCTAAGATACAACCTAGTATGCACTGTGCTGTGAAAATGAGATGAAAATGAAACGCCTCGAAAAGCGTGCGCGCGGGCACGCAAACCGAGGCGATGAAATGAAATGCAAAGCGGATAAAACAGAGTGCCTCAAAATGCGTGCACACGGGCACGCAAACCGAGGCGATGATATGAAGTGTAAATCGGATAAAACCAAAGTGCCTCGAAACGCGTGCACACGGGCACGCAAATCGAGGCGATGATAAAATAGAAATCGGGTAAAACCGAAGTGCCTCGAAATGCGTGCCCACAGGCACGCCAACCGAGGCGATGATGAGAAATGCAAATCGGATAAAACCAAAGTGCCTCGAAATGCGTGCACACGGGCACGCAAACCGAGGCGATGATAAAATAGAAATCAGGTAAAACCGAAGTGCCTCGAAATGCGTGCCCACAGGCACACCAACCGAGGCGATGATGAGAAATGCAAATCGAATAAAACCGAAGTGCCTCGAAATGCGTGCACACGGACACGTAAACTGAGGCGATGATGTACGATGCAAAATCGGATAAAACCGAAGTGTCTCGAAATGCGTGCACACGGGCACGCAAACCGAGGCGATGATGTACGATGCAAAATCGGATAAAACTGAAGTGCCTCGAAATGCGTGCACACAGGCACGCAAACCGAGGCGATGACAAAATGGAAATCGGATAAAACCGAAGTGCCTCGAAATACGTGCACACAGGCACGCAAACCGAGGCGATGATAAAATGGAATGAAATGGCATACGGAATGCAAATTGGGCTTACGCCAACATGAGAGGACCTCAGCCGCACTCACATAAGCTGCCGTCGGATAAAAATGAAGTGCCTCGAAATGCGTGCCCGCGGACACGCAAACTGAGGAATGCATAAAATAGCATATGGAATGCAGTGATGGGCTTACGCCAACATAAGAGAGCCTCGGCCGCACTCACATAGGCTACCATCGGATAAAAAAAAAAAGTGCCTCGAAATGCGTGCACACGGGTACGCAAACCGAGAAAATGCACTAAGGCATGAAATGACATGGAAATGAGATGTAAAATGCAAATTGGGCTTACACTAACATGAGAGAGCCTCAGCCGCACTCACATAAGCTGCCGTCGGATAAAAAAGAGAGCTGCCTCGAAATGCGTGCACACGGGCACGCAAACCGAGGCGATGCGGAATGACATGCGAAATGCAAATTGGGCTTATACCAACATGAGAGGGCCTCAGCCGCACTCACATGGGATGCCGATGAATGAAAACGGAGCGCCTCGAAGTGCGTGCCCACGGGCACGCAAACCGAGGCAATGCATTAAGGCATGAAATGACATGGGAAATGATATGCAAGCATGCAAACCGAATTTCAGCAGCTAAATGAAGGGGGAAACAGCCCCGAAACAATTCGAAATGACACCCGAAGCATGCAATCATCCCGAAAATGTGAAATTAAGCCCCGAAATGGCCTATAGCCATGCTATACATGCAAAATATGATTATGGCAGAAAGAACAGTAGCAAGGCAGCCCAAAAAAATAGCACTTTTCCAGCACAAAACATGGCCAAATTATGATCACAAGTATGGAAACAAAAGCTTGCAAAAATACGGTAAAAGAGGGGAATTACAAAGCAAGTGATATGTACAATGCTCAAACCCAAAAACTCAGTTCTAAAACTTTGAAGAGGGCCCAAAAATAAGCATATATACAGTTTATGGAAACCCCAAAATCAGTATGCAAACATGCTAACAATTCCATGCGAGATGGAGCTCAAAAGAGGTTATAATGAGAGACATGCAAAGCATACATCAAATAACAAAACTTTCTTCATGAAACATGTAGAGGGGGTCAAAATAAGACCCCTATTAGCTCTGACCAAGAGCCAAAACCATAAGCACAAAAGGCTACAAAATGAGCAAGATTTAGGGCCTAAAGTGAATTTCCAAGAGAGGTGGTATATAGAATGGCCAAATGAGGTTGAGCCCTTCTACAATGTTGTAGAGGGGCTCAAAATAAGCACAAAACCAGTAGGGTTCGGAGCCCCAAAAACAAATGCAAATAGGCTAAAACTAGCATGCAAATTGGTGACATACAAGATGGATATTGAAGGAAGTGTATCATGGAGACACCAAATGAAGTTGAGCCCTTCTAAAAAGTTGTAGAGGGGATCAAAATAAGCCTAAAACCAGTAGGGGTCGGAGCCCCAAAAACAAAAGGAAATAGGGTAAAAATTTGACTCAAGATTATGCTACAAAAGTTGGATTTGAATGCTTACCCTTGAAGATCTTTCTTTCTTTGCTTCTTAACTTGAATTTGTAGCTTCTTGACCTCTGAAAAACCCTTCCTTGCTGCTGGAATGGTAGTGGAGATGGTGAGACTTGGTGTTGGTGAAGAAATAATGCAAGACTTGAAGAAATTTGGAGCTTTTTTGCTATGGAAATGGAGGAATTGGAAGAGTAGCTCTTCAAAGGATTTTTCTCAACCCGAAACCAGCTGGGAGCTGCTGGTTTTATAGCCAAAAGGGTGAAAAATATCTTGCCTCAAATATCTAGATATTTTGAGGGCAAAATATCTAGATATTTTGAGGGCAGAAAAAAAAGATTTTGTTCGGCCACGAAGTGGGCATCTGAGACCGCAGTGTTCCTCGGAATGATGAAACAGAGGTACCTGCCAAATTTGAACAAAAACTGATGCAAAACGAAAGCTCGGGGACCAAAACCGCGCGGGGTCTCGAAAATGGGCTGTAGGCACCGGAAGTGGTGTTCGGCTGCGAAGTGGGTCTCAGAGACCCCAGTGTTCCTCAGAACGATAAAATAGAGGTCCCCGCCAAAAACCGGAGAAAACGGATGCGAAATGAATGCTCGGGGCCAAAACTGCGCAGTTTAGTGATTTTTGATTTTTTGACTTTTTTATGCAATAAAAAAAGTTAGGGGTTGTTTGGGGTGTCCAAAATAAGTGCACTTTTTGATTTTTTGGACCAAAAAGTTGAGGAAAAAAATAAGGTTGTTTGGATTAACTTTTTGACTTTTTATGAAAAAATGTGTATTAAAAAATTGTATAAATTAGTGTGTAGGAGAAGATAAGGACAATAGGCAGTAGGTCGTACCGTCTGGGGGAGTGAATTGTTGATAAAAAATGGTTGCCTACTTTTCGGGCATTGCATTTAACGGTGTTGTTCGGTCCTTGGGGGCCATCACGGGTCCCTATTTGATAATCTGAACCGTTTAATGTGTAGAACTCGTCAAGTACTATATGCTTGTAAAAAATCACGTTGATCGAATATCAATAGCTATCTGATCGAATTAGTTTTTTTTTTCAACCGTTAACTATAACACCATCCATTTTTTTACACAAAACTAATTTAATCATGTAGTTAGCGTTATCCGATCGACGTGATTTTTTGCAAACATATAATACTCGACGAGTTCTACATATTTAACGGTTCAGATTATGAAAACGGGACCCGTGATGGGCCCCCATAGGCCGAACAACACTGTGTTGTTTGTGCACCCCGCCTGTGCAATTTTTCCAAATCATTTCAGCAACAGTCTGTGGGACAGTTCAGATTGAGTTGTAATTATTTGTGTGTAAAATTATTTATTTATTTTTTTTTGGTGAATAGTGATAACTTTGTAACTTTTTAAGTAATTTTTTGGCTTTTTAGATTTTTTTTGGTATCCCAAACCAGCCCATATTTGCAATAATTTTGTAGTTGTATAGATAGTTGTGAGGGAAAAAAAAGAATTTAATTGATAACAATATATATCCCCTCTTCATTTCATTAGGCTACCTTTAGATCTAATAAAAAAACTGTTAGGTTTAGTTTTCCCAATGTATTTTGGGTGAATTACACTAATAGTCCCTATAGTTTGGGGCTCGTGTCACTTTGGTCCATGACTTTTCAATTGTGACACATTTGATCTTGCATTTTGAATTTTGTTCCAAATAAGGACAATTGAAGATACCATTACTTAATTTCAAGAGCAAAATCGTCAATTTGATAAAAATATAAACTAATTTGACAAAAATAAATGTCAAAAAAATATTTTTTAATTTTTAAAAATTATTTGTATCCACTAAAAATAAAATTATGTAAAATTAATAAATCTTTTAGACATTTATTTATTTATTTATTTACTAAATTAATTTTTATTATGTGTTTAGATGATGATCATGTAATGAATAGTTGTTAAGATTTTAATGTGTAATCGATATATTTAATATATGAAATTTTTTTAGTTTTGGATTTTTTGATTTAATGGATTGGTTTAATAATGATATCAAAGTTGTCGCCATATTTGACTTTTAAAAAAATAGAAACTAATTTAACGAAAATAAAAACAACCACCCATATCATTATTCAAGTACATAATAAAAATTAATTTGGTATAAATAAATAAATAAATGTCTAAAAGATTTATCAAATTTACATAATTTTATCTTTAGTAGGTAAAATAATTTTTAAAATTTTTTTAAAAAAAATTGACATTTATTTTTGTCAAATTAGTTTATATTTTATCAAATTGACGATTTTACCCTTAAAATTAAGCAATGGTATCTTCAGTTGTCCTTATTTGAAATAAGATTCAAAATTCATGGTCAAATGTATCACAATTGAAAAGACAGGGATCAAAGTGACACAAATTCTAAACTATAAGGACCGTCAGTTTAATTTGCCTATGTATTTTCTTTCAATAAATTCACTTTTTATCTGAAGAGGTTGCTCAATTTTGTTTCAATTTTCAGTATAAAACTTGTTTCAATGTGTTTTAAAATGTTCAGTTTAGTCTTAGAGTTTCTGTTTGTTAAACTTTTAATTATTTAGTAAAGATTCTTATATTGATTTTTGTAATTGAATTTGTTACCTTATATATTTCAGTGTGATATTATTAAATCTAGGGGTAGGCACGGGTCGGTTACGGCCACGGAACCTTCAATCCGCCATTCGTCCGCCAGATTGGTAGATTAGAGAAAATCAATCCGCATCCGTCTGCCAATCTGGCGGACATGCATTGAGCGAATTAGCAGATTGACGAATGGATGCAAATCGGTTTGGCGGTTTAAAATTTTATAAATTTTCAACATAATTCAAATTGTGCACTTTCTAAAAAAAAAAAAAATATATTACAGTCAATGACTTAAAAAGTATTACAATCACTGCATGACTCATCCAAAGAAAAAAGTTTGAAACATTAGAATATTACAATCACTGCTGTGGGTGTTGATTTTTGACCACACAACCAATAAGGGAAACTTAGCTGGAGAGCACCAGCAGAATAGATTAAGCCTAACAGCCTGCACAAGAAGATGAGAATCCAGCGGTGGTTCGTCCACTCGGGGCACTCCGACAATTAAGTTAGTAATCAATATCTCTCAAAGATAGCAAATTGTGCTTAAACTCACAAGAAATAACTTACCTCAGACCCACGAGGGTGCCTTGCTTTTATAACCAGCAGTGACCTAATCCCCCTAGAAGCCTTACTTCATGGGACTCAGGCTCCATGCTTATCCTGGACCCTTATAGATAGAGAGAAACTCTTCTTGAGCCTTATCTCTATCCAGACTGAGATCCTCCCCTGTTCTAGGACTTTTGTCCCTTATCTGCTTATCTCAGATTTCGGTATCTCCGCAGACAACCCCGGCCTAGCCGACATCATCTCGACGCATGACCAAGCCACGTGGCATCTCGGTTGACACTTCAGCGTCATCTTAGACACGTGCTATCATTCACAAAATACATCCCCACAATTGCCCCCTAGGTTACCTCAACAACCTGAGGTGATAGAACCTACTCCGTTTATCCATATAGCATGTCGGCTAAAGTTCAATCTTCTCTTCGACCGAGATCATGACTCGTCGGCTTCATATAACTAGGACTCAACTGCCTACTTTACCAAGGATCAAGAACCAAGAATCAATAATCGATTTCCTTAAGCATCTCAGCCGAAATCACTCTTTTAGCCGAGGTTATTACTTCATTATTTCAAGAATTTCAAAAGTTCTAACTATGGATGAGCTATCACACATAGTCTTTTCAACTGTTTCTTCTACGTGTCCATTCCTCATTGGTTCGTACTCGACACGCGTCACTAAGTCAAGTCAATTCAGCCCAGGCCGCCTAATAGGCACACCACCCAAGGCAATATCAATACATTTTTGCTGTCTTTTCGTGTTTTTGACAAAACTCCTTTCTCTCTCTTCGTTTTCTCACTTTGCAAATATGACTCCCTTCAAATTTTCGCTCTCTAGATTCCGCCATTTTCATACCTTTCAAGCTTTACACTTGCTCCGATTACCTCCGACGACGATCTTTTCATCATCTGTTTCCATCCATTTACGTCGTTTAACTCCGGCAATCTTCATCCCGGCGTTTGTTTCTTCGGTACGTCACTAATTTTTTCTTTCCTTCTAGTTAGTCTTGTACTGTTCTGTATATGTTTCTTCTCTGAACTTACCATATGCTCTTTTTACTACATTTGTTGTCATTGAATCTTGTATTCACAATTATATCACGAATCAATTTCTTGAATCTTCTTTGAATTTTGAAGTTTATCAATATGTCTCTTGCCTGTCAATTGAATTTGTTTGTGATTCATGCACATCGCCTTCACACACTCACTCAGTGTCTTATGCATCCATAACTCCTTGGATCGTCATTCATAAAATTGTGGGTGTTGATTTTTGACCACACAACCAATAAGGGAAACTTAGCTAAAGAGCACCGGCAGAATAGATTAAGCCCAACAGCCTACACAAGAAAATGAGAATCCAGCGGTGGTTCATCCACCCGGGGGCACTCCGACGATCAAGTCAGTAATTAATATCTCTCAAAGATAGCAAATTGTGCTTAAACTCACAAGAAATAACTTACCTCAGACCCATGAGGGTGCCTTGCTTTTATAACCCGTAGTGACCTGATCCTCCTAAAAGCCTTACTTCATGGGACTCAGGCTCCATGCTCATCCTGAACCCTTATCTAAATGGAGATAAACTCTTCTTGAGCCTTATCTCTATCTAGACTGAGATCCTCCCCTGTTTTGGGACTCTTGTCCTTTATTTGTTTATCTCGGATTCTGATATCTCCACAGACAACCCTGACCTAGCCAAGATCATCTCAGCACATGACCAAGCCATGTGGCATCTTGGCTGACACTTTGGCGTCATCTTACCCACGTGCTGTCATTCACAAAATATGTCCCCACAACTGCCCCCTAGGTTCTATTACCTCGGCAACCTAAGGTGATAGAACCTACTCCGTTTGTCCATATAGCATGTCAGCTAAAGTTCAATCTTCTCTTTGACCGAGATCATGACTCGTCAGCTTCATATAACCAAGACTCAAATGCCCACTTTACCAAGGATTAAGAACCAAGAATCAATAATCGATTTCCTTAAGCATCTCAACCAAAATCACTCCTTTAGCCGAGGTTATTGCTTCATTATTTCAAGAGTTCTAACTGTAGATGAACTATCACACACAATCTTTTAAACCGTTTCTTCTACGTGTCCTTTCCTCATTGGTTTGTACCCGACACGCGTCATTAAGTCACGTCGATTCAACCCATGCCGCCTAATAGGCACGTCGCCTAAGACACTATCAATACATTTTTTCGTGTTTTTGACAAAACTCCTTCTCTCTCTTCATCTTCTCACTTTGCAAATCTGACTCCCTCCTCTGTGCTCAAATTTTCATTCTCTAGATTCTGTCATTTTCATACCTTCGAAACTTTGCACTTGCTCCAATTACCTCCTTTGGCAATCTTTTCATCATCTATTTCCGTTCATTTACGTCGTCTGACTCCGACGATCTTCATCTCGGCGCTTGTTTCTTTAGTAAGTCACTAATTTCTTCTTTCCTTCTAGTTAGTCTTGTACTATTCTACATATGTTTCTTCTTTGAACTCGTCGTATGCTCTTTTTACTACATTCATTGTCATTAAATCTTGTATTCGCAGTTGTATCTCGAATCAATTTCTTGAATCTGCTTTGAATTTTGAAGTTTATCACTATGTCTCTTAACTGTCAATTGCATTTGTTTGTGAGTCGTGCACATCGTCTTCACACACTCACTCAGTGTCTTATGGATCCATAACTCTTTGGATCGCCATTCATATTACTAATCACATCCTTGGCATACCGTATTGGTTATATTTAAATGTCTGGCACTAATCTTGCCATATCTGTGTTTGTTTCTCCTTCATATGATTCTTAAATTTTGACTCTGATTCCTTCTTGGTGCCTTTTTTGTTTTCTTTGTTTGTTTTTCATATTCTTTGCCTTTGATTCTTGTTTATGTAGATTTAGGTTTGGGATTTGCTAGAAATCACATTCTTTAGGAAAATTGAAACAAATTCCCCTGAGAACTTCAAAACCCTTGCCCCAATGCCTGATTACGGTTTTGTCGTGGTCCTCAAATCTATTCCAATCACTCTTTGTTAAAATCTTGTACCAACTTCATTAGACCGATGTCATGGGTATGTTTAGGTGGAGGGTAGACACCCCGGCCAAACTAGAGAAATTCTGACAAGTGTTCTCCATCCCAACCGATGTTAAACTCATGTTGGCTGGGGAGGAACACTCAATCATGCTTGATGGTGATTCCATGCCCTTCCCAGTAGTTGCCTTCATAAAGTGTGGACTCAGGTTTCCCTTATACATCCTCTTTAGGGAAGTCCTCCACTACTACAAACTCAACCCCATGTAGTTAGCCATCAATTCCTATAGGGTTATCAACGGTATAATCGCCCTAGCACGCCAAGAAAAAGCTAGGATCACATTAGCCGACATCCAATTCTATTACACAATGTGTGGCCTTAAGTCAGAAAAAGGCTACATATATTACCTCAAGCCCAGATCAACCGCCTACAAACTCATAGCCGACCTCCCAGACTCCAACAAGGGTGGTGGAGATGATTACTTGATCGTCTCGGGCAATTGGGAGTTTGCCCCTGATGATGATCTTCATTTCTTTCCTCTGCGTCGAGCAGTATTTAAAGAGGGTGATGGTAAGAACTGAGTCATCTCATAACTTACCTTTACACTGACTTGCTAGTTCATCTATCTGTGCTAATGTCTTATTTTTGTTTCTCTTTTGTAGCTCTTCCCTAGCCAGCAAAAGGATTTCGGCAATCTTACATTCCAATCCAAGGTCTGAAGAAGCTTCTGGACCTCTCCATTCAAAAATGCAAAGCCCCCTTTTTGGTGAATTACATTCCCACTTACAAGTCTGCTCTACCCGACGTCCCTAAGCGGAGCAAGACTCCTCCATCTGTTACAACTCCACCAATCATTTCATCACCAAGGCCAAAAGCCTCTATATCTGATCCAACTGACCAGCCTTCCACCTCTACCCCCTAGTTGATCCCTCTTTCACAGTGTCGTCGTCGACACTGAGGTCCTCCGAATGCTCCTACCGGCAGAACTCATAGCATCCGACGCCGAGAATCTGAGACATTGACTTACGACACTGCCAATCCTTTCATAGCCCTTCTAGTAATTCACTTTGGCACCAAAGTTACCGCCGCTGCAGCAACCAACGAGATAGGTCACAAACCAACTGTAGTGGAAGACCTCCTTGCCAACATTCCTGGAGTTGTAACTGTTCAATCCTCTTTCTCTCCATCCCAATCCAAGCCGAAACCAAAGAGACTGAAGAAAGCTAAGGCCAAGGCCACAGTAACTCAAGTTGACATTGAGGACACTATGCCAATCTCCAAGTTGGCCGAGATCCAGAAGAGTTCCATTGCCGCCAAAAAGAGACTAGCCGAGGCCATTACACCTGAGGCCCCACCACCAAAGAAGCCGAGGTCTGATTGTCCAGAGGGTAGCAGCGGCTTCCCTCGCAATATGACCTGGGCACCTGTAACATCCAAAAAATACAAATCGTAATTATCTAGATTACCTATGTGTTAATTACGGATTATATGATTTAATTTGTGTATATCTGTCCAAATTGGGAAATTATTTGTTGAGAATACAACTTTGAAACTGAAATTGACAACCGAAATGGGTTCAGAAACCAAAATGGAGTACATGGATATGTTAATTGGAATTTTCAGAATCATCTGGGAAGTTTAATTAAAAATTGATTTCGTTTGATTCGTAAAGTCATGTTTGGCTCTTATTACTTGTATTGAGTTTAGAGATGGATAATTAGAGCCTAATTCACATTAGTGGAATTAAATTTAGTGTAATTGAGATCATAATATGTTGAGAATTAATTTAATTAAAGTGAATTTGTTATAATTTAATTCAAGTAATTACTTAGCCAAAAATGCACTTAAGGACTTGTTTTTCTACTCACTCATTTAATAAGAAATATGAGAGGTAGTGGGCATTGTTGAGCCACACGTTAAGAGAGAGAGAGATAGACTTCCAGGGAGGGAATTCAAGAAGGAGAAGAGGAGAAAGAAAAGAATTAAGGGAAATTAGGCTTGCTATTCACAAATCAACCCTCTAAGGTAAGAATTCTCTTCTAATTTCTTGAAATTGAGATGTAACACTCATGAATTTATGGAATTTAAGTTTAATTAAGAAGGAATCAAGCCTAATTGTTGTTTTTATGAAGTAAAATGAAGTAGAATATAAGAATGAACAAGATAAGGAAGAAATTGTAAGGATTGAGCTCATATTATGTACATGCATGGTAGATTTGAAGAATTTAGTTCAATATTTTGACATGCATGTTTCATTTCATGAAATTCTTGTTTAACCACTTATTTTCTTACATGATTTCTATGGCTCCTAAGGATTTCAAAAGAATTTCCTCATGGATTTTTAAGTTGAAGCTTCTAACTATATATTTTAAGTTTTTACAATTTGATTGAAGTTTTGAGCTTTCAATTGGCAAATTGGGTTTGTTTTTTAAGTTGTAATTGTGATTGAAGTTGGAAATTTATGTCCGTATTTTTAAGTTTTCTTGCATGGCTTAAATAATTTTCCATGAAAGATGAATTTCAAACTCAAACAATATATGTTCTATGATTTCATACTTTAATTAAAGTTTGTACTCTTTTAACTGAAAATTTGGGTTTCTTTTTGTAATCATGATTTTTATTTGAAGTTGGGAATTCATGATTTTTATACTTGAATATGCTTGAGTCCAAGAAATTTGATCATCTCATGGACAAATTAATTTCATACACATGATCTTTTAATTGGTCTCTCATAATTTCAAAGAAATTCTCATTTAAAAGCTTGAATTGAAGCTTGAACATACATTTTATGATTTATAATTGCTTTACATATTTTCGGTTATAAATTGAACAATTGAATTTGGTTATAAACTTATGGGTTGTATTTGATGATTGAAAATTAAAGTTCAAGTTTATTTTTGTGGATTTTGGGATTGAATTATTCAAAAAAGAATGAAAGTTAGAACTGAATGAGAGAAACCGAATAGAAATCAAGTGATCGAATTGAATAAAATTGTAAGAGTACGAATGTAATTGAATTGTTGTGCTTGAATTTAATTGTTTAGGTCGGACGCCGCATCGTAGTGCAACTTTAGCATGTATTTTGAGGAGCCCACTGTAAATAATACTGTTGTAAAGATATGTTCAGATTGTATTTATTTTCTGATTGATAAATTATATTGGTTTATGAAGTGATACTTTTTATTGACTGAATGATGATCATATTTTTTGAATTGTATTCGTGGCATCCATAGCATATTGCTATTGTTATTGACATTGATATCGCTATTGTTACAAAGATTTCTATCAGTTCCAATTCTTGGAACTATTGTTATTGTATTGATGGCCATCAAATGATTGTTTGGTCTTTAAGACCTATTGATTGTTCTTCTATGGGATGTACCATGTATGACTATTATGAATCGAAATGAATCGAAACGATTGATATGATATGAAACATTGATTGAGAAATTGATTTATTGATGGGATTGACTGTTTCAATTATTGTAAGGACATCATTCATAATCCCTTTATACAGTTGTTATTCACTAGGCTCTAGCTCATTGTTTATTATATATATGTAGGTGATCGAGCACTGGATCAGAGTTAGTGACGTCAACCTGAATCCTGTTTTGTCAAGCCAATCATTTTGCCTCACCACGAGGTTCCGAACCAACACGTGTCAAAGCTTGGGTGGCTCAGATTCACCCTTTTGATTTGTAATTAAGGATTACGTGTGTTTTATGACTTTTGTTACTACTATTTTGGCAATGGGACTTAATTCCCTATCTCATGTTTTGTTTTGTCTATAAGTGAATTGTGGACTTAAGTGTCGTGCATATACAAGTATAAAAAAGATTATTTTGTTTATTTAAGTCCTCACAGCTCATTGGACGATATATTCTATTATTGATTGGCTTCCGCCAGCCCCTTTTTATTGTAATATTGTCATTGTTGATAAGCAGGCCTTTGGTAATCACGGATTACTGGCCGGTTACGATACTAAACCCATAGGGGCGGGTTTGGGTCATGACAGCACCCGAGGTCATTGTAGGGGATAGACCTTTAACAGTTGGCAACAGCATGATCGAGAGCGTTAAAGTCGGCGCTGCCCTATCGACGGCCATGCTCCTACCAGAAGATATGAATCATATGGCGGATCTCCATGAGTATGAGAACTTCGGCATAATGATGCAGCACTAAGTCTTGGTAAGTCTCCTATCGCATTTTTTAAAGCTTTCTAATACTTAGTCAAAATTTTAACTAATTTGTTTCATTCCTTGCAGGCTATCCAACATGCGCACTCATATGCGATCAAGACCGAGATGACGAGGAAGGAGTTGGTAAACAAAACTCAAGAGGCTTCCAAACTCCTCTCCTCACTCAACCGCACTAAGGCCAGCAACTATGGTCTGCTGGATCAAGCCAAGGCTACTCAAGCCGAGGCTGAGACTAAAGCCGAAGTTGCTGACGCAGCTGTCGAGGCCCCTAAGGCCGAGGTTGAGGCTACCAAAGAATGCCATTGACTCAAAAGAGGCTGAGGTCAAGGAGGCTGACGAAAAGGCTTTTGAAGAAGGCCAAGTCACCGTCCATGACCAGTACAAAGAATAAGTCAATCTAGCTTGCAACCGAGGTTATTACCTCGGCTGGACGGCGACGCTCAACCAGTTGTCTGTTCCCCTAGACTCTTCACTTAGAGACATCAACCAGCTCAGTGTGCCCTTCCCTTCCTCTTCAAAGGACTCTGAGGACGAAGCCGATGAAGAGGAGGAGGCCGATGATGCCGATGAAGATGAGAAGGCTACTGCTGGGACCAAGTCCCCCACTTTGAATGAGCAAGTCCTGAACTTGACTCAAGACGATAAGGACGAGGTCTCCAAAAGCGCCTCTCCTAAGAAGATGACATTTGAGACCGAAGTCCATATAGCCGAGAAAGCCCTCGATGATATATTGCTCGAAATTGACGTTGAGATAGCGGCAGAAAAAGAAGCATTACTACTAACCGAGGCCGACACAATGCCAACAGCCGAGGTTGAGCAATCTGATATAAATGCCAATGTCTACAACACTTAGGATTTTTTTTCTTTACTCTGAACTTTTCTCTTTCAATTGTAACTTGGACAAGTAATCTCTTATGCTAGGCCGAAATGCCTTTTTGTTTTTGAACAAGTTTCCTTTAAATAAATGCCTTCTTTTCTTCTAAGTATTGAATGTGTGCTTGTTTCTTTAAACTCTCACTGTCTTTGTATGTTTCCATACTTAGAATATTTTTGCATTTCCACAACTTTCTTTGAGTAATCACTTCGATCTAGAACACTTTGGACAAGGATTACCTCGGATCCACCCTTAGTTGGTTACCTCGGACCAGATTACTTCGGAGTTCACCTTTATTGTGATCTCGGCCAAACAACACTTAAAAATATTTAATTCAAACATTTTTACAAGTGTTCTTCCTTCACTTGTACTTGCTATCTTCTAGCAAGGCCTCACCCTTCCTGGTTCAACACCTTAGCTGGGGGTCTCGGTCATAAACTTTAACTTGAAATTTTAGAAAATTTCACAAGTGTTATGCTTTTATTCCACTCCCACTTCTTGCCCCTTAATGTGAACCTAAGTACCACTTATGTTCACATTAAGCATGCAACTCCAATTCTTGCCGAGGTCTGTTTCAAACGAAAATTAGCTAAAGTTTCTATCTCGGTTTCTCGGTTAATCTATCTAGATCAAACTTAGTTCAACTCTGTCGTCGTGGCAAGTCTAAGTTATTCATCATGTTTCATTTGAAAACATCGCCAACTTAGTTGAACTCTATCATATGGTAAGTATAATTCAACTCTATCATATGATAAGTCTAAGTTATTCGTCATGTTTCAATCGGAAACATCGCCAACTTAGTTCAACTCTATCATATGGCAAGTATAATTCAACTCTACCATATGATAAGTCTATGTTACTCGTCATGTTTCAATCGAAAACATCATCATAAGACTGTTCAGTCCTATCTCACAAATTTCAACAATTATTCACAAAACCAAACTAGAACTTTATTAAAATTTCGACAAAAAACAAAAACTAATGATAAAAAAAACTTCAGATTGCAAGTGTTCCAAGGTCGTGGCAACTCTTTGCCATCAGTGCCTTCAAGCCAATATGCTCCATTACCGGCAATCGAGATGATTCTATAAAGCCTCTCCCAGTTTGGGCCAAGTTTGCCCTCCCTAGGATCCTTCTTGTTGCCAACAACTTTCCTCAGGACGAGATCCCCTACCTTGAACTCTCTTGGGTTGACCTTCTTGTTGTAAGCCCCAGCAAGCTATTACTGGTATGCCCCCAGGCGAATTGCTACTCTCTCTCTTCTTTCTTTCAATAGATCCAGATCTCGGGTAAGGAATGCCTCGTTGTCCCATTTTCCACTCCATGGGTTCTGATGCCAGGGATGCTGACCTCTAATGGAATGACTGCTTCAGTGCCATAAGTCATGGCAAAAGGAGACTCCTAGTTGATCTTCTCGGCGTAGTCCAATATGCCTACAGAACACTGGGCAATTTTTCCACCCACTTTCCCTCGGCTGCTTCCAGCCTCCTCTTGATCCTATCCAAAATGGTCTTGTTAGATGCTTTTGCCTGACCATTACTCTGGGAAAAACTTGGAGTAGAGTAATAATTCTTAATTTTTTACTTTACACAGAAGCTCTTAATTAGCTTACTGTCAAACTAAGTGCCATTGTCTGCTATAATGGCTCTTAGAATCCCAAACCTTGTGATTATGTTCTTCCAGATAAATTTCTTCACATCAATATCTCGAATTTTCACTAGAGGTTCAGCCTCTACCTACTTTGTAAAGTAGTCTGTGGCTACTAACAAAAACTTTCTCTGTCCAGTTGCCTGGGGCAGTGATCCTACTAGGTCCATACCCCACTGGGCAAATGGCCAGGGGTTGGATACTGGGTTCAAATCTGCTGTTGGCTGGTGTATCAAAGGTGCAAACCTTTGACACTTTTCACACTTCCTCACGTAGGTTTTAGCATCCTTCTGCATGTAGGGCCACCAATACCCTTGAGTTATGGCCCTATGAGAAAGTGATCTACCTCCAGCATGGCTTCCGCATACACCTTCATGGATCTCGTACAGGAAGTCCTCTACCTGGGATGGGTGCACACATCTCAAAAGGGGCCCAGTAAAGGACCTTCTGTAGAGATGGCCTTCTGCTGTCAGGCTGTACTTGGCCGACTTTAATCTGGTCTTGTATGCCTATTTTCGATCATCTGGAAGCTTGCCATCCCTGAGGAACATCACTATTACATCCATCCAGCTTGGACCCATATCCACACATTTTGCTTCGTACTCTGTGATCAGTGGTTCTACACTTGGGCCTGACAACTAATCAACCATTATTGTCCTTGCCTCACCTGATTTCATTACACCTGCCAGGTTAGCCAGGGCATCGGCATGAGTGTTGTCATCTCAGCTGACCTGCTGTAGCCGGCAATCCTGGAACAATGCTAGCAATCTAAAAACCTCTTTGACATAGGATATCATTCTTTCATCTCGAGTTGCATATTCGCCCGTTGCTTGATTCACAATAAGCTGGGAGTTACAGAAGACTACCACCTCATCGGCTTCCATGGCTACTGCTAGCTTCAATCCTGTAATCAGCGCCTCATACTCTGCTTCATTGTTTGAGGCCTTGAACCCCAAACGAATAGATTGCTCAATCATTTGCCCATCTGGCGATACCAAAACCACTCCTGCCCTCACTCCTTGACGATTTGAACTTCCATCAATAAACAGGCGGAAGAAGTCACTGATGTAGATGTCGCAGGGCTTTGGTTTCTCTTCCTTCTTTTGTTTTGCTGGAGTGGGGTCCATTGTCCCTAGTTGGGTTTCTTCTGGTTCCTTTAAGATGGCACTAGGGGTGAACTTGGCCACAAAGTCGGCCAGAACCTGGCCGTTAATTGTTGTTCTAGGCCTAAACTCCAAGTCATATTAGCCCAACACAACTGTCCATCTGGCTACTCTGTCTGTCAAATCTCCTCGCTACAACAAGGACTTCAAAGGATGCTCAGTCAACACCATAATCTTGTGGGCTTGGAAGTAGTGATTCAGTTTTTTCGAAGCCATCACCAAGGCTAATGTCAACTTCTCTAAGGGTAGGTACCTAGTTTCTGTACTTGCTAGGGTCTTACTTACATAGTATACTACCTTTTGCTCTCCCCTCTCTTCTCTGATTACCACTGCACGCACTGAGTGCTCTGAAACTGTCAAGTATAGGAACAACTCTTCCCCAGGTATTGGATTTGACAGAATTAGAGCTGTTGTTAGGTACCTTTTCAAGTCGGCTAAGGCAACTTCGCAATTTTCTGTTCATAAAAAAACTGCAGCTTTCTTTAACAAACTAAAAAATGGTTTACACTTATCAGAACTTCAACTGATAAACCTGTTCAAGGCTGCCGCCTTGCCAGTCAAAATCTGGACCTGCTTGGCTAACGTCAGGCTCTTCAAGTCAAGGATGGCCTTGATTTGATCTGGTCTCTCCTCAATGCCCCTTCTGGTGACCAAGTATACTGGGAACTTTCCAGATCTGACTCCAAATGCACATTTCGAAGCATTAAATCGGAGCCGATATGTTCTTAGGATATCAAAAACTGTCTTCAAGTTGGCCAGATGATTCCCAGTTTCTTTGGTTTTCACGACCATATCATCAATGTAGACCTCTACTATCTTCCCAATCAAATGCTTAAACATCTTGGTCACTAACCTCTTATAGCTTGCTCCTACATTTTTCAATGCCGAAAGGCATCACTCTGTAGCAGTATAGCCCTTTTGGGGTGATGAATACAGTCTTCTCCTCGTCAAGGGGATACATTGCTATTTGGTGGTATCTCTAGTAAGCATCTAAGAAGCTCATCCTCTTATGTCCTGAAATGACATCCACCAGCTGATCAATTTTAGGTAGAAGGAAGCTGTCTTTAGGACAAGCTTTATTTAGGTTGGTGAAGTCCACGCAAACCCTCTACTTCCCATTCTTCTTCTTCTTCACAACTACTGTGTTGGACAGCCAGGTTTGGGTAGTTCACCTCCAGAATAACCTTGGCTTCCAATAGCCTGTCCACTTTCCTCCTCTACTGCCTCCACATGAATCAACGTCGGCCTCCTTGAACACTGAATGATAGGTTTAGTCGACCTATCTACATTGAGCCTATGGCAAGTGACCTCGGGTTCAATGCCAGGCATCTCGTATGGTGTCCAGGCAAACATCTCTATGTTTGCTTGCAAGAAAGCCTCCAACTCTCTTTCTTCCTCCTCGGCTAAGCTTGAGCCAAGAAGGAAGAAGCACTCTACATCATCTTCTTTTACCAGAATCTTCTTCAAGGCTTTCTCACTCTTGTCGGCCGGCTTTTTACCGACGTCGTCCAGTACTTCCATGTCCTCGTCTTTAATATCTACTGTTTCTATCTCTTGTACGTTGCAGGTGGATTTCATTGCTGCCATAGAGCAATTTTTTGCCTGCACCTGATCCTCTCTGACCTATTCAATTCCATGGTCTATTGGGAATTGCAACAGCTGGTGCAGCGTTGAGGGAACAACCCTCATTGCATGCAACCATAATCTTCCCAAGATAATATTATAAGAGGAGGCGGTGTCGATTACTGTAAACTCTGTGCTTCCCTTCTTCATGCCTGCCTGCCTGCACCTCCAAATTCATGGTGCCTAAAAGCCACATCGGCGTTCCATTGAATCCAACCATCAGGCTGTTGGATTGTTCCAAATCATTTCGGTAGAGGCCAAACTCCTTATAACATCTAACATACATGATGTCACAAGAACTGCCTTGATCAACCAATATGCGCCTTACCTGGCACTCCTCAATCTTCAACGTTATCACTAGGGCATCATTGTGTGGATGCTGCACCATATCCAAGTTTGCCTCTGTGAAAAAGACCATTGGTCCCTAGTACTCGTTGGTCATTGGCTTCTTTTTCTTGACCTGGTACACATGCTGCAGGTGCTTCACTCTCTGAGTCTCTCCACGCACCTCATTTTCATTGACCTTTAAGTGAATCACATTGATCACCCGAGGTCCATCTGCTTGCTGTGGTGGCGGTGGTGGAGGTGGTGCTGTCGGTGCCTAGGGCAACCTTGCCTGCTTTTCCCTCGTTCTAACCTTATCTACTAGGTCTCTCAGATGACCCTGTTTAACTATATCCTCCAAGTGCATCTTCAGAGCCCTACACCCTTGAGTCAAGTGTCCATCCTTATTATGGTAGGCATAGTGCTTCCCAAGGCTCCTTCCTATAAACTTGCCAGCGATCTTCTCCGGCACTCTATAATAAGGCTGGTTCTTGATTCTTTTTAGAACTTTGTAAATCGGGATCCGGAACACAGTGGTGACTGCCTATGTAGCTCTCAAGCCTGTCTCCTGCCTGTTAAAACCGGTATTACCTCGACCTCGCTTCGGCGAGCATTTTTCTTCTCTTACTTTGGTGTCTTTACTCCGTGCGTGTCTTCCTCCACTCTGGCATATTTCTCAATTCGTGCCATGAGCTCTTCCATACTCTTTAGAAGAGTTTTCGCCAGTGATTTTCGAAGAGGGCATTCATCCTCCAAGCCGTTCTTAAAAGACATGACCGCCAGCTCCTGATTGTATCCCGGTATTCGGTTGAATACCTTATAATACCTTTTGGCATATGCCCTACGGCTTTCACCCTCGCCAATGTTTAGAGCCATTAGAGAGTCAACCCTTAGTGGCTGCAACTTGTTCGTAACGAACCTAGCCATAAACATCTCAGTCAGGCCTTCCCAACTCTTCACAGTTCCTTTCGACAACTTGTGGAACCAATCCAATGTGATTTCCCCAAAAGATAAAGGGAACACCTTGCACATCAACTGCACGTTCCTGGTATACAAAGCCATTGAATTTAGATATAAGCCGACATGAAAGTTTGGATCGGACTTACTGTCATAAATCTGGAACCTTGGCATACGGAACCTCTTTGGGGCCTCAAACCTATCCAACTCCACTGAGAACGGTGTTCTCAACTTGACAGGGGATGTGACCTTGGCATTCTAGCGCTTCCTTTGGAGGTAATCCCTCAGATCCTCCTTTGTTCGGCCGAAAGCTCAGCTATCAATAGATTTTAGCCTATTCGGCGCGCTGCTCCCGGTGTCATTATGCGTCCTATTAGACTTCTCTTCATTCACTATATCAAAGCAAAGTCCCTTCCCTTGGATATGCCGAGGTTTTTTGACGTAGGTCCCCTTGGTTTGTGGTGTCCTTTGTGACTCACCTCTCACCGACTCTACTCACCCGACCTCCTGTGAAGGCCGATGTGAGCGCTCATTTTCCTTGCCATGCTGTGGGACTGCTGGGATTATTTTTTACCCCCTTTTTTTGGCCTCAGTCTTTTCTATTGGTATCGGCGTGTCCTGCAACCGGGAATGGTGGTTGCATCACGTTATTCTGCATCATGAAGTTGACAACCAATTGTAAGTCTGCCAATTTTTTCGCCATCCTTTTCATCTCGCCGTTCTTCCTCAGGCATTTATCCTTCCATACTTGAAGGTTGCTTTTGTTGTAGTACTTATCTCGGCCAGATTTCTTTGGGGCATTGCCCTCTTTGCCGACATCTTTCTCCTCGGGATTCAGATCTTGTGCTTTCTCATCACGGTTTTCTTTCCCGACATTGGGATCTCTGCATTCACAACTCTCGCTGTTAATGTCGTCCCTAATAATTTCTTCCTACACGTTGTTGGCTATCTATTCTCCTTAAGTTCCCACAAATGGCAGCAAATTTTCGGTGTTGATTTTTTACCACACAACTAATAAGGAGAACTCAGCTAGAGAACACTAACAGAATAGATTAAACCCAACAGCCTGCACAAGAAAATGAGAATCCGATGGTGGTTCGTCCACCTGAGGGCACTCTGACGATCAAGTTAGTAATCAATATCTCTCAAAGATAACAAATTGTGCTTAAACTCACATGAAAGAACTTACCTTAGACCCACGAGGGTGCCTTGCTTTTATAACCAGCAGTGACCTAATCTCCCTGGAAGCCTTACTTCATGGGACTCAGGCTCCATGCTCATCCTGGACCCTCATCTAGATAGAGATAAACTCTTATTGAGACTTATCTCTATCCAGACTGAGATGCTCTCTTGTTCTAGGACTCTTGTCCCTTATCTGCTTATCTTGGATTCCGGTATCTCCACAGACAACTCCAGCATAGCCAAGATCATCTCAGCGCATGACCAAGCCACGTGGCATCTCGGCTAACACTTCGGCATCACCTTAGCCACGTGCTGTCATTCACAAAATACGTCCCAACAACTACATACCTCATCTACATAGTACAATCACAGCATGTCTCATCCATATAAGTATTACAATATGTGATTCTTAAAATATAAATACAATTCAAACTACCAAAACCATGAACAGAGCAGTAGTAGAGATTGTATGCCTCTATATTGTTATATCTATATCTATTTTTGAAAACAAAAACCAACCAGAATATATCATCTTTTTTATTTATTATTTTTAGAGTTAGATTTAAAAACCAAAAAATATTAATAAATAATATATTTATTTTTTTCAATTCAAAAAATATATTCAAGTTAAAAACTTTTTTTCAACAGAATATATTCAATAGAATATTTAAACTTTTTTCAATTGAAAATACAAACAGAATATCTAAACAAATTAAAATACAAAGTCTTACAAATTACTAGGGGTGCTCGCAGTTCGGCAGTTCGGTTGCGGTCAAATGAACCTCAAATTCTCCATTTGTCCAAAACTAGGCGGATTAGAAAAAATCAATCCGCAACCGTCCGCTCGTCATTACGCATCCGTCCAAAATGCAGCGGATCAAATCGGTTCGATCGATTTGGACGGATCGGTATATCTGCTGCTCACCCCTAATTAAATCTAAGTTACTATGGCATCACTAATGATGAAGTGGCCAATGAAATGAAAGGGGCATAGGCAGTGGATCCAATGTGGCCATTGTTGAGAGCGTAATAGGGCTCACTTTAGGTTACTCCTCAATAATCCAAACCGTTCATTTCTTAGGGTACATCAAGTAGAACATTCTTGAAAAAAATCAAGTCGATTGGACATTAATAGACTACAAAAATAAACACTTGGTGTATTTGCAAATTTGTATCTACAAAAATAAACGCTTGGTGTATTTTTTGGTATAAAGGTGAATATAAATTTGTTCTGATTAGGGAGCTATTGATATCTAATCAACTTGATTTTTGACGAGAATATTCTAATTGATGTATCTTAAAAAATGAATGATTGGGATCATAGAGATGGGACCTGAAGTGAGACTTATTACATCTCACAACAGTGGCTGCTATGCAAAGGGTAGAGCAACCACACTAAATCCCAAGGGCTCATTACTCTAACTCATATCTGATTTGCTTTCCTATGGCCCTTTTGTTCTCCTGTGCTCCAATAATTAATTAATGCTTGTTGTACGAGGAGCAAATATTCGTCGTTTTCCATACTCCTCGTGTCCAAGCTTCGTTTCTTTTCGAATAACCTAAGAACACAAAGACGGTGAGCTACTTGGCGGTGTGAAGCTGGAAAACCCCTCCGATGGTCAAGTTAGCACACTTAGAGAGAGAGAGGGAAGGAGAAGAAGAGAGAGAGAGAGGAGACAAAGGGGTAGGTAGCTCTGATAACCAGAAATTCTAGACTTGTACATGGAGGTGCAGCACCATTTATATAGTTTCTACACGCTCCTCTTTGTTTGTCCTCCTCCTAACACGTAGATATGTTCCCCTCTTATCTTCTTCCATGTGTAAGCGTGAATACTGCCAAACACCAAATGGCGAAACCGCCTAATGATATTGACATGTACGGACGGCGAAATCTCTTTTGCGCAATCTGATCATGCCACGTAGCTCTTTTGACTGAGCTGTGCCCAGCATGACGCCACAACCTTCCCTCAGGACCGCGCTAACTGCTCGGTCCTGTTGGACAAACCCAAGTATGGGCTCAATCGAGCTCCACAGCCTACAACGAGCTCCTGCTCGGCTGAACTTGGTCTTCTAAGGACAAATTCCGTCCAACTTAGTGAAACTCACATCTCCAGACTGGGCTGGTACCTCAAGCTTCTCCTTGGCTTGATTGAGCTAAGACCTCGGTCCAAATTGTATCCAACATCTGACTGAGTAAAGACCTTGACTAAGGCCCAAACTAGCTCGGCCCATATTGAGTCATAAATCTCCCTCTCACTTGTTATGTTTTTGTTCTCCTAGGCTTCAATAATTAATGCTTGTTATGTTTTTGTCTTAATGCTCATTCCTTAATTTTTTATTATTTTATTTTATTTTTGGTTGAAGGTTCATGGCGCTGGTACGAGGATCACATGGTCGGGGATTCGGAGATCATGGGGAATGTCTAGAAAAAAGGAATCACATTTGATAGTTTTGCTGAACTTGCTAGGGAACATGTCGACATTGAAGCATTCAAGGCTCAACATAGCTCTTTAGAGCAATTTACAGACTCTGTGATCGAAACGACTTCAATGGAAGATTTGTATATGATTCTGTCCTACTCTCGGAAGAAGGTCAATCAGGTAATTTATTGATTTATTTTGTTTTAGATTTGAATATTGATTTAATTATTTTTATGATATTATGATTTTTGTTATAATATAGTAAATTAAATTTATTATTATTATTTTTTAAAATTTAGACGGGTGATGGTCATTTTTCACCAATGGCTGCATATCACAAGGGTAGAGACATGCTTTTGATATTGGACGTTGCCCGCTACAAATACCCTTTTCACTGGTTGCCACGGATGATGGTTTGAGATGCCATGAACCAAATCGACAAAGAAACCTATAAAACACGGGGGTGAGAATTTATAATTTTATATACTATTTAAGTCTATAATTTTGAATTTTAATTTTTCATTGTTTGATTATATCAGGTTTATGATGGTGAGGAAGAAAATCTCATGAGCCAGAGCTATGGAGAGATTGATGAAAAGTGTAGAAGTAGATACTAGATATATATTTTTTGTTGGTACTTTGAAATTGTTAAATAGTACATCGTTAAGATTTTGTTCTGTTAGGTCTAAAGTATATGATCATGTTTTGGGGAGATATATGTTTATTGGAGGTTTATGTCTATTAGATTCACTATTCTAGATTGCTTGTCTGCATTCTTCTTCATTTGGGTTTGGTGTGTGCATATATTTGGCTAGTTTTCTTTTAAAAATTTCTTTACGGTTATATTTGTCTTATTTGTTTCAATATACATATATATGTTCTTTATAGTTAAGAGACGCACCATATATATTATCTATACCTGTATATTAGTGATAGGTACATGCTTTGCACAAGAAATATGCATATATCGTTTTTTAATAGGTTCCTTTGGTATGAATTTGTTTGGTCAACTTTTATAATTTGTGAAAAGAAATTGAATCTATTTGGCTAAATAAGTTGTCCACAAATAACTATAACACAAAAGTTACAATTATGACAAATAGAATGGTTTTTTTTTTTTTTTTTGTCCATATGTATTTAAGACTTTCAAATAAACTAAAAAAAGTTACAACCTATACTATTATTAAAAGTGAACATCTTACTTGTGGGTGTTTTAGAAAGATTGTTAAAAACTCACTTTTAACTTTTAACCAAGTTTTTTGACTTTTTTAAAAAGTTGGTAAAAAGTTTTTTTTTTTTACTTTTTGGATTAATATTTATTTATGATGTCACATCATAATAAAATGACCAAAATACCTCCAAATTTTGATTTGCCCTAGCCCTCAACTTGTAAACATGGAGGGTAATTCATATAATTTCACATCTTGCGTTTTGCTAACTTCCAAAATAGTGTTCTAACGTTTTTGGCTGCCTCAGGCAGCGTTTTTGACACTGCAAAACGCAACTTTTATTTGGGTTCCCAAATCACGCCTTGGTGTCCATGAACTTCGTTTTCTCATTTTGCAAGTGGCATTCTCTTCTTGTGCCAAGTGTCAATTTCTCCATCCAAAAGGAAAAAAATAAAAAATAATTGTTATGAACACAAGATTTGAACCTAAGACCATTCACTTACCTTACTAATGCACATTTTCATCTCTTAAATAACATAGAAAATATGATATCGGATTAAAATTAAAATTTATATTTTAAGTACACTCATCGAGTGGGCTCACACCCTAATTTATAAATAAGTAAACACCATAAATGTCACGCCCCACTTTTTATTACTCGAAGTCATTACCAAATTCATTAACTTAATCTAGTTTCAGAGATAACATGCGGAAACAAACTCATACATACAATCCATAGAAATGGATATCAATACTCTCATTCGTATGCAAAGTACATGTTACATGAACATACTTAATAAATTGCCCTTAGGCTTACATCACTTAAGGTACAAGAAGAAGGGTGTAACCCTTTTACAACAACGGCATTCCGCCAACATAACAGAGGCCCCGTGGCCAGCAAATAAGTAGATCCCAATCTAGCAGTTCAACCTGCTTAATACCTGAAAAAGATTCAACAACGTGGGATGAACATATAGTCCAGTAGAGATCTCAACATGATCCTCAACAATAACAACTTACAGATAGCTATGATCATGCACACTCATTCTTGTACTAGAATAGTAAGGTGACAGTTTATACAAAATTTAAATATGTATGAACTTTTCTTGAAAACAACCGTTTCATTTAACGCTACGAGCGATTCATCTTTCCTTATTCCTTTAATTAATCTTCATTAGGAACTAATCACTAAGCCCTATACCCCCCTCCATTTCCCATACATACGACAGACGTATCTTTTCAAAATATGTTTATCATTAAAACCTTCATTTTCCTTCACACTTTCGAAAAGACAAAAATGACATTTTGGTTTGTTTCTACTACTAACAAACCTATACATGCATAACTTTGTAAAAATATAAATTTACAACCCACCAACATGTATACAATCAATCAATGGAGTAACTCGGTCCTCCGAACTGTAACCAATCAAATCCATGATATTTTCAGTTACAACTAAACAACAACAATTCCCCTTTGCTCTACTAGTTATGCGCTAGGTAAGCCAAAGATATACTGAAATAACTACAATCAACTTCACTCTACTAGCTATATGCATAGTAAGTCAACATGCCAGTTTACCAGGCGCAAGCTGGAAGGGTATGGTGCCTTATATTATCAGCGCATACAGTTCTCCAGGCGCTAGCTGGAAGGTAACGGTACCTTTGATTATAAGCGCGGCATATAACGCCAACAACAACCATGCAACGAGGCATATCCAACATGTATAATGCATATACATAGACTATCAAGATGACAGCAATGTGTTAAAGTAAATGAACACGTAACTAACTCCTCCTGAGCAAACATACATATACATAATGTATCTAACACTTTACCACATATGATGTTCCATTAATCAATGACACAATGCAAGCCCGACCATTCTACACAAGCGTGTCATCCTCCACCGATGACCAACGACAAAATCTCTAAATGCATATAGTTAGTACATCTATTGAAGACTCAATTACCATGAATCACAAACCCAACAATAACATTAACAGGGTAGTTAAAAATACAACTTCTACACGTGTATTCAACACTCAAGATACAACAATCCAATTCTCAATCTTATTTTGAAAACACATTTCTCATTTTCACAGAAACAATCCCATTTCCTTTTTGTTATCACAAAACCAACTCCACTATCCTTGTTTCCATAAAACCAATTCCAAAGCTATGATTAATCCTTTAGGCATTAACACCCTTACCCAACTCATTTTAATCAAAGAGATTCATATACATTAGTCAACAAACCCCCATTTTAATTTACCAAATTAAAACATAAATTAGGGCTTTTTCTTCATTTAACTACGACATGCTAATTTATATTCTAATTAGCCAAGACAACAATTAATGAAGCCAAACCCAATCTTAACACAACCAACCCTAGGTTTACCCTATGATTTTCAAATAAAACCAACATGATACAATTTTCATGCAATACAAAATAACCACATGTCTATCTATAAAGGGAGTATTGAAAAGAAACAAGAAGAATCCCTACCTCCAAGGAGAACTCAAATGGGGAAGATGACCCGAAATCAAAGTGCTCCAAATCCACTATTCTTCCGATTAAAGCGAAGCCCTCGACCTCCTCTTTCTTTTTAACAAAGGACCTAGGATGGATTCATACTAGAAAGAGATGAAATCTAGAGAGATAATAAGTTTAGAGAGAGAGGCTCTCGGCTGCTAGGGTTTCAAGAAAGAAAGAAGGAGAAAAATGTTATTTTTCCCCGCTGCTGAGTGTATAATCTGAACAGGCTCGCTCGAGCGAAGACCAGGTCGCTCGAGCGACAAGACACAAGAAACAAACCTCGCTCGAGCGAAGAGAAGCTCGCTCGAGCCAACAAACACTGCTCTCAGGTCTAAGTACTAGACGCAACGCTCGCTCGAGCGAAGCCACCCTGGATCGAGCCACCAGACACAAAACTCCACTCTCGCTCGAGCGACCAACTCCTCGCTTGAGCGAGGGTCCAAAACTCTGGACAGCAACTCTTGGTTTCCAACACAACCAACCTGGAACAAACAAGTCCAAAACATTCTATAACTCAAATTTAAAGAATTGAAGGACAGAAACAAGTTCAAAACAACAACCGGAATCCACGGAACTAAGTCCGGATATTACAACCAAAGGAGAAAGAACCGGGATCGCTATAATAAATCAACTTTTTTTTTAAAATAAATTAATTTATATGTGATACCAATATAAACTTTGCCAACTTCAGTAATTCAAAACATATAAAGAATTTAAAGTTTACATCAATAATAATGCTATATATATATATAGCAATTAATGTACTAATTAGTATACTAATAGATGATGTAGCATAATTTTAGAGGTTTTAGGTATTTGTAATTTGTATAATAGGTGGAGACAGTAATAATGGCATAATAGTAGTTGGTACACTAATGTGTACATTAATTAGTGCATGTAGCACCACTATACCATCAATCAACTTTTTTTTTAAGTAATAAATTGATTTAGAAGTGATACCGAATGGGAATTGGGGATGCTGCTGTGCGGGCTGCACAGCAGCAACTGCTTGCAGCGAAATGGGCCTATTTCAGAGCCCATTTCGATAATCTAAACTGTTTATATTTAGAATACATCAAATAGAACAAGCTTGTAAAAAATCAAGTTAATCGGATATCGTTTACCTATTCATGAGTTATATAATACAATATATATGTGTGTGTGAGAGGGGGGGTAAAAATTGAAACGAAAAGGTAAGAAAGTAGAACTTTTGAAATTAAAAAAAAAAATGCGATAAAGAAATCAAAAAGAAAGAAAAATGAATAGATAGAAGAATGTGTTACCGTGAAAAACAGAGTTTCGTGATTCCAATTTATGCAAAACCCTTGTTCATCTTCTTAATTGTTTACAATCTACGTTTTGTTTTAACCTAATATAGTCATATTTTGATATAAATTTTGAGATAAAGTATGTATTGTTGGAAAATGTAGATGATTTTCCTTTCTTACCCTTATGTCGTAGTCATATTATTATCACATGACTAGATTCTGTTAAAAATTTAAACAATTGAGTAACAGAAAGAGGATATTGACACTTGTATAGGAACCAAAGTGAGATTTAACTAAAAGTATAGGGGTTGACTGTCATAATTTCATGTCTAGGGACCAAAGTGAGATTTGACCAGAAATGCAAGAAGTTGACTGTCATGATTTCATGTGTAAGGGCCAAAATGAGATTTAGTGCAAAATGCAAGGATGTAAAGTGTAATTTACCCATAGTTAAATTAGAAGAAAAATTAGTAATATAAAATTAAAAGTAATTCTAATTATTTAAATTTTTTTTTATATTCATTTGGAATAAAAATATGTAGAAATATAAATTATATAAAATTTATTGAAAAAATTAAATATAAATTTGTTGTAATTGGATTATCATATAACGATTTTAAATGATACATGTTAAATTATAAGATTGTAAATGAACACTCTTAATTAAATTAAAATATCGACTATATAATAAAAGAAATTCAACAAACTAATCAAGAAAGAATCTCATAATAATGTCTAAACCCAAAAAGAAAAAATAAATGAAAACATTCAAACGATAGATATATCTCAATGTGTAAAGTGATTAATCATCTATAATATGAAGTCAAAACATAGAAACACTTACTGTTCAGCAATTGAAAAAGTAACTCAAGCAGTAAATCCAAACTTTAGAGGTTCTTCGAGAGTATCATCATAAACTTCAAAGGTTCTTCGAGAATTTTTTATTTAACATCTGAAAAAATAAAATTTTTAATTGTTCTCTTATACAAAATAACATTATCTGAATTATTAATTGAAATAAATTTTTGACATCATTAAAAACTGTTAATTGATTTGATGATTTATTAATAAAATAGGCTATTTGTTATAAAATTAGAAACTTTAAGGGACATGATGTAATTTCTAAAATCATATAAGGCAATTCGTATTTTAAGCAAACATCGAGGGGTGTATTTGTAATTTATCCTAAAAAAAACATGAAAAATAAAATATTCAAATTTTTGAAAAATAAGTCAAACCTAATTTTTTTGAATTTGAATTCTCTCAAGTTGGTCATCTTAACTTGAAAGACCGTTTAAGCTTAATGAGCCTATTTTGGAACCGACCTCGGTGATCTTAACAATTCAATTTTCAAAATTCATTGAGTAGAATATTCATGAAAAAGAAATCAAGATGATCGGATATTGGTAACTATATGTTTAAATCACATTTATATTGTCACGCCCCGTATTTTATTACTCGGATAACATTACCAATATTCATTAATCAAGTCTATTTACAAATGTTAATTCATCATTTGATGAAATGATGAATAATTAAATATACATATTCCCTCTCGTGATACAACAATGACATTTCCATACAAATAAAAGAAATGCCCTACGGCTTACAATAAAAGAGATGGCACTACTCTTTACAAAAAAATAGCACTCAGCCAAACAAACAAATGAAGTAATACAATCCATCACTATATTACACTTATGAAATGGTAAAACCCATTGTTTGATCTTCAAATCTGAAAAACATTCCCTGTACACATGTACAGACAGGGGGTGAGCAACCATTAACTCACCAAACAATCTCATATTAAAACATTAGAAGATATGCGAGTACCAAAATAGTTATACATATACGTGAAATCGTATCATGTCAAAACCATATGATTCTATTACATAATCTCTTGAACCTAATTTATTTTAATTAACCACAACTAGTTAATTTAAATAAATAAACATGCTTCAAAAGCAACGTGACATCCTTTTCAATTCATTCAATTACCCATTTGTCAATGGAATCAAATAGTTAAACAATTCATCATGACATTTAACAAAGCATCAATACATTTTACACAGTCTTATGAGATGAATGCATATACCATGTGATGCTCAAAATATTTTTCTCATCTTTTGAAAATCTTATGCACAATGCCAATTTGAAAACATATTAATCCAACAATTTCAATAAAATTTCAAGGTGGTAAATACGACTCAGGTAATCCCTAGGCTGATGTCTGCAAGTAAACTATACAAGCACTACTAATTTGTCATTTTTACCAGTATTAACTGGAAGGCTCGACACCTGTAATCTGTCATTTTTACCAGTATTAACTGGAAGGCTCGACACCTATCATCTACACCACCTTTCAAGACTTACCACCATATTTACCCCAAAATCATTTCATGAAAACTTGTTTCCCAACATTCCTTTATCAATGCAAAGTTTTCAAATCAAATTTCAAAGCTCATCATTATCAAATGAATTGATATGCCAATGCAATGGTTAATAATACAATGCAATATTTCTTCCACTTTCAATACTTCCACACAATATTCCCATTGTGATCAAAATTCTCATTTCTCATTTCAATATAATTTCTCAAGATAAATATAAATACTTTTATTCCAATTCATCCATGGGACAACAAATTCTCACACTTAGAGTAATCTCAACCATTTAATCACTTCAAAACTATATCAACATTTTTAACAATAATTTCTAAAACTTCAACAATTCTCATATTCCATGAAAACCATCATTTATATATAAATAAATAAACAATTTTTTCAAACATCATTTATTTTGGCACACAAAATAAATATAACAATATCTTCAAAGTTTGTCAACATCTTTCTTCAAAACCCCAAATTTCTAGGTTTTCTTACCAAAACCACTCATCTTCATTTATTGAAAGAAAGTCACCAAAAACATCTCTCTTCAATCCTCATAGTTCAAAACCCTCAATTTCTATTTTAAAAGGAACAATAAAGTAAATCCACTTTCAAAAAAAAAAAAATCTCTCATCTTCTTGAATCAACAATCAATTTTCAAAACAAATCAAAGGATGATTTTGAAAATCATTTAGATCTTGCAAAAACATATATATATATATACAACTATATTTCAACATAATCATTTTTCATGCCGAGCTATTTAAAAAGGTAATATTTTTACCAAATTCTCTACCAATAATAATTTCACAACTTTTTCTAAAATTACTTAACCAACATGATATTTACATCAAAAATTATGAAATATGCCCAATAGTAACATTTTCAAGGTGATGAGTTTGAAAGTCTACATTTCACATTTTTATTTTCATAAAAATGAACACAACTTAATCATCAACATATCATCTTTTATAAAATGTCATGAATATAACACTTTTAGAGTTTTTAATCCCAAAACAACTCTATAATCCCAACTTAAGCATTACTCAATATTCATCAACATAAATTTATTTTTCTCAAAAATAAATTCCAAATCAAAGATAAAAAAAATATTTCAACTTAATATTTCTAAAAATAAATCATCTAATCATAATATGATGTAGATACAATCTATACAACTATAAAAATTAAATTTTTCGTATTTTTAGCAACAAAATTTCAACACAAGGTGGTCTTCCCAAATCAACCTCAAAATACCACTTTTCTTAACATTCCAACATAATTATTCTTCCAAAAATTACCTAACAAAAATCTAAAAAAAAATATATATGCAATGCCTCTTATAATGATATATTTTCTCAAAATAACCCTAACATAGCTTTAATGTAAAAATATGAATAAAGTCCCTACCTCAAATATGAAGAAAAGCTAATCCGAAAATGCAAACGTTACCCGATCATGAATCCGAGAACACCATTGCGAAGATCGCGACGAGCTCTCCAACTTTCATTTACAACACTTTTGCAAAATCTCACTCTAAAGACTCCCATTTGAAGCTCAAAGATTAAGCAACAATGGAGGAAGAGAGAGAGAAAGAGAGAGAGAGACGATGAGGTGAAAGAGAGCAGAGCTCTCTGCTCAAAATAAAATAAGGAAAAGTAAAAGTGAAAGAAAAGAATAGCACTCAAGCAAGGCCAACCTCAAGTGGGTTGTCACCCACCACACAACTGTATTATTTAAAATTTGTAATAATACCTCAAAATTTTATAATATAAAATATAAAATGACATAATTTTTCTCACCACAAAATATAATATTTTGCTCACTATGAAATATACACATTTTCATTCTTTATAAAATATATAATTTTTCACCATATGGTACACACCATAAAATCTGTAACGCCCTCAAAATAATACATAAAACCCATCATTCCAGACATGTAATGATATAAGAGAAATCAACACCTTTTTATTCATCAGAGTAGTTCTTACAACAGTATTACATGTTAATAACAAAAGCAAATGCCCTAAGGGCTTACAGCTTTCCAAGTCAACACTTGGTTACAAAAAGAAGAGTACTAACTCTATACAAAATAAGCCCTTGGCTTGATATAATGTAATACAAACAAATTAATCAAAAGAGTCTTCAACTCCCATAACCTTCCAAGCTATGTCCTTGGAGGTGGCATGCTACCTGTACCTGAAAATGATGTCCCATATAGGGTAAGCCAACGACCAGTAGAGATATGCTAAACACAATATGAGCAGTAACTAAGATGTTAGCAATTTATAAATGTTTGACTCACATAAATCAATTCATACACCATTTTCATTACATGACCAATGTGTCCATGTTTCATTTCATTTTCCATTTCTTATCAAATTCACAATTCACAACTACGGCTCAGAACCTGGCCAACAATTTCAATGAAGTGGTAACTCATGTTAAACTTTTCTCATTTCACAATAGATAAGCATACTAGCTATATCAACACTTTGATAGATAAGCATATGAGCTATATCAATAATTCAACAGATAAGCATATGAGCTCTATCAACACAATAACCGATAAGCATATGAGCTGTATCAACGGAGTCCATCCCCTATCTCCTCCCAAACAATATCCGGTTTAGAGGTCCATCTCCTATCTTCCCCTAAACCGTGGAGTACATCCCCTATCTCCTCCTACACAACACAATGCATATAAACAATTATCATATACATCATCAATCAATACATAAAGTTAATGTATTCTGTCAACCGTCATACTCCATGACACATCCAATTGATTAGTTTTAGTTTGCCTAATCATCATGCATTGTCTACAACAATCAAAACTACCCTCCACCAGTAGCCTAAAGCAATTATTTCTAAACAGATAATAAAAGCACCAACAGATAAAATATCTGCATTTTCAAAAGTGAACGATTTATTAATCCGACTCCACTATTCCATCTCATAATGAACCACTATCATTATATTCCACTCAATTTCACAAATCCATAACTTGCCCAAATTAATTATACCAATTAATTTATATACAAATTAGGGCTTTCTTCCCCGTCTCTCAACATTAACCCAATGGTTCAAATATCAACTATCAACAACAATAACATCATTTTGAAACCCAAAACACATATTTAAGAATCAAAATAACAAAACCCTCTTTTATATCTTTTGAAACCCTAAGTCCCAAAATCAACCATTTAAACAACAAGCTCAAAATCTAGGTCAAAACCCATAAGAGTGAGTGGAAATCCCTACCTCAAATTCGGAGTCCAAGGGAAGAAAATGAAGAAATTGAAGATGCTCCAAATCCCAAAATTTTCAGATCAAAAGATAGCCCTCGACGATCAGCACAACTATTACAAAGGCTCAAGGTGAGGAAATCACTCCCACTAGATCAATACTTAGAGAGAAGTTGAGGTTCTAGTGAGAGAAGATCTCCAATGGTGTTTTTGAAAAGTAAGAGAGAGAAATGGAGTTGAAAAAGTGATCCAAAAAGTCGGATCTCGGAGTGATATACTCGACTCCCCGCTCGAGCGTGGAAACCCCCGCTCGAGCGTCCAAACCTACGCTCGAGCTCCGGATACACACTTCCAGAACTTTTGCAAAACTAGGTCCCCGCTCGAGCGTCACACACAAACTCCCACTCGAGTGTCAAAAAGCACGCTCGAGCGTCCAACATTGTAGAGGAAATACTGGGAGATGGAAAATCACGCTCGAGCGTCAAAATTCCCGCTCGAGCGGAGAAGCAACAACAAAGGGCCCGCTCGAGCGTCAAAATCTCCGCTCGAGTGTGAAGGCCAAAATCTGGGCATCAACTCTAGGTTTCAAAACACAACTAACCTGTTTCAAACCTGCTCAACACATCCTATAACTCAAATACAAAGTACGAAAGGATGTAAACAAGATATAAATAACTGCTAACATCCACGGAACCAAGTCCGGATCACTGTATAACAAGGGGTAAAACCCGGGATCGCTATAAAATCAACTATCAAATATTTATTATAACCCCTATATAATAAATAATAACAACTCCCAAGGGGGTTACTACCAATCACATAATTAAAAAAGACCAAATAGTTAAACATGAGTCACTAAACAAACTCAAATTAAATAAAATATAAGTCATGGGTCCTACCTATAAGCCAAACATGGTCCAATTATATACCAAGATAGACCTAATAAATTTATCCAAATCATGATCTAAACATTCAAAATTAAATAACAAAATTCTGCTATAAATTAAACTGAACACCAATCAGTCCGTGAATTTTCATAAAATAAATACTCATCATTTAATTCTGAAATTTTTATCCAACGTGCTAGACTCATATGCAAACAACATATAAATATTTCATAATTTTCTGAGATCAGGAACTATTTTTCAAAAATACAAAACCAAACTGTTTTCGCACAGAATTTACATAGCAATCAAATTCGAAAATTTGCTTAATTAAATTATGCACTGGCTATTTAAAAAAAAAATTGGGCCATTACATATATTACAAAAAATAGATAGATATTCTTAAAATTATATTTGTCATCTATTTTTTTAAAATAAATGTGATTTAAACAGACATTCAATGTCTAATTATCTTATTTTTTACATTTATATTATACTTAACGAGTTCTAAAAAATGAATGTTTCATAATATCAAGATCAGTCTCAAAATAGGCCCGCCAAACCCGAATGCTCTAAGGACATATCATTTTGCCCCTAAACTATCACGCATTTTTCAATTTAACCCCCATACTTTGATTTATTTCAATTTAGTACCTGAACTTTTAGAAAATTGATCAATTTAACTCTTGCCGTCACATTTCGTCTACAATTGGACGAAATGTGCTGACGTAGCACCAAAGTTCATTTGGAATTTCGTTTTACCCCTCAGACTATACCTTAAAAATCAATTTGCCTCCCAAATATTAAAAAAAAAATTTAATTTAAATATTTCATAAATAATTTTTTATCTCAATAATGAAAAAATTAAATTTTAAATAATATATACTTTGCAAAAATAATAATAAAAAATATAAAAATTTTCATTTTGAATTATTTTGAGACCATGAAGCGTGGATAATTCAACAAACATGTCATACCCGTACTGGGTATTTACCGACGTATAATATTTCTACATACGTACCGGGTATACAAAATATGTACTCAAATTTTTCTTTCTTAATTTTTGGCCTACCCAGACGTATTTAATATATATCCAAGCCGTGCCATACCTCTGTCGAAAATAATATTTTTCTTCTATTACAAAGATAAAATTCTTTATACTAAACTTCTTTTTCATTTTTAGTTTTGTGCTTTGCATGGTTTTAAAATTAAGGTATTGTTTATAAGTTATTTAATATAATAATATTTAATTTTATCTCATACCTATGCTTTTGGCATTAAATGTCAATTGTATGTTGGATTTAACAAATTAAACCATTTAATCAATTTTTGTATTATTTCAAATTAAAAATAAATATTTTTTTACAAACGTATTAAACCATACCCGTACTCGTACCCTATTTTTTAAAATATTTTACCATGTCGATGTATTAATATCATACTAATACCAATACTCATACTCATACTTGTACTTCATAGGTCTTAAATTATCTCGAGTTGATCCTAGAGAAACTTATCGAGCCAAAAATTTCTTGACTACTCTATGTGTGTGTGCGAGCGTTGTAACTAGTTTATTACCCAAATTAATTTCAATAAGATTGATCGACTAATAGTAATTTCAAAATTGAGTGGGAAAAAATTTTCAAATTTCAGTAAGTAACCGGTACAAGTACGACATGTTTGTCGAAGTATCCATACTTCATAGTCTGAAGATAATTCTAAATGAGGACTTTATATTTTTTTATTATTTTTTTGCAAAGTATATATTATTTAAAATTTAATTTTTTCATTATTGAGATAAAAAAATATTTATTAAATATTTAAATTTAATTTTTTTATATTTGGGGGGCAAATTGATTTTTAAGATATAGTTTGGGAGTTAAAATGACTCTAAATGAACTTTAGTGCCACGTCAGCACATTCTGTCAAATTGTAGACAGAATGCAAGGGCATGTAACGCCCTAAAATAATACAATAAAGATAACTCATATGCGGAATAAATATGAGAAACAGCATACTTACATATATCAGAGTTCACTGTTTAACAACCAGTTAAATGCCATGTAGGCTTACATCTTTCCAAGTCATTGCTTGGTTACACAAATTGAGTCTCGCTCATTACATCTTAAGCCCTTGGCTTTACAAATAACAAACATACACACATAAGGCATAATTAAGAAGGTCTTGCTTCCCGAAAGTCCATCCATAGCCTTGGAGGAAACATCTCAGCTGCACCTAAAAATGGTATTCCCGTATAGGGTGAGCCAACAGCCCAGTAGAAATAATCTAACACAATATATGAGGTTTAGCAAAGGTATAAATACTACGTGCATAAACAATACCGATACTAAATCATCCACAAGACCTGCATATTCATATGCCACTAAGACCTAACCTCGTTCCTTTTTCCTTCAATTTATTTCCAGTTCACATATGCTACTCAATTCATGAGTTAAATTCATTATCTTTCAACAATCAAAATGAGACTACAACTCAATGGTTTTCCAACAATGCAAAACACACATAAACACTTCAAATCTGCCATTTTACGGATATTTCATCCGAATGAATCGGCACCCATTTATATATGAAATTTCGGGCCTTTCACCCAAGACACTCTAGCCAACTTGCTTTAAATGGAGTCTATCCCCTTTCTCCTCCCAAACAAATATACATATGCAATGTATTTATAAACATAATCACATATGGAGTACATCCCATTTCTCCTCCCAATAGACATACATATACAACGTATTTATAACATAGTCATATTCAATGACACCAACAATGGATTAGCATTAAATCGCCCAATCCTCATGCAATTTCTACAACAATCATAGATATCCTCCACCAATAGCCCAATGCAATTCTTTCAAAAGAGATGTTCAATGTCAAAATAGATAGTTTATTCAAAACTTCCATAGGTGAGATAATACATATCCAATATCACCATTTATAACCACAACCTTCCAATTTCACATTTTCAATGTTAATCCCAATTATTTATGCAAGATAATGATTTAATCAAATTAGGGCAAAAATCCCTCTTTTACCAATTCTCAACCCAAACACTAAAAACAACTATTTTGGCACAACATGATCTTATATTCAAGCCTCATACTCATTTGCCTCGTATTCATCAAAAACCCTTCTTTTTCATATAACACCCAAATCTTAAATTTGTCCAAACCACAACCAAATCTCATCATCTATACACAATAGCAAATAACTAAGCTAAAAACCATATTAGAGTGTAGAAAATCCCTACCTCAAAAAGAGAAAACGAGCAAAGCAAGGTTGAACTCCAAAAATGACGAAACCCACTTTTACTTAGATCAATACGAAGCTCTCAAAGCCCTCTACCTTATTCTCAAGGACACTAGGGTCAAGAACTCAATGGATTTAGATGAAACCTTAGAGAGAAGGTGGTTTCTAGAGAAGCTGCAGATTTAGGGTTTGTGAGTGAAAAGGAGATAAAAAATGAAGCAAAACGGCGCTGCTATGAACTAATGTACACCATGCTCGCTCTTGGCATCCATCGTCAAGCTTAGCTGGATATGGCAACGACTCATCCCTATTAATTATTCCATGAACTCCATCAAAGACCACACTAGGAGAGCTAGTGTATATGAGTCTCTTAACTTTTTGCTCAACACAAGCATCAATTATATTCTGTGTTCCCTTGACATTAACTGAATGGTGAAGCTCATGATTGTTGATGGATGAATCTGGAGCAGCCATGTGGAAAACAACGTCAGCTCCTCGGCAAACTTGGAGTACTTGGGACTTGTCGCAAAGATCAGTGGAGACGTATTGAGCACGGCCAGAGTGGAGAGCTTGACCGAGGGTTCCAATGTCCTCGAAGGGATCAAGTTCGATGGAGGGTCCTAAGTCAGCAATACGAACAGAAAACATTTCGTATCAGATGAGCATTTCGACCAAATACCTAGGCGCAAAGCCTCTACCCCCAGTCACCACGTACCATCTCTCTTCCTCTTCCATCTCTTACTTCAATTTCAGCTGAAAAACCAAAACCAAGATTCTCTAAACCTATAGCAATGGCTCTACTTTATTGATACATAGATCATACATGTATCGATTAAGAGTATTCTTGTCTTCTCTTTTATCACTCTGTGCTACTTTGGGCTCGATGGATCCAACCGATTTCTGGAGATCTAGAAGCAGAGAGAGAGAGTAAAAAAATGCTGATCATTTAGGTTAACATTGCCTTTGACGTTGCTTGGTTTATGGGACTCTTGCTATTAAGAGCAATATTGTAGCATACTCTGATTACTCAAAGTAATGGTTCTCCATGAACTCTGAATTTGGTAGATGCTACAGCAGTAAGAAGCACCTTCAACACTTGCAAAATAGTACTGCCAGATGATGAATTATCCACATGCTGCTTTTCGGTGCCACTAACTCAACATCATGATGTTGAGTAATTGTTAAAGCATCAACTAAAGTGTAAGTGGTGGGTCCTATTTTATTCCTCCCTCTAAAAATTTTCCTATTGCCTTGCAAGCAAATAATATCTACTCATCATTCTCACGTAGCTTTTCAAAGAAGGCCTGCTAAAAAAAAAATTTTTGGGTCATTACAGGGCAAGGGTTAAATTGATCAATTTGTTGAAAGTTCAGGTACTAATTTGAAATAAATCGAAGTATGGGGGTCAAATTGAAAAACGTGTGATAGTTTAGGGGGTAAAATGATATTTCCTCAAAAGCTCCCATAAATTGAATGACTAACTTGGAGGTTTACTTAAAATATTAAAAAATAGATAAATTACAAATACACCCCTTAAGATTTGCTTAAAATGCGAATTGACCATGTAGTTTGGAAAATTATAAATATCTCCATTAGAATTTTTTATTTAACAAAATTAATTAAAAGAGTAAACGCTCCCTTAAATTGAAGAGCAAATTTTATTTTTACCCCTATACTTTTACGCAATTTTCAAGTACACCCCCAGACGTTGAATAATTTAAATTTTACCTCCAAAGTTTTTGAAATCATATCAATTTTGCCCCTCCCATCACATTTGAAATGGAAAAAGTTTAAAAAATTACATTTTGACCCCAAATTTCAAAATAAATATGCAACCTTACCATCTCTTTTTCTCTCTCATCATTCCCTGAATTAGCCAAATCCTTTCGCCACCCTCCTCCTCTCTCCTTCGTGGTCATCTTTCCTATCGCCACCACCAACACTACCACCATCACCAAGAAGCCCTTTAAAATTGAGAATTGGGTTGTATTTTCATGTAACATTCAACCCATTTGCCATGAAAACTCCCAAAATCATGCCTTCAACTCATAAGCTATGGTTATGGAAAATTGAGAATTGGGTTACATTTGAACCTGAACATACCAGCGTCGATGGTGACGGAGCTTAAAACTAGTGCGTTGCCTTCATTGATGCAACAATCTAATGAGAGTATAGCACACCCCAAAAATAGGAAACACTAGTAAACAACAACCAATATCAACACACCAGACACCGGAGCCGGTCAACCGGCCAGACGACCTCTGGGTCAACCGGTTGAATGTCCACCAAGCACCACCGGCACCATAAACGAATCTATAACAACTCCACCCAGCCTCACCGATAACAAAGACCCGCCAGACTAGACCACATGAAACCCGCTCCAAGAAACAGAGCCATTCTGAAAAGCATGACTTCCTCTCTCAAGAAGACCCATTGAAACATCCACCCCTCAATGGAGTTCTTCATCTAGTATCCACCTACGCAGCATATCTGTAGAAACCACAAAGCAACAAAGCTTTCTATCACTCTATAGAGCCACACAACCAGTTGGAAAGATAAACAAGGACACCCAGATTACAATCACAATAACTAACCAAAATACATAGATGTAGCGACCCTATTTTTTCTTAAGTCATTATTTATTATTATTATTATTACCTTATTTTATTTTTGGACTTCATTAATTACATGGCTACATGAGAATTTAATGTGGTATTTAATTAATTTAATGTGTTATTTATTATATATAATTAATCTGATTATTTATATATTTTTTTATACATAAAAAAGTTATTTATATTAATCTTATATGGGATATTTATATTTATATATGTTGTGTTTGTATAATATAATATAATATGTCAATTAGGTTATAAGCCTTAGAGGCTCACTTAAAAAAAAAAAAAGAAGGTAGCAGCAAGCCGAGAGAGAGAGAGACTTTGTGATCAATCTGAGAAAGCCGAGAGAAGGGGGAGAGAGAGGGGCAAGGAGAGATAGATGAGGTAGAGAGAAAAACAAAAGGGTTGGGGTTTTATTTTGGTGGCTTCATTACTTCTTCAAGTAACTTTTTGATCTTCGAAAAATAATTGTGAGTGTAAAACCCACTTTACTTGATCTATGTTTAATTTGTTGTTTTTATTTATTTTTTTTATTTATTTGATGTTGATTTGACATTGTATTTACATGAAGATGATGAATTGATTTTAATTATTTTGATTAGTTGTGTATGTAAGGTTTAGGTATTTATATGTGTTACCCCAAAGACAACCTAAGAAGAGGGGTGAATTAGGTTTTTACAATTAAAATTAATAATACCCTAATAAAAATTATGACTAGCACAATAGATAAATATAATTAGTGAAATAAAAATAATTAAAACAAGTGTCTTAACAACTATGTCAGTTAACGATTTTAGCACAGTAAAAATGTGAAATATAACTATGGCAATTTAAAATAAAATAAAGAGATAACGGAGAGAGAGGCAAACAAATTTATAGTGGTTCGGTTTCAACTCGGTCTACGTCCACTCCTCAAGCTTCACTTGAGTTTTCCACTATCTTCTAGCTTCACAGGGGTGCTAGCAACCTCTTTACAAATGGAGCAATCATCCACGGATTTTACACAGACTTCATAAGTCCAAACCCTTGCAAATCTTAGGTGATTCACAATTACTCTCAAAATTTCAAGAACACAGTGTTTGCAACACTTTTACAAGATGAAATGGTATTTTTGCTTTCAAAGAAAGCTTACAATAAATATCTCTCAAAGATAGATATATAAAATTATGCTTTGATTTTTCTATAAATCTCACAAAGGAAAGATGAGCTTAATGCTATAAGGCTCAGTGTATAATTTTTTAGAATAGATGTGAGTGATTATAGATCAAAGAATATTTTTAAATTTTTTGTAACTTGTTTACATTAGAGGCTTTGGTATATATAATGAAAATTATAACCGTTTACAACCGTTGTATTCATTTGAATTTATAGCCGTTGTAGTCGTTTGAATTTATAGCCGTTTATAGCCGTTGTACTTCCATCATTACCAATTTGAATATCTTTCACTCCATCATTACAAATTTGAATATCTTCCACGTGAACCTTTTGAATCTTTTGGCCTTTTGAACCTTTACAGTCGTTTATAGCCGTTGTACTTCTATCATTACTAATTTGAATATCTTCCGCTTGAACCTTTTGAACCTTTTGGCCTACTGCTATGTTAGGCTATTTGAACCTTTGTTTTGGGCTGTTTGAACTCCTGATTTAATCAAATATTAAATACATTCTAACAACATTTAAGATAAAGGTTTAGGTGAGAAATAATGGGACAAAATAAATTTTGATTCTATTTTTCTCTTTCAAATAAATCATCAAAATAAATTTTGATTAAAATATAATTAAATAAATCATCAAAATAAATTTTGGATTCTATTTTTTTCTTTCAAATAAATTAAAACATAATTAAATAAATCATCAAAATAAATAAGTCTAACAATCTCCCCCTTTTTGATGATGGCGCACAATGATGTTTTGATTTGATTTGGGAGTAACAAGGGCTCCCCCTCAAGTCATGCTCCATGAATTCATTTCTAAATACATAGGTTAACATATGTGCAATAAATAAGCTTTAATCAATAACATGATATAAGATTTAGATATCAAACTATAAATACATAACATCAGATTAGTTTGAAAATAATACCATAATACTTAACATCATATAATTTTCTCCCCCTGTGGCATTATCAAAAGGAAATTATGGCTCAAAATCTGGAGGAGGAGGAGGAAAATGATAGTGATAAATGGCATCAAAAAATAGATAATCAAAACAGATATATACATATATATATATAGATATATGATTCGCCCGCGTCTCTTTTTTGTTCGTCGAAAATCACCTCGGACACGCGTCCTCGCTTTTGCGTCAGCCGACCGACAAAAGTGAGACGGGTCAATCGGTCAATCAGCTGCCTCAGCTCTCTCTCCGCCTTGTTGTCTTCTCCTCCGTCTTCGTCTTAATCACTCTCTTTGCCTTATTCTTCCTCATTCGCTTTGTGAGAGAGATAGAACAGAAAGATTGAGTAGAGCAGAAAGGTTGCCAAAAACTACTCTCCTTTCGATTACATCTCTCTCTCTCCTACTACATGGCCTCATCCCGTCCCCTTACTCTCTTTCCGGACCTGAATGATCCCGTAAGCACTGTGGGGCCGAGTGCCTCTACTCCTACTCTTCCTGTCATTTCTCTTCCTAACCTTCCTATGATGTCGATTGAGCAAATCATGGCAACTCAATCTGACATAGAAGTCAATCATTTCACACTGACGTCCTGTATGGAGACGGTGACGACAGTCACAAAATTGGCTCACCGATTGCAGAACAGAACGAGTGAGCTCCATCAGGTCAACGCCCAACTCACTCTGCTCCAGCGCATGTACAAGGATGTGCGAGCAAAAATAACCGCACTGAAGGCCGAAAATAAAGAGCTTAAACGGAAGACCACCTCCATGGCCCGATTTAGAGCAACGTCATTCTTGGCCTTTGATAGTCAGCGGGGAGTCGTCGTTCTCGACGAAAGCACTGGGGCAGGGGCGTCAAGGGTCGCCCAAGGTGATAAAAAGAAGAAGAAAACGATGGAAGAGGCGAGTAAGTAAGATCGGCGTTTGGCCGGAAAAAAAAATGAAGGGTTTTTTTTTTGTTTTTTGTATGTTTATTTTGATCAGCGTGTGGCCGGAAAAAAAATGAAGGGTGTTTTTTTTTTATGTAAATATTTATATTTTGATTTGTTTTTATTTTTATGTTTAAGTACTGAAAAATGAAATTAAAAAGCAGAATGAGAAAAAAATAAAAATAAAAGAAATTAAGCCTAATAGCAAAATAAAAATAATAAAATAATACCAACAGAAATTAAACTTAATGGGATGTTAGTGTTGCTAGAATGGTAATGCAAAAAAAATACCATGAGGATTTAAAAAAAAATCAATGTATGCAAAGTTAACTTTACCTCAAGATGCAAAACCAAAAAAAAAAATTACACAGTTGAGATTAGCAAACTATTAAGGAGAATAAATGTATGAAGCACTTGAGAACATTCAACCGATATAAACGTTTCCATATCAATATAGAAATACACATATATCATTTTAACAAAAATTCAAGTTTCACAGTCATAACAAAACTTTTTAAGTAGAAATCGACATTTCAAGCTTGCCACGAATAAAATTGAAGTGATCCTTGCTTAGGGGTTTTGTGAAAATATCCGCCAATTGCTTGTCAGTGTTTACAAATTCAAGTACAATATCCCCTTTTTGAACATGATCTTTTAAAAAATGATGTTGAATTTCAATATGTTTTGTTCGTGAGTGTTGAACCGGATTTTTGCTTCGATTGATGGCACTAGTACTATCACATTTAATAGGGATATGATCATAATGCAAATCAAAGTCCTCCAATTGTTGTTTCATCCAAAGTATTTGGGCACAACAACTTCCGAAAGCTATATATACAGCTTCGGCCGTTGATAAAGCAACAGAATTTTACTTTTTGCTAAACCAAGATATTAATGAGTTACCAAGAAAGTGACAAGTGCCACTGGTACTTTTTCTATCAAGTTTGCATCTGTCAAAGTCGGCATCCAAGTAACTAATTAAATCAAATGCAACATCTCTAGGATAAAACAGTCCCAAATTTTGAGTGCCAACAAGATATCTAAAAATTCTTTTAACAACACTGAGATGTGATTCCTTAGGATTTGATTGATATCTAGCACGCATACAAACACTAAACATAATATCGGGTCTACTTGCAGTTAAATAAAGAAGTAAGCCGATCATACCTCGATATTTTGTTTGATCAATGGACTTACCTTTTTCATCCTTGTCTAGCTTAATGGATGTGCTCATAAGTATTCCAGCTATTTTTGAGTCATACATACTAAACTTTTTGAGTAGTTCTTTTGTGTACTTAGCTTGGTTGATAAAAATTCATTGCTTACATTGTTTGATTTGAAGCCCTAGGAAATAATTTAGCTTTCCCATCATGCTCATCTCAAACTCACCTTGCATATACTTAGCAAATTCCTTACACAAGATTTCATTAGTAGCACCAAATATAATGTCATCCACATATATTTTCACAATAAGTAAATCATAATTTTTAGTTTTAACAAAAAGTGTTGTGTCAATCGTTCCTGTAGAAAAATTATTTTCAATCAAAAATTTACTTAATTGTTCATACCATGCACGAGGTGCTTGTTTCAAACCATATAAAGCTTTTGATAGTTTAAAAACATGATTTGGAAAAGCATGATCTTCAAAACATGGGGGTTGCTTAACATAAACTTCTTCATTTATAAAACTATTAAGAAATGCACTTTTTACATCCATTTGATAAAGTTTGAATTCTCTAAAACATATAAATGCAAGTAACATGCTAATGGCTTCTAATCTAGCAACCGTAGCAAAGGTTTCATCGAAATCAATACCTTCTTCTTGATTGTATCCTTGTGCAACAAGTCTAGCCTTATTTCTTATAATTGTGCCAGATTCATCAAGCTTGTTTTGAAAGATCCATTTGGTACCGATAATGGTATGATCTTTAGATTTTGGCACAAGTTCCCACACTTTGTTTCTCTTAAATTGGTTAAGCTTTTCATGCATAGCTATCATCCAATGTTCATCGAATTTGGCTTCTTGAAAGTTTTTAGGCTCAATCTGTGAGAGAAAAGCCAAGTTACTACAAATATTTCTAAGTGAAGAGCGAGTTTCAATACCTTTTGTAGGGTCATCTAGGATTAAATCCTTAGGATGATTATGAACAAACTTCCATTCTCTTGGCAAATCATCATTGTTTCCTCCTTCTTGAGGTGGGAGAATAGGTTGTTCAATCTCTTTGTTCAACTTACATGGTTGGTTCTCTTCTTTGTAGATACTTGAATCTTCCACATTTGGTTCCAAATCTATATTATCACTAACAATTTGCTTTTGAGCAAAGACGATAGTTTCATCAAATGCCACATGTATAAATTCTCCCACAACAAGAGTTCTTTTATTAAAAACACGATATGCTTTGCTAGTTAAGGAATAGCCAAGAAAAATTGGTTCATCAGATTTTGAATCAAATTTACCTAAGTTATCCTTACCATTATTATATTATGCATAAAACATTTACAACAAAAAACATGCAAGTGACTAATGTTGGGCTTTCTATCATGCCAAAGTTCATAAGGAGTCTTTTTGAGAATAGGTCTAATTAACGCACGATTTAAAATATAGCATGCGGTGTGAACGGCGTCGGCCCAAAAATATTTAGGAAGATTATTTTCGCAAAGCATTGTTCTACTCATCTCTTCTAAAGTTCTATTCTTCCTTTCTACTACACCATTTTGTTGAGGGGTTCTAGGTGCTGAAAAATTATATCCAATACCATGCTCATCACAAAACAATTCAAATTTTTTATTTTCAAGTTCTCTACCATGGTCGGTTCGAATATTAGTAATAAGAAAGCCTTTTTCATTTTAAATTCTATGACAGAGTTTTGTGAAAGAAGAAAAGGTTTCATCTTTGTGTGCTAAAAACATAACCCATGTAAATCTTGAATAATCATCAACAATAACAAGACAATAACGTTTACCACCTAGACTAGATGTCCTTGAGGGACCAAATAAATCCATATGTAATAGTTGTAAAGGTCTAGTTGTGGAAATATGAGATTTTGATTTAAATGATGTTTTAGTTTGTTTTCCTTGTTGACAAGCACTACAAAGATGATCTTTTTCAAATTTAATTTTTGGAAGTCCAATGACCAAATCCTTTCTCAAAAGTTTAGCAATTAAATCCATATGAGCATGACTAAGTCTTCTATGCCATAACCAACTATTTTCATTATTAACATATAAACATTTAATATCACTAGCATAGAGATCATTGAGATGAAAAACATAAACATCATCATGGCGATTACCAACGAATAAAACTTTATGATCATTTGTGCTTTCAATTGTGCAATGTGATTTATCAAAAATAACTCGATTACCTTTATCACATAATTGACTAATACTAAGTAGGTTATGCTTAAGTCCATTAACGAGTAAAATATTTTCAATAGAAGAGTTAGGAGAAATACCGATGCTACCAATACCGATGATTTTTCCTTTTTTGTTATCTCCAAAAGTAACAAATCCTCCATTTTTCGATGATAGTTTAGTAAAGAATGATTTATCTTTGGTCATGTGTCTGGAACATCCACTATCAAGGTACCACTTTCCTTCTTTAGCTTTGGATTTAAAACAAACCTACAAGATGACAATCAAGTGTTGGTTTTTGGTACCCATAATTTCTTAGGTCCTTCTTGGTTAGTTTTGTTAGATCCCTTAACAATCCAAATCTTTTTAATTCCCATGTTTATATTATTTTTGAATGGACAAGAAGATATATAATGGCCTTTCTTTCTACAATAATGACAAGTAAAATAAGGGTGAGTCATGAGAGATGCCTTTTCAAAAATTGTATTGAGATTCTTTTGTTTTTTAATAGAGTCATATCCAATGCCCGCCTTATCGAAAATACATCTTTGATTTCCAAGCAGCATGTTAAGATTATCTCTACCTTTTACAAAATTTTCAAGTGTTTTTGTTAAATCATCAACATTATTTTGTAAAGTAGTTTTCTCATTAGAGATGGCGTCAAAACCATTTTTCAAAACAATTTTTTCTTTCTTTAATTCTTCTACATTAATAGATAAAGATGCAACAGATTTCTTCAACACATTATTTTTAGCACAAACTTTTCTAAATTCATTTGATAGTTTATGGAATGCACTTTCAAGTTCTTCATAAAGAGTAGTTACCTCATCTTGAGTAGAGTCTTCATCTTTAAGAGCCATGAGACATAAGTTGGCTACTTCATTTTCAATTTCATCACTTGAGCTTTCATCTTCACTTTCTCCCCAAGCTGCTACCATGGCCTTTTTGTTTCTTTTGTAGTCTTTTCCATAATTCTTCAATTTTGGACAATCCATCTTCATATGTCCAGGATTTTTGCACTCATAGCAAATAATAGGCTCTTTCTTGTTATCTTTGTTGTACTCTTTCTTGAAAGGTCTTCTTCCTCCATAATTGTTTTTCTTGAAGTGTTTTTTGAGATTTCTACTAAACATGGCATAGCTTTCATCCTCATTGGAGTTTTCATATTCTTCTTCATTTGATGAGGCTTTGAATGTAATTTCACTTTTCTTTTTGTTTTCAACATCCTCATGTCCTTTCATGGTGATCTCATGAGTCATAAAGGAACCCATAAGCTCATCCAATCCAAGTGTGGAGAGATCTTTGGCTTCTATGATGGCGGTGACCTTTGCTTCCTAATTCTTTGGTAAACACCTAAGAAATTTTCTTATCAACTCATTGTTAGTATAAGTTTTGCCAAGAGATTTCAAAGAGTTTACAATTTCAGTAAATCTAGTAAACATACTTGAAATAGATTCATCAGAGTTCATTTTACACAATTCATAACTATGAACAAGCATATCAATACGAGATTCCTTTACTTGGTTTGTACCTTCATAAGTTACTTCAAGTTTGTCTCAAATTTCTTTTGCCGAATCAGAACTTGAAATTCTATTATACTCCTTAGAGTCTAATCCACAAACAAGGGTGAGTTTGGCTTTAGCATTGGCTTGTAATAATTTGTGATCTCTCTCATCACATTCATCTTCAGTTTTAGGTACACTAATATTGTCTACTAATTTGGTAAGAATTTTTGGACTTTTGGTTACAATAATCCACATAGCATAATCAGTGGCTTGTAGGTATAGGGTCATCTTATCTTTCCAATGACTATAGTTGTTTTCGTCAAATAATGGTGGCCTATTGGAGACTTGTCCTTCAGTAGTGCTAGTGCTAGTTAAGGTTGCCATGGATCGAAACTCTTAGATGGTTCAATCTAAAGCAAGAGTCTAGGCTCTGATACCAATTGTTACCCAAAAGACAACCTAAGTGGGGGGTGAATTAGGTTTTTACAATTAAAATTAATAATATCCTAATAAAAATTATGACTAGCGGAATAGATAAATATAATTAATGAAATAAAAATAATTAAAACAAGTGTCTTAACAACTATGCCAGTTAATGATTTGAGCACAGTAAAAATGTGAAATATAACTATGGCAATTTAAAATAAAATAAAGAGATAATGGAGAGAGAGGCAAACAAATTTATAGTAGTTCGGCTTCAACTCGGCCTACGTCCACTCCTCAAGCTTCACTTGAGTTTTCCACTATCTTCTAGTTTCACAGGGGTGCTAGCAACCTCTTTACAAATGGAGCAATCATCCACAGATTTTACACAGACTTTATAAGTCCAAACCCTTGCAAATCTTAGGTGATTCACAATCAATCTCAAAAGAACACAGTGTTTGCAACACTTTTATAAGATGAAATGGTATTTTTGCTTTCAAAGAAAGCTTACAATAAATATCTCTCAAAGATAGATATATAAAATTATGCTTTGATTTTTCTGTAAATCTCACACAGGAAAGATGAGCTTAATGCTATAAGGCTCAGTGTATAATTTTTGAGAATAGATGTGAGTGATTATAGATCAAAGAATATTTTTAAATTTTTTGTAACTTGTTTACATTAGAGGCTTTGGTATATATAATGAAAATTATAAACGTTTATAGCCGTTGTATTCATTTGAATTTATAGCCGTTTATAGCCGTTGTACTTCCATCATTACCAATTTGAATATCTTCCACTCCATCATTACAAATTTGAATATCTTCCACGTGAACCTTTTGAACCTTTTAGCCTTTTGAACCTTTATAGTCGTTTATAGCCATTATACTTCCATCATTACTAATTTGAATATCTTCCACTTGAACCTTTTGAACCTTTTGGCCTACTGTTGTGTTAGGCTATTTAAACATTTGTTTTGGACTGTTTGAAGTCCTTATTTAATCAAATATTAAATACATTCTAACAACATTTAAGATAAAGGTTTAGGTGAGAAATAATGGGATAAAATAAATTTTGATTCTATTTTTCTCCTTCAAATAAATCATCAAAATAAATTTTGATTCTATTTTTCTCCTTCAAATAAATCATCAAAATAAATTTTAATTAAAATATAATTAAATAAATCATCAAAATAAATTTTGGATTCTATTTTTTTCTTTCAAATAAATTAAAACATAATTAAATAAATCATCAAAATAAATAAGTCTAACAATATGTATTTATTTTATGCATGTAATCACACTCATGGATATATGAAACTAAAATAAACTTGGAATCCAGAGATAAATTTCGAATACTCCACCATAACTCCATGGATTGTTGTTTTATTTGAGTGTTGGTGATAAAGAGTGTATTAAAAAACAAAATTGAGGATTATGAGATTTATTTGAATGCCTTAAGTTCGGCATTGTGATATTTGTTCTCATGAGTAGATGAGGTGTTGTGTATATATATATATATATTGTTGCCTCATTCTTTGGAGTAGATGAGTGCTTTGATTTACGTGCGTATGTATATGCTAATCATCCGGGGAGTGTGGCGTCAAACTCGGGATGATATCCCTGTACAAGTTTGGCTTCGAAACGGCGTTAGGCATACGGGAGGCACATGGGATATATGTATAGGCCGGAAGTGAAGGGCTGAAGTCGTGGAATTAAGGTACAAAGAATTAAATATTATTGGTATAGTATGAATTGTATTGATTTGTACATCTTGAAAAATAGTAAGCTACCTTGATAAATTATGAAATTTGGACAGAGGCATGTATACATAATTTTAAACAAATTTTTGCATTTTAACTTTTTACTAAAAAGATCGATTAGAACTTGTAATCGGATGTTTTTGGTTACAACAGTTTTGGATGCTGTTTTAACCCACGAAACGCGCTCATTTTTATTAATTTGACGTAAACTGAAGTAAAACATTATTTTGAATACTTTTCGTGTTTTGAACTTTTCCGAAAAAAATCATCTTAAGACAGTTTCTTTTCATTTTCAACTTCAGATTTTTTGGTCGAATTCTATATATGTTCTTCTATCTAGTTTTTCTCTCAACCTGTTCAGCTTCTGCTAAATTCATTCGCGTTGCCTTTTAAGAAATTTGAATCTGCACAACTTTTGTTCTTTGAGTTTTGGTCAATTCAAATGATTTAAGCATGAAACAGTGTTTTGCTTTTGTTTTTGTTTTTGTTTTTGTTTTTGTTTTTGTTTTTGATTTTGATTTTGTTTTTGTTTTTTTGTTTTTGTTTTTATTTTTATTTTATACTCCTTCAGTAATTTACTTATGATTAAATTATACTAGCTTTATTTTTTACAGAATGGTAGGTCTTACTAACTTTTTATGCAGGGCTAATCCACCATATTTATTTTTATTTTCATTATTTTTTTTATATACTCAATTTATATTTAGTTTTGTACGGATAAGAAACTAAATACCACCGTATCTTGGAAAACTATCCATTTGTCTTAGTGCGGGTGGAACTACTTGTCTTGTCCCGTAACAAGAATTAAATGTACTTTTGTTTGTGTCTGGTGGACACGTGGGTGTCAAATCTTGTACTCATACTAGTATACTTGTATACTGACCCGTTTTGTCTCTTGATATCTCGGGTGCATTTTGTTTGAGCGCATCCGAGCTTTCTTTGCAGGATTAGTTGGGACTACGATGGTGACGAGAAATAACTATAGTTGTTGGACATGTCTCTTGGACTTCTTTTGTTTTCTTGAGCTTAAGGTTGATATTACTTGATATATTTCTTATTTCTTTTATGACCTTAGTATTTTGATAATTTGGCATGGTGGGTTATTTTTGTAAGTTTACATTATTTAAATTGTTTTGACTATTTGTTGCTACTTTAATGTTGGAGGTATTTGGTAGTTATGAAATTATGATAGATGGTTTGGTTAGCGTTTTGTTAGTTTTTTTTTTTTTATCCCTTGTAATCTTTTGAGCATGGAAATTTACTTAAACCTTATGGAGACGAGAACATTTAGATTTTGTTTCACCCTTAGGATTTGGATGATGGAATATTGATTGGGGTTTAGTCCTAATTTAATATTTAATTGTCCAAATTTTGGGGCATGATAGTAGATGTTTTACTCTATCTCACTGCAAATGTGTAGAGAAATTGACCATCCGCCATGTTACTCCAGGGGAAGGTTTCTCTCTCTAGAATCTAGAGAGAGAAGCTCCTACTTTCTTTCCTCCAAACAAACTCAACTTTCTCCCAAACATTGCAAAGAAACCCATCCATGTAGTGTTGGCCGAAGTAGTTGGTGTTGTCGAGCCAATTGGGTATGAGGATTCCAATCTCGACATGCAACACTTGGCATTTGGGTCCGAATCATCCAAGGTGTAGACATAAGAAGTGTTGTTATTCCATTCAAGGTCCTAGGTGAGTTTGCATCTTTATTTTGAAATTTAGGGTCAAAATATAATTTTTTTAACTTTTTCCATTTCAAATGTGACGGTAAGTAGGGCTGGGCATAGGGTTATCTGACCTGCCCAAACCGCCCTACTCGATCCGACCCGCACACGTATAGGCGGTTTCACAAATACATTAGGGTTGGGTGTGGTTTGGATTTTGGCTGATTTTTGGGTTACGGACGAATTGCGGGTTTGAACCATACCAGTACAACCTGCCTGCATGAACTTTTTTCTTTTTCAAATCTGGATCGTTCATCTGCACTTCATCTATAACAAACAAAACTAAAAAAACCCTAATCTAATCTCTTAAACTCAACGCAGCTCTTTATTTCCTCTCATCTCATCTCGTCAGTCTCTCACTTTCTCATTTTTTATTTGTACCAATCGACCTCGCAAGATCGACTCTCTATCATCGCAAGATCGACCGATCAACCTCACAAGTAAGCCTCTGTCTCTGTCTCTCTCTTTCCTCCCATCTCATCAGTCTCTCACTCTCTTGTTTTTCATTTGCACCGATTGACCTCGCAAGATCGACTCTCTCTCATCGTAAGATCGACCGATCGACCTCACTCTCTCATCGCATCGATCGATCTCACAGGTAAGCCTTTGCCTCTGTCTCTGTCTCTGTCTCTCTCTCTCCGATCTTTGATTTTTGTTTTAGGTAATCAGATCTGTCTATCTCTCTCTTTCTGATCTCTGATTTTTTTTATACATCAGATCTGTTTTTTGTTTATGCACTCAGATGCAATCAGATATGTTATTTGTTTATGCAAACAGATATGTTATTTTATGCAATCATATCTGTTATTTGTTAGACAATCAAATTTGTTTATGCGATCAGATCTTTTTTTTTTTTTTTAGCAACAGATCTCTGAATTTGTTTGTTCGTTTTTGTTTGTGTGAATAAAATTCTGTTTTAATGGTGATTGAAATTAAATCTATTTATTTCTGTTTGGAATTAAATCTGTTCATTTCTGATTGGAGTTTATCTGTTTATTTCTGTTTGAAATTACATATGTTATTCAATCTGTGATTGAATCTGTATTATTGGAATTAAATCTGTGATTGAATCTTTGTTAGAAGTGGAAATTAAATCTGTTACTGTAATTTTAAATTGAATATGTTATTGAATCTGTGATTAAATCTGTTATTAAACTGAATCTGTCTTGAATCTGTTGTTAAACTGAATCTGTTATTAAATTGAATCTGTTATTAAATTGAATCTGTTATTAAATCTGTTATTGAATCTATTATTAAATCTATAATTATGTTATTGAAATTGAATCTGTAATCTGTTATGTTATTGAAATTGAATTTGTAATTTTTGTAATCCAGTTTAAATGGAGGATAGTGTTCAATCTCTCGCAATCAATCTTTTACATCTGGAATCCTCTAATTCTCAAATGAATCCCCCCTTAGTCGAATTTGAACCTGAACCTAAGCCTCCTAGACCCCCAAAGAGAGAAAAGTGAGAGTGGAGGGGGAAGAGCACCATCCATAGTTTGGGATCATTTTGATAAGGTTATAGAGACCAATAGGAAGTGTAGAGCCGTATGCAAATATTGAAAAAAAGAGTATTTGGTTGACTCTAGACTTCATGGGAATAGCAATTGAGGAGTCATACACCCAATTGTAAAGAATATCCAAATAGGAATAGAGATGGTCAACAAACATTAAATCTTAAACCGAAACAAAATGAAGAGGGTGTTGAGGTTGTAGCAACCACTTTTAATTTTGATGCTTGTAAAAAAGGTCTCTTGCGAAGATGGTTGTCATTGATGAGTTGTCATTTAAATTTGTGGAGGGAGTTGGGTTTAGAAGATTTTGTAATGTCATGCAGCCGAAATTCACACCAATCCCTTCTCGTCATACCATATCTAGAGAAGTGCTTAACATATTCAAGAATGAAAGAGATAAGTTAAAGAAGGCCATGAAGGGTCGTAGAATTTGCTTTACTACGGACACTTGGACATCTATTTAGAATTTGTGTTACATGTGTTTGACTGCTCATTTCATTGATGATAACTGGAAATTTCAAAAAAGAATCATAAATTTTCAATAAGTTGAAGATCACAAAGAAGAAACATTGGGTAGAAAAATTGAGTCGTGTTTGATTCAGTGGAACATTGATAGCATATTCACCTTAACAGTTGATAATGCTAGTTCTAATAATCTTACCATTCAATATTTGAAAATAATAACCAAAGATTGTAAGGGAACTATTTTGCAACATGAGTTTATTCACATGCGTTGTTGTGCACATATTCTTAATCTCGTTGTGAGTGATGGGTTAAAAGAAATGGACGATTCTATTGCCAACATTAGACTTGCGGTGAGATATGTGAGGTCTTCTTCTCATAGGCATGATGCTTTTAAGAAGCATGCAGCCACATTCAAACTTAATTCAAAAGCTCTTGTATGCCTAGATGTACCAACTAGGTGGAACTCTACCTATTTGATGTTGAAGGCCGCCGAAAAGTATGAGAAGGCTTTTAACCGCTTGAAGTTTGTGGATTCCAATTTTGAACCTTATTTCAAGGATGTTGATGGTGGCCTAAGGAGAAGTCCTAATGAGTTGGATTGGAAAAAATATAGATTGTTTTTGAGGTTTCTAAAATTATTTTATCTTACAACTAAGAAGTTTTTGGGGTTTCTTTTTGTTACTTCCAATACTTTTTACAAAGAAATGTTTGTTATTGAAAGCAAAATTAACCAATTAATTTTGGAGGAGGATGATACTTTGAGCACAATGGCAAAGACTATGAAACAAAAGTTTAGCAAGTATTGGGGGGATGGAAGTAAGATCAATTTGTTATTGTATGTTGCGGTTTTTCTTGATCCTGCCAAAAAAAATGGTATACTTGGAGTTTTGCTTTTCAAATTTATTTCTTAGAGATAATAAGAAAGTGAAAGATATGGTAGATCAGGTTAAGGGTTGTTTGAGTCGTTTATATAGCCATTCTACCACACTTTATCCTTCAAATGAGAAACTTCAAAGTGTGAGTGAAGTTATGAATATGGTGGAAGATGATGATGATGATCCTTATTCTTTGGTTGACTCCCAATTTAATTCCTATTTGGAGGAGCGATGCACTAGTGGATCTAAGTCGAAATTGGAACAATATTTGTCCAAGGTTGAACATTTTGCAAAGAATCAAACATTTGAGATTTTAGATTATTGAAAGGTGAATACAACCAAATATAGAGCGCTATCGCAACTTACAAGGGATGTGTTGGCCATGCCTATTTCTACCGTTGCATCGGAGTCGGCTTTTAGTACTGAGGGGGGGCGTATTCTTGACCCATTTCGTAGTTCACTCTCGCCTTCTATGGTTGAAGCTCTTGTATGTACTCAAAATTGGCTTCGAAGCAACCTTCCAATTTTCTTCGAAAGACGATAGATGATGTGGAGGAATTTGAGCAATATGACTCGGGTAATATAAGAATTTATTTATCTTCATTTTTATTTGTATTGTTCATTTTCTAATGTAAGATTTATTGATCTTCTCTTATTGACTCTTAATTAAGTATTTTGGAGTCAAGCTCATATTCAAGTTCAACCTATAATGTTGATGCTAATACTATAATTGAACTCTAATCCATTTGCTCATTGGTAAATTTTTCATATACTCAACACATTTTCTTACTATATTGAGATGCGATATATAGACATTTGTTTATCTTTTCATTAGTTTATTCTTTTACACTTTTTTTGTCAAAACAATGATGAAGATTGAAGATTAAATTTTTTATTTTTCAGTTTGTTTTTGTGCAGGGTTCATCAACCAAATGCATGGAATTAAAAATTTTGAAACTTGGATGTGATTCATGATGATGGAGTTTTGAGATATTGTATTGCAAATGTTTTTATTTTATTTGACAACAATTTTATTTTATTTTATTTTTTATTACATTTTGGATGAATGTAATAGTTAATGAAGAATTACTTTTAGGTAAGCTTAGGATTTTGAATGATTTTTCTTTAATTTTGTATTATTGGGTACTAGTAGTAGATGGAGAATGTTGAGAAAGTAGTTGGAGAATGAGATTGATGATTTACCTTAAGATTGTAAATGATTTTACTTTAATTGTATTGTTGGGTAGTAGATTAATTTTGAATGATTTTAGGATTTTAAATAATTTTAGGATTCTAAATGATTTGTTTGTGTTAGGAATTGATTTTGTTGTGTTTTTAATTTTATAAGTTTTAATTCATTAATTATTAATGTTGAAGTATTTTAGAAAATTTGAAGAAAATGACCAAAAATAAATATTTACAAAATGGGAAAAAAAACTCAAAAATTAATTTTTAAAGGAAAAAATTCAAACCGCAAACCGCCCGTACATCCGCAAATCCTATCTACACAAACTGCAAACCGCGCTGCGGGCGGTTACAGTTTGACTTTTCCCTAAACTGCATAGGTGCGGGCGAGTCAAAACCGGACCGCAAACCGTACAAATCCGATTCACGAGCACCCCTAACAGTAAGGGCAAAATTGATACGATTTCAAAAACTTTAGAAGTAAAATTTAAATTATTCAAATTCTAGAGATGTACTTGAAAATCGTATAAAAGTATAGAGGTAAAAATAAAATTTGCTCTAAATTGAATGACCAACTTGAAAAATCCAAACCCCATTTTTTTCCCTCCATATTAAAAAATAAAAAAGTATCTTAAAAAAAAAAAAAGTCAAAAAGTATCTTAAAAAAAAAAAGAAAAAAAAAATCACTTACCAAACAGTAATTTTGGCTTTTCCCCTAACTTGAGACCTTTTAAATAACGACGAGGAGGTTGGGCAATACTTAAAATAATAGGCCTGTTTGGTGCAGCTTAAAAATTACTTTTTTTAATTTTCAGTTTAATTTAAGTTATTTTGATGTGTTTGGTTTAGCTTATAGCTTATAGCTTATAACTTTTTGGAAGTTAAAAATCAGTTTATTCTTTAAGTGGGACAGGAGATGCTTAATTTGTAAGTCAGTTATAAGCTATAAGTTGTTTAGGTATAAGCTATAAGCACTTTCCCACAACTCTACCAAAAAGGGCCAATTTCCCCCTAAGAGGTCAGGCCGTCATCAGACATGCAAGATTTTCCAAATCATTGAAAACAAAGGGAAAAAAAACCCAGAGGGGTGACGCTCCTGCGACTGTGATTCTCCGATCTGGTAATAAGCGAGTGCTGCTACTGGTAATTTTTGTTTTCACCCTCCGTTTGATTGCCTAGAAAACCAAAAGAACAGAAGCGAACTTTTCATTATATGATGTGTTTCTGAATAATCACCGTCTAGAATCAGGGAAATGTGTTTCTGCATCTTCTTATACATGTTGTGAGTGATGCGTGTATATATATATACACACACACATTTATGTTGTGATGGTGCCTTAATTTAAAATACATAACCTCCACAATTAAAACAAATTTATTTATTCTAATTTTTATTTCTTTGCTTGAAATACCGACACCGATACAATACCGACAGGTTAATTTTCAAAAAATGCAGGATACCAATATATAATTTTATATATTTATTATATGTTATATATATGAATATGTCATTTAAAGATAATAAAAAATGCAATATGATACTAATTCCTATAAATTTATATGGTTTTTGTTTTATTATTGTATCTTAAGTTGTTTTGTTTAAACTTATAATTAGTTTCATGTGTTTAATTGATAGACATGTGTTTAAGCGATTGACACGTGTGTCCTCTAAGTGTCCAAAGAGTGTCCAGGTCTTTAAAATGATTTAAAAAATAGGACACGTTTTGAAGAGTGTCGGACACGTGTCCGAAGAGTGTTCAAAGAGTGTCGGTGTCCGACACGAATACAACACAGATACGTTACCTTCTTAGAAGTGTCTGTGCTTCTTAGTGTACTCGTTATAATTTGATAACCAAGGACGCTTACTTTGTGTAGACAAGATGATATTTTTACTGCAAAGGAAGAAAAGGGGAGGGATGCAATCAAATGAGTTGTTTTGTTTTGATCTGCTTGATATACTGACAAAGTGAAGTGTACATTGCTTTTGATTTATTTTGACGCGAAACAGAAGGGGAAAAAAAAAGCAGTTATATAAAGAGAACTTTTTTTTTGTTGTTGATATGACTAAGACGGTTTTGATGAGCTTTTATTTAATGGTAGGGGCACTTTCTGAGTATAACATAGAGAGCTAGAAAAAGAGTTTTATCTAATGAGAGTTTTTATTTTTGTTGTAATGTAGAGAGAGAACCTGCCAAGAGAGTGGTCTAAAGAGGGCTTGTTTTGTCTTGACGAAGAGAACGAAATAAGTGTAAATATAATGATGAGACCCTTTTTGTATCTGATGATAGGTTGTTTTGCTTTATTTTTTATTTGTTGAAGGGACTAGGATACCTGATGAAGTGTGGTATTCTGTTGTGATAATTTACGATTTGACCATTTTCATTCATTTACAATAAGTTTTTTCACTACTTTTTTGGTTTTTAATAATTATCTTGATTCATGGTTTCTTTTTGAGAGTTGTTATTCGCACTTCACTTTTTGTTATTTGTACTGCACATTGTGTCTTTGAAAAAAATGCGAGTGTATGCAACAAAAAAGTTGAGTGTGAATAATAATTCCATTTCTTTTTGTCTATATACACATTGTAAAGTGAAGATATAATAAGGTCTCCTTTACTCAGGGCCTTAGGCGAGCACCAGAGCTGCTTACCCCTTGAGTTGCTACCGCTTGCAAGCCAATTTCCAAGGGTGAGTTCTATCCATGGGTTGTATCATTTGGTGTCAAAGCAAACCACTACTGAGGGGGAGACCTATAGGCTAGATTAAAGAACCTTAGTATTATGTATGGACATGGTACTATAATTTAGGAGATTGTAATGGGATAAGGAGTTGGATAAGAATAACATGCTATATAATTTAAGTTCTTCCTTTTTCTGATTGCATTAGGGGACAATCATAAGACAATGTTTCACCAAATATGGAGCAACCTAAGCTGTGTATAGGAATTTAGCAAGTGTGGACTGTAGGGTACTTTGTTATTAGAAGTTAACAAAGGATGTGATGCGAATGATGTGGTTATATAAATAAAGGGTGTGATCTTAATCTTGTCACTATGCATTTTGTTTTTTTTCCTTATCCTTTCAGCGATGAAAAAGAGAACCCTTTATATAATTCTTTGATTGTGTAGTTTAAAATTGCGGGCATTTATGTTAGTGGTTAAGGTGCCATATCATTCTAAATTTTTATTCTCCCTCATGGTACTTCATTTCTGGATATATGCAATGCAGAATTCTTAATATATTACGGTTTATGAGTTGCTAAGATATTTAAATTTATTGTTTTTCTAATTATATATGTTTCAGATAGGTATGTTATTTTAAGAAGGAGTTTCATGGGAATATTGATGAAAGTTTACTTTTTCCTTTTTCTCAGTGATTAGATCAATTTTCAAGAATGTATAGGATTTTGACACAAAAAGTTTCTCCCGGAGCTTTGGGAGTTTCTTCTTTTACGGTACTGCTATGTGGACTTAAACTAGTACATTCTACATAATTGGTGAACATATTTCATTTTATTTGATCTCTCTCAACCTTTCATATAATGGATTCGAGCTGTGGTACCTAAACCTACGAGTTATACGACTAATGTGACCACAAGAAGAGGGGTATTGAATTAATTTGCTTTTATTATTGTTGTATTTCTCTTTTGTTCTTTAAAGTATGTGTACATATATTTCGTCATTGTCATAATCATATCTTATTCAATGTGTTTTAGTGTTGAGTTGTTGTCCTATCACCTATGTGGATTTGTTGATTAATTTTGCTTCCATGTTTTTTGACTGCTTAGTCCTTGGACAATGGGTTTACATATGAGTAACCATGTCTTTCTATTTTGATGTATAGAAACATCACAATAGGTGAAGCATTTTTTGGACATAACATGATGCGGATATGGTTGCCAATAAAAAAAAAAAAAAAGCGCATGATACAGATGTGGTGTGGTGTGGTGTGCGACACATCTATTGTAAATTAAGTATTTGCAAGGCTTGTTAGACAAAAGAAGAGAGAATCATATTCGTATATTACAAAGCTTTTTGCTTTGGCACATGTACCCCCTAATGCATGAATATTTTAATATGAGTGGAGAATTCACATTGGATACAATCTCTTTCACATTAAGAAATCTTAACAGGGTACCTAATCACGATAACAAGTGAAATTCCGTTGTGTTTGGGTGGTTTTGACAAAGGATAGTCAACCCCATGGTTTCTATATGAAGCTCAATGACCAGAAAGTGGATCATTGTGAGATCTTGAGTAAGATCAACTATAACGCCTATCAAGTGCACTTGCCTCATATGAATACTTCCAATACCTTAAACGTTCAACATTGAGTTCCCTATGTAATAGATTAGTTGGTGGTGTTGTTGCTTTTATTGATTGTTTCTAGTAGTTGCTTCTTTGTTTCGTCCCTCACTTGAGGACAAGTTCTTTTAAGAGTGGTGTCCTGATGTAAGTAAAATGTGCAAGGCATGTGAATGGGAGTTAATGTTAGTTGGTAGTAAGAACATTGAATTTGAATAACAAAAACTACCCTAGATTGTTATACTATTATTACAATATTGATAAAAACTATATAAAATAAAGTAGGATTTGAATTGACTGGAGCTACTTACTAGTTTAATTACACATATATGCATAGATGCTTAGAAATTTGAGTACTTTGTCCTTTCTTTTTTTTATGACGTATATGTTAGCTTCGTTTATCAGTTTGAGGTTGATTTAGTGTGATTAGTTGTGCGATGCGATTGAGCTTGCTTTTATCAATTGTAAATTGAGAATCAACTTTTCTCTTCTCTCTTCTCTCTCTATTATTATTATATATAATATATGTCACCCTAATGTCTTTCTTTTTGAGATAATGGATGAAGAATTGTTGAAAACCAGCTCTCTATTCCCCTCACAAGAGAAGAGAGAGGGAAAGAACCTTGCCCTAACCAGCAAGAGTAGTGTTATGAAGTTCTCTTCCCAAGATCATTTAGAAACTTGTGTTTTATATGTTTTTGTTTTTTTGTTTTTTTTTCTTATATATTTTGTAGAGTCAACAAAGCCTTAGTTACTGAAGGAAATAAATTTAATTTTGATTCCCCAAATACATTCCTTTCTCAATTTCTTGATGCCCCTCGTCCACATGCAATTCCTGTGTTTTTTTTTTTTTTTTTTTTTGATAAATACACATGCAATTCCTATGTTGTAAGTAGGTAATTGAAACATGGCTTCATTTTCAGTTATTTCAGCCTTTGGACAAGATGCTGTTACTTGTTACCTTTATGGTTCCACACATAATTGTTAGACTCAAGCTATATGTTATTCTAATCAGTTGCTTTGTTTCTAAAAAAAAATTGTTGAGAGATCAAGAATAAAAGTTAGTATACGTGTTGGAGGAGGATATTATAAGGGCTATTGCGGGTTTTTATGAGCAGCATTATGTATAGTCTGGTAGTTAGAGACCAACATGTGATCTACAAACAACTAAAATAATGAAAATAATTATTAGGGTTTAGGGTTGTTACTATGAGAGTTGTAATATTAGTTTATACGTAAGGGTAATTTAGCGTTTGTTTCGTTATAGTTTCCTAATTAGGATTTAGCTTTTGTTATATATACTACTGTTTGTAATCTTATTAGATTAATGCAAAATATTGTTTCTCTTTTTTCCGGTGTATCCCCCTAGAAAAATTATACGGTCAGGTTCCTAATTACTTATTGTTATGCATCTTTCTTGGTGACTCCCTCATCTCTTGGCGTAGTAAGAAACAGTTTGTTGTGGCCCAGTCCACTGCCAAGGCCAAATATCGTGCTGTGGCGCATACCATTGTTGAGATAGTTTGGCTTCACTGGCTTCTTTTTGATTTAGGTGTTCTCACTACTTCTCCTCTATGAAACATGGGTGTCAATACGGATATGGGTACAGGTATGATACGGGTATGCCAATATGTTAAAATCTAAAAAAAGTAAGGTTCGGGTACGGGTAAGGTACGTCAAATTTATTTATTTATTTATTTTTTAAATTTATAACTAAACATCCCACCTACAAATTAAAGTTCAAAACAATAGCTATAAAGAGAAATTATAAAACCCAAAATAAATCAATATTCAACAATACAAATACAATACTATACAACAATAAGTGGAAGAGGGCAAAGTTACTCAATAACCACGTAAAGAGTTGGTGGTTCCAAATTACATAAATTTTTTGAAGATGATTAAGGAGAAATAAGGCTGTAGACTTGCATCAAATTCCAACTTATGGAAAAAAATAAAATAAAATAAAACTAAACTATTGTGGAGTACCCATGGAGTACCCACCCCACACCCATTGAGTACCCACCGCGTACCCATGGCGTACCCGGTACGCGTGTAGCCGTATCGGTATGTGTACCCGCACGCGGTAAGTACCCAGTACTTGTACGGCAACATTTTTGGAGTATCTGTGCTTCATAGCTTCTCCTACTCCCCTCTACTGTGACTACAGGAGTGCCATTCAAATAGCATACAATTCAGTTTTCCATGAGCACTGAGTGGACGAAGTACATTGATTGTCACTTTATTCGTGAACACTTTCAGTTGGGAACGATTGCTCTTCCTTTTGTTCCCTCTACCTTGCAGCTTGCTGACTTCTTCTCTAAAACTCACACTTCTACTCGCTTTCGGTTCTTATTGGACAAACTCTCGAGGCTCTCATCATGAGTTTGATTGAGGGTGTGTGTGTGAGAGAGTTGTAATATTAGTTTATATATAAGGGTAATTTAGTGTTTGTTTCGTTATAGTTTCCTAACTAGGATTTGGCTTTTTGTATATATACTAGTGCTTGTAATCTTATTAGATTAATGCAAAATATTATTCCTCTTTTCTAGTAGTTGCATCTACATACAAACAACTAAACCAAACCAAACCAAAACAAACCAAGCCTTAAGTCCCATCAAATGGGGTCGGCTACATGCAAACAACTAAAATAATGAAAATAATTATTTTAGGACAAAAATAATTAAAAAAAAATGTGACATCGTGGCATGACTGATATGTATCCCAATGTGTCCAAGGTGTCTCACACGTGTCGGATATGGCTACAAAAACTAAGTTGACATATCCATACTTCATAGGTGATGAGTCATACTACAATAATGTTCTCATTCTTAGTCTTATTACACTTTTTTTACCACGATTTTTCTAGTAGTTTTAGTTACATCTACATACAAACAACTAAAATAATGAAAATAATTATTTTGGGACAAAAATAATAAAAATAATGTGACAACGTGGCGTGACTGATACGTATCCCATTGTGTCCAAGGTGTCTCACATGTGTCGGATATGGCTACAAAAACTAAGTTGACATGTCTGTACTTCATAGGTGATGAGTCATACTACAATGTTCTCATTCTTAATCTTATTACACCTTTTTTACCACGATTTTGCATAATAAGATCGTTTTTTTTACTTGTTGAACTGTTGTTATTCTTGCAGGCTTAATTCTTGTGTTTATGTCTTTTGAGCAGGCATTGGCTTTTGAAAGAGAACTGACACCCTTATGGGGCATTGGTGATAATTTGCTTTTAGGTAATATTGCATTGGTCTATGTCTTCTTTGCTACTTGTTAAGAGGGTGTATACAGTATCTCTGTTTTGTGACCAATGCTTTCAAATTTTTACAGGTGCTCCAGCTAGTTTGAATATGAGGAGGTCAATTATACATCTTTTGTACTTGTGACATTGCATTTGCTACGCTAATGATAGTTTTTTTTCCTTCTTCTTCTTCTTCTTTTTTTGATAAGTAATTCACTATGCTAGTTTCTGAAAAATGTTTTCTTGGCAGGGGAGAGGCTTTGAACAATAAATTTAGTAGGCAATTTTCTTTGTCCCATGGTGTGTTACTCATTTTTTTTTTTGGCTATTTTTACTTTGGAGAAGTACTAATTATTATTTTCTGAAATTTTAAACTTACCAGTGGAAGAAAATTTCCTACTTAAGAACGGCTTGGAAATTGGAAACAAGCATGATCTTCCTTCCCCACCCGCAGTAGAGCTTGCTTCATCCGAAGGAGAGGTGAAAACCTTATTTTCTTGCAGTTCTTAATGCATCGTTTTTAACTAATTCTTTCTAGTTTGGGTATAAAAATCAAATTATTCTAGTTGAATTTATGCAGGATTAGTATATCATTTTTGTTGTGTTCTTAGCTAGACTGGAAGGTTCCTGTTTTCTTATGTTTATTTGATTGGCAAGAGTCTAAATAAGCAGCATAGTATCTATTTCTAGGCTCAAATTGGAATAAGATTGAGGTTGGTATTGGAACAAAAGATGTTATTAGACTCTTTTCAGTAAGGAATTTATTTTAATGTCTCGTGGGTGGGTTTGTTATGGTTTAGTTGTCAGTAGTTTTTATTGCTCATTTTTAATTTTTGTACAAAACATATTTGCTTTGATGTGATGAAGAAATTTTTGGTTTTTCCCTAACTTACTCGATCTAAAGATGAAATCTTTGGAGATTGTTTTTTTCTTTGTATCGCTTATGTACATGATGCAGTCTGTGAATGGCTTAATGAATCAAATTCAAAGGAGAAACTTCAGAAATTGGATTGATTTTAAGTTGGTGCCATGTTTTGATCCCTAAGTGCTAGTTTGGCAATTGCTTTTTTCTTTTTTAGGATAAAGATGTTGCTAAAAAAGTTGATGCTTTTGGCAAATGCTTAAAAAGTTGCCTTTTGGTATTGAGAAAGTTCAGGTAGGGTTTGAATTTTTTTTTTGACTTTGATGAACTTTTTATTATTTTTTTTGGACTTGAAGGACTTGGAAGATAAATTTTTTTACCACCCTAAATTTTTTTATTACCAACAAAGTTTTTGAGAAGTAAGCAATGGTGGTCAGATTTGGTGCAGATGCTGAGTACATGGTTAAGACTTCAGATTTTAATGAAAGACTTGGATTCATGAAGCTATATTGTGATAATAAAGCGACCATCAATGTAGCTTATAACCTTGTTCAACCTGACAGAATCAAGAACATTGAGATTGACAGACAATTTATCAAGGAAAACTTGAATAAGGGTGTGATTTGTATGCCCTTTGTAACATCATAAGATCAATTGGCTGATAAATTCATTAAAGGGCTTAATTGTACAGTTTCCAATTCCATTGTTTTTACGTTGCGCATCAGAGATATCTATTCACCAATTTGAGGGGGAGTGTTACTATTATGAGGGTACTTTTCTATTTTGCATATTATTGAATAAAAATACATGCTATAAGGGAGAGAATCCTAATTTTGGTCTTTTCCATTCAGCTGTACAATAGATTTGTTTTCTCTTCTCTCATTTTTATTGTTCTTTCATTTCTTTTGTACCTCTTATATCTCTTGTATAGTCTAAAGAGAAATGATTGCTTTTGAAGAATTACTTGAAGGTAAGAAGTCGGTTGGATGTAGGTGGGTTTTCATTGTGAAACATAAAGCAGATGGTTCTGTTGAGGGATATAACTTATAAGGCTAGGTTGGTGGCCAAAGGATTTATTGAGACCTATAGAATTGATTATCAAGAGACCTTACCACTAGTAAAGATGAATGCCATTAGTCATTTTTTCCTTGGCCTCTTCAGTAGCTTGATGTAAAAAATGCTTTTCTTCACAGTGACTTGGAAGACGATGTATATATGGATATTTTGCTTAAATTTCCTCTTCCCAATGGTAGTGGCAAGGTTTATAGGATAAAGAAGTCACTATATGATTTGAAATAGATATCGAGAGCCTTGTTTGACAGATTTGCCAAAGCTACACAAAGATTTGAATATCACCAATGTTGAGTTGATGACACTCTTTCTCAAACATTCCTCACATGAGAAGATAACTATGCAGATAGTGTATGTTGATGATATTGTATTGATTGGTGACAAAATTTGAATTACATTCACAATCAAATTGATTTACATGAGTGTGCACAGCTTTATACAAGATGGTTAGAGTTTGTTATAACAAACTCTAACTTCCTCTAAACAAACTCTAACTTCTCACTCTTACTTATAACTAACTTTCAGTTACATGAGTGAACTAACTTTCAGGTATATCTCTTCTTGACTAACTGTCTGCATTTGGTTTGATGGCCTTCATTTGGGTTGATGGCTTAATACTGAAGTACTGCAGCAGAGTCACTGAACTGAAGCACTGAAACAGAATCACTGAAGCACTTAAGAAGCAGTGAGCTTATCATCCCCCTGCAAACTGATGGGACGAGGGAGGACTAGCAGTTTGTCCTTAAGATAAAGAAACCGGGAGGAAGTTAAGGGTTTGGTAAAAATGTCAGTGATTTGGTCGGAAGTGGGAATATAAGAGAGAGCTATTTGTTTAGAGGCAACACGTTCCCGAATAAAGTGACAATCGACTTCGATGTGTTTAGAGCGAGAATGGAACACAGGGTTGGAAGCCAGAGCCATTGCGGAAAGGTTGTCACACCAGAGAACTGGAGAAGAGGTGCAGGAAATGGACAAGTCTTTGAGAAGCTGTTGTAACCAAACCAGTTCAGCAGTTGTATTAGCCATGGACCTGTACTCAGCTTCAGTAGATGATCTGGAGACTGTGGGTTGCTTCTTCGCAGACCAAGAGATTAAATTTGGACCCAAGAATACACAGAAACCAGAGATAGATCTTCTATCAGAGGAATCACCAGCCCAATTTGAATCAGAAAAGGCATGAAGGGTAAAGGGACCAGGACTGAAACTGAGACCATGATGAACTGTACCCTTAACATATCTGAGGAGCCTTTTAACCAGGGCAAAGTGAGCTTGAGTAGGAGGTTGCATGTGTTGACAAGCTTGATTAACTGCCAAAGCTAAGTCAGGCCGAGTAATGGTCAAATATTGGAGAGCCCCCACCAAACTTCGATAAAAAGAAGGATTAGAATAAGGCAGATGATCTGAAGGAGAGAATGAGGAGTGAAGAGCTAAAGGTGTAGAACAAGGCTTACACTCAGTCATACCAGCTCGGTGAAGTAAATCAGTAGCATACTTCTGCTGAGAGAGACATGGGCATGAGAATGAACGGAAATGCCCAGAAAGTAAGAAATATCCCCGAGTTCTTTCATGGAAAAAACAGTGTGCATTTGATGAATTAAAGATTGGATCAACAGAGAGTCACTGCCAGTTAGCAAAATATCATCTACATAGATAAGTAAAATAGTAATGTGATGAGCAGTTTTGCGGACAAACAAAGAAGAATCGGAGGGACTAAGATGAAAGCCTTGACCAAGTAAGAAAGAGGAAAAAGTGGAATACCAAGCTCTAGGAGCTTGTTTAAGACCATAGAGGGCCTTCTGAAGTTTACAAACATGGTGGGGAAAAGCAGAGTCAATAAAACCTTGAGGTTGAACCATGTAGACTTCCTCTTCTAAATGACCATGTAAAAATGCATTAGAAATGTCCAGCTATTTGAGAGGCCAATTTTGCTGAAGGGCCAAACATAGCAAAATACGGATAGTTGGTTGTTTGGCAACAGGACTGAAAGTGTCTTGGAAATCCACACCCTCCTGTTGAAGATATCCCTTTGCAACTAGCCGAGCTTTATAGCGGGCTATGGTGCCATCAGAATTCTTTTTTAATGTGAAAGACCCACTTACAACCAATAGCAATTTTGTGAGAAGGAAGAGGGACCAAACTCCATGTGCCTTGTTTTTGGAGGGCTTGAAATTCATCATACATGGCAGCAGTCCAAAGAGGAGACTGCAAGGCTTGAGAGACAGTTGATGGTTCAGTAAGAGTAAGATCAACAGTAGGAGTATGGGTGAGATGACAGACTTTGGATCTAGTGACCATTGGATGAGTGTTAAGTGTAGGAGCTGTAGCAGAAGATACTGGTAAATCAATGTGAATAGAGGAAATAGGAATAGATGAGGAAGTGGGAGGAAGAGGATGGATATAATGAGAAGAAGCAGCAGAAGTGGAAGAGGGAGTAGGCGATTTAGAAGTAACTAATGGACAAGGGTCAGCTGGAACAGCTTGTGGTAGAGAAGATGAGGAGACAGCAGCAGTAACAGAATGAGGCAGAGAAGGGGGTAAGACAGCAGCTGGAACAGGTTGAGACAGAGAAGATGGAGATGCAGCCGCAGGAACAGATTTAGGCAGAGAAGAAGGTGAGACAGCAGCAGTAACAGGCTGAGTTACAGAACTAGGCCTAGAAGCAGATGAGGGAGAGAAGGCAGAAGCAGAAACAGAGGAGGGAACTGATATAGGCCAGAAAAAGGACTGCACAGTAGATAAAGAAGAGGAAGCAGACTGGTCAAGGGAGAAAGGAAAACAAGTCTCATTGAAAAGAACATGTCTGGAAAGGAATACCTTGCCTGAAATAGGATCTAAACATCTATACCCCTTAGTAGTAGGATGATACCCTATAAAAACACAAGGAGCAGACCTAGGTTCTAACTTGTTAGAAGCATAAGGCTTAAGCCAGGGAAAGCATTGGCAGCCAAATACTTTAAGAAAATCATAGTCTGGAATGGTGTGAAAAAGAAGTTGAAAAGGAGATTTGTGATTGAGAGACAGACTAGGCATACGATTTATAAGAAAGACAGCAGTAGCTAAGGCTTCAAACCAATACTTAAGAGGAAGAGAGGACTGGTAAAGTAAAGCAATTGCAGTCTCAGTGATGTATTGGTGCTTCCTTTCAGCAATCCCATTTTGTTCTGGTGTGTAGGGACAAGTGAGATGATGAACAATGCCATGATCAGCCAAATATTGAGTCATTTTGTGATTGACAAACTCTATCCCATTATCAGTTCTTAAAACTTTTAGAGATGTGGAGAATTGGTTTTCAGCATAAGCTTTAAACACTAAAAAGGTAGGAAACACCTCACTTTTAGCATGAAGGGGATAAATCCAAGAAAACCTTGTAAAATCATCAACAAACAACAAGTAGTACTTATAACCAGAAACAGAAGCAGTAAATGGACCCCAAACATCACTATGAACAAGTGAAAATGGTTGGTTAACAGTAGAACTAGATAGTTTGAAAGGAAGTCAGTGAATTTTAGCAACACTACATGGTGTACAAGCAAACTTAGTACAATCCTTATTCTTAAATCTAGTAGACAAATGAGGAGTAATATGATGAAACTTCAAAGGTGAAGGATGACCAAGCCTTTGATGCCAGATAGACAAGGAAGTCTGTGATGAAGTGTGAGCAAGATTAGCCTGAAACAACTGGGAAGGAGATGATGCAAATTGATAAAGGCCATTCACATTAGGGCCTTTGTGCAGGACCTGATTCGTATGCTTGTCCTGAACAATAAAGGAGTTAGCATCAAAAGTAACTTTGCAATCATTATCCTTAGTTAACTGATGAACAGATAAGAGATTGGAAGAAATGGTAGGAACATGCAAAAGATTATTGAGCTGGAAAGAATATTTTGGAGTAGGTAATAATCCTTTACCAACATGCTGAATGGGAACATTCTGACCATTGCCTACAGTCACTTGATCTGGTCCTTGATATGGATGATAGAAATGAAGATTGCTAAGATCATTGGTTATATGACTTGTTGCTGCTGAATCAACATACCAAGGTGTAGAAGATGACTCAGCAGGAAAAGAAGTCTGGTTGGATGAGTTCAGATTGGTTGTAGTAGAATAAGCCTTCAGCTGGGAACCTGAATAAGTTGATGAAGAATGAGGTGGCTGATAGGTTGGATCCATGCGGAATCAACAATCAAATGCTGTATGAGTGAAACCTCCACAGATTTGACATCCAGAACCAGAATTAGAATTGGAATTATTGGTGTGTCCTCCAAATCTGCCTCTGTTAGAGCGATTTGATCTACCTCCTCTATATCGTCCACCTCTTGAACCTCTAAAAGAATTACGACCTTTGTAACTTTGATTGCCAGATGAATGAGCCCTAGAATACTGAGAATAGGATTGTGAACCTTCAGAACTCTTAGTTGTGGAATAAGCAACTGGTGATTCATGTTGTAGAGCAAGTTTAGCTTTGTTTTCAACATGTACAGAGAAGAGAACACAAATCTTCCATGGAAATTGATTCTACACGAGCTCGTATAGCAGTTTTGAGAGCATCATACTCTTCAGGTAATCCATTTAAAGTGAGGAGTACCAGATCCTCATCATCAATCATTGAAGAAGCAAGACGAAGTTGATTAGAGATCTCTTTGATCTGAGTCAGATATTCCTCCATTGATGAACCTCTTTTTGCAACTGATTGTAACTGATTTTTCAATTGATGAATATGTGAGCGAGAAAGTGAAGTATATTTATTCTCTAAAGCATTCCATACCTGAAAACAATGGTGATGATGAAGTACTGAAGAAAACACAGAAGGAGAGAGTGTTGCAGTAATGCAACTCAGAAGATGTGCATCTATAGTTTTCCATTGAAGAAATTCTGGATTTGGCACTGTGTTTCCAGAGGAATCAAGAATCTCAGAGACTGGACAAGGTACTAAACCAGTGACAAAATCAAGGAAATCTGTGGCTCGAAGAACATTTTGAAGTTGGCTTTTCCAAATCAAGAAATTTGTAGAATCAAGTTTGACAGTAATCAAGGAATTGAAATTTGAAACAAGAAGACTAAGATTTGAAGGTATGGATTGAGAATTTGATGATGAAGGATGAGAAATCACCATTGTTGGACCTTGCTCGTAAGAGCTTCTACAGCTTTGATACCATGACAAAATTTGAATTACATTCACAATCAAATTGATTTACATGAGTGTGCACAGCTTTATACAAGATGGTTAGAGTTTGTTATAACAAACTCTAACTTCCTCTAAACAAACTCTAACTTCTCACTCTTACTTATAACTAACTTTCAGTTACATGAGTGAACTAACTTTCAGGTATATCTCTTCTTGACTAACTGTCTGCATTTGGTTTGATGGCCTTCATTTGGGTTGATGGCTTAATACTGAAGTACTGCAGCAGAGTCACTGAACTGAAGCACTGAAACAGAATCACTGAAGCACTTAAGAAGCAGTGAGCTTATCAATTGGGAATTATGTAGAGGAGATGAACAATTTGAAAAATTCCTTGTCCAAGGAATACAAAACAAAAGATTTTGGGGATTTGAAGTACTCCTTGGGTATTGAAGTTGCTTGATCTAGATATGGTATTTTCATCTTGTAACACATGTGCTTGATCTTCTGAACGAGAATAGGATGTTGGGATGTAAACCTGTGGACACTCCCATTGAACACAATCATAAACTAGTTGATAGTGAAAGTAATACTTAGGTTGATAGGGGTTGTTGTTGTTAAGTTACCAATTTTCTCAAAAGCTTAAGCGGTTAGGAAATGGGCCAAGCAATGTATATCAAGTTATTTTACACCCTCCCTCACGTGCAACACCGTCTTGCACGTGGAGAGACGAACATAGAGCAAACAGAATGAGAAGCAAACAACCAAACAGAGAGAAGAAACCAAACGGGGACATGATATCAAATCCTAATATTGAGACTTGAACCCAATACCATGTTAAGTTAAAAAGCTTAAGTTGTTAGAAACCGGGTCCAACGCATCAAGCTATCTAATAGTTAGTAGTGACTTGTGGGTAGACTTAGTTGCCTTTCACATGTCTTGATTTAGCATATTCAAGTAGAATAGTTAGCTAGTTTATGTGCTCATCTAATGGGGTTCATTTAGAGGTTGTGTATAGGATATTGTGGTATTTGAAGTCAACACATGGTAGGGAAATATTGTTTCCCAAACATAATGACCTGCAGATAGAAGTCAGTGCTGATGCAAATGTGGTGTAATTTGTTACATACTTGAAATCTACTTTTCCACTGCACCTTTGGTAGGGGTAACTTGTGATATAGCATAACAAGAAGCAATCTGTGGTTGTCAGGTTAGGTGTGGAAGCAGATTTTGGAGTTATGACTCATTAAATATGTGAATTGTCGTGGTGCGGTTGAAGTTTGATTTGAAGGAACTAAGTTTGATTAGGAAAGTTCTCCGAAGCTGTTATCAATATTGCTCATCAGCTTAACATAATCAAATTGTGAAAGTAAAAATAAAGGCTCTCCTAATTCTATAAAGACAAGAACACAAATTTAGAAGCTAAGAAAATTTGGCAATTACTAATATTCTAGACCAACTATGACTATGACTGCCAATTCCACTTCAATCATATTAGGAAACTTTGATGACTTCTAATTCTGCTCTCAATATCAAAATAGGAAACTTATCTTTTTTACCATTAAGATTATTGTAGACATAATAAAACCAGTATATATATTACCCATTTAATAAATTGACCCAAAATAAAACCCATGGGCAACCCTACAACCCATGTCCAACAATTAGTGAAATTATTATAATACCTTTAGTACTTAAACCATAATAAATTCAAATAAAGTCTCAAAATTATTTCAAAACTTTCCATTATTTTCATCAGGTACTTTAAGGTGGAAGAAGGTCACTGGGTTTGTTGTCGGAAATGGTGAGAGGTGTGCTTTTGCAGTCATCTTTGTCATTCCACAGACAGGGAAGGACATGATAGTTTAAGGTGGAAGGTCATGTTGTGAAATCTTTTCATGAAGCTTTGGTGAATCATAGAGGATTTCTTTCCATGGAAAGATATTTGAGCCTCCAAGGAGGCAACTAAGGTTTGCCTTTTTTAGGTGGATAAGGTGTATTGAAAAATCCTTAACATCAACAGTTTGATTAATAGGTCACAAATTCATGTTAATTGGTGTTCTTGTGTAAGTGAGATGGTGAATCATCCAACCACTTTCTTGTGTAACCAATTTGAAGCGAAGGAAGAGCATTTCTAATATTATTAGAATTTTGTCCCTTTTGTATGATTGGTTCTCAGGCAGTGTTGCACCATCCTTGAACAATTTTTTTTTAAATTTGTAGTGGCTTTTGAGTGTATAAAAATTTTAGGTTTTTTTTGGAATTAAATATAGTGTATAAGAGTAGCACTGTCACCCAGTTGATGCCTCTTCTTTTACATGTTATAGAATATTACTTAAAAAATATAAATATTTAACCACATTCTGTTGTCCTTAAGACAGTTTTTAGAAGAATATGACACTTAGTGGTTTAGAAACAAAGAAGAGAAAGGGAGAAGAGAGCAGAAGGAGAAGGGAGAAAATTTGGAGAGAAAGAGAATAGAGGTAACCAAATTCTGTTTGTAATCAATAATGCCAAAAATAATGTAATAGTCAATGCATTCCATCCATATATACCTAAGCGCTGCGTAATTAGGAAATAAAAAGGAAAATAATAATAGATTTGTTGTAAAACTAAAATATTCCTAAATAAAGCTAAATTCTAAAGCTAATAATCTTGATCTCCATCGCTTACGCACAATCAATGAAGAATTTCTTTTCTTTTTCCTTCTTCTTCTTCTTCTTTTTTGTTTGTGTGAATGTGTGTGTGGCTAAGATCTATGTATCTTTGAATTTACAATAATGTATGTGCATGCATGTATCATTCCCGCAATTTCATTTTTGATCCAAGTAAATTAGCATTATGTTCTCTTTTGTTAAATGCAGCAACTTTTGGTAGACGCTTTTCGAGAGGGAAGTGCAAAAGGTTTTGTTCATGTGTTTGGCTCATATGCAGCATTGTCAGAGCCTGGATTGTATGGACTGGCCAGCATCTCCACTGTCTTGAATGCCCTTCAACCTACGTCAGGAAAGAAATTCAATTCCGACCTTATTATGTTTATTGTGTTCTCATAGGATAGAAGTGTATGACATGTGTAATGTTGTTTGCATCTATATGTGGTTGTATGCACTTTTCAAATTAGCTGCAATGGACCATGTGAAATTTGTGTGTGGCACTTCTGATTATATGTGCACATGTACTTTTCTATTTGTAAATGATTTTTGATTATTTTCACTTTAACTTTACTTGGATGGTTGTTAGCCTATCCCACAATCAATACCCATTTACATGTTATCATTTTCTTTGTTTGTTAAAATTAAGAGATTGTATGAGGTTCTCTTCTTTGTTATTTGCATTTGAATGGCACTACGGGAGGTTCGGAAATATGCATATGTAACGTAGTAACACCTTGGGTGTTACAGGTTTCTTCTTGCCTAATTGGTGTTGTATCTGCAAACAGGTGGAAGATTCAGTTGATCACTTGTTCTGTGATGTAGCTAGAGGCTTATAGAGCTTACTGTTATGATATTTGGTGTGTGTTGATCGATGTCTAGGGTTGTTAAGAATATTATCTGCCCTGCCAAAACCGACCAACCCAGCCCGACCCATATACTTGCGGCTGATTTCGAACATTCATTTGGTCGGAAGGGGGTGTGAGAATAGCAAAAATTCAGTGATCTATAACAACCTTGCATTATTAAGTGTTTTGGAAAAAAGTCTCAATTTTTATGTTCTTTTTTTAAGTTAATAAGCTGTTGGGTGGGTTTTGTTTATTTTATGTTATATTAAGTTATAGAAGTCAAATCTATATTCATAATTCTGAAATTGCTTTGTGTAAAGTAAATTTGATGGTCAGTTGACGCAGTATAGGTCATGTTATTAGGTGATTTCAGTAGTTGATGTCTTTGTTAGAATAAGAATTGTTGTAGCGTTATACATTGTGATTCTTATAATTCATTAGAGAACAAGTTTTAGTGAATGATTTTGGAGATTTTTATGCCTTTTAGAAATTTTGTATCTAAGTGTAAGCCCTAGATATGTTGCCTAAGGGACCCTGAGTGATTCGTTTTTGTTGTATTTCTTTTCCAATTTCTTTTCTTTGTTCTTCTACCCCCTTAAGTTCTTTGCTGCAGATCCAGTTTAATCACTATCTTACTCTCTCACCCAGAGGCATAACTTTGTAACCTAACCCAATTCGAGGTTGTTTGGGAAGTGCTAAATAAGTGTACTTTTTGACTTTTTACAAAAAGATATGCAGAAAAGTAGAGAGGTGATGTGACTCAAAAAAGATAATAAGATAAAAATGTGCACTTTTTTAGTATATGCCAAAAGGATTAATACTGCCACTCCATATCCTAAAAAATGTTGCTGTTTCCATCACTGTTTTACCTGAATTTCATGTCGTTAAGCAGGACTGGAACTGGCGCTGTCAACTGTTTACAGGGGCTGTTTACAGCACCCTGAACAGCTTCATATTTTCTTTCTTGCTTCAATATAACCACACAACTTTTCTTATTGTTATTCTCTACAAACCTTAGTAGCAGGAAACTGCTATTGGGGCCTCGCTCCTCGCTCCAGAACCTCGCCCTTCCCCCACCCCCCCTCCCGCTCCCCGCTCCCAATGTTAAACTCTTCTATAGGGCCCTCACTCCCTGTCTCCACTCCCGCTTCATGCAACTATGCAACAAACACTGAATCCCATGTGCTTTTACCAGTGATTTAACTATAAACTAGTTATAGTCAGCCCTAATAAAGCCCCTCCGTAGCTACCATATGTAAATTTTGGCATTAATTCTTGTGGGAGAGTGTTTCATCACACTTATCCTGCATCACTCCCATGTCTTGTTTTCCTTAGGACGATTGGATAAACATTTTGTTTGGCCTAGCCACAGAATAAACAGACCATAATTTATGGACTCTTCCTCCCCTTCCTAAATCAACTGCTTCCACTTTAGCTAGTGTGCTCCTCCCTCTTTTGGATACCACCTTATTCAGATTTCCACTTTGTGCTTGGCTGTGTTTGGTCTATTTTATCTCCTTGTTTGAGTTGTCAACTTGGAGTACTAAAAGCTGTACCTTTCCCTGTAGTAATAAGTGTACTACATCTCTGTTCTATTTTTTGCATTTTAGTATGAGGGGTTAGTGCTTGCCAAGGTCTTAATTGATATATATATATTATTTTATTTTCATTGCCAGATTATTGCTGTTATATGTGTCTTTATTCATGCATACTAGGTCTCACCTGTATTGAATATACTAGGATCTACTAATGTGTTTCGCACTCAATCCTTCGACATTGTTGTCTTTTGGCCTGATTATGGATGTTGAGTACATAAACCGCTCATATTGAACAAATTTTCCCATAACTTTTATGTGTAGATCCATCAGCTGGCTGTATGCTTTATGTAAACATTGCTATCTTTCACATGTTGCAATTGCTATTTACAAATCCAGACTCTTGTTAGCATTAATTGAATTTTTAGAAGATTAATCCCTTCTCTGATTTATCATGCGTTATTCACTAGGTTTTAAGCTCACATATCCTTTTGCCTATGTGACCGACTCTCTCTCTCTCTCTCTCTCTTTCTTGCTGGGGTTGGGTGGTGGTGCAGGCAGTTGGAGATGTTGTTTTGAATTTTTGTTGGATTCTTGTGACACTTTTGAAAAGGTCATAGCTGAAGGACTTGGATTCGGTAAACTTGCTTTTTTGGCTCATTGCAATGGAGCTAAAGTTGAAGTTTTTCAAACGAATCTATGCACTATTAATGACTTTCGCAATTATGTCTTGAAATGTGCAACTTCAACGGATTATTATATGGTCTCATACTTTGATAGATCCCACTTCAACCAGGTATGCATCTTTAATTTGTTAAAAATCTATTTTTAATTTTGAATTGTTTTCTTTTCATTCATTTTTTTTTTCACTACCCAAATTGCAACTTACAATAAGATTTAAAAATCTGCTTCAAATACTTTTGGGCTAAGTTTTGCATGAATAACAATATTCAATGTACACACGTTGAATGTCTTGCTGGTCACGGAGTCATCCCATAGTATGACACTAGTTTAAAATCATGTTTGTTTACCTGTTTCTTTTTCTTCTGCTTTTGATAAGTGAAAAGTGTTTCAAGTGAAAATTATGTCTTATAATGGCAGATTGGTGGCAGTCATATTTCTCCAATTGGTGCATATCATGGTGGACAGGATTTGGTGCTTGTTATGGATGTTTCTCGATTCGAGTATCCTCCTTTCTGGATTCCACTGACACTTCTTTGGCAAGCCATGACTTCAATTGACAAAGCAACTGGAAATCACATGGGGTATGGATAATGTTTACCAAACCCTATTGACGTTAAACATTAATCTCATTGTTCCATTTATCTTCTATATTTGATAAAATAAAGTGAAATATTGTTGTTAAGAGTATGGAGTATAGACAGAGTGAACCGACATAGCGATTACTTTCTGCATGATCCCCGTCATTCATGGCTTAAAGCACAAGCATTGATGTAGATCAATAACTTACCTGGGCAATAGCCACCAATTGTGAAATGTGTTAAAGATGACCTACAATTTATTGAAAATAAGGTACTGATGATCATATTGTTCAAATAATTTAAGGTATTGTTAAAACAACTTCCAAATTTACATTTGATGAACTGATACAGTTAAAGAAACTATGCCTAGTTTGCTTGGCAGAAACTATGCTAAGTTGAGGAGCAACTTTGATGGGAATTGTCAGTCATATTTTTATTGTTTTTATTGAAAATAATGTGTTGTATGAAAGAAGGAGCTTTTGTGAGGATTATTTTTGGGGTTATTCCTGCTAATTATTAATTAACAGACATCGGTGTGAATACAAATGATAACAAACATGCGCCTAGAAGTTGGCATCCTAGGTTTAAATGGTGAAGTCTAGCATACCTTTAAAGTATAAGTCACTTAAAAGAGGAGGTGGAAGAATAACTATGCGGCCAAATTTTGGTTTGTAGTTTCTTTCTGGTTTGGATAGGTGGTTTTAAATGTCTTAGTTATGTCTATTCGTTTTTTTTTTTTTTGATAAATATCTTAGTTTTATCTATTCAACAATATTTTAATGAGATAATTCTGGATGCAATCCATAAGATCTGATTACATCAGTTTTGGGAATCTAGCTACTTGTACCCACATCTGTCCTACGTCAGTTTGGAAGTAGAGTGAAATATTGTCTATCTTGAGGTGTTAAATATCCTTGCTTATGGTGGTAAAACATCTATAACACCATATCCTTATTCAAAAGACTATAATATTCCAAAACTTATTTCAAGGATGGATCACCTCTACCTGCATACCAACTATACAAAAGAGACAAAATTCTACCCTTCAATATAAAATTAGGTTCATCCACCCTATCAAAAGTCCTCTGACTGCACTCTCCCCTAATAATTCATATCAAAGCTAAATGCACCAAAAACCAATCTTTTTTTCCTTCTCTTCCCCACTCTAGCCCCTTCCCAAATTCAAGGAATTCGCACACTAAACCATAGCCAATAAATAAGGAGACAATTGAAAATTCCCCATCTTGCTTGCACATATAGCATCACTCAAAATGAATTGGCCACCTCCTAATCAAGTTATGAATGGAAACTATTTTTATACGCACTTCCATCCATACAAGACGGAGCTTTGGAAACCCAAACTCCTTTCTAAGGAAAGGACAAACCTCTATGAACTCAAAGCCTTCGGAGTTAAATCTTGTTCATCACGGAACATCCTCTCCCTCTCCTATATGTGGAATAGCATACAAAATACCATGAAGATTCCCAAACTCCTTCGCCTCCCAATCATTCAACTCTCAATGAAAAGCAATATCTTCAAAAACTTGAGTGCCTTCCTCTTAAAGATATTCTCTAACTACTCCCCTATTAACCAAAACATGAGCAATAATAGAGAAATGCTCTTCCAGCTTGTCCTCTTCACGCCAAAGATGACTCCAAAAGCAAACTCTTCACCATTCCCAACAACAAATATGACTTGGAAAATCTTTTCGAAGTGTCGTTCCATATGACATAGCCAAAAAGTATGGACACAAACATGGACACATGACCTGACACAAACACGCCAACATGGAAATTTTTAAAAAATGTCAGAGATGACACGAGCGACACGTACAAAATATATAATTTTATATATTACTTATATGTCATATATAGGGATAGATGATTATTATATGTCAGATATGAATATTTAATTCAAAGATAATTTATTTTTAAATGTGAAGGAGGAAAATAGGTATAAATTTAAATTATTTTTCTTTTCTCATTTGATACCAAGTTAGTTTATTCAAACTTGTAAATGTGTGAAGTGTTGGGAAGTGTCCAATGAGTGTCGTGTCAATGTGAGACACGATGTTGGACCTGACACATTACCTTCTTAGAATGTCCATGGTTTTTTGGGACATAGAAATCTCCATCGAAGACCAATCCCCCTCATACTTCCATATTTTGATTTCACCACCAATTAAAACTGATACAGTAAAAGAGCAGAATAAGAGAATGAGAAGATAGAATGTATGGCTATTGTGAGAGACCTAAAAAGTAGGGTTGCCTCTCATTAACATTTGTATTTATATTAAAAGGGTTAATTACACACACCTTGCTTGAGGTTTCTAGCAATTACAAGGTTGTCCGCTGAACCCAATTGTAGAGGTCAACCCACTAGCGAGGGAAAAATAGAGGAAGAGAAGGGCAGAGAGAGAAAGAGAAACATCCCCATTGGCTACCCACTGGAACACACTGCAACTCGCTATTGCTACCACTCAATAACCAAACTATCAGATTCCATCATCACTGCAATCTATCACCATAACCCCCACTACAAACCCCATAACCACTAACTACGACCTGTGATGCCCAATCTTCCAAACATAGAAATAATTTGAAGCACAGTGCAAGCTATATGTATTCATACATACACACATACATACATTATACACATACATACATTCAACTACAAAGACCCATTCCCAATCCAATGGGGAAAACATCTTTCAAGCAAGATGAATTGATGAAGAATGTAGCGATCCCGGTTTCGATCCTTCTTTCATGTTTTGCCACTTCGATTGTACCGATCGGGGATTGAGCTGCCCGGTCAGCTCGCGGGGGTCCAAGGGGCAGCGCCCCTTGGCGGGTCCAAGGACAGCACCCTGGCGGGGTCGAGAGGCAGCACCCCCGAAGCAAAAATGCAAAATGCATTCGAAATTGCTTGTCTGCTCGAGCGGCCGTTTATGCGCTCGAGCGGAAAATGTTTGGTTTCAAAAGTTTGACCTGTCTGCAAAAGTACTGGGTTAGTGTATTTGACGCTCGAGCGGACCATGTTATATCAGTTCGTGAATCTGATATTTTAGATCACTTTTTCAGTCCTCTCTCTCTAAAACTCTCCAGAATTTCAGATCGGGAGCTTCTCTCTCTAGAAGTTATCTCTCTCTTTGATTTCTCCAAATCCATTGGGATTTAGACCTAAGTTCTTCACCAAAGTTGGTTATCATCTCGAGGGCTTCGTTGTGTGCGGTGAAAATCGAGTTTCGACACCGTTGATTTTGGGAGTTTCATCTCATTTCTTCTTCAAAACTTGAGGTAGGGATTTTCTTAGAGTTATATATATATATTTTTGCAAGATCTATATGATTTTCGAAATCATCTTTCGATAGCTTTGAAAATTGATTGTTGATTCAAGAAGTTGAACGATTTTGAAAGTGGGTTGGTCTTTTGTTCTTTTAAAATGATCTTATGGGTTTTGATCTTCGTTGATTGAAGAAAAGATGATTTTGAAAAGTTTTCTTTCAAAAGATTTGAGTTGTATAATTTTGGTGAGAAAACCTAGAATTTGGGGATTTTTTTTAAGAAGAGGGAATTGTGTTATTCCTTGAATGATGAATTGGAATAAAAGTATTTATATTCATCTTGTGTTATTGGCATATCAATTCATTTGATTAAATTAAACTTTGAAAGTTGATTTAAAAACTTGTATTGAAAAAAGAATGTTGAGAAATAAGTTTTCATGGAATGATTTTAGGGTAAATACGTTGGTAAGTCTGGATAGGTGGTGTAGATGATATTGAATAAGTTGGCCTGAGAGTCCGGGGTGAAAGACCGAAAACCTGCGCGGATAGGTGTTGAGCCTTCCTGTTAATACCGTTAAAAATGACAATTTGGTAGTACTTGTATAATCTACTTGCAGACACCGACCTAGGGATTACCAGAGTCGTATTTACCGCCCTTGAAATAAATTGTTAAGTTTTGAACAATTGAAATTGCATGATATCATTGAGCATGATGGTTTTCAAAAGATGAAAAATGTGATTTATCTTCAAAAAGGGCATAGCATGGCATGCGCATTTCATCTCTTGAGATTTGTATAAAATGTATATACTTTGTTAAAAATGTCCTACTGGGTTTTATGCTCACCCTACGGGATTTTTGTGCAGGAAAAGATGTGGTGATTCCACTGAACTAGAGGCGTGGAAGTATGTGTATTGGGAGTGCATTACTCTCATTTTGCTGTGACTCTGTGTGTAAGCCAATGGCTGTGTTTGTGTGGGTTTGAATAATCGTTTTGTGTAACCAGGCTCAAGCCTTGGAAACTTGTAAACCCTTGGGGGTATTTATTTGTTTATTTACTTGTTATTGGATTAATGTAATGTAAATTTGGAGATTTATATTCAGTTTTCCTTGAAAGAGTCATGATTGTTGTATTATCATTTGGGCCAGAAATTTGGGGCGTTACAAAGAAAGAGCAAAATCTACTTGTTAAAATCAACCTAAAAACCAAAAACCACCAGTTATGAATCCCACCATTCCGACGGGGACCCGACTCCGATTTGAGTGGTTTTTCCCTAAAAAATATCTCCAACGGGACGGGGATGGTATTTAAAAATTAATTCCCGATTAGTTTCAGGCTGGGGGTGGGGATAAGTGTCCCAGCCCCATACCCTACCCGTCCTCGTCCTCGTCCTCGTCCTCGTTCTCATCCCCATCCCCGTTTGTCCCCGAAGTGAAATTACTAGTTTACCCCTATATATATACACATATGTAAACCAAACCCTCATCCTCATCTCAGTTCTGTCTTCCTTTGTGTCTCTCTCTTTCTCTCTTCTCTCTCTCACTCTCGCACTATCAGCGACGCCGATCGTCACTGTCCGCGACGCTGATCGTCCTCCTCCGTAGTCCATCGCCACTGTCCGCGATGCCGATCGTCCTTCTTCGTCCACCATCGCCACCTCCGATCTCCTCCGTCGTCCATCGCCGCCGATCATCCAGTCTCTCTCTCTGTCTCTCTCTCTCTTTCTCTCTTTGTGACACTGGTACACAGATCTCAGATCTGTTTGTATATGTATGTATACATGTATGTGTGTGTATCTGTCCAATTTTTTTTTTGCTAGTGGATCTGTTGATGATGCCGATCGTCCACTCTCTCTCTCTCTCTGTGACACAGATCTCAGATCTGTTTGTGTATGTATGTATACATGTATGTCTATGTGTATCTGTCCGTTTTTTCTTTTTTTTTTTGGTTTATGATCTGTTGATGATTTTGTTGATATGTTGATGTTGAAAATGAAACAATTGGGGATGATGATGATGATGATGGTGTTGTTGTTGTTGATGGTGTTGTTGAAATAGATTTAGGGGGTAGGGAATTTTCAGGGTCCGGGAAACCTGATCCCCGTTAGGGGGCCGGGATGGGGAGGGTGGTAGGTTCCCCGTCGGGGATTGGGGCCGGGGCCGGGGAGATTTTCACAATCGGGGATCGGGGACGGGGAGTGTGATCCCCGGCCCTGCCCTGGTCCGTTGCCATTCCTATCCACCATAGACTAATTCCTTAACTGATTGCATTTACATGCTTAAGGGTTTCATTTTTTTAGATGAAGGATGCAACCAACAATTACTGATCTACTAAACCTAAAAGCATCATCACTTTAGTTTCACCATTGCAATTTAAGGACCCAAACCCTTAAAACCCACATGTTCTTGTGGAAATATATTTAAAAGAAAAGAAGTGGGAGTATACATGAAGGGACCAACCTCCCTTTCTCTTTCTCTTTCTCTTTCTCTGTCATGAGTTGTTGATGGTAAAATGTTAGCTTTCTCATTGTCTTCCATGTAGGCACTGGTCATTTTTGTACGTCACTTTATTTAACTGCTATTTCTTATTGAGAGAGCCAGTTGGTATGTAGAAAAAATTCATATGTTTTCCCAATTCAATAACTTGTGGGGCTTGTCATCTTTTTGTACACTATTATTTACATTCCTTTTAATGGGTAAGTAAAATTATTTACATCCTGTTTCAAATTCAGTAAGCCTGTTGGTTATAAGGATGTTCATATGTTTCATCCACTTTATAAACTTGCACTACTGCACTACTTATATGAAATCAATACCCTTGTTTTCTGCAATTTTAATTCTTGTATTTCTGTTTTTATAGGTTTATGGTTCTAACAAGGCTTCCCTATGATCCTTGTGTGTTTTATACACTGGTATGATGCTTGCTGCAAGTTCTTTCGGTTATAATTACATGAATTCATTATTTGTCTTTCATTTATAAAAGAGTCATTATTTATGCCTTTTCTTGTTGCACTTGTTTTCCACGTGCTGTTTTATTTGAACTGACAATAGTCAGGAATAGGTTTCCACTTACTGGGATTGGCTTAGAATTATGTTCGTTGATTTTGTTATTTAGTTTATTGGTTGCTGCTTTTAGGATTGAGGAAAATTTTGATCCCAGTGGAACCACCAATTTTCAAAGAATTCTTCTTAAGAATGCCCATGTAAATGAAGTACTTCTACAAGCATTAACGATTCTTTTCTCAAAAAATTCCTCAAAGACTTTCATCAAATCAGATTTAACATCTCAACAATCTCAAAAAACTGCCATAGAAAGTCCATCTGGCTTCGAAGACTTGTGTCTCTCACACTCAAAGGCTGCCACTCTAAATTCCATCTTGTCAAAAGTTCTTTCCAACCAATTAGTTTTATTGCTATCCTCAAATGGAGACCATTCCAAACCTTCAGGGACAATTTGAGGTGTTCAAATAATTTATCAACAGTATTAGCGTCAATCCTCCACACAGATAAGATCAACAGTACAAACCGATCATGCACTTGCCTTAAATCTATATGAGTATGTGGCTTAGCCAATCGCAATGCTCACACTCACCACAAAGATCACCAAGGGCTTTGTAAACCTTAAAAGAATTACCAAGAAACTCAAGATATGTATGTATGCAGATTATAAGCTAAAACTCACTTAAGCGCTCTCTCTCTCTCTCTCTCTCTCTCTCTCTCTCTCTCTCTCTCTCTCTCTTATGCCTGTATGTTCTAACATAGAAGACGAAGCATCTATATGTCGGAAAAGAGAACCAAAAGGATATAGAAAACCAAAATCACAAGATTTTGATTCAGATACATTAATACTAGGTCATACCGACAGCACATTCCAATGAAGAAGCCTCGCATTCTAACATAGATCCTACTATAATCCAACTTTATTTTTCCATTGAATAGTGCGTTCAAACAAATCAAGCTTGCGATTGGACAAGCATTCTATTGACTTAAATAAACTGTTCCAATCGATGCTTATAATCTGTGTTCAAATGCTCAAGGAACCACATTCTATCTTGCACAACCTTTGTGTTCTACAATGTCGCACTTCGGAAATAATGCACACAGGCTTTCCATTTCTATTATGTGCACTTCAGTGATGAGCATTATAGGTATAAAATGCACTCGTGCATTTACATAGACACATTTAGTGGGTTGAGTGTTATAGCCGTTCACAACCAAAATCCCATCCTAGTTGGATTAAGGCATGACCGGCCGATAACCATAGACTACCGAGGCCTACCTATACCAAGTGAAAGGTGCATTTGAAATATATGAAATTTATTAAAAATATATGTTTAGTGGGCATTTGATTTTTGTTAATGAGATATTCTTGGTATTGTTATGATAGTGTTTTGGCATTTGCATTACTTTTGTGGTTTTGTGAATAAACATTGGACATAAATTGTTGTGGACTTTGTGCAGAGCTGTCGTGATGGGAGTTGGATCAGGACTGCAAATCATCTTTCACAAATACCCCTTCTGTTAGAGTCAGAGGATGTAAAAGATGTCAATCAAATTCTATCCGTTCTATTTATGTCAGTCTCTACCAATTTCAGTGTGTTTATTAAGCAAGTTGCTGAAGCCCAAGGAAAGGACGGGCATGTTCATTCAAGCAAAAGGAAGAGGAAAAGGCTTACTACCCAGGTGTCATTTATCTTCTGCTACATATGCTTCCTGTTAATCACCTGTTGAAATTGAAACCTCTTTCCCTTCTCCCTTGTTCTCTCTGACCTCTCCCATTTTATCTGAAGATTATCTTATAATTTAGCTTCTTGTTTTTGGGTTTCAGGACCAGTTATTAATGCAATTACGGGAGACAGATTGCATAAGCGAGTCAGCAAATGGATGGATTCTATGAATTCTGATAGCGGATTTGTGACAAGTTCTGGCAATCAGCATGCTTTGCTTGAGATTGCGGCAAATGTGGCTTCGGATGGGGTCAAGCATTGAACATTAAACCCTGGTTCTTCTGGTCGATCATACTCTACAGATTCAGTGGGTTCTTCAAAAGGCAATTATGAAAGTGTCTCTGTTGAAATGAGTGAGCCAGTTACCTGCAGCAGGGAGCAAGGGCCTGGTAAAATGATCCAAACTATTGATCCAAGTCCGAGTGGCTGCAGTGTAAACAATGGCCATTTAATTGGCAATGATGCTCTAACGATGTTGTTGTTGGCCCTGCCCTCTCATATGTGGTCTGGAATTAAGGAACCAAACCTATCTGCAGAGTTTAACAGCCTTGTATCAATTGAGAGTGTTCCTCACATACTCAAGAAAGAGGTAACAGTTCTTCCTTTTCTTGTGTCTTACTTTCTTTGATATTATATCTCACTTGCATTCATTGGTTCCTTACTGTGTTCTATTATGTCTATGCTGGAATAACAAAGAATCTCCAACATTGTGGGGTTGCTCAAATCTTCAAATATTTACAAATGTGGTCTAGTATTTCCAACATACATCCTCGATCTGATCCTTTAACTAGGAAGAATGGATATGGATACAACGTGAATGCGGCAGTACGACAAAATTTTAAAAAATAGGATATGGATACGGTTAGGATATGTTTATAAAAAAATTATTTTAAAAAAATTATTAGTAGTCAGTTACACATGAGCTAAAGAATGTTAAGAAACCATACTGTAATTAAATAATACAAAATACTAATCTTTAATAATTAGGTATTAATTTAAGTTGGTAGCTAGTTTACTTCTTTTAACTTTTGATAGGTCTTACAAATATTTTATTTCAATATCAAGTCTAGTATGCTTATATTACAATAATAGAAGAACGATATTTAATTTTATTTTATTTTATTTTCTAATTGACGTGCATGACACAATAAGAATAAGTCAATTTGACAAATTAAATTACTTTAATTCACTATGTTCTTCTTATCAAAGAACTAAGCAAAGTATTTTTTTTTTTTTTTTTTATCCTCACAATTATATTATATTATATTATAATGCTATGCAATAAATACTACAATTCTAATTTTGTGAAAGCAATACAGGACTTGGAGTATCCGATTTTTCAAAATTAATTAAGAAGTATTCGATACTTTTAGTAAGTATCCAAGGAGTATCGGTATCTGATACGGATACGATACGGATACGTTGCCATTTTAGAAGTGTCCGTGCTTCAAAAAGAATGAAAAGAATTATTTTGCTTTCCCATGAATGAGGTAGAGGCCATGTATATATAATAGATTCATGATAAAATTTAGGAAACGATATAAATAAGGAAACAATACTAAATCAGTGATTGACACAATCACAGATTATATACATAATACTAAAAATAAAAAGATTCTATGTACTCTACTCTAATTTCTATATTCAACACTCCCCCTCAATCTGGTGGCTAGTGTGAAGATATTCAACAATCGCAGCTTGGCAATGGATGACTGGAAGAAGCCGGGAAAAACTCAACGGCTAGTCAAAATAAATACTACCGAATAAATCTGGTAGTCCACTAAATAAAAAAGGTCAAAAAGTGCTTAATACATCAGCACCAAAGTCGGAAAAAACTCAACGGTTAGTCCAAATAAATGCAACCGAACATATCTAGTAGTCCACTAAATAAAAAAGGCCAAAAAGTGCTTAATACATCAGCACCAAAGTCGGAAAAAACTCAACGGTTAGTCCAAATAAATGCTACCGAACATATCTGGTAGTCCACTAAATAAAAAAGGCCAAAAAATGCTTAATACATCAGCACCACACCCTAGAAAGGGAAAAAACAGGGACTGAACTGCCCTAGAAGAAGCTGACCGGAATCAATGTCGGGACAATTTAAGAGGTCATGTCAGACCGTTGAAGAGACTAATTGGATGTTGAACTAGTAAGTGTGGCACACACATAACTTATGATGTGGTATTAAACTATGATCGCAACAGATGACTGAGTACGCCAAGAGGGGGCTTATTAGAAAGTGTGCCAGGGAAGGTGGCTTAGGTGGTGTGCCAAGGGGGCGACTTGGGTTGTGTGCCAGAGGGGGTTACTTGGGTTTTGCGCCAGATGGGCCGGCTTAGGTAGTTCACATGGTATATCACCATGCTCACAATGATATAGAGGAAGAGATCACCACGAAGTGATATTGAAAAAAAATATGGTAGTGGAATAAGTTAAGGTCCGGCCGGCGGCCAAGGCAAGGCTACCGCCCGCCGGTGAAACAAAATTACTAGGTCCTTAACCTAGCTTTGATACCAAAAGGAATAAAAAGAATTATTTTGCTTTCCCATGAATGAGGTAGAGGCCATGTATATGTAATAGATTCATGATACAATTTAGGAAACGATATAAATAAGGAAACAATACTAAATCAATAATTGATACAATTATAGATTATATACATAATACTAAAAATAAAAAGATTCTATCTACTCTACTCTAACTTCTATATTCAACACTTCATAGTCCTTTACCCTTGTTGATTCTTGTGTTCCTTAGTCTCCTCTTATGCTATCATTAAATTGAAAATAGAAACCTGATTCAATAGTCTATTATTGTGTCTCTAGATCCTTTTAATTTTTTTTGATTTAATGAGTTCGTTGGCTTAAGAATGCATGGTTAATATTCTATGTGATCTTTGTCCTATTACCGATTTAAAAGTCAACCGGGATTTGGCTTCTCTTTACATGATTGTGATGAAGTTAAATATATGGATGACTCGTTACTCTTGCACAGTCAAATGATCTGATTGTCTAGATTTTGCTTGTTAAATTTTTTCATATGTATCAGTTTTAAACTTTTTGTTTATTTTTGGTGTGGTGTTGTATTTGGTGGCCGAATCTGGTGCATTTTCAGCATGATGAAGGACTTCATTGAAAAAAGAAAAAAAAAAACAAACAAACTAGCAAGGAAGAAGAAGCCTATCCTTTGCAGATGACTCTGTAGAACTAGTAGTATATGTTTTTATAATTATAATATCTATATAACAAGGGAGGAAGGTTTTTGAATCTTGATAAGACTTTTGTCTATTTGTCAAAATATACACCATTAGATTGATTCAATCCAATGGTTGAAAATGTCTCTTTCCTTTGGACATTTTAATGGTTGAGATCTTGAGATCAGTTTGGGTAAATATCAATGCTTGGGTGAAAATGTCTCTCTCTCTCTTTCCCTCTCTATCCCTCCCCTTTTTTCTCACCCTCAGACGTCTTCACTGTTTCTCTCTGATTTTGATTTCAAAATTTGAAACTCTATTCTCTCTCTCTACAAGTTTGATCTCCTATGGTGCCAACACATCACATACCCATACCCAACAACACCACAACTCACCACTCTCTCTCTCTCTCTCTCTCTCTCTCTCTCTTCACAAAACCCATTTTCTGGGTCTCTTTCAATTCTATTTAAATTCTTTCATTTCTTGATTCTTTTTATTTTTTGGGGAGTTTTGCCATCTCTGTTTTTGAAGTTTATTGTGAAGTTTGTGAAGCGATGAAGGATCTTCCCATTTTTTTTTTTTTTTTGCAATCGATTTCTGGTTCCAAAACTTTTGGCGATTTCAGGCTTGATCTGGGTTTTCAACGGCTTTGATCGCTGTTTTTGTGTGATTGTAGTGAGAGAGAAAGAGATATGTTGGGTTTATCGAGGTTTATCGAGATATGTTGGGCTTATCGATGGCTGAAGGGGGATCTCATTACTGCTTTAAAAAGGACGATATTTGCGGTGATGGTTGCGATAAGGTATTATATATATTGTTATTACTATTAATTGTTGTTATTGTTATTATATATATATTTTTTCCATGACATTGTTGGGATTTGTTACTGTCAATATCTTTTGTTGATTTTTGGGTTTTGGGTTAGTCATGGTTTGTTTGGCTGCTGAGAAAGTGAGGAAAAACAAAGGACTAGATGATTTTAACTTTCCAACTTTTTCCTTATTTGGTTCCCTCAAAAACCCAGAAAGAAAGATGAAAAAGAAAACTAACCCATTTTATTTTATATTTTTTGGAAAGCCTTCCGTGATTGTGTTGGTTGAACCCTAACTTTCAATTGAAATACTATTCACTTACATTTTAAGACACATGTACATTGATATATATCATATATATACATACTTACATACACATCTGTAAACCATGTCTTTCCAATTTATGTTTTCATGTAAAAAGCTTAGAATGTGTTATTATATATAGAGAATGAGAACTCTTTTACATCTCAAAGAAATCCATCAAGAAATGCAAGGTAGGGGTGAACAACATATACCCCTTTCAAATTTCTGCATTGTGTTGTTTGCTTACTTAGATTACAAAATTCTCCCGAGTTTAATTTTCAATGTTGGGAATAGTTGCAACCAATGTTTCAATTTTGGTTGATTTGTGCTTTTGGGTCTGTCATGCGTCGTTTGGTTGCTGAGAAAGTGCAAGGAAAGTCTAGATGATTTTGACTTTTCAACCTTTCCAAAACTATGCATTGTGTTGTTTGCATACCCTGATTACAAAATGCCTTAAAGTTGTATTCATATTTTTAAGTTAGTCCTTAATTTTTATACTACATTGATTATGGTGAAAAAGTTCATTGTCAAATTCAAAGCTTTGTACCAATCCAAAAAAAAAAATTCAAAGATGTGTATTGTATTGACTTGGACAGTTTTTGAAGTATGTCTTAATAAGGGAGGAAGGTTTTTGAATCTTGGAAGGTTTTTGAAGTATGTCTTAAAAAGATTTTTATGTCATTTGTTTTTCATTTGGGTTTGATTGTGTTTTTCATTTATATTGCCTCAATTAAAATTTTACACATTTCAACATGATACGTATAAATTACAATTATGTCATTTATTTTTTTTGTTTGAAACCACAGAGATCATCAATTGAAGAGTTGGTTGCACATATTTTTCTTTGTTTTTTTTCTTTGATTTTGAATAATTAATAACTGTTGATTACGGTTTGATTTGTGGAAATTTGGGGAAATTTTCAAGAATTGAAAACTGTTTTCATTCACCACCTTAAGAGAAAAACTTCATTCAAGAATTTAAAAATCAGCCACTCTTTATTTATTACCAAATACCTGTAAGTATAATAGTCTGATATGAATCATGATTATTAGTTGCCAAAAAAAAAAAAAAATCATGATTATTTGTTTTTTTTTTTAAGCCTTATTTTTTGTCCTTTTACATTTTATTATTATTCATAAGGTTGTCAATATCAGCAAAAGTGCATGAAAAAGAAAAGATCATATGAATTCATCTAATATTCATCAACTCCTAATTTTTTCTTTGTTCAACCACAGAGATCATATTTTTCTTTGTTTTTTATTTCTTGAGTATTGTTTTCCTTTAATTTTGGGTGCACTTTTATGGGTTTTGTTAATTTTGGGTGCACTTTACTTTACTTTAATTTTGTGAAACTATTGTATTGAGTTACTCTATTGAATGGTTGTTACCAAAATGTTCGAAACCCATTCTTGGTATCTTCTCTCATATTGATTTAGTAGGAATTATTGGAAATAAGAAGAATGTTCTGCATTTGTTGATAATGCAGAACATTTCTGAGTGTTTATTCTTAATTGGACATGCATGTTGTTTATTCTTAATTTTTGATATTTTTCTTTTATACTATCTGTTTTCTGTTTTTAACTTGATGCATATGGATAGGTAGATGGAACTTACATAATATCGAAAATTTGGTTCACAAAGTATGTACACTAGCTCGGGACTCCACAGAATAACATGAAAAAAGCTACTTGAGGGCATCAAGTTTGTAGTGCCTTTGATAGTTCGATTTATTTTTCATGGTGCAATTAGTGATCCAATTTTGTAAAAGAATTCTTCTACCAGATTTTGGAAATTTAATAGTTCAATTTATTTTTTGTGGTGCAAATTAGTGATCCAATTTTGTAAAAGAATTCCTTTGCTATATCCTTCGATTAAAACTGCATTTTCTACTTTATTTGTCTATTGTTTCCTTTCTATTTTTAGAAAAATAGACTTTCTAGATGTAATTCTATTTAATGATTAGCTTTTTCCCCTTGCAGGTGTGGTTTATGGCGGGGTTTTCACACATTTTTTTGTTGATTTTTATGAGGTCAGTCATTTTTTTCCCTGCATTACTTAAAGCTATCTGTTGGCTTGCTGAACTCTATAGGGTTTCTGAGAATCATTGTGGAGTTTCTGAGAATAGTCAATTAAATTTTTTACAAATTTTACTTCAACAAGGTAAAACTTAATTACAATGGATTATTTTTATTTGGTAAATTACTTTTATAAGTTTTATTGCACAAAAACAACAAAACAAGGCATACCCCATAGCAAACAAAGAAACAACAGTATCAAAGAACCTTAAAAGCAATCAAGACAAGAACACAAGTAGAAACCATCTAATCAAAGCAATAAAGACAAACAGAACCTTACAAGAAATTGCCATAAGTTATAATCATGCCTATTCATTCCTTCAAAAAATTCTGGAGTTCCTTTCAATCCAAACATGATATATAGGGGCACCAAACAATAATGTTCCCAAATGGGCCTTCATATTTGTTGTGTGTTATGCAACAAAGATGAGGAGAATCACTATTCATATTTGGTGTGTATTTCATGCATGGCTGATTTCACCTCATCAGGATAATTTACTTTTGTATATTATTTTGGCCTTTTTAAAAATAATAATAACAATAGAGATTGGCCCTAATTATGCTTTGCCAAATCTTTACATACTGTCCATACTGTCCTATTCATCTCTCACTCATGCTTATGTATGCCTTTAAATGTTTAGGTGATCATGTCTTCTGTCATATTTACATGCTCTTCTGCAATGCACTTGCAGACTGAATATATGTATATTTATTTCCAATCATATTGATAAGTAGCTATTATTGCAGGTTATTGGAATTGATCTTTTGTCACAATCTCTATTGCTGGCTATAGTTGAACTTGCTAAGGATAGGCATTGGAGGGTTCGACTTGCAATAATAGAGTACATACCTTTATTGGCAAGTCAGTTGGGTGTGGGATTTTTTGATGATAAACTTGGTGCTCTCTGTATGCAGTGGTTGCAGGATAAGGTCGGTCTTGTTGCCCACTCTCGACAGTTTTATCTATATATCGAACTCTATACTTTTGCCAACTGTCAATAACTTAAAGCAGTCAGAACAAACTTACTTTGACATAAAAACTGCCTGTCAGTCGAAAGTGAGCTATTGGCTCAATATAATGTAATAGATTTGCTGCTCTGTTTATTTGAAGTGATTATGTTTCAAGGGAGTCCATATTTTCTTTTCTTTGTTTGGTGATTATCATTGTTATGTTGGTAAAATTGAATGATAGAGATGCGATCAATCTGTTCTGCAAGTTGAGTATATGAGGGCTACATTCAATATTTATTCTTTTGGTCATTTATTTATTTTTTATTCTTTCAAATTAGTTTATTACAAAGTTCATCGAATTATTATTTTTTTGATATGCATGTAGGATAGGAGTATGATAGCTATGTGTTTGTGTCAAAGCCAATTTAATTACTTATTCCAGTAAATTAAAGGATTAGTTTTTTCCATGTTACTTGAAGATGAAATATCATTTCTGATAAGCTAATTTAGTAAACGCATAACCAAATACATAACTCAAAACTCCATACTTACTTTATGCTTGAAGTAGTTTAAACCTGCTTTATAGTTTAAACCTGCCAATTTAAACCTGCTTTATGCATAATGGTACCTCATAAGTGAAGAAGAAGGTGGTTTCACTTTCAGCCCTTAATGTTTGTTTTCAACTATTCACTTATGTATTTATTTTATTGTATTTTATTTTATTTGTGTTAAAAAAATAAAGTTATCTGAAAATGATCCTGTAGAAAATGATCATGTATAAACATTATGGTACTTTGATTAATTGTTTTATTTCTTTTGTTTTGATTGCTATATTTCTATAAATCAATTTCTAATATCTGATTTCCCTCTTTCTGCAGTTCATGAATTTTTGACGCAGTTCATCAGTTTCTATAATGAAAGGTATTCAAAAAAATTTTTTTTTATTTTTATTTCTCTCATAATATTTTTCATTAAAGTTTTGATAAATATGTCATTTCCTTTCTCCCTCTAATCATTAGTTTTTTTCCCAAATTTTAGTTTGTTATTTTCTACTATTTTCATATTGTGTTGTGTTTTTTTGCTGGTGGTCATCAATTTCTAGGTTCTCAATATAATCAAAGGTACAACTCTCTCACACAATTTTTCTTTATTACATCTCTTTCATTACTTATATAATGTTGATAAAAGTAAAATTGTTTGGTTTGTTACTTTTTTAGTTATGTTTTAAACAAAGCTCCCTTTCCATTTGCATAAAAGATAGGCAAAATGGGACTAATGAGCAGTAAACCATGATTAAAAAAAAAATACTATTACTCAAACTTTTTGCTTTTATTTGCTTTTTCCACTAGATTATTTTTCTTAATCTTTTTTTTTTTTTTTCTTATGGAGCTTAGTAAAGGGTGTTGCAGTAGTTTTTGTAACTTTTCTGTTAGTGGTTTTGGTGAATGTTAAAGTAGTGGAATGAAATTGAATGGATTAGTATGACCTATGCACTATACACTAGATTTCTTTTCCCCCCATAAGAAAGTGTTGACTTGGCCATTACATATTTTGGGGATTGTTGAGAGTGTGTGTTGAAAATTTAAACCAAAAAGAAAATGTGCATAATGAGGATTGAAAAAATTGAAAAAAGAAAAGAAAAAGGAAGATAAACATAGATAAATCTCTTTTCTTTTCTTTTTTTGGTGAACACACAGACTAATCTTAGGTAACAAAATGCCTTTCTTAAGACAATATATGTTGGTAAATTTTGAGTTACTTTGGAAATAACTTTGTGCTTAGTTTTGGAATCCCCCATTGACAAAATAAAAATTGATGTCTAATTGTCTTTTAAATTGGTTTTTCAGGATTTATAAATTTACATTTTATTTAAGAGAAAACTAAAGTTGTAGGTTCTTTTTTCCTCTCTATTTCTGTCTTCTCTTTTTTAACCTCTTGGAATATGAGGACAACAAAATCGTGGTGTAGAGTTTTTGTTGTCCCATTGTTCTTCTTGCCTGGTTTAGTTAGTAAAGGAAAACAAGTGTTTTTATTTTTTGTCAAGTACATAATAAATGTAGTAAAACTAGATAAGGAAATATGTGAAGAAAGCGAGTTGGACTGTGTGATGGCAAGTGGTGTTTGATAAATGATAGATGCTTTTGAGTAGTTAGAAAGTTTATTACATACTATGTGATGTTGATTTGAAAATACTGAACATTAGACATTTTTACTTTAATCCATCTAATCTAACTTTATTATTATTTTTCAAATTTAATTATTATTATTTTTTTTAATTTCAGGTATCGATATTAGAATGGCTATTGAACGACTTTCAAATCCTTTTAACTTTGGCCAATTTTTAGGGCAACAATTTCATTTTTAAAATTGTCTTAGTTAATGTATTTGATGGCTTCTTATGAAAAGTACAAAATAAAGGAGAAAAAATCTTGGGATTAATCTTCTCCTGTCCAATTTTATTACGGGTATACACTGTCATCCCAACTTTAATTTTGGGATTAAATCTTGGGACAAAATGTTTGGAGATATTGGGATTAATTTTATAGCAATTGTCATCCCAACATTAATCTCAAAATGTTGTCATTGGGGTTTACCATCCCAACATCCCAACATAGATGGACATGAGTGATGACCCATCACTACTGATTGTCATATATATAATGCAAAGGACTCCCAGATTGGGGACACACTAATAGACCTTTTTGAGACTCCTTTAGTTTTGCCATTCTATGTCAATAACTCAATTTTTTTTTAATGTTTTTTAATTTCCCAACAGTGGCTTCAAGACCCATCGTTCAACACCAAAATAGAGGTATTTTACATTGTCTGTTGAATTTCCCTTTTTCTGCTCTTGATCGCTATTGTTGGTTAATTATGTTGTTAGGATTTATTGTTTGAATTCTGAATCCTGAAGGATTTGTTGTTTGGATTTGTTGGTTAATAATTTTTGTATTATTTTTAAGATTTCATGTATAGGACACAATGCTTCCCTTTTGCAATAGTCAGCCTTCTATTTGACATGTAACTTTATAGAGATATGTCCAATTTTGGAGTTAATAATAATATATTTTGGAGTTGAGCCCATCTCAAATTCAATTAAATAGTGGACGTTTTATTTCTAGGCTTTTAAGTCTGTAGAAAATTTGTCAAAAATTTACTAAATAGGTGTTTGTTTTCAAGCTTCTTTTTTTCTCCTTCCTTGAAAGTTCAAACATCAAGTTCAAATATGGAGCTTGAATAATGTATTTTGCATTTGCTTTGATTATCTAGACTTTTTGCTTTATTGTTGACTGTAAATGAAATAACATAACAGAACTTAAAGATCGCATAAACACGTAATTAAACTAAAATAAAACTATTTGGGCGTTAATTGAATTTCATTTGAAAACTCACCTATATTCTTATAAAGTTTAATTTTAAATCCCTTCATTTGATTGGAAACTTCCACAGCTTCTGTGAACTTAGATAGATGTTTTTTAGTTTGTTTTATGGTGGGTCACCAAAGCTCAACAACGGTCGTTTGCCTATGCCATTTTCTTGGTATAGAAACAGGGATTTTCAGATGGCATAATTTTCTTGCCATTTTATTTTTAAGATAAGAAGGGTTGGGATTACAATTATATTAAATTAATATTTTGATAATCTATTAAATAGTATTGGGATTACAATTATATTCTAATCCCAACATTATTTACACCGTGCCTTCAGGCACGGGTATACGCTAGTAATGTTATGTAAAAATGCATAGAAACATGATTAGCGTTAATACCTCGAATTCAAGTTTCTTAAGGAACTAGTTTGCCTATAGTGAAATCCGGCTCTAACTCCCAAACTAGGAACCCGATTAGAGTCCCGTCTTCTTCTACAAGTCTCTTGTGCCTAGGCGGTTGTGACTACCCTCACCTCTGATTGATGCTAAACTGTGATTGAGCATGATAAGTAACTGATTAGAATGAAATCCTAAATTGATTGTAGGAGTGTATTGTTTTAAGTGCATTTCTATCTGTTTGATTTCTGAATGAATCTGTTCGTGTTTTAATTTCGAACTGCGAATTGAAAGCCTTATCGGCGACCGAATCAGAAATTGATTAGCGTTATATGTTAATTAGAATTTATGTGATTTTATGGCAAGTTTAATTAAAATTTGATTTGGAATGGTCTAATTAGATTAAATAATGATAAATTACATTAGTTGGAGTTATTTGCATGTTTGCCATTTAGTGGGCCACTTTTATTAGCATCTTTGAGGCTCAATTTATACACTTAGCTTATCACCTCTTCAGCCATTTTCTAGACCAAACCGTATGAGAGAGGAGAGTAAGAGAGAGGTTGAATTCATCTAGATTGGCTTGAAACTTAGAAGATTTGAAAGAGAATTGCACATTTGAGCTATCACACCTAAAATTCAAGACCTAAGGTAAGAAAATCACTTTCTTAATTGTGAATTTGAGCTACTCCTTGCATGGTTCATGGAAATTTGAAGTATAGAGTCAAGAATTGGCTTAAGGTGTTGGTTTAAGAATTAATTCATGCATGCATGTATATATTCTTGAATTTTGAGGTTGTTTTCATGAGAATTTCTTCATGCATGTTCATGTTTTGGTTATAGTCCAAGAATCTACCATGTTTTCCTCTCAAATTGTCATTTTAATCTTGGTTTGAAGTGTTTGAATCCAAGGAAGATCTTGCATGTTGTGTTTAAGTTTTATTCTTGGAGTTTCTTTGAATTTTGTGTTCAATTGGTTTACCTTTGGGCTTGATTTTACAAAATTGATCTTTGAAACATGTTATATTATGGATTTTTAAGTGTTTTCCAGAAAATTAGCCCAAAAGAATCGAAATTGAGGCTTAAATGCTTGAATTTTGTGCTTAGGGATCAATCTGGAAATTCCAGATTTTGGATCCACGCTCGAGCGGAGGAATTCACGCTCGAGCGTACACTCTGAGTACATGCACTTCCGCTCGAGCGTGAAATGAAGATGCCCAGAAGTTCTTGTATTTTGCAGTCCGCTCGAGCGAGGGACTTCACGCTCAAGCGAGGATCTGAGTCTTACGCTCGAGCGTGGGTCGAGCGTCCATCGAGCGTGAATTCCGTGCATCTAGTACTTTTCATGAGTTTGCAGTCCGTTCGAGCGGAGAAAGCCACACTCGAGCGGAGCTTCATTGCCTACATGTCCGCTCGAGCGTAGAAAGCCACGCTTGAGCGTCGACCCCTGTTTCAGCAAATTTTGAAAAGTGTTTTAAAGTGCATCTTTGCATCCTCATTTCATCCTAGGCATTCCTAGGCCTAGTTTAAGGCATCTTAATGAGGATAATGCTATAGAACCATACTTAGTATAATTAGGGGCTAAGTTATTAATTCCGAGTGTGTGTTCGTTTTGCAACTGTAGGGTTAGCATCTGAGGACGCTCGTTAGTTTGTCTATAGCCCAGTACTCTGTGAGTAACAATGTTGTAAAGATATGTTCAATTATGATTATCTTCTGAATGATCAACTGTTCTGCTTACTGAAACGTTATTGTTTAATGAATGAATGTTTGTCCTATTTGTAAAATGTATCTGTGGCATCCATAGCAATTTACTATTACTGTACTGTTACTGCTACTGTCACAGAGATCTCTGTTGATTTCCATGTTTGAAACTACTACTGTTTACTGTTATGATGGCCATCAACTGACTGTTCAGTCTGTTAAGATCTATTGTACTGTTTTGCTATGGAATGTACCACATATGACTGCTATGGCTTCTAAGTGACTGATATGACTGTTTAATTACTGAAAGGACATTCATTCTTAACCTCTTTACATGACTGTTATTCACTGGGCTTTAACTCACTGTTTATATTTATATGTAGGTGTTCAGGCACCGGATCGATGCTAGGAGCTTCAAGTTAGCTCTTGTTTTGTCAAGCCAACCTTTGTGCCTCACTCGAGGTTCCAAGTCTGTCCAAGCTAAGGCTACTTTTGGGGTGTTTTAGATTCCCCCTTTTGTCTCCATGTTGTAACAAATGTTATGGACTTCTACTGTACAGTTATGGCATAGGGATTGAATCCCTAACTTGTATGTTATGTATATCTGATATGTAAATGTGTTTTGGTTATAAATGTGACTTGTTTATAAAAGTCTTTTTGTATTCAGACTGTCACAGCTCATTGGACATTTTCTATTTACTATTTGGCTTCCGCCAGCCCCTTATTCTATATTACTGTCTTTACTGTTAAGTAAGCCTTTGGTAATCACGGATTACTGGCCGGTTACGATACTAAACCCATAAGGGCGGGTTTGGGTTGTAACAGAGTGGTATCAGAGCGATACCAAGCACGAGTTATACCGCACACACGTGTCCAAATGAGTTATAGGATGTCCTAGAAAAGTAATTAGGGCATTACATGAACATCGAAAAAGTGTGTGTGGCCATGATATGAATATATGTGCTAATGTGCTAATATGCTTAAGTCAACAACTTCCTTTGTTTATTATTACCATATTGCCTATAGTGAAATGGACAATGCAAGGCATGCCAATGAATCTGAATCATCTGAGGCAAGAATGGCAAGGTTGGAAAAAACAGTTAAACTATTGACTGAAGCCTTAAGGCAACAGCAGAACCAACAGCCCCCACCTCCTCCAGTACAACCCGAACAGAATGTTAATGATGACATAATTGCTTTGACACAGAAGTTCAGCAAAATGAAACCCCCATCCTTCTAAGGAGGCCTTGAACCACTAAAGGCAGAAGCATGGGTTCTCGAAATTGAGAAATTATTTGAAGTGTTTCCGTGTTCAGAGGCACACAATGTGTTATTGGCTACCTTCACGTTACAAGAAGAAGCTAGGCGGTGGTGGATGCTTGTCTGTGATGCAAATACTGTCATGACTTGGGCTCAATTTAAGGAGTCCTTCTTTGAAAAATACTTTCCCTAGTGTATTCAAGACCGCAAAGTGACTGAGATTGAACAATTGAAACAAGGTACCATGTCAGTAGCAGAGTATGAATCAAAATTTACCGAACTCGCCAGATATGCACCACACATGGTGGATACCAACTACAAAAAGGCCCGGAAGTTTGAAGGCGGGCTCAATGGAGAAATACTTGATCGAATCAATGTCTTGAAACTGCTTAAATATGTGGATGTTCTTGATCAAACAATAATAGCTGAGTCGAATATCGAGGCATTGAAACAGACTAAAACACCAGCGTTTGAGTGGCAAGGTAAGAGACGGGGCTTCAAGTTTAAGAAAGGCCGAAATAACCCATCGAATAAGAAGCAGAATACTAGGTCAATGAATAGTTCTAGTCAGGGAAGTGGTTTCATACCACCCTGCTCTGAATGTGGAAAAGGCATAAAGGAGTTTGTTATAAAATTTCTGGTGCTTGTTATAGGTGTGGCAAGGTAGGCCACATGGTCAAAGATTGCTCTTCCACTCCTCAAGGCAATAGTAAAGCTGCAGCTAACGCCGCAGCATCAACTGCTCCACCGAAACCCAACCCCAAAGCTACTGGAAAGGAGCCTCTAAGGCAAGGCTGGGTATTTGCACTCGTACCGGGAGATGTGCAGAATACCGAGACAGTTGTGTCAGGTACACTCTCAATTTGTGCTCAAAATGCATATATTCTAATTGATTCGGGGTCTACACATTCGTTTGTCTCGCATGCTTTTTCGCGAAAACTAAATAGACCACTGGAACCCATGAACTATTTGTTAGCTGTATCTTCACCTGCTGGGGGATCTATGACTTGTGCTTATGTGTATCTTGCATGTGAGATTGTTATTGGGGATGTACATTTATATATTGATTTACTGCCATTGAACATTGACCATTTTGATATAATATTGGGAATGGATTGGTTAACAAAATATCATGCTACCATAGACTGTGTAACGAAACAAGTTGTTTTCCATCCACCTGGTTTACCTGAATTTGTGTTTAACGGAGTTGGTGTAGTACCTCTCTCATATCTGATTTCATCCATGAAAGCATTCAAACTAATTAAAAAGGGGTGTAAAGGGTATCTATGTTGTATACTGACTGTACCTACTGATACTAAAGCTAATGTGGAGAGTATTCCTATAGTCAGATAATTCCCAGATGTTTTTCCAGATGACCTGCCAGGGGATTTGATTGAAAGGGAGATAGAGTTCACCATTGAAGTATTACCGGGTACACAACCAGTTTCCAAAGCTCCTTACAGAATGGCACCTACCGAATTGAAAGAACTGAAAATTCAGCTGCAAGAATTGTTAGATAAGAAGTTCATCAGGCCCAGTACTTCACTGTGAGGTGCACCGGTTTTATTTGTGAAAAAGAAAGACGGCTCACTGAGGCTTTGCATTGACTACCGTGAACTGAATAAGGTAACAGTGAAAAACAAATATCCATTGCCTCGAATTGATGATTTATTTGACCAGTTACAGGGTGCCCAGGTTTTCTCTAAAATTGACCTTAGATCCGGATACCACCAGTTGAAAGTCAAACCAGAGGACATTGAAAAGACTGCCTTTCGAACGAAGTATGGACATTATGAATTTCTTGTTATGCCTTTCAGAGTTACTAATGCACCTGCTGCATTCATGGACCTTATGAACAGAATTTTTAAACCATTCCTCGATGAATTTGTAGTCGTTTTTATATATGACATTCTGATTTATTCTAAGAGTGAAAAGGAACATGAACATCATCTGAGAATTGCATTGCAGATCTTAAGAGAACAGAAACTATATGCGAAACTAACGAAATGTGAATTTTGGCTTGATAATGTTATGTTTTTGGGACATGTGATTAATAAGAATGGCATTTCAGTTGATCCGTAGAAATTGAAGTAATAGTGAATTGGCCTAGACCGACTAATGTTACTGAAGTTCGAAGTTTCTTAGGTTTAGCCGGGTACTACAGAAGGTTCGTAAAATATTTTTCCAAGATTGCCTTACCATTGACTCAGTTGACTTAAAAAGGAAAACCATTTGATTGGACTGACCAAAGGGAATCAGCTTTTCAAGAACTGAAGACTCGACTTGTGACTGCACCGATTCTTACCCTGCCCTCAGGTACAGATGGATTTATTATTTTTAGTGATGTTTCTTACAAGGGTTTGGGATGTGTGTTAATGCAGAATGGTAAAGTTACTGCATATACTTCCCGCAACTGAGGCCACATGAAAAGAACTACCCTACTCATGACCTAGAACTTGCCGCAGTGGTTTTTGCATTGAAAATTTGGCGCTACTACCTTTATGGGGCAACATGTGAAGTGTACACAGATCACAAGAGCTTGAAATATTTCTTTACACAGAAAGAGTTGAACATGAGGCAGCGGAGGTGGTTAGAACTAATAAAAGACTATGACTTACAAATTTTGTACCATCTGGGAAAAGCTAATACCGTTGCCGATGCACTGAGTCGGAAATCAATTGCGAATTTGGCATGTCTACTCACCAAACAGAAAGAACTATTGTGTGATCTTGACAAATTTGAAGTTGAGATTGTTTTGCGTGAACAAGGTGGAACATTGGCTGCTATTTCTGCTCAACCGGCACTTATTGAGGAGATTAAAGAGAAACAACAGCAGGATGACCTGCTGAAGAAAATCATTGATGAACAAGAATCTAAACTGAGGCCAGACTTTAAATTTGAGAACAATGTGTTGAAATTCTAGGGAAGGTTGTGTGTACCGAATGATTCTGAATTGAAAAGGCGAATTTTACAAGAAGGCCACAATTCGAAACTTTCCATCCATCCAGGAAATACAAAAATGTACCAAGACTTGAAACTGAATTTTTGGTGGCCGGGAATGAAGAAAGAGATTGTCGACTTCGTGTCGAAATGTCTACATTGCCAACAAGTCAAAGTCGAACATCAACGACCTGCAGGTTTACTTCAGCCCTTACCAATACCGGAGTGAAAATGGGAACATATTACTATGGATTTTATTGTTGGACTGCCTCGCTCTAGTAAAGGTATGGATTCAATCTGGGTTATTGTTGATAGATTAACTAAATCTGCTTACTTCTTACCTATCAAAACAATCTATAATGCGGACAAATTAGCTTCAATTTATATTGATGAGATTGTTAGATTGCATGGAGTGCCTGTATCTATTGTTTCTGACAGGGACTTGAAGTTTACATCGAGATTTTGGCAAAGTCTGCAAACTGTATTGGGTACTGAACTGAGACTAAGTAGTGCATATCATCCTCAGACAGATGGTCAGTCAGAAAGAACCATTCAGACTCTAGAAGATTTACTGCGGATGTGTGTTCTTGATTTCCAAGGAAATTGGGAAAGCCATTTACCTTTAGTTGAGTTTGCCTACAACAACAGTTTCCACTCGAGCATTAGTATGGCGCCTTTCGAGGCTTTATATGGCAGAAAATGTCGATCTCCTATTTGCTGGGCAGAAGTTGGAGATGGGCCTTTGCCTGGGCCCGAGATTGTACAAGAAACCACTGAAAAAGTGAAATTGATTCAACAGAGATTGAAAACCGCAAAAAGCTGACAGAAAAGTTATGTGGATGTCCGAAGGCGAGACAGGGAATATGAAGTGGGTGATCATGTTTTTGTTAAAGTAACACCAATGAAAGGGCAGACTCGTTTTGGAGTCAAGGGTAAGCCAGCACCGAGATATGTGCATATTTATAATGTCTTCCACATTTCAATGTTGAGGGATTATCTTTGGGATCCCTTCCATGTTATTGAGCCTACCCGTGTAGTGCTAGGCGATGACTACACTTATGAAGAACGGCCTATTCAGATTGTGAACCGATGAATCAAGACGTTGAGGAATAAAGAAATTCCATTAGTGAAAGTGGATTGGCAAAACCACGGTGGCATTTATGCCACTTGGGAAAGAGAAGATGATATGATGAGAAGATATCCTGAATTGTTTCCCCTGAATCCAGTATTCTTCCAAAATGAAGGTAATCCAAGTTTGGAGGACCAAACTCTTTTAAGAATGGAAGACTGTGACAACCTTCACCTCTGATTGATGCTAAACTGTGATTGAGCATGATAAGTAACTGATTAGAATGAAATCCTAAATTGATTGTAAGAGTGTATTGTTTTAAGTGCATTTCTATCTATTTGATTTCTGAATGAATCTGTTCGTGTTTTAATTTCGAACTGCGAATTGAAAGCCTTATCGGTGACCAAATCAGAAATTGATTAGTGTTATATGTTAATTAGAATTTATGTGATTTTATGGCAGGTTTAATTAAAATTTGATTTGGAATGGTTTAATTAGATTAAATAATGATAAATTACATTAGTTGGAGTTATTTGCATGTTTGCCATTTAGTGGGCCACTTTCATTAGCATATTTGAAGCTCAATTTATACACTTAGCTTATCACCTCTTCAGCCATTTTCTAGACCAAACCGTATGAGAGAGGAGAGTAAGAGAAAGAGGTTGAATTCATCTAGATTGGCTTGAAACTTAGAAGATTTGAAAGAGAATTGCACATTTGAGCTATCACACCTAAAATTCAAGACTTAAGGTAAGAAAATCACTTTCTTAATTGTGAATTTGAGCTACTCCTTGCATGGTTCATGGAAATTTGAAGTATAGAGTCAAGAATTGGCTTAAGGTGTTGGTTTAAGAATTAATTCATGCATGCATGTATACATTCTTGAATTTTGAGGTTGTTTTCATGAGAATTTCTTCATGCATGTTCATGTTTTGGTTATAGTCCAAGAATCCACCATGTTTTCCTCTCAAATTGTCATTTTAATCTTGGTTTGAAGTGTTTGAATCTAAGGAAGATCTTGCATGTTGTGTTTAAGTTTTATTCTTGGAGTTTCTTTGAATTTTGTGTTCAATTGGTTTACCTTTGGGCTTGATTTTACAAAATTGATCTTTGAAACATGTTATATTATGGGTTTTTAAGTGTTTTCCAGAAAATTAGCCCAAAAGAATCAAAATTGAGGCTTAAATGCTTGAGTTTTGTGCTTAGGGATCAATCTGGAAATTCCAGATTTTGGATCCACGCTCGAGCGGAGGAATTCACGCTCGAGCGTACACTCTGAGTACATGCACTTCCGCTCGAGCGTGGGAAGTCACGCTCAAGCGTGAAATGCATATGCCCAGAAGTTCTTGTGTTTTGCAGTCCGCTCGAGTGAGGGACTTCACGCTCTAGCGAGGATTTGAGTCTTACACTCGAGCGTGGGTCGAGCATCCATCGAGCATGAATTCCTTGCATCTAGTACTTTTCATGAGTTTGCAGTCCGCTCGAGCAGGGAAAGCCACACTCAAGCGGAGCTTCATTGTCTGCATGTCCGCTCGAGCGTAGAAAGTCACGCTCGAGCGTGGACCCCTGTTTCAGTAAATTTTGAAAAATATTTTAAAGTGCATCTTTGCATCCTCATTTCATCCTAGGCATTCCTAGGCCTAGTTTAAGGCATCTTAATGAGGATAATGTTATAGAACCACACCTAGTATAATTAGGGGCTAAGTTATTAATCCCGAGTGTGTGTTCGTTCTGCAACTGTAGGGTTGGCATCCGAGGACGCTCGTTAGCTTGTCTATAGCCCAGTGCTCTGTGAGTAACAATGTTGTAAAGATGTGTTCAATTATGATTATCTTCTGAATGATCAACTGTTTTGCTTATTGAAACGTTATTGTTTAATGAATGAATGTTTATCCTATTTGTAAACTGTATCTGTGGCATCCATAGCAATTTACTGTTACTGTACTGTAACTGCTACTGTCACAGAGATCTCTGTCTGTTCCCATGTTTGGAACTACTACTGTTTACTGTTATGATGGCCATCAACTGACTGTTCGGTCTGTTAAGACCTACTGTACTGTTTTGCTATGGGATGTACCACATATGACTGCTATGGCTTCTAAGTGACTGATATGATTGTTTAATTACTGAAAGGACATTCATTCTTAACCTCTTTACATGACTATTATTCACTAGGCTTTAACTCACTGTTTATATTTATATGTAGGTGTTCAGGCACCGGATCGATGCTAGGAGCGTCAAGTTAGCTCTTGTTTTGTCAAGCCAACCTTTGTGCCTCACTCGAGGTTCCAAGTCTGTCCAAGCTAAGGCTGCTTTTGGGGTGTTTTAGATTCCCCCTTTTGTCTCCGTGTTGTAACAAATGTTATGGACTCCTACTGTACAGTTATGGCATAGGGATTGAATCCCTAACTTGTATGTTATGTATATCTGATATGTAAATGTGTTTTGGTTATGAATGTGACTTGTTTATAAAAGTCTTTTTGCATTTAGACCGTCACAGCTCATTGGACATCTTCTATTTACTATTTGGCTTCCGCCAGCCCCTTACTCTGTATTATTGTCTTTATTGTTAAGTAGGCCTTTGGTAATCACAAATTACTGGCCGGTTATGATTCTAAACCCATAGGGGCGGGTTTGGGTTGTAACAGCGGTTGTGTGTGCCAAGTTTCGTGACAAACCGACGCTGTTTGGCGATTTTGGGGCGTCAACACCTCGAATTCAAATTTCTTAAGGAACTAGTTTGCCTAGACCGAAATCCGGCTCTAACTCCCAAACTGGGAACCCGATTCGAGCCCCATCAGTAAAATGCGAAACCCTTTAAAGGCTAAGCATGTGTTAAAACCCAATGCCATAAAAAATAGGCTTCTTAACTACCTCATATTTTGGTCATCAGAATTTGGCTGAAAATTGTAACCTACTTCTAACTCCAGTTTTCAATTTGTTTCCAAGTTTAAAGGAAATAGCTGAACATTTGCAAAAACAGCAATTGGCCATTAAATTATACACCTTTAATCACTTGACCACTGCCAAGTTCAAACTCAATTGGGTCACCCCTTTCAAAGCTGGAATCAAAAACAGATCCATCTGTGACTTTACCCTGCCAATATAACTGGAAACCATCATTAGTAAGAAAATGACAGGTAGATCAGAAATGTAGCATTGGTTAAAGGTTAATCTTTTTTCCAGCAAAAGTCACATGAAGAATTGAATGTATATTCTTTATAGTGCAAGATGGCTAGTAATCAAACATATGCATTAATAGATGGTGGTCTGAATCTTACATATCTTCAAGAATGTATAACACTGTAAGATATATCACACCATCAACAACAATCAATTGACATGATAATCAACTATACACAATAGTCAAGATCATATATATTAGGACATATAATAATACCCAAGTTATCATAATAACTAAAAAAATAATAGCCAAGGTATTATGAATTCCAAGTATGGAAAGACAACATAACAGGTAAAGGTAACCATGAAAGGCTACGGTGGAAATCCTCCACATGATGCTGCTCAATATGCATACATTGATATGGAAGTACAACATGTGCATACATATACATGTGTAAATATACACAAACATATACATACATTGCATAATAATCAACAGTAAACCACACCCAAAATTCTCAATGCAGAAAGTAAAATAAAAATTGAAATATCATTATCTCCAAATTTGGCATTTTAAAAGGTAATCACAGGAGGTGATGGGAGACTGTCAACATGATACATATACATCACTAGATATTCTGAAAAACAGCCCTTTTTAATGGGTTTGACTCCAACTTTCTATATGTTATTCCATCTGCTTTTAATACCTCCTGTGCTTCGTTTTTTTGTAAAAATATCACGAAAAACTGAGAAATGATACATAGAAGTTCAATATATGCACAAATACTACCTCAGTTCTTCCATCACGCATCATATTGATAGCAGCAATCTCAATTATGTTGGCTAGCTCTGCACCAACCATTCCATCAGTCATACTGGCAACAGCCGTATAGTCCACATCCTCAGCCATTGGCTTCTTATGAGCATGGACCTAACACAAGAAAAGAGAAAAAAAACAAATGATAAATACAGAAGCTGGTGCTTATAACCACAAGAAATATTAAAAAGAAATCCAACAGTCTTGCAATGGAACTGAATGGCAGAGCATGTGCATATACTGATAATACATCAGAAGAACCTGACCTTCAAAATTTCCATGCGACTTATTACCCCAGGTTTAGGAATATATATTTTTCGATCAAACCGTCCTGGTCTGACAAGTGCTAGATCTAGAATGTCTGGTCTATTTGTTGAAGCAATAGTGATCACTTCTCTTCTTCCTTCAAAACCATCCAAGCACACAATAAGCTAATACACATAGCAAACTCAAATGTTAACATCAGCCCACATATAAATCAGCCAAAAGCAGCATCATCAGATCAAATTCAAAGAAAAGCAATAAGCACAAGCCAACCTGATTGAGAGTAGCATCACGCTCTTGTCCACCAAAACCCTTAATTAAACCGCGTTCCCTTCCAACAGCATCCAATTCATCAATGAAGACAACAGATGGAGCCTATGTCAAACCAACATAACAAAACTTACATGTCAAAAATTATCACAACATATTCAGAACCTGAGACAGTTAACCAAACTAATGAAAAGGAGAAAGACATTGGGTGAATCAATGATGATACTGGAAATCAGAGTCAGAAAACATCACACATCATGCCATCATGTAGAAAACTTTTTTCAAAACACATGACGAAAGAAAAGAAACTGCTTCAAAGATGCTAAAAAGAATGATTACATTTTCCTTTGCTTCTTGGTAGAGTGCTTGAACACGAGAAGCACCAACTCCAACATATATTTCCACAAACTGTGAAGCAGAAATGGAGAAGAAATTTACACCTGCCTCACCAGCCACAGCTTTTGCCAATAAAGTCTTCCCCACCCCAGGTGGACCACAAAGAAGTATACCACCTGATATAGCAACACATCAAAATATAGATATTTCAACACAGCATATCAACCCGAAAAAGGATTTTATAGAATTAGTACAAATATATGATACAAAAAAGTGTTATGTTCTTTTGAAACAATAATAAGAAAAATTGTTGCATTCAACTATGAAGTCAACCATGGCATTGTGATTGTGGTATTCACATCTTAAGGAGATATATAAGAACGCATCTAAACAAAGAAAAAAAAAAAAAACCAAAAATCCCAAAATGAGAGTATTGATGTATGGTTAGTTATGAAATGACAATAAGTATAAATAAAAATAAATAAATAAATGAATGCATTCATGAAAAAAATAAACTGAATATTAAAAGAATGTGTATCAGTAACTTCCGTCTCAACTTGAAAGGAATAAGTATTTGATACAGATTAAAGCCACTACAAGGTATAAAGTACAACAAAACATATGAAAGAAAATAAATATGTCTGAAGATTAAGCAAACATAGGCCCTACATAGAACTGAATGATATGAGAAGTGTACAAACCACTAGAGTTGGCATAAGGCTTTGTTGTTAAAGACTCCGTAAAGTGCTGAGTTTCTGAACTATAGTCGCTTTCTCATTTTCTACTCGTTTGAGGGTCTCATTAGTTGTTGCAAGGTCTGTTTGAAGCTTGCAAGGTCTGATTAGTTGTTCCAAGAAACTAGATATAAAATTGCACATGTGTACCGTGCAGACATAGCATGTGTACCCACCACTAGTCATTCATTATGACCACAATGAAACAAAGCCCCCCAAAATGTAGAACAGAAAAATAAATATGGGTCAGTTACACTTTTCACCCTTATAGTTTGATTCAAAATTCACTTTCATCTCCATAGTTTTAATTTGAATAATTCAATCCCTACACTTTAAATCTAATTTCAATTTGATATTTCTATCCAAATTTTTATTAATTTTTCCTATGTATACTCCCATAAGTTGGTAACACCATTTTGCTGCTAGATAATATGTTGAGAGAGAGAGAGAGAGAGTTCCTATTTGAATAGAGGTAAGAGGAGAGGATTTTTTAGAATGGCCCAGCAAATGAAGGATGGAAGGAGAATTTATAGATTAGTGAAATTCCTAACCCAAGGCTGTATGCTGTATATAATAAAATCTTACCATGTGTAGTGAGCAGTAGTACATCAATAGTAGGGTCTAAATTGAAAGCCTTTACAATATCAAAACGCTTTTCTGGTTCAACTGATCCATCAAGCCGCAAATATGTGACACTGCTTTACAGCAAGTACAAAATTATTAGAACAATGAAACAAGTCAAATACAAATGTGAGACCTTTTTTTTTAACAAAAGGAAATGGCAGTTATTATTCCAGCCAGTGAATATATATTCGTTACCAGTTACTCAATGAGTCCTGCAAGTATCAATGAGTAAAACATGACTTGAGGTGATCAAAAGAGGCCTCCATAAAACGTTGAGCTTCAAGCATTCATCTTTTGTTGATTTGACACTAATAGATATCAGTGGGAAGATACAAGGTGTAGTGAGTTTTTTACCTTCAATATGAGCATGAAACCATAAACTATGACTTGATGAAACCATTAAATGACTGTAGATAAGTCCGCGGGGGACCTCGCTACAGTTCGGACTCGATTTTTGTCACGGTTCTTAATCTGAACCAAAGAGTCCAAATTCGGCAAATCGTTTTGAGAAAATAGATTTTTTGAAAGAAGTACCAAACATGGACTGCTTTGCCAGATACAGAGTCGCCACCTAAATATTTTATTTTGGGAAATTTAGGAAACCCTGACTCGTTGCCTAAGGCCACGTGTCCGTCATCACGAAAGTTGCCTCGGCTCGGGAACTTGGGTACGATTGGGGAAGGTCACTTCGTGAGCACCCCCGCTCGCCCGATCAAAGATCGACCTCTACTAACCATGATATCTAGTTTTGAAAACATTATGCGTTCTTATTCCGGTTGTTAGCCTAGATTTACTATCTGATGCGCACAGCATACAAGTATAGACCGGGTCGTCTGAATTGGAACAAAACATTTTATGTTTGTTTTTGAAAGATGGTTTGCTACCCGCAAGTAGGCTTAAAATGCAGATTTTGCCACCCTCAGGTGGGCTTAGAAATGATGGTTTTGCCACTATCTAGTGGACTTAAAACTCACAATCAATGATTTGTTCCAATCCAAATAACCTAACCTTCACCCACAGGCATTCAAGCAGTTATATCACATAAGCAGTTAGCCTCATGGTAAGCATGTTATTCATGGCAGTCACTCACACGCATGCAAGGATGCTAAAGCATAAAACTCACCGAGTACTCCAAGCCAAAACAGAAACTGATTAGAAATCCATGCATGATCCTAAATATACAGAAATGCCTGATGCAACACATGCAAAAATGCAACTATAGCAGGCTCGGCTATTCTAAACATGGTGTATGGAATGCTACAGCTAACATGTATTCAACTTGGAATTGAAATACAAATGCAGTTAGTATGATGCACCGAGCCCGGTGCATGCAAAACAGATGAATGAATGCAACACGCTATCATACTATGCTAATTGAAACATGCCCTAATCTAACCATCATAAGCGGGTAAATAAAAGGGAAGAAAGACGTGGGGTTGGAAGACATGCATCACACACACACACATTTATTACAATTATGCCCTCGCACAGAGGGTCCGAATAATATACAGTCCCAAATGAATAGTACAGTCCGAATAAATAATACAGTCCAAATATGTACAGAAATCCTAATTAATTACCAAATTAACTAAGAAAACAATAAACTGGCATGCAAGCCAGGAACAGCCTTGACTCTTCTTCAGAGGATGAATGATGCATATCCGGGTTGCCTTTGCGCGGAAATCCACTGTGATGCCCCAATTAGCCTCTGTTTTGCAATAATTTTTGGAAAGCGCGCCAAGCCTCGGAAGACTGCTGATTCTTGATTTGCTGCAACAGAGAGCAGGAAAGGGGCATGGCAATGTATTTTCACAAATGTATGCATGCCTCAATCCTCGTGCCACCAATCACGTGTCTCGATACATGATGGCCGAGGAGTCGAATTGCACAACTCAATATGAAATGAATGCACAGGAAAACACAACAAGACCTAACTCCATCATGGATAATCCGGAGTGTCGGCGACTGGGAATTGAGACACGTTTCGTCACTCGAAGTACGAAACGCCCCTCGTTTCCCGTACTCGGGCTAACTCCTATCCCCAACACAATGCAATATGCATAACATGCATGAAATGTAACTAAGATACGACCTAACATGCAACATGCTATGAAATGGCATACACGATGTACGAGGTAACATGGCATACACAATACGCTAACATACAACCTAGCATACACAATGCTATGGAATGAAATGACATACGCTGTCACGACCCAAACCTGGTACCCAAAGGCTCGGCGTCGTAACAAGATAAAAATAAAATAATTCAAATAATTTTATTGGTTGCAGCACAAGCGGATAAATTAAATAAAATAATTGGGTACCAACTGCTTATTTAAAAGGAAACAAAACATAGTCATTTGAACTTTATTGTATTACAAGAGTTCAAAACAAAATAGACAGAAATAAAAAAGATTTAAAAAAAAACAACAACAACACAGCGATTCAATTTCTATCTTGATCCCGCTGAACCTCGTCCCCTGAAAGGGTAACAGCTATAAGCACATAGCAGAGTGAGAAATATTATACTGTGAGTATAGGGGCACAAAATAGCCATGGATAGTTATTTAAACTAAAACATCTACACAATTTGAGTTGAATACACAAATAAATTAAGTGGCAGAAACGGAAATAAATCACTATAACCACGGTACAGAACAGGAGTCACTAAACTGACAATCACTACAGGAGTCAATGGATCCATGACAAACAGGGGACCACAAAATGGTCAAACACTAGCCAATGATTATTTAAGTCCCCCAAGGCGTGGGACTCCCGTGGTGGTACTCACAAAACATATTTTCATATAAGATCATAGCCAAATATTCTTTAAAAATAAAACAAACATATCCATGGGTTTTAATTTGAACAAATAGAGTTTAGAAAATAATCCACATAATTGGAACGTTAACCTAACCATAAAACATAAATTATATAAAATAAATTGTGGTAACTTAAAACATTCGTAAAATATATTATAGTAACTTAAGGCATGTAGAAAACATATTATAATAACTCAAGGTATAATAAAACTCACTTTAAGATTGACTCTTAGCTTTTAGTTTTGCTACAACAATTCCCCACCTTTCGGAGCTCACTGAATATACTAAGAACGTTTTTGTTTTCTTGTTGAAACTCAATCCACTACTTCCCTATTTATAGGCAATCATTCATCAGCATGTTTTGCTAGGTTTGGCCACTTGTTAAACATGTGTCCACTTGCTCTTCCCTATGACTAATACGTGGCAAGTTATTAAAACACTTAGGCACTTAGTCACCATCCTATGCATTAGGATGGCGACAACTCACCCCCCCTTCTTTTTTTTTCTTTTTTTTTTATATTATTCTTATTATTATTCAAAATTCAAATCTAAAGATGATGATTCCTTTTATGAGTCCTAACATTACTTATGATTATAAGTTAGGTTCACATCTAAAAACCTCACTACCAAACTATAAAACATCACTTACCACATACTAAAATATTTAATGTGTGGTGCCTCGCAAACAATTTAATTGATAACTTCCCAATTTCTTATTTATTTATTATTATTATTACTATTTATTTATTTATTTATTTATTTTGGAGTTCTATTTATTGAAATTTTAAACGAAAATTTGGGTGTCACATTTCTCCTCTCCTCAAAAGAAGTTTGCCCCCAAACTTGACGTACCTTGGTTTTCAAAAAGGTGTGGGTATTTGGCCCGCATTTGACTTTCAGTTTCCCACGTTGCTTCTTCGACACGATGGTTTCTCCATAAGACTTTTACAAGAGGTATAGTCTTATTTCGGAGGACCTGGTCACGGTGATTAAGAATCTGTACAAGTTGCTCTTCATAAGAGAGGTCTTCTTGAATTTCCAAGTTCTCATGATCGACAACATGCTCTGGATTTCGAAGATATCGACGAAGCATCGAAACGTGAAACACATTATGCACATTGGATAGTTCAGGTGGAAGCGCAAGGCGATATGCCACAGAACCAATCCTTTCGAGTATCTCGAATGGGCCGATGTAACGTGGGTTAAACTTTCCTCGCTTCCCAAATCGGATAACCCCTCTCGTTGGTGAGATCTTTAGGAACACATGATCGCCCACTTGAAATTCTAAGTCTCGTCTTCGTGTATCTGCATAGCTTTTCTGGCGACTTTGAGCAGTGCGAATTCGTTGCTGGATGAGTTGGATTTTATCGCTTGTTATTTGCACGATCTCGGGGCCTAATAACTTTCTGTCTCCGACTTCTGTCCAACACAAAGGTGATCGACATCTCCTTCCATACAGTGCCTCGTACGGTGCCATTCCAATACTTGTATGGTAGCTGTTATTATACGCGAACTCCACCAAAGGTAGATGATCATCCCAGTTACCTTTGAGGTCTAACACACACAAACGTAACATATCTTCCAAAGTCTAGATCGTCCTTTCAGATTGCCCATCAGTTTGAGGGTGATAAGCCGTGCTAAACTTCAGAGTGGTTCCCAAAGCTTCTTGCAATTTGTTCCAGAAATGAGACACGAAGCGGGGGTCTCTATCGGATACGATTGAAACTGGGGTGCCATGTAAGCGAATGATTTCCTTAATGTATAGAATGGCGAACTTAGAAAGAGAGTACATGATTCTGATTGGTAGAAAATGCGCCAACTTCGTCAATCGATCCACGATAACCCATATCGCATCATTCTTCGAGACTGATTGCGGTAGTCCGACCACGAAGTCCACAGTAATGTGTTCCCACTTCCATTCAAGAATAGGAAGTGGTTGTAACATTCCTGCAGGTCTCTGATGTTCTGCTTTAACTTGTTGACAACGCAGGCATTTGGAGACATGGCTTGCTATGTCTTTCTTTATTCCTGTCCACCAGAAGTGTTCCTTCAGATCGTGATACATCTTCGTATTGCCAGGATAGATCGCAAACCTCGAGCTATGAGCTTCTACCAAGATCCTTTTTTTGAGTTTTGGAAGGTCGGGTACGCAAATTCGATTCCAAAATTTTAGCATTCCATTGCTTATCGTGAAATCAGGACCGGGTGTGCTTCTTCGTTCCTCGTACTTTTTCTTCAAAAGTTTATCTTCACATTAGTGGGTTCTAATTTCTTCAATCAATTCGGGTTCCACGATTATGTTGGCGAGCAGTCCATGGATCTTGCGGGGAATAAGGGTACATGCCGAACTTTTGGTCGTTTTTCGACTTAATGCGTCTGCTACTACGTTAGCTTTGCCAAGATGGTGATGGATCTCTATATCATAGTCCTTCATAAATTCTAGCCATCGTCGTTGCCTCATATTCAATTCCTTCTGTGTAAACAGATATTTGAGACTCTTGTGATCAGTGTAAATTTCACAGGTTGCACCGTAAAGATAATGACGCCAGATCTTGAGAGCGAAGATCACCGCAGCCAACTCTAGATCATGAGTTTGGTAGTTTCTTTCGTGAGTCTTTAGTTGGCGGGAGGCATAAGCAATGACCTTCCCATTTTGCATAAGAACGCAACCCAAACCATTGTACGAGGCATCGCTATAAATTACAAACCCTTCTACTTCCGCGGGGAGTGCTAGTATAGGAGCCGTCACGAGTCTATTCTTCAATTCTTGGAAGCAACGTTCTTGCTTGTCCGTCCATTCAAGGGGCCTGCTCTTCTGAGTTAGCTGGGTCAAAGGTGAAGCTATTTTCGAGAAATCTTGCACAAAGCGCCGGTAATAGCCGGCGAGGCCCAAAAAGCTTCAAATCTCAGACACGTTAGTAGGTCGTGGCCAATCCACGATTGCTGCAACCTTTTGGGGATCAACTGAGATGCCATCTTTGTTAATGACGTGACCGAGAAAACGTACACTAGTGATCCAGAATTCGCATTTCTTCAATTTGGCATAAAGCTTGTGATCACGTAGTGTTTGTAGAACTATTCGTAGGTGGTCCTCGTGATCTTCTGGCGATTTGGAGTATATAAGAATGTCATTAATAAAGACAATGACGAATTCGTCAAGATAGGGTTTGAACATTCGATTCATGAGGTCCATGAAGGCCGCTGGAGCATTTGTGACGCCAAATGGCATGACGAGAAACTCGTAGTGCCCGTAACGAGTTCTAAAGGCAGTTTTTTCAATGCTTTTTGTTTTGACTTTTAGTTGATGGTAACTAGAACGCAAGTCAATTTTTGAGAATACTTGGGCGCCTTGCAGTTGATCAAACAAGTCGTCAATTCGTGGTAGAGGGTACCGGTTCTTGATGGTGACTTTGTTCAGCTCCCGATAGTCGATGCATAGCCTCATTGTACCATCCTTTTTCTTTACGAACAGTACCGGAGCTCCCCATGGTGAGGTACTTGGTCGGATGAAACCTTTGTCCAGCAGTTCTTGGAGTTGGGTTTTTAGTTCTTTCAATTCTGTCATGGACATGCAGTAAGGGGTCTTCGAGATTGGTTGTGCACCAGGTTGGGTTTCAATGGTGAATTCAATTTCTCGGTCAACTGGGGTACCAGGCAGGTCTTCAGGAAATACATCCGCAAATTCTCGAACCACAGGGATTGCATCAAGTGTGGGGGTCTCTTGTTGAGTATCGATCACATAACAGATACAACTACAACAACCCTTTCTTAGCAGTCGTTGGGCTGTTATGAAGGATATAATACATGAAGGGGGAGAGGCTCCAGTTCCTTCGAAGATAAGCTCGAGTTGATTTGGTGATCGGAGGAAGACCTTTTTGGCTTCACAATCGATGGAGGCACAGTTGGTAGCTAACCAATCCATTCCTAAGATCACATCAAAGGTACTAATGTAGAGGGGAATTAAATCTACATGTAAGGTTTCACCTTTTAAGGATATAGTACAAGATTTGTATACATTAGTACTAAGGGCAGAATTACCAGAAGGAAAAGACACAGATAATACATATCCTAAGGGTTCGGGTGTTAATGCCAACTTGGTAGCAAAGTGTGGTGCAACAAAAGAATGAGTTGAGCCAGAGTCAAAGAGAACATGGGCTAAGTGACCGCAAACAGAAAGTGTACCTGACACGACGTTCTCTGTAACTTCTGGGTTTCCAGGTACTAAGGCAAAGGCTCTTCCTTGGCGTTTTTGGTCCTTTCTCACTTCTCCAGGTACCGCAGGTTTTCGGACTGGTTCAAAGGGGCTGACGAGCTTTGGACAATTTCTCAGCAAATAGCCAACTTGGCCACATTTAAAGCATGCTCCCGTATCTCGACGGCACTGTCCCCAATAAGTCCTTCCACAAGTAGTGCAAGGTGGGATGGTGTCACCTCTGGGATTTGTAGGACCTTGATTGCTTGAACCGGTTGAATTGGTTGTGCCTGTATTTATTTTCTTGGGAGGCACGACACCGGGCCTTCTGTTATCTCTTTCCCACAATCACTTCTTCTGGCTTGGTTCCCTGGAACGCAAGGTTTTAATCCCTTTTTCCGCAATGTATGCTCGATCTACCACCTCCGCATAGGTTGGTAGTTTCAAAACCTCCAACCTGTCTTTAATTTCAGGATCTAATCCCGTTTCAAATTTTCTGGCTTTTCGAGCTTCGGTGGGGATGACGTATGTCGCGAATCGGGCCAATTGCGTGAACTTGCTTTCATGTTCGGCCACTATCATGGTTCCTTGCCTTAGATGTATGAATTCCGACGCCTTTTGTTCCCACAGCGAATCTGGAAAATATTTTTCATAGAATACCTCCAAGAATCTGGCCCAAGTCACAATATCTTCTTTCGCCAAGGTAAGTAGCCACCATTCTTGTGCATCGTCTTTGAAGGTGAATGTGGCGAAAGTCACCTTCTGTCTTTCTGAGCAAGGCAACGCGCGGAAAATTTTCTCCATATCTCGGACCCAAGCTTCTGCCACCAATGGGTTTGTGCTGCCGGTAAATATGGTGGGTTTCAAGTCTTGGAACTGTTTAATAGTAGTTGGCCCTTCTCGTCGTTTAGGCAATCCGTTGTTAACGTTGGTTTGTAGGGCTCGCAGAAAACTAGTAACTGCTCTTTCCATGATTTGCTCCATTTGGTCAGCACCATTGACCGATGATTCGATTCCATTTCCATCATTAGCCATCACTACAAGGTGAAAATGGTTAGTGGACTCTTTTTTTTTTTTTGAATCAATTATTATCGCAATTTTATATCTATGATTCATAACGATATCATAACGACATATACATACATTACTTACATAATACCGGTTTTACTTATATAAGGAAAAGATACAAGTACAACACACTTAGATAACGGTCAGGTGTCAGTGTCTAATCCTACTGATATAAAATTGGATTAGGCTAATCACCGTCAGGTCATAAAAGGATCATCTAGAAGGGGGTGTTAGGCCACCACCATGAGAACTGACTCTGGGAAACTGGCCCATGGAATAACTCTGCAAACTCGCTCTGCATGAGGGATTCGAACTCCCACCCACTGTGCTCTATCCCAAAACAACTCCATACCACCTGAACTATGTAGACAGGAGCACCGTGATTATAACCCCAAAATTCTCGTCCGGTAATTCGTACCGGTACCTCCAAGTATGATGCACTATTAGTGAAGTCCACAGCTGAGGTATGGACAATATGCTGTGGAGGGGGTGTCGTGGTGCGGATATGGCTGCTAGGATATGCTTGTCCCCTCCGTTCCGCAAAGCCTAGGGGTAGAGATGCGACCAGAAAATGCGGCTGTTCTAAGTCCGGAGCAAGGCCAATGACGCGGGTCGGCCCTATATATCTCTTACGAGTGCTGCCTCGGCTAAGTCTCCAAAATAAGAAATCCTCATCGGGGTCGACCTGCAAATACACAGGTCGTCCCATGAGTCGGTCTAGTGCGGGGTGGGCTTGCCTAACAAGACTCTCCGAATCACCCCAGCCCTCTAATAAGTTTGGGACAAGATGAACTCCTGGGGGCTCGAACCAAAACAACTCCATGAGATTGGCCATTTCCTACAACACAGGAAAACTTAGCCTAAACATTGTAACATGGTTTACTTGTGTTAGACATATCACCTAATATCAAATAACACCATTTTTTTTTTTTGAATATATTATATATATATATATATTTAATGTGAATAATGTAAATAAAATTAATGTGAATAATCGTATAGGAAATTTCAAAAAAAGACACATATACAATTTTATTTTATACACATTTCTTTTTTTTTTGTAAAAATTTTCAATTCAAATAATGTGAAAATTATACAGAAAAAAATTCAAAAACGTAACACAATTTTTTTTTTTAAAAAAAAAAACCATTGCTCTGATACCACTTTTGTCACGACCCAAACCTGGTACCCAAAGGCTCGGCGTCGTAACAAGATAAAAATAAAATAATTCAAATAATTTTATTGGTTACAGCGCAAGCGGATAAATTAAATAAAATAATTGGGTACCAACTGCTTATTTAAAAGGAAACAAAACATAGTCATTTGAACTTTATTGTATTACAAGAGTTCAAAACAAAACAGACAGAAATAAAAAAGATTTAAAAAAAAAACAACAACACAGCGATTCAATTTCCATCTTGATCCCACTGAACCTCGTCACCTGAAAGGGTAACAGCTATAAGCACATAGCAGAATGAGAAATATTATACTGTAAGTATAGGGGCACAAAATAGCCATGGATAGTTATTTAAACTAAAACATGTACATAATTTGAGTTGAATACACAAATAAATTAAGTGGCAGAAATGGAAATAAATCACTATAACCACGGTACAGAACAGGGGTCACTAAAGTGACAATCACTACAGGGGTCAATGGATCCATGACAAACAAGGGATCACAAAATGATCAAACACTAGCCAATGATTATTTAAGTCCCCCAAGGCGTGGGACTCCCGTGGTGGTACTCACAAAACATATTTTCATATAAGATCATAGCCAAATATTCTTTAAAAATAAAACAAACATATCCATGGGTTTTAATTTGAACAAATAGAGTTTAGAAAATAATCCACATAATTGGAACGTTAACCTAACCATAAAACATAAATTATATAAAATAAATTGTGGTAACTTAAAACATTCGTAAAATATATTATGGTAACTTAAGACATGTAGAAAACATATTATAATAACTCAAGGTATAATAAAACTCACTTTAAGATTGACTCTTAGCTTTTAGTTTTGCTACAACAATTCCCCACCTTTCGGAGCTCACTGAATATACTAAGAACGTTTTTGTTTTCTTGTTGAAACTCAATCCACTACTTCCCTATTTATAGGCAATCATTCATCAGCATGTTTTGCTAGGTTTGGCCACTTGTTAAACATGTGTCCACTTGCTCTTCCCTATGACTAATACATGGCAAGTTATTGAAACACTTAGGCACTTAGTCACCATCCTATGCATTAGGATGGCGACAACTCACCCCCCCTTCTTTTTTTTTCTTTTTTTTTTATATTATTATTATTATTATTCAAAATTCAAATCTAAAGATGATGATTCCTTTTATGAGTCCTAACATTACTTATGATTATAAGTTAGGTTCACATCTAAAAACCTCACTACCAAACTATAAAACATCACTTACCACATACTAAAATATTTAATGTGTGGTGCCTCGCAAACAATTTAATTGATAACTTCCCAATTTCTTATTTATTTATTATTATTATTACTATTGATTTATTTATTTATTTATTTATTTTGGAGTTCTATTTATTGAAATTTTAAACGAAAATTTGGGTGTCACATACGCAATGTAATATGGGCTTACACCAACGTGAGTGGACCTCAGCCACACTCACATAAGAGGCCATAAGATGAAAATGAGACAACTCGAAATGCGTGCTCACGTGCACGCAAACCGAGGACCGACCCTAAGGCATCAAATGCTACTCTAACAAGACATGGTAAGGCATGGAATATGGCATACTAGCATGCAAATTTCAGTAGCAAAATATGATGCAAAACAGCCCCAAAACATGGAAACATGGCACCCGATACATGGAATGAGACCCGAAACATGAAATTAGGTACATGGAATGACCTATGGCTATGCAAAGCATGCGTTATTTGAACATGAAGTCTGAAGACAGAATCAAGACAGTCCCAAAACAAGCATATTTACAGTTTTAAGCAAGGCCAAACAGTGAACAAAAATAAGGCTAAGCTAACATGCAAAAATGGCCCCATAAGAGAGATAATGAAGAAAGTAGTAGCTTCTGACACTAAATGGCCAAGATCCCTTCAACAAAGTTTAATAGGGGCTCAAAATGAAGCACTTTACAGTTTACAACAAGCCACGAAAACAAACACAAGTGTGGCTAAACTATTATGCAAGAAATGGGCCAAAAGGGAGACAAAGAAGCAAGTGATGGTTTTTGGCCTCAAACAGAGGAAGGCCCTTCAACAAAGTTGAAGAGGAGCCCAAAACATGGTATTTTACAGTTAGTGACCAAACCCAAAACAGTGCACATGCAAACTTAAAATACTATGCAAAATAAGGCCTAAAAAGAGGTTTAAACACAAAGAGTAAAAAAGGAGCTTCAAACAGCAAAAATCCCTTGATCAAACATGAAGAGGGGGTCAAAATAAGGCTATTTAAAGTTAAGACCAGAGCCAAAAAATACAAGCACAAGGGGCTAACAAAACATGCAAAAATAAGGCCAAAAGAGGGATAAAGAGGAAAGTGACAAAAGGAAGCCTCAAACAGTGAAGAGCCCTTCAAAAATGTTGAAGAAAGGCTCAAAATAAACCAATTTTCAGTTTATAACCAAGCTCAAAACAATTTACAAATAGGCCTAAAATACTATGCAAGAAAGAGGCATACAAGAGAGGTAAAGAAGCAAGTGGTAGCTAGAGACCTTAAACATGGAAGGACCCTAAAACAAACATGAAAAAGACCTCAAAATAATGCTATTTTCAGTTAGGGTTAGAGCCCAAAAATGTAAGCAAGTATGGCTTAGAAAGTATGCAAAAGAAGCTTAGAAAGAGGGAAAGTATGGCTCACCCTTGTAGACCAAACTTCAACAGCCTCTTGGCTTGAGAAAAGATGCTCCTTGCCTCTGGAAAACTAGCTCCAAGTGTTGGAAAGGATGGTGGGGAGGTGGTGCTATGGCTTGTAGAGTAAAGAGTGTAGGGCTTGAGGGTTTGAAGGTTGGAAGAGAGAGAGAGGAAGGTGTATGTATACAAAGCTCTTAGGCAATTTTTTCCAACCCCTAAACACAGCTGGAAGTGCTGGTTATATAGGCAAAAGATGGGGGAAGAAAAGGGGGGGAAATGGATTTCAAATTTCCCCCAAAAGTACAGCCCCCCGGATACACAATCTGGGGGGAAACAAAATACAGATTTGTAATGTACCAGAGAAGGGGAGCAAGGCCGGCCTGGTATTTAAGTTGCAGGTGGCCGGCCGGCCCTCTCCATGGCCGGCCAGCCAAGGGTCAAAAGGTTCAAGTAGTATTAGTGGCCGGCCACCCCAGATTGGTGGCCTTCCATGTGTGCACAACACAACCATGTGGTCAAAAACTAGAGAAAGTGAACTAGGAGAGAGAAAAGCCCACTTTTAGGAGGGGTTCAAAAGGGTCACACACAATTACTGGCCGGCCATGTGATATTGGTGGCCTCCCAGGTGTGTACAACACAAATATGTGGTATAGGGCTAGAAAAAGTGGCCTTAGGGTGGTCAACATTGGCTTTCAAGTGGGGAAAATGGGCGACGGAGGGCGATGGAGGAATAAAACTGGTTGTCAGAACAATTACTGGCCTCCCACCCTTCAACGACCTTCCTAATAGTGAAAATAAGGTCTCCACCAAAAATGAGCCCAAACCGATGCAAAATGAAGGTTCGAGGGCCGAAACGCGCAGCCCGAGGCCCCGAAAACTGACTGTTAGGCACCGGAAGTGGTGTTCGACCACGAAGTTGGTCTCTCGAACCACAGTGTCCCTCAAAAGGGAGTAAATAAGATGCATGCCAAAAATTGGAGCAAATGGAGGTGGTTAAGTGGTCCCGAATCGAGGCACACGGCCAACGGCTCCGAAAAACCGGAAACTGGACTCCAAATGGGCAAAATGGCCTACGACCACGAAACGTAGCCTACGGCCACGGAGAGATGATCCACGAGACCTCTCCCTCCCTTCTAGAAGAGAAACAAAGAAAACCGAGCCTGGTTCGCAAACCGAGGCAAAGCATGAAAGAGTCCGGAAGTCCGGAGGCAAGGCTCGCAGTCGAGACTTTGAAATCTCTGAACGAGCACGATATGCAACATCACCAAGCGCTCAATCGGTGACGTCTGAGTCTTAAGGTCGGTCAAAAATGGGGTGTCTACAATGACCAACCATTATTTTTCCTTCAATATAAAATAAAGAAGCAGAGGACTCACCTCTTCATATATTCTTGCTATTTTAAGGCAATTAGGTACGTTTATGATTGACTAAAGAAACAATTTCTGCACACATGACTGCAAATTTGGTACAACTGAGTTATGGTTGATGGGGAGGCCCCTACCAGAGTGTAATGTTGTTAGAGCTAAGTCTGCCAAATGAAAATGGAGTCAGATTTTGTGCTAGACAGTTCACCCTCAGAGAGGAGAGTATGTCTTGGTTTGATGACTAAGAAAATGATACAACAATATTTACCCCCCTTTCTTTTTACCTCCTACGTGGATTCAAACGAACCATGTGTATAAATATAGGACCTATCATATCTAGAAAATAATAAGGTTCACTATTATTTTTCAAAGGATCATGCTAATTGAGAGGGAGATTAACGATCTGAGATTGGGCCGTGGAATTAGCCGGACAGATTGGGCCGGATGAGGTTGGGCCGAGGTATTTGGCTCCGAGATTGGGTCGTGATCTTGCTCGGTAATGGCAAAGGCCTTGTGGAACCGAGCTACCTGATTTCGTTGGCATGGAGGCCGGTCAGGTTGAGGTTCAGTCAGGCAAGGGTTCCACAGTTCGCTCATTGCTCGGTTGTAATACACGCGCCCTCAGCCCGGCATGACCAAAGTGATCAATCTCCATCTCGGCTTCGCTGGAATGCAATCGAGCACGGCTGAAAATAAGCCCGGTTGGAGGAGCACTACGACATCAAGTGCACTTGGGCTTGACGTGCAGTATGGCCATTGATAGCCGAGATAATGTTGCCCGGCTGCCGGGCTCCCAGTAGAGTGGGTTGGCAGTTGGGTTAGGTGATGCTCAGCAAGACTTGAGCTGACAGATGGGATAGTAGAGCCACGTGTCGAGAGATCACTGGGAGTTGATTTGGGTCGCAGAGGGTATATAAGCATGTCTGCGCCCCCCATACGTGACGGACGAACACTGTGTAAGGAACTCTTACACTCAAACACTCTTCTCTCTCTCCCTCTATCCCAAGGTGTGTGCTAACTTGATCGTCGGAGGGGTTTTCCGGCCACACACCGCCGGGTAGCTCACCGCCGTTGTGCTTTCAGGTGATCAGACAGAAACAGAGCTTGGAAGAAAGGAGTATGGGCTGGCTGGAATATTAGCTCCCTGCACAATTGGCGCCGTCTGTGGGAACTTTCCAGACAAAACCTTGTCTTCCACACTCGTCTGATCGCCGTCCATGGCAAACAATGATGAGTTTCCGTTGTCCGCCGTTGACGGAGTTACCCCGGAGTCGGGCAGACGGAGAGAAGGACATCCCGACATCCTTCCAATGGTGGACCTGGAGACATTCCCAGGAGAACAGTCGGGGGACGCGCGAGATAAGCACGGAAGAAGTTATGGCCATTCACGGAGTCCAAACGGTCATCGGTGACGGAGAGAATCACACGCCAAACGTCTGGAACACAAGCTAAGGGACCAGGACGTTGTCATCCAGTGAATGGCAGCGAAGATGGAGGAACTGAAGCGGCATTTCAAAGGGAAGGGTGTAGCTGGAGTGGGAGACCACAGTGAGCGCACCCAATCCTGCCGTTCAGGCAGTCAGAGTTAGCGACACACTCCGTCCATTTCTATTACCAGAAGCTACAAGGTTGGTGATTCCGACATGCGTGCAGAGAAGTCCAGCAAACAGGATAGCACCTACCAGCCCTCACGTCTGGCGACAACGTTGAGGTACTCTTATTCCGCTCATTCAGAGGATTTGTGGGCAGTCTTAAAGGAGCGAGCTCGCCGACGAGAGGCTCAAAGGGTGTCGACGTTTCAGCGGCTATCCTACGAAGTTCACGCCAGCGAAGAGGTCGGAATGCCTTCACCCCGCCAAGCAGCGCCGCTCCTTGTAGATTCAGACTTGGCAAGGCTGAGCGCCACCCCATTCTCCCTGGAGATAGAAACAACACCGCTTCCGGTAGGCTTCCACCAGCCTAAATTTACGCTTTATGACGGAAAGACCGATCCCTACATGCATGTAAGCCACTTCCGACGGGTTATGGCCAGACATAGGCGGAATGATGCACTTATGTGCCCAATTTTCCCGTCAAGTTTAGGCGAGTTGGGCCTGAAATGGTTTGAGAGGTTGCCGGAGGGAAGTATAGAAAGGTGGCATCAGTTGGCCGAAGCCTTTGTGACGCGCTTCAAAACCAATACCAAAACACCAAAAGAAGTTGATCACCTACTGAGTGTCAAGATAGAACCGAGCGACACATTGAAGGCGTACAATTCTAGATATTGGGAGACCTTCAATGAGATCTTGGATTGTCCGGTCAACCTTGCGATCACTCAATACAAGCGTGGTCTCCTGGTCGGACATAGACTGCAGGACTCACTTACCATGCACTAGCCGACGTCTATGGGCCAGCTCATGCAGCGCATCAATAAGCACATCCGAGTTGAGGATGATGCGGCAGCATCCACCGCAAAGGCAACTCTGGCAACGACAGACAAGAAGACAGCGAGCAAAGTGCACGCGGTTGGACAAGAGTCCAGCCGCTCAAATGACCAAGCAGAAGAATCGGACCGTGGTTCGAACCGCAAAAACTGGGGTAGGGGACGTCGGAATGACCAGGATGACTACCCCCGAGATGACGTAGCGGATGCAAACAGAAGGTTGAAGGCCAGGACAGGTATCACCACGGTCTTCAAAATTCCGATCTATCGCATACTTAGTGAAATGCGTGACGAGGAATATGTCCGGTTTCCAGCTAAGTTGGGCGACGGTCAGAAGGGCTTCAATTCGAGGTACCGTTGCACGTTTCACCGAGAGCGCGACCACCAGACAAAGGATTGCTTGCCTTTAAGGCAACACTTGGAAGAGCTAGTTGCAGCTGGACACCTGGATCTTTACATTGATGAGGGCGTTAAGGCGAACCAAGCTCCGGTCGATCCGCGGGGACCGGATGACCGTAACGCGCCTCCACAAGGAGTTATCAACGTCATCTATGGCATCGTGGAGCCAGCGCGGGTATGCGAGCTCCGGGGTATGATCAAGAAGGTAGAACACATGAGGGAAGTTTTGTCGATACAGCCTGCGATCAAGAGGGGAAAGACCGAAGAGAAAGATGTGATTAGTTTCACCTCAAGGGATCTAGAGCGTATTTAGACGCCGCACAACGATGCCTTAGTAGTAACACTCCGCGTCAAGGAATTTGATGTCAAACGGATCTTGATCGATCAGGGAAGCTCGGTCGAGATCATGTACTACGACGCGCTCAAGCAGCTCAAATTCCGGGAGACAGACTTGGCTCCGGTAACTTCGCCACTGGTTGGTTTCAACTCACAACCGGAGTGGCCTTTGGGAAAGATTATCCTGCCGGTCAAAGCGGGATCCGTGGTCAAGCAAGTGGAGTTCTGGGTGTCACATGTGCCTTCTACTTACAACCTGATCCTTGGAAGGAGATGGCTTCACTCCATGCAAGCCGTAGCGTCGACCTACCATCAGGTGATAAGATTTCCCTCGGCTATGGGGGCAATCGAGAAGATTTGGGGAGATCAAGTCATGTCAAAGCAGTGTTTCGTGGCAGTGAATGGCAGCCGGGCTGCTAAAGGCTTCGTTCAAATGATAGAAGGACCGGGAGTCCGGGGAGTTCTTGACGATGTGGGCACCAAGGCAGAGGACAAAGCTGTTGAGGAATTGGTGGAGGTGCGAATTGATACGGAGCAGCCGGACAAGTTCTTCCTGCTCGGCTCTAGCCTTACTGCCCAAGAAAGGACCGAAATGGTTGAGTTTTTGATGGCCAACATCGAAGTCTTCGCATGGTCGCCTTACGACATGCTCGGCCTCGATCTAAGTTTTATCTGCCATTACCTCAATGTCTTCCCCAGAGCAAAGCCAGTCATTCAGCGAACAAGGAGATCGGCGCTGCATCACGCCGAGGTAGTTGCAGAGGAAGTGAAAAACTTGCTTGAGGCACGAGCAATTCAGGAAGTGCACTACCCTCGGTGGATTTCCAACACAGTAGTGGTGCCCAAGAAGAATGGGAAGTGGCGAGTTTGTGTCGATTACAAGACCGTCAACCGAGCTTGTCCGAAAGATAGCTTCCCTTTGCCCCGCATTGACCAACTTGTGGACTTGACGGCTGGACATAATAGGCTCAGCTTCTTGGATGCCTATCGCAGCTACCATCAAATTGCCATGCATGGGCCCGACCGAGAGATCACGTCCTTCACGACTCCAAGGGGACTCTTCTGCTACCGAGTCATGCCTTTTGGTTTGAAGAACGCCGGGGCAACCTTTCAGAGGATAGTGACTAAAATGTTTGCTCCTTTGCTTGGCCGGACAATGGAGGCTTACATTAATGATATGGTGGTTAAAAGCCGGCATCAAGCAGACCACTTGTCCGACTTGGCCGAGATGTTCGTCATTCTCAAAAAGCACAAGCTACGCCTGAATGCGTCTAAGTGTGCCTTTGGTGTGGGGTCCGGAAAATTTTTGGGATTCCTAGTCACGAACCGGGGCATCGAAGCAGACCCCACTCAGATCAGAGCCGTGCAAGAGTTGAAGTAGCCCAGCTCGGCTAAGGACGTGCAGCATCTGGTCGGAATGGCTGCCGCGCTTAATTGATTCATAAGCCGGTCATCAGATCGCTGCCGCCCTTTCTTTCAAGCATTGAAATCGAAGTTCTCGTGGGACGAAGCGTGTGATAGGGCTTTGGCCGAGCTCAAGGAATATCTGTCTTCTCCGCCACTATTGGTTACACCGAAGCCAAGCGAGGAGCTCTATCTTTACCTTGCCGTCTCACAACATGCAGTCAGTGCGGTGCTAGTCCGAGCTGAAGGAATTAAGCACCTCTTAATCTTCCACGTCAGTAAAACCTTGCTGCTGGCAGAGTCGAGATACTTGCCGTCGGAAAAACTTGCGTTGGCATTGATGATGGCTTCACGGAAGTTGGCGCACTATTTCCACGCCCATACCATCATCGTACTGACCGAGTTTCCCCTTAAGTCCTTGTTTGAACGGGCGGACTTTTCTGGTCAAATTCTCAAGTGGGCGGTCGAATTGGGACAATTTGATGTGAAATTCCAGCCGCGCACAGCTATAAAAGCCCAGACTTTAGCTAATTTCATTGCTGAATTCTCACCTAGAACTCATCCGGTGTGCCCGGTTGACATTGCCGCGGCAGATGAGGAGCTGAATGCAAGCTTGACCGAGATACAACAACCTGGTGGAGTTTGCAACGCGGAATTTGCGCGCCCCACCGAAGTACCCTCAGTTTGTACAACTCTACCGACCGGCGATGCGATGACGGAGTCGGGTCTCACCGACTAACCTGCTCCGTCCGGAGCCGCATCCCCATGGGGGGAAGAAATGGACCCACCCAGCACAGAGCCTGCGGCCGGCACAATACCGCAACCTGGCGATTTGCCTACGGACTTTGGCAGTGTAGATCAACTTGCTGAGTCCGGTGTCGAATCGCCAAGGGGGGCTGAAGTGGAACCAATCAGCGCAGAACATGAAATCGGACAGCCGAGCAACCGTGATCCCATCACCCTTCGAAACTCTAACGACCCTTCAGAATGTTGGAAACTCTTTGTAGGGGAGATGTGGAAACTTTTCGTTGATGGAACGTCGAACCGTCACGGTGCCAAGCTAGGTATCGTTCTTATCTCGCCGGATGGCCTAACTATTGAACATTCTATCACCCTTGGCTTCCCAGCATCCAACAACGAGGCTGAGTACGAGGCACTTTTGGCCGGACTCAAGAGCGCTTTTCAGATGAAGGCTTCCGAGCTAATGGTGTACAATGATTCCCAGCTTGTGGTTAACCAAGTCGCTGGGATTTATGAAGCAAAGGATGACAAAATAGCAAAGTACCAAGCTCTGGTCGGGGAACACATCAAGTAATTTCAGGTAATCAGAGTTCAACAGATTGGCCGAGAAGAAAATAGCCGAGCATATGAGCTGGCCGGCCTTGTTTCAATGGTTGATAGTACATCTCCTAACCCCCTGTTAATTGAATTCCTTCCACGGCCAAGCATTGAGGAAGCCGGGCAGACGGATGTACTCTGCACCGCGCTAGGTCTTTCCTAGATGGACCCTATAATCCTGTTTCTCAGAGACCGGGCTCTGCCAGCTGACAAGAAAGAAGCGCACAAAGTCCAGGTGAAGTCAGAGCGGTTTTGGCTCTCTCCATCTGGAGCGTTGTATAAAAAGTCCTTCACCGGTCCTTATCTGAAGTGCGTGCACCCGAGTAGCGTGGAGGCCTTCTTGTACGAAATTCATGAAGGCATCTGTGGCAGTCATGTAGAGGGCAGGTCCCTCGCCTACCGAGCTATTTCGCAGGGCTATTGGTGGCCGTGCATGCAGGCCAACGCACAAAAATATGTTCGCAAATGTGAAAAGTGCCAGAAATTTGCCCATCAGATTCACCAGCCGGCCAGGGAACTTCTTCCCCTCACTAGTCCTTGGTCCTTTGCAATGTGGGGGCTAGATATAGTCGGGCCGCTACCAACAGCACCAGGCAACCGAAAGTTCTTCATCGCGGCCACAGATTACTTCACCAAATGGGTTGAAGCTGAGCCCTTGGCAACAATCAAGGAGAAAGACGTGAAGCGGTTTGTCTGGCAGAATGTGGTCACGCGGTTTGGCATTCCCAAGATTTTTATCTCTGATAACGGCACCCAGTTTGACGGTCGCCTATTCAGAGGATTTTGTGAGGATCTAAAGATTGAATTCTACAACTCTACTCCGGCTTACCCGCAGTCCAACGGTCAAGCCGAGGCATCAAACAAAACCATCCTGGATGGGTTGAAGAAACCACTGGAGAAGGCAAAGGGAAAATGGGCTGATGAACTACCCAGCGTCCTTTAGGCATACCGCACAACCCCGCAGCGATCTACCGGGGAAACTCCATTTGCTTTGGCCTATGGCATGGAGGCGGTCATACCGTTGGAAGTTGGCATGCCCACCCTAAGAAGTGAAAGTTTTGAGCCCGAGCTGAACGCCGAGGCTATTGCCCTGGAACTAGACCTAGTGGAAGAGCATCGGGAGAAGGCCCTCATCTACGTGGCCGCCTACCAACAAGAGCTCTCAAGGAAGTACAACAAAACGGTGCACCCCAGACCGTTCAAAGTAGGTGATTGGGTTTTGAGGAAAGTTATGGGCAACACCCTGGTGCCAGGTGAAGGCAAACTAGGGGCAAATTGGGAAGGACCCTACAAGATAACCGGTCTGGCGAGCAAGGGGGCATACCACTTGGAGGATCTGGATGGCAAAACAATACCCCGGCCATGGAATGCGGCTAACCTCAAACTGTATTATTTCTAGCTTTAGCTTTCTTTTTGTGCAAAGGAATTTTTTGCCTTACACTTCGGAATGTAATTCTTTTTGTTAATATATAGAAGTCACTTCTTTGCTTTCGCATTCAAATTGTTGTTTTGATGTAAAAACCGAGATGTTTATTATGGTTGGTAGAATTGATGTTTTGTTCAACTCTCAGAATCCAACCGAGATGATTTACTCCGGTTGAAGAAGTTGGTGTTTTGTTCAGCTTAGGTATTCTCAACCGAGATGGTTTATTTCGGTTGAAAGAGTTGGTAATTTGTTCAACTCTCAGAATTAAACCGATATGTTTACTCCGGTTGGCAGAGTTGATGTTTTGTTCAACTTTGTTGTTCCAACCGAGATGGTTATTCTGGTTGAAGAAGTTGATGTTTTGCTCAGCTTAGGTATTCTCAACCGAGATGGTTTAATCCGGTTGGAAGAGTTGATGTTTTGTTCAACTTAGTTATTTCCAACCAAGATGATTTATTCCGGTTGAAACGTTAATGTTTTGTTCAGCTGTTACTCTCAACCGAGATGTTTATTCCGGTTGAAAAGTTGATGTTCTGTTCACTTATGAAATTTGAGCCGAGCTGTCTTTTTCGGTTGTGAGAATTACTTAATGTGGTTTGTATTGCCGAGGTGTTTTGTTCGGCTGAAGTTGTGAGACATGTACACCGCTCAAACACTTAATGAAATTGGAAATTTTCATTGATAGAAAGTAAATACAAAAGATGGGGAACTTAGCCCGGTTACATTTGCAGACAAAAAAAAAAAAAAAAAAAGAGAGAACACAAAACTAAGCTAAGGGGGAGAGGTCTGAGAATTCCTCATCAGCTTCCAAGTTGACCGTTGCTGTCTGGTCCTAGACGCCGGTCCCAGTCTGGTCGGGCTGCTCCTGCTCGGTTTGGTCCTCTCCCTCAACATCTGTCTCGGCCTCTTCTTTGAGACCTTCCTCGGCCTCAACCTGCAACGCGCTGAAGACGTCGTTGGCATACGGCATGAGATAGGTCGGTAGGAAGGCAGGTGGCATAGTGGCAAACACGTCGGTGTCTGAACCTTGACCAAGATGTTCGCAGGCAGCCTTTCCAGCCAGCTTTGAAGTAAATGTCCTGAGTCGTGAAGACTTGCTTCTTATAGTTATCCTTGGCTTCGTTGAAGCCGGTGTTGTTAGCATCTTGGCAGTCTTTCTTCCGGGATTTCTTGAGCTCATCAAGCTCGGTCTGGAGCTCGGTCTGGAGCTCGTCTCTCTTCTTCTCGGCTTCGCCAAGCTGACCGAGCAACCTGTTGTTGTCAGTATTGGCGATTTCAAGCGAGGACTTTGCTCGGCCAAGCTCGGTTTGGAGGCTTTGGACTTGGCTGGCGGTGTCGCTCGCCTTTTGCCGAAGTCTGTGGATGCACTCCATGACCAAGTGCTGCTTTTGGATAGCCTGCAAAAAGAGAATTCGATCAGAGAAGAAACCGTGCAAACACTTGCGAAAATTTAAGTAGAAGATTGAGATTCTTACCCTGGTCATGGACTTCACGGCTGATTTCACCAGCCGGGTGGTAGGAACATGGTCGCTGCCAACCACGTCGCTTGGCAGCAGCAGAGCCTTTGAGAGGTCGAAGGCAAGCAAGTGCTCCTTGTCACCTTTGACCGAAGCATTTGCCGAGATCTCTTTGCCTCGGTGCTTCAGCTGTGGCTGCCATGTTGGAATAGGGTCGACCGTGTCGACAGGTTGCTCGGTTGTTAGCTCGGCAACTAGCTCAGCAGATGAATCTGCGCGAGGTCGTTTGCCAGCCCGGCGGGTTTCCTGTCTGGTTTGCCCGGTGGCTGGAGATGCCAAGGCAACCACGAGGCCGCTGGATTGGCCGCCAGCTGGGGAACGTGTGGCGATGCTCGGTATCTCGGCTGAGGTGGCTGTGAGCAAATTTTTGATGCGGCTTCTTTTCGCCATCTCCTCAGCTTCTGTCAACCGAATTAGTGGGACGTCAAGCAAAGTTGGGTATGGAGGAGGTGATGGAGCACGGAGAAAGTCTGTTACTTTACTTCGGCGTGGAGTTGAATATCTGTAAGTGGGGATGTAGCCGAGCAACTCGTTACAATCCCGGCGGTTGTAACGGAGCACGGTCCTGATGGCTTCAACGTTGGGAAACTGGTAGTTGGCTTGCAAGGCTTGAATTGCTGCAAAAGAAACAAGAAAAATGGTTGAGTACAGAGTAATGAATGAAGCCAATTGACCGAGCAAGGTAGCATGGCTTACATGTGGAACTGAAGTTCTTGCTTATGAACCAGCCCGATACCTCGGCTGTTTTATAATTGCCTGACACCTAGAAGAAATCATCATCATGCAAGTCCTTGTCTGGTGTGCCGGTCACTATTTTTTCTTTTCCCGGCCTTATCTTAAGGTAATAGGCGAGGCCATCGCCGGTGTGCCCAAGTGTGTATTGCCGCAGTATCTCGGCTAAACCTAAGTTTGTGCCTAGCCTGTTGTTTAGCTCATGCACGCCGTTTATTATGCGGTAGGTGTTGGTTGACACTTGTGTGGGTGCTAGCCCGGTGTGGCGCAGGAACTCAATGATCAGTGGGTTGAGCAGGAAGCGGAGGCCTCCTTCGACGATAGACAGCACGGTGAAGGGACATTGTTTTCTGCCCCAAGGCGTTGTCTCAATTTTTACAAGTTCAAGGTGGACGTCGGCCGGGATACCGTACTCCTCCCTGAAAGCGGCCAGAGCAGCCGGAGTATCGACCAGGAAGCGGAATTTCCCCATTTACGACGGGCCAAAGTTAGCTCGGTTGAGGGGTTTGGCACTGTGGTAATGGTGGCAGCTCGGTCCTTAAGAGCCTTGGTAATGGTCAATGGTCCCCTTGGACTCTGCAGAAAAATGATGGCAAGGGTAAGAGGGAGCGCGGTCACGCTAAACGAGCTCAACTTTAGCCCGGTCATGGATTGTGCCAAACCACCTCGGTCAGAAAGGCTAACCAAGGAGCTCGGTCACCCAAACGGACCAGTTGTTAGCCCGGTCGAGCAGCCAAGTCCTTTGGCTATCCCGGTTTTTACTAAGGTTGCAGCAAACAGTTTATGTGCTCGGTCAGATTATTTTTTGGATCAAACGAAGATCTGGAGCCTGGTCAGCCCCAGATCTTCAGTGTTCTTCAAGAAAGACGAAGAACAGTTTGAAGAACAACGAAGAAACTAAGGGGCATTGAAGGTTTTTGGTGGGGAAGGCCCTAAACCTACGGATTTGGTGCCATGGAGGAAGAAATATCAAATGAAAATAGTAATAACAAGGGTTTAAGGACTTACTAATGAAAGGCAGGGCCTACTTCTTCGAACACAAACACAGAGAATGGTTGGGACAAGGTCTGGTGGAGGATGCTTGAGCTCTGAAACGTCGAAAGCTTGAGAGGCAGTAGGGACGAAATGAGGGAAAATGGGCATGTTTATATAGGCAGAAAAACCGCCCAAATTCAAATTCTATAAGACGGCTGGGTTGGCTGCTCAAGGACCAATGGAAGCTTGCCACGTGTCCCCATTGATGGCTGCGTCAGAGTTGAAGAGACAGAAAGGTCAGATGAGGCGTCGACTGGGCAAGTTAAGAGACAGAAAGGTCAGATGAGGCGTTGACCGGGCAAGCCGAAGAGACAGGAATGTCAGACCAGACAAGTTTGAAAACAAGCATGTCAACTAGCCCGGTTGCCGATTAGTAAATTGAGGACCAAGGAAGTGCTATCCCGGTCAGAGTAGATAATCCCAGTCACGCTTCAGCGGACGGAATTAAGGGGCAATTGAGAAGGAGATTAACGATATGAGATTGGGCCGTGGAATTAGCCGGACAGATTGGGCCGGACGAGGTTGGGCCGAGGTATTTAGCTCCGAGATTGGGCCGTGATCTTGCTCGGTAATGGCAAAGGCCTTGTGGAACTGAGCTACCTGATTTCGTTGGCATGGAGGCCGGTCAAGTTGAGGTTCAGTCAGGCAAGGGTTCCACAGTTCGCGCGTTGCTCGATTGTAATACACGTGCCCTCAGCTTGGCATGACCAAAGTGATCAATCTCCATCTCGGCTTCGCCGGAATGCAGTCGAGCATGGCTGAAAATGAGCCCGGTTGGAGGAGTACTACGATATCAAGTGCACTTGGGCTTGAAGTGCAGTATGGCCATTGATAGCCGAGATAATGTTGCCCGGCTGCCGAGCTCCCAGTAGAGTGGGCTGGCAGTTGGGTTAGGTGATGCTCAGCGAGACTTGAGCTGACAGATGGGATAGCAGAGCCACGTGTCGAGAGATCACTAGGAGTAGATTTGGGGCGCAGAGGGTATATAAGCATGTCTGCGCCCCCCCCATACGTGACGGACGAACACTGTGTAAGGAACTCTTACACTCAAACACTCTCCTCTCTCTCTCTCTATCCCAAGGTGTGTGCTAACTTGATCGTCGGAGGGGTTTTCCGGCCACACACTGTCGGGTAGCTCACCGCCGTTGTACTTTCAGGTGATCGGACAGAAACAGAGCTTGGAAGAAAGGAGTACGGGCTGGTTGGAATATTAGCTCCCCGCACACTAATAAAAACCTATAGTCTGTCTTTAAGAGGGAGGTAATACCAAAATAGTTAGAATACTAAGCACTTTTTACCTATTTTTATACACATTTAGCACATATATCAAGGCTAATACTAATCACTATTAGCATATATTTTTGTAAATATGGTGTGTACATGGTGTTTGTTGTGCTGATCTGAAAATATATATATATATATATCCAGTGATAAATATGATCCACCAAGTCATTTTTTTTTTTTTAAGGCTATCACTGTGCACAATTTCTGAAGACGATGTAATCAAGGTGGAGAAACCAGAAGGCTCTGCCAAATTATGCAACAAATCGAAGGGAGGAGATATATGATCAAAGGCCAATTTAAGAATGGTCTCGTCACTTCAAATTTGAGAATGGTCACCTCTAGGCACAGTTTCAAACCAATGACACCTCCAAACAACAATGGAGAAAAAAATGGCCTTGTTTGGTTTGTGTTTCTCAAAAATTTTTAGGGAAAATTTTCTACAAATAAGTTTTTAAAAGTAATCAAACCAAACAAATTTTCCCAAAACTTGTTTGGTTTACAAGTTTTCTAAACAAATCTCTCTCTCATACACATCAAATCAATCAATTTTTCCAAAACTCTCTCTCAAAATAATTTTCCAAAACATCTTTTGAAAAAAATCAAACCAAACAACTTTTCGTACTTTTTTATCTCTAAAACTCATCTCCCAAACTCAAACCAAACGTACCCAATATATTCAAAAAAATGAGAGGGCTTTGGATGTAATTAGAGAGAGAGAGAGAGAGAGGGGCATACAGTCGTCACTCGCCGTCACCGTCGTCACTCGTTGCTCGTCGTCGCCGTCGTCACTCGCTGCTGCTCGTCGTCGTCATTGATGACCGTCATCACTCGCTGCTCCCTCGCTGTTAGCCGTCGTCGATCACCGTCATCGTTCATCACCGTTGTTGAATTTTGGCTCAAGGGTTTTGGGGATTTTGCTTCAAAATGGTTTTGGGGATTTTGGTTTTAAACATTTTAGGGATTTTGGGTTGGTTCAGAAAGGTCTGGGGATTTTGGGGAAACACATGACCGCGAATAGGCTAAAATGAGCGGGATAGAAAAAATTTCATTACTTTTTGCGACAGTGTACTTAAACCGTCACAAATGATGAATCCTTACAAATAAAACGACGCCATTTTAACAAGACTTTTGCGACAGTAAATGTTTCCGTCTCAATTTTTTTTTTTTGCGACGATACATCAGGCGTCGCAAATGTTTTATGTTTTTTTGTGATATATTCATTAGCAACGGGGTCACCACCGTCGCAAAAGACTATTTTTTGAGACAGTTTGAAAATGGCGTCGCAAAAAACTATTTTTTGCGACAGTACATATACTGTCGCAAAAAAATTCCGTGTTATTTGGGCTGTTTTCTTGTAGTGTTTTTCTGATATGAATCTTCATGATTATCTTTATCGCCATCTTATCAATGATTTCTGTGAGAAACAAGCTTGGGAAAAGTACTTTATGACCTTCAACTACACAAGCAGCACAAGGAAATAATAATTTAATTTGCTAATGATGAATTACAGGCACCATTGTAAGACAAAGGTTAATAGCAGCAATGGCATCCAAATGGAAGGTTTATTAAACAGACCTTTAGGAAAATATTAGGTAGCGTTTGATAGAGTTTTTTAAATATGATTTGAGAATAGAGTTATATTTTGAGTCTGTGAGATTTAGAATTATGATTTGAGTGTAAAAAATTTGTTTGGTTATGAGTTTTAAAAATAATTTTGAATTGAGTTTTGGAGAGAGTTTTTTTGAAATTAGAAAAGTTATTTAATTTAAAAACTTACAACTCATAACCAAACGCACAATTTAAAATTTTATTCAAAACTCATATAAAAATTTAAAAAATTCTGAAAATATTTTTTATTTACAAATAAAAATAACATGTGCTAAAAAAAAAAATTCGAATACTGTGCCGATCAACCGGCAGACGTCAAGAAGGACGACGAGTTAGCCAAATTTTCTCACTTAAAAAAGAATTTTTAAAAGTGAATGTAAAATTATAATTTGAAACACTCCTAAAAATGGGTGGAAATGTGTTTGCCAACATAACCAACGACAATGTTACGTAACTCAAATTTTGTGACTTAAAAGTAGTTTAAATGGCCAAAACGACGTCGTTTTGAATACATAACAATATAAAAAAGGCCAAAACGACATCGTTTTGACCATTTAAACCACTTTTAAACCATAAAATTTGAGCTACGAAACATTTTCCCATAACCAAACACAGCCATAATGAGGGTGTTTGGTAGGGCTTTTTTGAGCCAGCTTATGGCTTCTGGCTTTTAAAAAGTTATTTTGGACTGTTTGGTTAAACTTATTTTAAACAGCTTCTGATTCTAACAGCTTATTTTAAGTCAAAAAAGCTGATTCTGAGAAGCTGCTCACCCCTTACTTCTGATTATCAGCTTCTGCTGTGGACATATTAATTCACGGTTATACTCTTAGATTTTTTTATTTTTTATTTTTTTAAAAATAGAAAAAGACCCAAATAGACTATAAAATATTATTATTATTTTTTTATAAAAAATGTAGATAAATAGTGAATAATAAAAAATAAAAATTAATTGAAAAAGCTACTTGACAGCTTATTTAACAAACACTACTCAGCAACTTAAATCTATAATCCAACAGTTATACCAAACAGGTTAACAGCTTCTGATTAAAGTCATAATCTATAATCTGTTAAGCTATAAGCTATAATCTGTTTTACCAGCTACACCAAACAGCACCAATGTAACTCAAAATAGCACACCCACGCGTTCACACGCGTCAACAAAAAAGAAACGAATATATGCCATGGTTGAAAAACACCCATGCCATTCCATACCCAACTTTGTTCATCATCCATCTTAAAACCCAAGTTACCTTTCAAAACCCTAGTCAGTCACAATCTCTCCAAATTCATTCAATGTCATTTGAACCTCAAAACCCTCCAATGGAACAACAGCAACAGCACCAAGAGCAAGAAGAGGGTTCCACTCAGAGCAAGAAAGCCGCCAAGAAGGAAGCCGCCAAGTTGGAGAAGCTGCGCCGCCGCGAGGAAAAATCTGCCTCCGGAGCCTCCGCCGCGGACACCCCTGACCCCCTCGCCGTCAACTACGGTGATGTCCCACTGGAGGACCTCCAGTCGAAGGCCGTCTCGGGCCGAAAATGGATCGAGATCGCGAATTTGAACGAGGAGTTGAAGGACCAGAACGTGCTGATTCGGGGGCGAGCTCATGCGATCCGCAGTGTGAGCAAGAAGATGGCGTTTTTGGTTGTTAGAGAGCGGGGATTCACTGTGCAGTGCGTGCTCTCTGTTGCTCCGGACGTGGTTAGTCTCCAGATGGTGAAGTTCGCCACTGGGTTGAGCAAAGAGTCGTATGTCGATGTCGAAGGGACTATCTCTGTTCCTAAGGATCCCATTATAGGTGCTTCTCAGCAGCAGGTATAATTGCATTTCTGTGTCAATTTTGAGAATGATTTGAGATTGACAATTTTGAATCCTCAATTCACTCACAATGACATGATAAGTGAGTTGGGCCATAGATGATTGAGTTTGTGACAAATTAATAGTTGGATTATGCACAACTTCCCTTAGGGCCTTAAACCAATTGACATGGATTTGTCCACATCACGGTGGATAAATTTAAGGGTGTCAAGCTTTTTTGTGACGGAATTTTGGGTTTCGTTTTATAAATTATAAGTACGGAAAATTACTTGACAATCATGTTTTGATGTCAATGCTTATTGATTCACAGGTGGAAATTCAAGTGAAGAAGCTTTACTGCATCAGCAAGGCGGTTCCTGCCTTACCTATTAACATTGAGGATGCTGCACGCGGTGAAATTGAAATTGAAAAGGCTTTACAGGTATGTTTATATATCTTTTCTTACATGTACATGAGATATCTCTTCTTTGGAAAATTGACAGTGTGCCCACTCATTTGTAGACGAGCTTCCATTAAATTTTGTGTTTTTGTATTATTTGACAAATTTGACTTAGGTACTTACCCTCTAAGGGTCTATGTTAATCTAGTCTCTCAATGGGTGCAGGCTGGAAAACAGCTTGTTCGTGTCAATCAGGATACCCGTTTGAATTTCAGGGTTCTTGACCTACGTACTCCTGCTAACCAAGGAATATTTCGCGTTCAGTGCCAAGTTGAAAATGTAAGTCCACATCTTGTAGTCTACCTATTTTATTTGCATCCATTCATTTTTTATATATTATAATGTGCATGGTTTCTTGGAAAACTATACGCCATTGCTTGAAGGAAAGAAAAAGATGTATGAAGTCATATTTTCAAAAGTTCTTATATTAGTTATGGTGATTGGGCATGGGGTCAGTTGGTAAAGGGAGAGTGGTTGTGTCTTATGTTTGAACCTGTTCTAGAAAAAATGAAATGAAAAATGAGGCTGGATATCGTTTATATTTACTCATGAACGAAAAAAAAAAATGGTAGTGTGTCAATCAGTGTAACCAAACATGTGGGTTGGTTGGAATGAAGTTCAGTAAATTACTGGGTATATTTGCCAATAGTATTGCCAAGCTGAACAGGGCTTGATCCTTAATTCAGTTTCACAGTTGTGCAGATATTCAGGCAGTTCTTGCTAGCTGATGGCTTTGTTGGGATTCATACCCCAAAGTTGATAGGAGGCTCCAGTGAGGGTGGCTCAGCTGTTTTTAAGCTGGACTACAAAGGCCAACCTGCATGTCTGGCACAGTCACCTCAGCTTCACAAGCAACTGGCAATTTGTGGTGATTTTGGTCGAGTTTTTGAAATAGGTCCTGTTTTCAGAGCAGAGGACTCCTACACGCACAGACACTTATGTGAGTTTACAGGTCTTGATGTTGAAATGGAAATTAAGGAGCACTACTCCGAGGTAAAGTTGAATTGTTCACTTCTTTAAGTGCCAAGACCCAACTAGCAATGCAATTGTCTCTGTGGTAGTAAGATGCTCTAGCTTCTTTTTACAGGTGATGGATATTGTGGATCGGTTATTTGTTGCAATGTTTGATAGTTTGAATGAAAAATGTCAGAAAGAGTTTGAAGCCATTGGGAAACAGTATCCATTTGAGCCTTTGAAGGTCACATCATTGTTTTCTCATTGTAGTTGAAATACTCTACATCATATTTCATTATTGGAAATAATAACATATTATATACGCCTGCTTACCATAAAACTCTTATAAAAAGTAATTGTATTGATCACGCTAAAATATATTTTATACTTCTGTCTGGGAATTTTTGTGATAATTCAACAATTCTATTAGTCTGTAGATGGTCCTATTTTGTTACTGATTATTGGCACTGATTGGATATCCATGCAGTACTTGAGAAAGACTTTACGACTTACATTTCAAGAGGGGGTTCAAATGCTAAAGGTGACACCTCTCCCTCTCCCTCTCCTTCTCCCTCTCTCTCTAATGTATTATTTACTGAAAGCATTGTTGTCAGATTGAGAATCACATTGTGATATTTGAATTGAAATAGTAATTTTAAGAATCGTGAATTGGATCAAATCTAGAATCATAAGATTCGGCACAAACTAGCAAAAGATTTTGGGACGTTTTTTATACCTTAGTTTTTCTACAAGGACGTGATTACAAATTCTAATTGGGAATAAATTTTTTGTAGCAAGAAATGTTGGTCCAAATCCCACAAACCACAAATTATTTAAAGACCATAATATATTCTTTCTTGACATTAAACAAATAGACCTAGAAACTGTAAATAGAGTTGAGTAAGATGAAAAAGTAATCGAGAAACATTTATTTTAAAATATATAGTACTTTAAAATATGTGTATGCTTATTATTGCAAAAAAACTAAAAAAGTAAGAAGAAAGGGAACCGTTAGGTCTGATTGAGAAACATTTATAATCCACAAATAGGTTCAAGAATGGATTGACCACTGCCAAAAACCAACTATTCAAAATAGACAAAAGATGTACTCTGTAATCTAAAAAAGGCTCTAACTTTTGGTAAAAATATCTTCTATTTTTTCAGCCCACACACTAACCACATTAAATTCAAGGGAACCAAACACCATGCCTTCCTTCTCCAAACCGATTTTCCGAGAGTAAAGAGTGCATCGGCGCCCTGAGGGAAGACCCACTCAACTCCAAACGAGAAGTCGCAAAGACTATAATTCATGTGCCGCCTCATAATCAATCTCCATTTTTCTTGTAAAAGTGGTCCCAGAATTTGAAACCGAACACTTGTTTTTTCTTCTCCGTTACAATTTCTTGTTACATTTTTTTACTGGAAAGGCCTACGTCTTACCAGTAAAGATTTGTTGAAAAATTTCTAGGAATTTCCCTGAGAATAGGATACACTTCAAAATGAAATAAAATTTTTGGTGAAGTGTTGTTCATGTTACATATTGAAGACGGTATAGGAAGGTATTTAGTTAAGATATGCAATAGTGTGGAAATATACGTCGTAGTTACTGCTAATATATGAGTTCTACCAGTGCTGTTGTGGAACTTCCTTGTTTTCTTTATTTTTTGATGTGTAATAAGAAAAAAATAGAAAGGATTGTGTAGAAAACAAAAAAGTCAACATGAAGTCAAAAGACGTTTCTGAAAGCAGATATTTACTAAAGTTTTTTTTTGGTTGATATTTTACTGCACTTGTCAAGTCAATATGCACTTGTCATTTCCTGCTTATTCACATTCTTATTTCAATAAGACTTGTTTGCACAGGAAGCTGGTGTTGAAATTGATCCTTTAGGGGACCTGAACACAGAATCAGAGAGAAAGCTTGGCCAGCTTGTTTTGGAGAAGTAATTTGCATTTTTCTGACCACTTTATGAAACTATTTTTCTTTTTCTTTTCCACCTTCTTGATAACCTTTTCTTATGCCTCTATTTGAGTATGATATTGTGTATAAAATGATCTGTACTTTCTACTGAATGTAGGTATGGGACTGAGTTCTATATACTCCATCGCTATCCGTTGGCTGTCCGACCATTCTATACCATGCCTTGCAGTGATGATCCAGCTTATAGTAATTCATTTGATGTCTTCATTCGAGGCAAGCACTGTTTGATTACCATTTTCTTTCGGAGTTTTTGTTTTTTTGTTTTAAATTCATTTATTTATTTATTTTATCTCCATTGTCAAATAATATGAGGCACAGATATGAGTTTTAGTATGGCCAGCATACATTCATGAAAAATATTTTTATAATATTTAGAGTGCGTTTGGGAAGCAGACATTTTAGCCAAAAAAACCACTAAAAAAGCCAAAAAGTTATATACAAAAAGGTCAAAGATTCCTTTTCTTCTATACTTTTTACACTCTTTTTTTTAGCCAAATAGCCATTCCCACACTTCAATTTTTTCACCTCGTATTTTAGCCAAAAAGCCAATTCCCAAACCAACCCTGGTATTGTATTATATATAAACTCAAAGAATGGAAATTAGTTTAAGAACCAATACCCAGTAGTTAGTTTACTTTCTAATTTTCAGTAGGTCCTATAAAAATTTTATTTCAATATAGTATAATTTTTTAACTCTCTCTTGTGACTTTCACTTTTGCATTTAAATTGTTATATGCAAAAGTGTTTGTATGCAAATTTTCTTGTTTATTTGTTGATATCCGAATTTAGTATTGTTATATTTTGCTTGTTATCCCTACTTTCTATGAAGTATGGATATAGATATGGGACACATGGAGGACACATTGATGCCAATTCAATAAATTACAACAAGTGGGGTACTATTTTTATCTTACTATTTTTTTTTCTTCTTCTCTGAGTAGTGACCAAAGTATTGAAAAATTATTCTCATATTTATCTTAACAATTACACTCTAATGCTATGCAAAGAATTATTATGATTTCAAATTCATAATAGTTTTGGTACGTGACTTAGAGTAGTCGAAAAGTATTAGATATTTCTCAAAATTAAATAAAATTAATTTCGAATCATGGATATGTTTAGGAAGTATTGGATACGTATCCACGAGGACCCATCTTTTGCCATTGGAAAGCTTTGTGTAGTAGAAGCTGTGAGGCAACTGGAAGATAATAAATTCACAACATTTGGAAGAATGGTTTAAAAGAATATAGACGATAAAGCTTATAATAAAGGAATACGAAGTAGATATTTTAAAATAAAACTAGTAGTGGTGCTCATGAGATCGTTGGCTGAATTGGTGTTAAAAGAAGTATATTCCTAGTTACATCTTCAGAAAAATGGTGAGTAATTCAAGTTACTTTCACTAGGCATGTTGATTAATGATGTGTTATTTTTTATTTTAAATTTCAAAATAGAATAGGAATGGGAGTCCAATTACTCTGCTTCATCAAAAACAGAATGTGATAATCTTGTAGAATATCTGGAGTCCTACAAGTCTAAGAATCTCAAACTGAATATAGTTTTTGAGGGCAGGTTGGCTGTTGGTACTGATGAATTTCAAAGAATGAAATGAATTTTCTATATTATTCTTTCATCATATCTTTACAATGACATATTACATTGATATTTATATACATTCATAACCATCTAATCTAACTCTAGTTCTAACTAATTCTAAACTCAACATATAGCTAGTTACAACCACTAACTAATACAGTTATTATTCTGTTACACTGGATGAGCTGGCACTGCTTGTAGTGGACTGATTTTGCTGCGGCTTGCTCTGATTTGTGTGATATCCTATCATCCCCTCGCAAGCGAATGGGTGGAGGAAACACCAAAAGCTTGTTTGTGAGAAATTGAAACCTGGTAGTGGAAAGAGGTTTGGTGAACACATCCGCAATTTGATCCAAAGTAGGAATATAGCGAAGAACTAACTGATGGGCAGCAACCTTTTCCCGCACAAAATGGCAATCAACCTCGATGTGTTTGGATCGACTATGGAAAACTGGATTGGCAGCAAGGGAAAGAGCAGATTGATTATCACACCAAATGATAGGAGGAGAGGGAAGAGAAATAGCAAACTCAGCTAAGAGCATTTGCAACCAAGTGACCTCAGCAGCAGTATGAGCCAAAGCCCGATATTCAGCTTCAGTGGACGAACGGGACACAGTAGCCTGCTTTTTAGAGGACCAGGAGATGAGATTTGACCCAAGAAAAATGCAATAGCCAGAAGTAGAACGCCGATCTAAAGGATCACCAGCCCAATTTGAATCTGTGAAAGCCTACAACTGAAATGAGCTAGGAGAAAAGGTGAGACCATGAGACAAGGTATCCTTAACGTAGCGGAGAATCCGCTTTACAGCAGAAAAATTGGCATTAGAAGGAGAATGCATAAATTGGCAAGCTTGATTCACAACATAGGCTAATTCAGGCCGAGTAATAGTCAAATATTGAAGACCGCCAACAATACTGCGATAAAGAAAGGGATTAGAGCAAGGAAGAACATCAGCTGCAGAAGAAGCAGGCTTGCTAGAGACCGGGGTGGCACAAGGTTTACAATCCACCATACCGGCTTTTACCAACAGTTCAGAAGCATATTTATGCTGGGAAAGAAAGAAACCCAGGGAAGAAGAAGTAACGGAAATGCCCAGAAAATAGGAAAGGGAACCCAACTCTTTCATGGAGAAAGCCTTGTGCATATGTGTTAACAAGGATTGAATATAAACTGAGTCATTGCCAGTGAGAAGTATGTCATCGACATAAATGAGCAAATAGGTAATAGTGGTAGAAGTTTTGTGAACAAACAAGGAGTGGTCACATTGACTCATGACAAAACCTTGAGAGATAAGAAAGGAAGGAAATGTGGAATACCAAGCCCAAGGTGCCTGTTTGAGGCCATACAAAGCCTTATGAAGTTTACAAACCAACTGTGGGTGAGAAGGATCAACAAAGCCAAGAGGTTGAACCATATAGACTTCCTCTTCCAAACGACCATGGAGAAATGCATTGGAGATGTCCAATTGCTTTAAAGACCAGTTAGAGTGCAAAGCCAAACATAAAAGAATGCGTATAGTGGGCTGTTTGGCAACAGGACTGAAAGTGTCCTGAAAATCAATGCCATGTTCTTGAAGAAAGCCCTTAGCAACAAGGCGGGCTTTATGTCGAGCCACCGTACCATCAGAATTTTTCTTAAGTTTAAAAACCCACTTACACCCAATGGCTTGTTTATTTGGTGGAAGAGGAACCAAGGACCAAGTGTGCTGCATTTGCAAGGCAGAATATTCATCTAACATGGCTTGAAACCAAACAGGAGAGGTAAGAGCGGATTTGTAAGAAAGAGGTTCAGTTGAGGAAGCAGGACTAGAAGCAAGAAAACAAGAAGAAGAAGGAAGAGAAGAAGAAAGTTTAGACTTGGATCTGGTTTGCATACTATGAGTGTTAGAAGTAGAAGAGGGAGTAGGAAGAGGTAAATGAATAGCAATAGAATTAATAGGAATAAGAGGCTGGTGAGACTGCTGTGACTGCTGAAGCTGCTGTGTATGTTGAGACTGCTGTGGCAGTCTAGGCTGCTGGAACTGTTGAGGCAACTGAGATGACTGAACAGGCTGTGGGGACAATTGATTAGGCTGGGAAGGTGATAAAGGAGTAGGCAGAGGCTGTGATGGCAGCAGAGGAGACGGTGAAGGAGGCATGGGATGCCAAGGCTGTGAAGGAACAGACTTAGGAGAAGAAGACCAAAAGAAGGAAGAGAGAGTAGATTGAGTAGGTGTAGTAGATGTAGGAGAAGTAGTAGAAAAGGGAAAAATTGTTTCATGGAAAACAACATGTCTAGAAATAAGAGTTTGACCAGTTTGCAAATTGAAGCACCTGTAACCTTTAATGGATGGATGATAACCCAAAAATACACAAGGGCTAGATTTAGGTTGTAGCTTATGAGTGGAAGAAAATCGAAGCCAAGGATAGCAAAGGCAACCAAACACTTTAAGCAAAGAATAATCCGGAGAAGTGTGAAATAAAAGTTGAAAAGGGGAAGCATGAGACAATGAAGCACTAGGAAGCCTATTAATAAGAAAAGTGGCAGTGGCAATAGCATCAAACCAGTAGGTGAGTGGTAAAGAAGACTGATGGAGAAGAGCAATAGCAGTTTCCGTAATGTGCCTGTGTTTCCTCTCAGCAACACCATTTTGAGAGGGTGTATGAGGGCAAGATTGTTGATGCAAAATGCCATTGGTTTTGATAAAATGTTCCATTTGATGATTAATAAATTCTCCACCACCATCTGTTCTAAGGATTTTGAGAGGAAATCCAAATTGTTTTTCAACAAAAGATTTAAACTCCAAGAACTTGGAGTAAACCTCACTTTTATAACTCAAAGGATAAAGCCAAGTAAAGCGAGAGTAATCATCAACAAACAACACATAGTATTTATAGATGGAAGTAGAACCAACAGGGTGAAAGGGACCCCAAACATCACTATGAATAAGAGCTAATGGCTGATTTACATGAGAATTAGACAATTTGAAAGGCAACCGATGACTCTTGGACATAGAACAATCAATACAAGAAAATGAAGTTTTATTTGAACCTAAAGGTACATTCAAAAACTTATGAATATGTTGAAACTTGGAAGCTGAAGGATGGCTGAGCCTTTGATGCCAAAGCACGAATGAATCTGGAGAAGCAGTGGTGCTGTGAAATGCTTGTGGTGAAGAATGCAAAGGAAAATGATAAAGACCATGTGTATGGAAGCCTTTATGGAGTGTAGCTTTGGTATTGTTGTCCTGAATAGAAAAGGCAGAATTATTAAAAGTAATAGAACAATTATTGTCTTTGGCTAATTGCTGAACGGAAAGAAGATTAGAAGAAAGAGAAGGAACATGCAGCACTCTTTTGAGTTTGAAAGAATGATGTGGAGTAGGTAAAAGACCTGAACCAGTATGATGGATAGGTAGAGAAGAGCCATCAGCCACAGTGACTTTCTCAGAACCAGTGTAAGGTTGATAGGTACGTAGTCAGATTACCAAGATCATTAGTAATATGATCTGTGGCAGCAGAGTCAAGATACCGAGGCTGAAGAGAACAATTCTGGGAAGCAACTTCAGAGGTAGATGTAGTGTAAGTTTTAGAACCAGATGAAGCAGGAAAATGCTGAGGAGTAGGAAAATGCTGTGGAGAAGACTGATTTGACTACTGAAAATGAGGATCCATACGATGCCAACACTCAAATGCAGAGTGATTTGGCTTGCCACAAATCTGACAAACCGAACCAAAAGTAGATCGAATTTGATTGTGATTTTTGGACTGATACCTTCCTCTAGAAGAAGAAGCATATCTACCAGCAGACCTATTCCCTCTGTAATTACCTCGAGAATCTCCTCTGTAGGTAGATCTGCCATGATGATATGTAGAAAAACCTTTTGAAGAAGAAGCATTATCTTTCATAGCAGCATAGGCCAGAGAAAGCTCAGAAGAAGATTTTTGTTTCTCTTCAATATGTAAAGCTTCAGAACACAGTAAAGAAGATAATTCATCCATAGTAATCCCTTCAGAACGAGCTCTAATAGTAGTTTTAAAAGCATCGTATTCACTTGGCAATCCATTCAATGTGATGAGAACTATATCTTTATCATCAACTGAAGCTGAGGCAAGATTCAATTGATCAGCCAATTCTTTGATATGACTCAAGTAGAGTTCCATAGACTCAGTTTTCTTAGAAATTGAATTCAATTTATTCTTCAATTGGTGGATATGAGATCTAGAAAGAGAGGTAAACCGCTTATTTAGAGTTAGCCATACCTCAGAACTAGTTTTGAGATGAAGAACCGAAGTGAAAATCGATGGTGAGAGAGTAGCAGTGACACAGCTGAGAAGATGATTATCAATCATCTTCCATTTAGAAAATTCAGGATTAGGTATCTCTTTTCTAGTTGAATCAAGAACAAAAGGAGAAGGACATGAAGGCGATCCATCAAGAATATCAAGAAGATCAGTTGCTCTGAGTATATTCTGTAACTGTGTTTTCCAGATTATGAAATTTGTTAAGTCAAGCTTTACATTGATGAAAGAAGAGAGATTAGAAATCAAGAGACCAAGATTGGCTGGAAGAGTTGGTTGTGCCGTTGAAGATGCCATGGATGACATCTCTGAAGCTCGCTAGAGCAGGTACTGCTCTGATACCATGATGAATTTCAGAGAATGAAATGAATTTTCTATATTATTCTTTCATCATATCTTTACAATGACAGATTACATTGATATTTATATACATTCATAGCCATCTAATCTAACTCTAGTTCTAACTAATTCTAAACTCAACATAATAGCTAGTTACAACCACTAACTAATACAGTTATTATTCTGTTACACTGGATGAGCTGGCATTGCTTGTAGTGGACTGATTTTGCTGCGGCTTGCTCTGCTCTGGTTGCTCTGATTTGTGTGATATCCTATCAGGTACTACTATGGAAGAGGTGTATTCCTGGTGACATGGTAGATATTTCGACTTAAATTTTTATATGCTTGTACCATGAAGTACCCTGGTGAACACAATATCCAATGGGATAAGCTATACTTCAAAATAGTGGCAAAGCTTGTGCATCATATAGATCTGTTATCCAGACATGCCTGCACTCAGATGCTAATTCTGGAGGCCATGTTTTCATATCGTACACCTGTCCATATGAATCTGTTATCCATATACCTGTACTGCAAGCTCATCTTGGAGTCCATATATCCATGTTATAGATCTTGCATATATTCTACCTCCACCCCAGATGGCTTTGTTACTGCCTTTGTTGTTATTATCATTGGTTATTATTAGTGTATTTCTTATTCTCTATGTTGAACTACTGCTTGTTTATGTCCACTTATGCTTCCTATAATATTCCGTGACGTGGCCCTTTTCTCTTTCTCTATTCTCTCCTTCATTTGGCCTGCATAATGAACTTCTCATTGAAAAATATAAAAATCACCTACTAAAAAACAAATAAATGATTTTTTCATCTTATTCCATTTATCCCTTTTTTTGGATCATTATACATTAAAGCTGACTTTGTTTCTTTGTGCCTTCGTCTTTAGGGGAGGAGATAATCTCTGGAGGTCAACGTGTCCACGTACCCGAATTCTTGGCAACACGTGCAGAAGCCTGTGGAATTGATGTCAAAACTATATCAACATATATTGATTCTTTCGGGTATTTCTTCATTGACCATTTTGTCGTATATTCATTTGAGTTTTTTAGTTGCTTTATACTTAGGTGGTGTTTGAGAAGTCCCAAACTTGGTTTTTTTTCATTTTTTTCACAAAAAGACAAACTTTTTGCAAAACCAAAAAAAACACATCCAAACAAAATATCACATCCAACCCCATAATCATTTCACTTTTTCTCTCACAAATATCACATCCAACCCCATAATCATTTCACTTTTTCTCTCACAAATATCACATCCAACCACAAAAAAACCCAACTATCTTTCCAAACACAAAAAAATTTCTCCAATAATATCTTACAACTATAAAAACCTACATAAAAACCCACTTCCCAAACACCCACTTAAAAAGTTAAAACAAGTTGCCCTACCACTCACCCACAGCCAAGAAAAGGGGTGGGGGTGGGGAATACCTCCCCCTCGCTTAAGAAGAAAATATTAATGTGTGTCAATTATAACAGAATCATATTAAAAGAATCAAATTTCAGAAGTACTTCCTTTTAGATATGCTTCTTTAATTTTATGTTGGCAGTTGACCTGTACAAACTATGTGACATTTGAAGTTTGCTTTTGCTATTGCAAAAGACATCAACTATTAAATTTTGGAAAGTTAGTTGGGATTATTTCATGTTTTGAATTGATGGTGTGAGACTAGCCTCGTGTTAAATAAAGAAAAAAAATTCAATATATGATTACTAACTATGTGCACACTTTGGTGGCTTGTCTTCATAATTTGAATTTGTTATCTTTGTGCAAACCATTGTGTATAATACATCCATCTATTTAATTAGTTTGGTTTCTTGAACCATTACACATGAAATCTCAAAAATATTCCACGCTTAAAATTCGACTTTGTTAGGTTTTTTTTTTTATCGTTGTCATTGTTATTAATTATCATTAAAACATTTTTTTTTCCCCTGATGGTGATGTAGAAATTTCTTTTATGTGATACTAGTTACTAATATTATTGCATTTTCATGATCGCAATCTTGGCATGGTCTCTTATTGTTCTTTTGTTCAAATACTTTTTCAGGTAGCAATAAAATCAATTATGCATTCTATTTTATTTTATTGTTTTGCTTTCAAGTAAATGATACGCGCAAATTCGCTCTTGACCTTTCATAATCAATTACTTGGTAGTCTAGTGATGTATGATAAAGTGGTTATGTTGTGGACATCCAAGTTTCATGACTAAAAAAGACGTGCCAGATCTGATTCATGGTTGTTCTTCTGCAGGTATGGTGCACCTCTGCATGGTGGATTTGGTGTGGGATTGGAGCGTGCGGTGATGCTCTTTTGTGCCCTAAACAGCATCCGCAAAACATCACTCTTCCCTCGTGACCCTCTTAGGATTACTCCGTGACATTTTATTCTAGTAGCGCGTTCTGCCTGACTCTTTTTTGTCACCAAGATTGTTTCCTCTGGATGTTATTTTGTTGGAAATGTCTTACCTGATAAAATTTACTAGTTTTTCACGGGAAAAAGTAACATTTACATACATCCCAAAATTGTTCATCTTCATTATTATATACGCATGTTGTCCAATTGTATTGCATGTGGTCATGTGTTGTGCTGTGCAGTTTTTTCTCTTTCTATTTTCCTCTCATTGATTTACACCTAAGAAGTTATATCATGCTCATATCAAAATAAAACCTAAAAAAATGTTGTTAGGTCCTGAACTAGGCTACTTGTCAATTACGTTGTCCCTCAAGCGCATAATTTCCCAATTCTTTGAACAAGAACTTCCTACTTTAGTTATTTATTTTCTTCAATTGTTAAATGAAACTTTGTAACAAATGATGGTATCAATATTACCATCATTTATACTGCATCTGTACCATATTAATAGTCGCTTTTGAAAATTTTAAACTTTTAAAAAAAATATAACCATTACATTTTGAATTCAAAATTTAAAGGGTTAATATCAAAAATATCTCTCTATTCTTATTGTTAAATATATTTATAAGTACTTTTAAAGGGATAATTTTGGAAACATTTAAATTTAAAACTTTTTTTGAAGTGGACAATCATTTTCGGACGATAAAAAATGAAATAATAGATCAACAAAATAGGATAGAGGGAGTAATATATTTTTTTAAATTATTTTAGTGAATAAATGAATATTACGATAAAATGAAATTAATAATTTCATTATGCATTAAATCGGGTGAAAGCTCAACTTGAGAATGCGACTGTACAGACAGTGATCGTTCATATTTGCAAACAAAAAAGTCTCATCTAAGTCTCTTTATCAGTGCAATTTTCCTACAGCTAAGGATTATTATTATTAGTGATTACACTCATATAATGAGGTTGATATATATAGACTTCTACTTGTTTCTTTTTTTTAAAAAAAGAAACTCAAAACCCAACACACCCCCCCCCCCCCCCCCCCCCCCCCCTCTTTTTGGTAAAAAGTTATTTACTAATTTAATAAAATTGAATTAAATTGCATCAGTAGAAGAAATAGCCCCATAATCCTAATAATAATAAATAAAACCAAATGAAAAAGAAATGTTTTCAATAAAAATGTACCCAATTTTGAAAATTATTTTCATTTTTATTGGTAGTTTTGTTACGAATATAAAAATTTATCACAAAATTAGATACAAAAATACATATGAATAGATGAAATTTTATAAGATTTATTATTGGGATTTATTTTATAAATAAAAAAAAATTATCCGTCAATATTTTATTTTAGGGAGTAGCTTGCCTCCAGTCCTTAATTCGATTGGACGGTATTGTTCGGCCTGTGGTGGCCCACCACAGGTCTCATTTTGATAATCTGAACCATTCAATGCGTAGAAGTCGTCGAGTACTATATGCCTCAAAAAAATCACGTTGATCGGATATCGATAGTTATGTGATCAAATCAGTTTTGTATAAAAAAAAATGGACAGTGAACAAATTAACGGTTGACAAAAAATTGATAAAATGAGATACCTATCGATATCTGGTCAACGTGATTTTTTACAAGCATATAGTACTCAATAAGTTCTACACATTGAACCGTTTGGATTATCAAAACGACACCCGTGGTGGGCCCCCACAGACCGAACAACACCGTCCAGTTCAATTAAGGACTGGAGGCAAGTTGCTCCCTTATTTTATATCTAATTCTGTAACCACTTTTTATGTTTATATGATCTAAATAAGTGCACTTTTTGACTTTTTAAAAAATATGGGTTGGGTATGAGTTAGATTTGAAGTAATGTGGTAGCGAGGTGATGCAACTTAAATAAGATGATGTGACTTAAATATAATAGTGACTTTTTAATTTTTTGATTTTTTTAAATTATGACAAATAAAGCCTAATTCTTTTATTTGAGCAAATGCTACGAAATAAATTTCCATCATCATCTATGAGATTCATATGTGAACTCATATGAGATTCATACAAATAAATAATCAAAATGCATAGGCACATCGCTGTCACAAAATCATATTAAGGCCTGGTTTGGCATGTTTTGAAAAAGATAAAAAGTCAAAAAATTACTTAAAAAGTTAAAAAGTTATTACCATTCACAAAAAAAAATACAAAAAAAAAATTTACACGTAAAAAAATACAACTCAACTTTTTGCTGAAGTGATAGGCTGTTCGCCTGATTGGTCTGCTGTACTATTCGAGAAATGATTGCCTCCTTCGTGGGCAACTATTTAGACTGTATTGTTCGGCCCGTGGGGGCCACCACGAGTCACATTTTGATAATCTGAACCGTTAAATATGTAGAACTCGTTGAGTACTATATGCTTGTAAAAAATCACGTTGATCGGATATCGCTAACTATATGATCAAATCAGTTTTGTATAAAAAAATGATGGTGTCATAGTTAACTGGTGAACAAAAACTAATCCGATCAATGTGATTTCGATATTCGATCAATGTGATTTTTTACAAACATATAGTACTTGACGAGTTCTACATATTGAACGGTTAAGATTATCAAAATGGGACTTGTGGTGGCCCCACGGGCCGAATAGCACAGTCTAAATGGTTGCCCACGAATGAGGCAATCATGTCCTTATCTCTTATACTCTGCCCCGAAAAAGGTACCGTACAGCCTATTACACTTACTTCTCCTATACACTTATTTATACAATTTTTTATTATACATTTTTTTATAAAAAGACAAAAGTTAACTCAAACATCCATCTTTTTTTCCTTAATTTTTTAGTTTAAAAAGACAAAAAATACACTTATTTAAGACACTCCAAACAATCATTAAATAGTTTCTCCATCACCCCCACCTGCTTCTTGTTATAGAGGATTTGCATTTTTTCCACATGACAATGACGTAAAAAATAATAATAAAAAATAAAATAAAATAAAATAAAATAAAATTTGAATTGGAAAGAAATTATAGGGTTTACTCGATTAGGTCTCGTTTGGAAACTAAGTATTTTAGTTAAGAAAAATGTTAAGAATCTTAAATATTTTATCAATAATTTTATTAAATGTCTCACATGTTGGTCTCATGTAGGTTCCACATTTATACGAGGCATTTAATAAAAATTTTGATAAAATATTTAAAGTCTTTAGTATCACTCATTATAAAAAATTAAAAGTTATTATAAATTGTTACATCACTCTTTTTATTTTTTTATATATCTTTTTGTAAAATAATTTATTTCCAAAAGTCACTATAATTTATTTTACTCATTAAAGTAATTTATTTCTAAACGAGACCAAAGTAACTGAAGAGTTTACAAATGTAATTTATTCAAATTTTGTATGTGCAAGAATTACCAATATTTCAAGTCGCATATATATATATGACTTTTTGCATTCAAATTGCTAATGTTTCATATTAAAATGTAATTGAAAATGTAATAAATCTATAAAATTAAAATTATTATTATATCCCTTTGATTATCTTATTTTTTACATTTATATTATACTTAACGAGTTCTAAAAAATGAATGTTTCATAATATCAAGATTGGTCTCAAAATAGACCCACTAAACCCAAACGCTTCGAGAAAATACCATTTTGCCCCCCAAACTATCACGTGTTTTTCAATTTAACCCCCATACTTCGATTTATTTCAATTTACTACCTGAACTTTTAGAAAATTGATCAATTTAACTTCTGCCGTCACATTTCGTCTACAATTGGATGAAATATACTGACGTGGCACCAAAGTTCATTTGAAATTTCATTTTACCCCCCAAATTATACCTTAAAAATCAATTTGCCACCCAAATATAAAAAAATTAAATTTAAATGTTTAATAAATAATTTTTTATCTCAGTAATGAAAAAATTAAATTTTAAATAATATATACTTTGCAAAAATAATAATAAAAAATATAAAAATTCTCATTTTGAATTATTTTGAGACCATGAAGCTGGATAATTCAACAAAAATGTCGTACCCGTACTAGGTACTTACCGACGTATAATATTTCTGCATACGTATCGGGTATACAAAATATGTACTCAAATTTTTATTTCTTAATGTTTAGCCTACCCAGACGTATCTAATACATATCCAAGCCGTGTCGTACCTTAGTCGAAAATAATAATATTTTTCTTCTATTGCAAAAGATAAAATTCTTTATACTAAACTTCTTTTTCATTTTTAGTTTTGTACTTAGCATGATTTTAAAATTAAGTTATGGTTTATAAGTTATTTAATATAATAATATTTAATTTTATCTTATACGTATGCTTTTGGCATTAAATGTCAATTGTATATTGGATTTAACAAATTAAACCATTTAATCAATTTTTGTATTATTTCAAATTAAAAATAAATATTTTTTTACAAACGTATTAAACCATACCCGTACTCGTACCCTACTTTTTAAAGATTTTATTATGTCGATGTACTCATATTGTACCAATACCAGTACTCATATCCATACTTGTACTTCATAGGTCTCAAATTATCTCGAGTTGATCCTAGGGAAACTTATTGAGCCGAAAATTTATTGACTACTCTTTGTGTGTGTGCGCGCGCAATTGTAACTAGTTTATTACCCAAATTAATTTCAATAAAATTGATCTACTAATAGTACTTTCAAAAATTGAGTGGGAATTTTTTTTCAAAATTCAGCAAGTAACCAGTACAGATACGACATGTTTGTCGAAGTATCCATACTTCATAGACTGAAGATAATTCTAAATGAGGACTTTTATATTTTTTTATTATTTTTTTGCAAAGTATATATTATTTAAAATTTAATTTTTTCATTATTGAGATAAAAAAAATATTTATGAAATATTTAAATTAATTTTTTTATATTTGGGGGGCAAATTGATTTTTAAGGTATAGTTTGGAGGTTAAATGACTCTAAATGAACTTTGGCGTCACGTCAGCACATTCCATCCAATTGTTGACAGAATATGAGAGCAGGGGTTAAATTGATCAATTTGTTGAAAGTTCAGGTACTAATTTGAAATAAATTGAAGTATGTGGGTCAAATTGAAAAACGCGTGATAGTTTAGGGGGGCAAAATGATATTTCCTCAAACGCTCCCTTAAATTAAAGGGTAAACTACCAATAGGTCCTACTTTTGAGACTTATTACCCATTAAGTCCTATTGATAAATTTATTAAGTGATAAAGATAAATTTATCAGTCTTTTATTTTTATGAATAAATTTACAGTGATAAATTTATCAGTCTCTTTGTTTTTATGAATAAATTTATAGTGATAAATTTATCAATCTTTTATTTTTATAGTGTTAAATTTATTAGTTAGGACCTGTAAGTAAATAAGTCTAGTTAATAGGACCTACAGGTAAGTACTCCTAAATTAAATGACTAACTTGGAGATTTGCTTAAAATATTAAAAAATACATAAATTACAAATACACCCCTTAAGATTTGCTTAAAATACGAATTGACCCTGTAGTTTAGAAAATTATAAATATCTCCATTAAAATTTTTTATTTAACAAAATTAATTAAAAGAATAAACGCTCCCTTAAATTGAAGAGCAAATTTTATTTTTACCCTTATATTTTTACACAATTTTCAAGTACACTCTCAGACTTTGAATAATTTTAATTTTACCCCCAAAGTTTTTAAAATCGTATCAATTTTGCCTCTGCCGTCACATTTGAAACGGAAAAGGTTAAAAAAATTACATTTTGACCCCAAATTTCAAAATAAATATGCAACCTCACCATCTCTTCTTCTCTCTCATTATTCCCTGAATTACCCAAATCCTTCTGCCACCCTCCTCCTCCCTCCTTCGTGGTCATCTTCCCCATTACCACCACCACCACCATCACCAAGAAGCCCTTTAAAATTGAGAACTAGGTTGTATTTTCATGTAATATTCAACTCATTTGCCATGAAAACTCCCAAAATTATGCCTTTAACTCATAAGTTATTATAGCGACTCTAATTTTCTTTAGTCATTATTTATTATTTATTATTATTATGATTATTATTATTTTATTTTATTTTTGACTTTATTAATTGTGTGGTCATATGAGAATTTAATGTGATATAATAAATTTAATGTGGTAATTAATTAATTTAATGTGTTATTTAATTATATGAAATTAATCTAAATATTTAAATATTTATATTTGTTATATAAAAAAAAAAGAGAGGTGTCATATATATATATAATTATATTTATATTTATATATATTATAATTATGTTGTATTATATAATATAATATATTATAATGATTTATTAAGTTAGAATAGGATTATGTTTTAATATAATATTATATAAAGTGAATTAGATTAGAATATGGATTCGGGAATCAAAGAAAAGAAAGAAGAAACAAAGGTGAAGGCAACCGTGGGAGAGAGAGAGAGAGAGAGAGAGAGAGACGCCGAGAAAGAAAGGGGAAAAGGAAGAAAAGATTAGAGTTTTGTTTTGGTGATTTTATTAATCTTTTAAATATTTTTTTATCTTTAAAATAATATTGTGAGTATAAAATTCACCTTATTTGATTTATGTTTAATTCATTGTTTTTATTTATTTATTTTTATTTATTCGATGTTAGTTTGATTTTGTATTTATATAAAGATGATTGATTGATTTTAATTATTTTGATTAGTGGTATAGGTAAGGTTTAGGATTTTTAGATGATTGATTGATTTTAATTATTTTGTTTAGTTGTGTATGTAAGGTTTAGGGTTATTAGTTAATTGATGAATTTTAATTATTTTGATTAGTTGTGTATGCCATGTTTAAGATTTTTATATGGATTTATTTTATGATTGTAATCACACTCATGATTATATAAAATTAAAATTAATTAGGAATCCATAGATAAATTCCTTATACTTCACCATGACTTCATGGATTGTTGTTTTATTTAAGTGATGGTGAGAAAGAGTGTATAAAAAAAAGTGAGGATTATGAGATTTATTTGAATGCCTTAGGCTTGGCATTGTTATGTTTATTCTCATGAGTGAGATGTTATGTATATATATATTGTTGCCTCGTTCTCATGAGTAGACGAGTGCTTTGATTTACGCGCGAACGTATATGTTAACCATCCGGGGAGTGTGAGTCAAACTCGGGACGTTATCCCCGTGTAAGTTTGGTTTCGGAGCGGTGTTAGATATACGGGAGGCACATGGGATATATGTGTAGGCCGGAAGTGGAGGGCCGAAGTGGTGGAGTTAAAATACAAAGAATTTAATTATGAGTTCATTGGTATAATGTGAATTGTGTTGATTTGTACATCTTGAATAAAATAGTAAACGACCTCGATAAATTATGAAATTTGAGAAGAAGCGTGTATACGTGATTCTAGACAATTTTTTTGTTTGAACTTTTTATTAAAAAGATCGATTATAACTTATATACGGGTAATCTTGATTATAGTAGTTTTGATTCATTTTAGCAATGCAAAATTTAGAGGCTGTTTTAACCCTTGAAACGAGCTCATTTTTATTGATTTCATGTAAACTGAAGTAAAATATTATTCTGCACACTTTTCGTGTTTTGAACTTTTCCAGAAAAAATCATCTTAGGGCAGTTTTTGTTTGTTTTCAGTTTCAGATTTTTCGATTGAATTCCGTCTAGGTTTTTCTATCAAGTTTTTCTCTCAACCTATTTAGTTTATGTTAAATTCATTTATGTGGTCTTTTAGGAAATTTGATTCTGTACAATTCTTGTTCTTTGAGTTTTGGTCAATTCAAATTATTTAAGTATGAAACGGTGCATTTTTATACTTCTTCAGCAAGTTATTAAATTATACTAACTTTATTTTTTTTGCAGGATAGTGGGTCTTACTAACTTTTTTTATGCGAGGCTGACCCACCATATTTTTATTTCTATTTTGTTTATTTTATAATCAATTTATATTTTGTTGTGTACGGGCAAGAAACTAAATGTCATCGTATCTCGGAAACTACTCATTCGTCTTGGTGTGGTTAGAACTACTTGTCTTGCCCCGTAGTAAGAATTAAATGTATTTTTGTTTGTGTCTGGTGGACACATGGGTGTTAAATCTTGTACTCATACTAGTATACTGACCCGTTTTGTCTCTTGGTAACTCGGGTGCGTTCTGTTTGAGCGTAGCCGAGCTTCCTTTGCAAGATTAGTTGAGGCTATGGTGGTGACAAGAAATAACTATGATCGTAGGACATGTCGTTTGGACTTCTTTTGTTTTCTTGAGCTTAGGGTTGATATTAGTTTATGTATTTATTAATTTTTTTTTATGACTTTAGTATTTGAATAATTTGGCATGGTTTGTAATCGTACTTTATTTAAATTGTTTTAACTAGTTGTTGCTACCTTAATGTTGAGGTATTGGTTAGTTATGAGATTATGGTGGATGGTTTGGTTGGTGTTTAGTTTTTGTTAGTTTTTTTTTTTGTTTCAACCCTAAGATTTGGATGATGGAATATTAATTGGGATTTAGTTCTAATTTAATATTTAATTGTCCAAATTTTGGGGCGTGATAGCTATGGTTATGGAAAATTGAGAATTGGGTTACATTTGAACCTGAACGTACCAGTGTCGGTGGTGACCAAGCTTAAGACTAGTATGTTGCCTTCTAACTCTCCATTGATGTAACAATCTAATGAGAGTATAGCACACCCCAGAAATGGGAAACACTAATAAACAATAACCAATATCAACACACCAGACATCGGAGCTGGTCAACCGGCTAGACGACCTCTAGGTCAATCGGTTGGACGTCCACCAAGCACCACCGGCACCACAAACAAATCTACAACAGCTCTACACAGCCTCGCCGGCGACAAAGACTCACCGGGCTAGACCACATTAAACCCACTCCAAGAAACAGAGCCATTTTGAAAAAGCATGACTTCTTTTCTCAAAAAGACCCATTGAAGCATCCACCCCTCAATGGAGTTCTTCATCCAGTATCCAATTACGCAGCATATCTGTAGAAACCACCAAGCTTTCTACCACTCTATAGAGCCACACAACCAGTTAGAAAGATAAACAAGGACACCCAAATTACAATCACAATAACTAACCAAAATGCATAGATGTAGCGACCTTAATTTTTCTTAAGTCATTATTTATTATTATTATTATTATTACCTTATTTTATTTTTGGACTTCATTAATTACGTAGCTACATGAGAATTTAATGTGGTATTTAATTAATTTAATGTGTTATTTATTACATATAATTAATCTGATTATTTATATATATTTTTTATATATAAAAAAGTTATTTATATTGATCTTATATGGGATATTTATATTTATATATGTTTTATTTGTATAATATAATATAATATGTCAATTAGGTTATAAGCCTTAAAGGCTCACTTAAAAATAAATAAATAAATAAATAAATAAAGAAGAAGAAGAAGAAAAAGAAGAAGAAGTAGCAGCAAGCCGAGAGAGAAAGAGAGAGAGACTTTGTGATCAATCTGAGAAAGCCGAGTGAGGGGGGAGAGAGAGGGGCAAGGAGAGATAGGTGAGGTAGAGAGAAAAACAAAAGGGTTGGGATTTTATTTTGGTGGCTTCATTAATCCTTAAAGTAACTCTTTGATCTTCGAAAAATAATTGTGAGTGCAAAATCCACTTTTCTTGATTTATGTTTAATTCGTTGTTTTTATTTATTTATTTTTATTTATTTGATATTGATTTCATATTGTATTTGCAAAAAGATGATGGATTGATTTTAATTATTTTGATTAGTTGTGTATGTAAGATTTAGGGTATTTATATGTATTTATTTTATGGTTGTAATCACACTCATGGATATATGAAATTAAAATAAACTTGGAACCCATAGATAAATTCCGAATACTCCACCATGACTCCATGGATTGTTGCTTTATTTAAGTGCTTGTGAGAAAGAGTGTATAAAAAAAAAGTGAGGATTATGAAATTTATTTGAATGCCTTAGGTTCGACACTGTGATGTTGTTCTCATGAGTAGATGAGGTGTTGTGTATATATATATATATTGTTGCCTCGTTTTCTAGAGTAGACGAGTGCTTTGATTTACACGCATACGTATATGCTAACCATCCGGGGAGTGTGGGGTCAAACTTGGGACGATATCCCCGTGCAAGTTGGGTTTCGGAACGGTATTAGGTATACAGGAGGCACATGAGATATATGTGAAAGCCGGAAGTGAAGGGCTGAAATTGTGGAATTAAGGTACAAAGAATTAAATATGAACTTATTGGTATAGTTTGAATTGTATTGATTTGTACATCTTGAAAAATAGTAAGCTACCTTGATAAATTATGAAATTTGGGCAGAGACATGCATACATAATTTTAAACAAATTTTTGTATTTTAACTTTTTACTAAAAAGATTGATTAGAACTTGTAATCAGATGATCTTGGTTACAACAGTTTTTATTCATTTTAGCAATGCAGGTTTTGGATGTTGTTTTAATCCACGAAACGCACGCATTTTTATTGATTTCACGTAAACTAAAGTAAAACATTATTTTGAACACTTTTTGTGTTTTGAACTTTTCCCACAAAAATCATCTTAAGATAGTTTCTTTTCATTTTTAGCTTCAGATTTTTCGGTTGAATTTCGTATAGGTTCTTCTATTTAGTTTTTCTCTCAACCTGTTCAGTTTCTACTAAATTCATTCGCACTACCTTTTAAGAAATTTGATTCTGCACAACTTTTGTTCTTTGAGTTTTGGTCAATTCGAATGATTTAAGCATGAAATAGTTTTTTAATTTTTTATTTTTTACACTCCTTCAGTAATTTACTTATGATTAAATTATACTAACTTTATTTTTTGCAGAATGGTAGGTCTTACTAATTTTTTATGCAGGGCTAACCCACCATATTTATTTTTATTTTCATTATTTTTTTTATATACTCAATTTATATTTAGTTATGTACGGGTAAGAAACTAAATGCTACCGTATCTCGAGAAACTACCTATTCGTCTCGGTGCGGATGGAATTACTTGTCTTATCCCGTAACAAGAATTAAATGTACTTTTGTTTGTGTCTGGTGGATACGTGGGTGTCAAATCTTGTACTCATACCAGTATACTTGTATACTGACCCATTTTGTCTCTTGACATTTCGGCTGCGTTCTGTTTGAGTGCAACCGAGCTTTCTTTGCAGGATTAATTAGGACTACGATGGTGACGAGAAATAACTATTATTGTTGGACATGTCTCTTAGACTTCTTTTGTTTTCTTGAGCTTAAGGTTGATATTAGTTTATATATTTATTATTTTTTTTATGACCTTAGTATTTTGATAATTTGGCATGTTGGGTTATTTTGTAACTGTACATTATTTAAGTTGTTTTGACTATTTGTTGCTATTTTAATGTTGGAGGTATTAGGTAGTTATGAAATTATGATAGATGGTTTGGTTAGTGTTTTGTTAGTTTTTTTTTTTTAAATCCCTTGTAATCTTTTGAGTATGGAAATTTACTTAAACCTTATAGAGACGAGAACATTTAGATTTTGTTTCACTCTTAGGATTTGGATGATAAAATATTGATTGGGGTTTAGTTCTAATTTAATATTTAATTGTCCAAATTTTAAGGCATGACAGTAGATGTTTTACTTTATCTCACTGCAAATGTGTAAAGAAACTAACCATCCACCATGTTACTCCAGGGGGAGGTTTCTCTCTCTCTCTAGAGAGAGAAGCTCCTACTTTCTTTCCCCCAAGCAAACTCAGCTTTCTTCTAAACATTGCAAAGAAACCCATCCATGTAGTGTTGGCCAAGGCAGTTGGCGTCGTTGAGCCAATTGGGTATGAGAATTCCGACCTCGACATGCAACACTTGGCATTCTGGGTCCGAATCATCCAAGGTGTAGACATAGGAAGTGCAGTTATTCCATTCAAGGTCCTCGGTGAGTTTGTATCATTATTTTGAAATTTAAGGTCAAAATGTAATTTTTTAACTTTTTCCGTTTCAAATGTAACGGTAAATAGGGCTAGGCATAGGGTTATCTGACCCACTCAAACCACCCTACTCGATCCGACTCGCACACATATAAGTGGTTTCGCAAATATATTAGGGTCGGGTGCGGTTTGGATTTTTGTTGATTTTCGGGTTGCGGACGGATTGCGGGTTTGAATCGCACCAGCACAACCCGCCCGCATGAACCTCTTTTTTTTTTTTTCTTTCAAATCTGGACCATTCATCTTCACTTCATCTATAACAAACAAAACTAACAAAACCCTAATCTAGTCTCTCAAACTCAACGCAGCTCTTTATTTCCTTTCATCATATCTCATCAGTGTCTCATTCTCTCGTTTTTTATCTGCACTAATTGACCTCGCAAAATCAACCGATCGATTTTGTAAGATCGACTCTCTCTCATCACAAAATCGACCGATCGACCTTACTCTCTCATCGCACCGATCGACCTCACAGGTAAGCCTCTGTCTCTGTTTCTGTCTCTGTCTCATCTCATCTCATCAATCTTTCACTTTTTCATTTTTCATCTGCACCGATCAACCTCGCAAGATCGGCTCTCTCTCATCACAAGATCGACCAATCGACCTCACTCTGTCATCGTATCGATCGACCTTACAGGTAAGCTTTTGCCTCTGTCTCTGTCTCTATCTATGTCTCTCTCTCTCTCTGATCTTTGATTTTCTTTTTTTAGGTAATCAGATCTGTCTATCTCTCTCTCTCTCTCTCTCTCTCTCTCTTCTCGGTCTCTGAATTTTTTTTTTTATGCATCAGATCTGTTATTTGTTTATGCAATCAGATACAATCAGATCTGTTATTTGTTTATGCAAACAGATCTGTTATTTTTATGCAATCATATCTGTTATTTGTTAGACAATCAGATCTGTTTATGCAATCAAATCTTTTTTCTTTTCTTTTTTTTTGTAGCAAAAGATCTCTGAGTTTGTTTGTTCATTTCTGTTTGTGTAACTAAGATTCTGTTTCAATGGTGATTGGAATTAAATATGTTCATTTCTGTTTGGAATTAAATCTGTTCATTTCTTATTGAAGTTTATTTGTTCATTTCTGTTTGGAATTAAATCTGTTATTCAATCTGTGTTATTGGAATTAAATCTGTGATTGAATCTTTGTTAAAAGTGGAAATTAAATTTGTTACTGTAATTTTAAATTGAATTTGTGATTAAATATGTTATTAAACTGAATCTGTATTGAATCTGTTATTAAACTGAATATGTATTGAATCTGTTATTAAATTGAATATGTTATTGAATCTGTTATTAAATCTGTTATTGAATTTGTTATTAAATCTATAATTATGTTATTGAAATTGAATCTGTAATATGTTATGTTATTGGAATTGAATTTGTAATTTTTGTAATCCAGTTTAAATAGAGGATAGTGTTCAATCTCCTGCAATCAATCTTTTACATCTGGAATCCTCTAATTCTCAAATGAATCCCCCCTTAGCCGAACCTGAACCTGAACCTAAGCCTCCTAGACCCCCAAAGAGAAAAAGTGAGGATAGAGGGGGAAGAGCACCATCTACAGTTTGGGATCATTTTGATAAGGTTATAGGGACCGATGGGAAGTGTAGAGCCGTATGCAAATATTGCAATAAAGAGTATTTGGCTGACTCGAGACTTCATGGGACTAGCAATTTGAGAAGTCATACACCCAACTGTAAAAAATATCTAAATAGGGATAGAGATGGTCAACAAACATTAAATCTTAAACCGAAACAAAATGAAGAGGGTGTTGAGATTGTAGCAACAACTTTTAATTTTGATGCTTGTAAAAGGTCTCTTGCGGAGATGGTTGTCATTGATGAGTTGTCATTTAGATTTGTGGAAGGAGTTGGGTTTAGAAGATTTTGTAATGTCATGCAACTGAAATTCACACCAATCCCCTCTCGTCATACCATATCTAGAGAAGTGCTTAACACATTCAAGAATGAAAGAGATAAGTTAAAGAAGGCCATGAAGGGTCGTAGAATTTGCTTTTACTATGGACACTTGGACATCTGTTCAGAATTTGTGTTACATGTGTTTGACTGCTCATTTCAATTTCAAAAAAGAATCATAAATTTTCAACAAGTTGAAGATCACAAAGGAGAAACATTAGGTAGGAAAATTGAGTTGTGTTTGATTGAGTGAAACATTGATAGCATATTCACCTTAACAATTGATAATGCTAGTTCTAATAATCTTACCATTCAATATTTGAAAACGATAACCAAAGATTAGAAGGGGACTATTTTGCAACATGGGTTTATTAACATGTGTTGTTGTGCACATATTCTTAATCTTGTTATGAGTGATGGATTGAAAGAAATGGACGATTCTATTGCCAACATTAGATTTGCGGTAAGATATGTGAGGTCTTCTCCTCATAGGCATGATGCTTTTAAGAAGTGTGCAGCCACACTCAAACTTGATTCAAAAGCTCTTGTATGCCTAGATGTACCAACTAGGTCGAACTTTACCTATTTGATGTGAGAGGCCGCCGAAAAGTATGAGAAGGCTTTTAACCACTTGAAGTTTGTGGATTCCAATTTTGAACCTTATTTCAAGGATGTTGATGGTGGCATAAGGAGAAGTCCTAATGAGTTGGATTGGAAAAAATGTAGATTGTTTTTGAGGTTTCTAAAATTATTTTATCTTACAACTAAGAAGTTTTCGGGGTTACTCTTTGTTACTTCCAATGCTTTTTACAAAGAAATATTTATTATTGAAAGCAAAATTAACCAATTAATTTTGAAGGAGGATGATACTTTGAGCACAATGACAAAGACTATAAAACAAAAGTTTAGCAAGTATTGGTAGGATGGAAGTAAGATCAATTTGTTATTGTATGTTATGGTTGTTCTTGATCCTACCAAAAAAAATGGCATACTTGGAGTTTTGCTTTTCAAATTTATTTCTTGGAGATAATAAGAAGGTGGAAGATGTGATAGACAAGGTTAAGGGTTGTTTGAGTCGTTTATATAGCCATTATGTCACACTTTATCCTTCAAATGAGAAACTTCCAAGTGTGAGTGAAGTTGTGAATATGGTGGAAGATGATGATGATGATCCTTATTCGTTGGTTGATTCCCAATTTAATTCATATTTGGAGGGGCGATGCACTAGTGGATCTAAGTCGGAATTGGAACAATATTTGTCCAGGTTGAACATTTTGCAAAGAATCAAACATTTGAGATTTTGGATTATTAAAAGGTGAATTCAACAAAATATAGAGTGCTAACGCAACTTGCAAGGGATCTGTTGGCCATGCCTATTTCTATCGTTGCGTCGGAGTCGGCTTTTAGTATGGAGGGGGGGCGTATTCTTGACCTATTGCGTAGTTCACTCTCACTTTCTATAGTTGAAGCTCTTGTATGTATTCAAAATTGGCTTCGAAGCAACCTTCCAATTTCTCTTTGAAAAGCGATAGATAATATGGAGGAATTTGAGCAATATGACTCGGGTAATATGAGAATTTATTTATCTTCATTTTTATTTGTATTATTCATTTTCTAATGTAAGTGTAGACAACCCATTTTTGACCGCCCTTAAGACTTGGGCGCCGCTGATGGTTTACTTGGTGATAAAAGATGTGCAGTGCGAGGGTTCGATTTCTTCGGCAAGGAAAGAGTCAAATCCCAACATCATCTCCCTTTTTGGACCAAAATGATGTTGATCAAAAGATTTTGAGACCTTAAAAGCCTCTCATTCAAAATAGCTTTTGAAAAAGTTCCTACGATGTTCCGACGCTCACATTTTGTTAAATGTTGCGCTTTTCGGTAAACCAAGCAAGGACAAAGTGGAAATGAATGAAGGAGAGATGAACAATTTTGAAAATCTTTCAAAACACCTTGTTTAGGGGTTTGGAGTTGAAGAAAATAGGAGAGGAGAGAAGAAAACAAGTTGGAGAAGAAGTTCGGCATGAATCTCGGTAATATCGAAACTGAGCAGTCTTCACTCAAACAGGAATAACTTTTTTCACAGTTGGAATTTTGAGGTGAGGCTTCCACCATTGGAAAGAAGACTTCTAGGGATAAAATTTAGGCTCAAGAATGATGTGTAAAAGAGTCCATATGAAGGAGATATGTCCTGTTGAAGTCGGGCCCAAAAAGCATATTTTTCTGCTTAACTAAAGGTGGAAGATGCTGGCCCTAAATGGGATTTTTTGGCCATGTGCCGGCATGAATGGCCTAGGCCGCCCCCCTGCAGTCCAATGGTGTCCCATGCTGGCCAACAATGGTCAAGTGCCGGCCATCAATGGTCATGTGTTGGCCATTGATGGCAGAAAGCAGTTTTGGGCAGATATTTTTGTTCCAGCTAGCACAGCTGTCACTCTTGAGATATTTTCGACCTAAAGCTTGTATTTTGCTAAATATTGAAGCCAAATATCTCATATTCAAGGGTTAGAACATTTGAGAACAATTTGGCAAAAGGTTTGGGAGCCTTTCTCTCTAAATCCTCTCTCTAGATTTTTCTCTCTCTTGAGCATTTGTGCTTGAAGGCTTGCATACATCCATCTTCAACCTATCAACCCTTCACAAGAGTTGTTGATCATTGGGCTGAGGTTGCTAGAAGGTCTTCTTGGAGCTCCTTAAGGTGGTTTTAACTTGGTTTTGTGCCTCAAAGTGTGCTTCCTTCCAAGAGGTATAAGACTTATCCTTTAAGCTTGTCTTTCACACTTGCTTTGCCATCTTTTCCCACCATTTCAAGGCTGGTTTTCAACTGTAAAAAACTCTAATTTTGAGGTTCTAAAATGGTGGTTTAAGCCTTGTTTGGTTAGGAGGTGTTTCCTCCCTTTTGCTCCTTAGCTTGTAAAGCCTTTTGAGCCATCTTTTAAAGCTTTTCAAACCATCTCTTTTTAGCCCTTTAACCACTGAATTCCAAAGGAATTTCAGTGGTGGAAAGGTGGTTTTGAGGTCCAAAATGGGAGGGGGTGGTCCCCTCTCCTCTTGTCTTGTTTGCATGTATTGATGGCCTATCAAATGAGCATGTGTTTCTCCCATTTTGAGGCTTAGTTCAAGCACTTTTTTGTGACTTTTTGGACCTGCTTTAACTTTGTTTTGGGCTAGTTTTTTCACCTCTTGCATGCTTCATGTACTTGTAGTGCAATCCTACTTGCTAGCTTAACATGCTTCACGTCTTAGACTATAATTCTAGCGTGTATTGGCTCTACTCCAACATGCTTTTGGCCATTATTTAACATGCTTTAACTCTGTTTTAGGCTGGTTTAGTCATTGCTTGCTTGCATCTTGCACTTGTAGTGTAAACTTACTCACTAGCTTAGTGTGCTTGATGGTTTAGCCTATTAATCTAGCATGTGTATGCTTCAATCCAACATGTTTTCGGCTCTGATTTAGCATGCTTTTGGACTATTTTGAGTGTTCTTGGCCTTTTAAGGCTTGCTTTGTATAGCTATAGTGCAAGTGCCTTAACTAGCTTTGAGTTTTAGGGCCTCTAGCATGCTTTGCTTGTGACGTTTGCATGGTATGGCACCATTTAGCATGTAATTTCAGTGCATATAGTGTAGTCACACTCTCATATACTTCACTTCTTCATAGCTTTTAAGGGTTGTGTATTATGCCTTGCTTGTTGGCCAATTGGTGTGCATGATTTTCTTGCCTTGTAAACTTCAATCTCAGCATGATTTGGCCACTATTTTGACATGTTTAAGCTCTGTCTAGAGCCGGTTTGGTCCTTTGTGATTGATATTGCATGGTTCGAGTGCAAAGCTCTTTACTAGTTTTAATGCTTAAGTCCCTTAACATGTTGTGCATGCGTTGCTTGCATGGTTTAGTGTCTTTAGCAACTTATTTCAGCACTGAAATGTTTGCCATATCACTCTATTCTTTACTTGTTGCTTTTCTTTGAAAGTGGTCTTGAGCCCCTTATTAGCTTGAACATGAAATTGAGGCTCTCATGCCTAATGGTTTTAGCCTTCTCTTGAGGGTTTCTACTAACCAAAAACATGAGGCTTCTTTTATGCTCAAGGTGCTTGTGGCTTAGACCATCTTTCCTATTAGAGGACTTTCACATTGGATTTAACCAGTTAAAGGAGTAATTGGTAATTTAAAATGTGTAAACAAGAATTCAATCGAGTAAAACATGTCAAGATAAGCATGTTGCATGTGTGCATTGCATTATGTTCAATCGGACGTTATATTGAACACAAGGTGAATTGGTTCATTTCATACTTGAAGTGATGAAAATGAGCCAATTCCTTTTGTCTCCATTGCCTTTGACCTCTCATGATAAGGCCATGGTTTTAGAGTCTTGTTTGCATTGCATTTATTGAATGTGTACAAGATTGGATCTTTGGCCATCATGCATTGCATGCTTGATTGATGGTTTTGGGTCCAATAGTGCCTCTCCCTTGATGTTTTGAAATGATATGGAGTGGCACAGTACACACATGCCCTAGGGAGACCCTCAATTTCCTCTGTTTTTGTGCTCTATTGCAGAATGGTGTCAGAGCACACCAGTGGCCGGCAGTGCCACATTGATGGCCGGCACCCTTCTATGCTTGGCCGGCATAGGCCCACTCTTGGCTAGTAGGTGGTCGGCAGAAGCTTCTCATGGCTGGCAGGCCACTGGTGCAGTCTCCAGCAGTGTTTTGGTAAGGTTCAACAGAAAGTCCCTAAAGACACCCTGTAAACAGAGTCTCTCAAGAGCAAACCGGAAGGCGTTTTGAGGCGGTAACCGAGAGCTTGCATCTTTCATTGTTCAAGGCAGAGCTGAGGCAGCCTAGTTTACCTATCTTACGTGCTTAGTTAGATGTCATGATTAGTTAATTTGTTAATTAATTAAGTGTTGTAATAATTAAGTAGCTTAGTGTAGCTATTTCTTTATTGTTTTGTAATAATTAGTCTAATTAGCTTAATTAGATTAGTTGATTAGCTTAGCATATTCATTCAGACCCTCCTCCAAGAGGGCAAATGTTGTAATAAGTGTGCGTGTGTGTGCATGTATTCCAACCCCATTTCTTTCTCCCTTTTACTTACTGTTTCCGATGGTTAGTTTTAGGGCACGTTTTGATTAGCATATCTTATGCTTGCATGTTTGTATCATCTATTTTGTCTTGCATGCACTGGACTCGGCGTATCATTCAAACTGCATTGTATTTCAATTCCTATTTAAATACATGTATCAATTGTTGCATTCATATGCCATCTTAGCTTAGCCGAGCCCATTTTAGTTGCATTTTTGCATGCGTTGCATTAGGCATCTTAATATAGTTAGGATCATGCATTGATTTCTAACTAGCTTCTTTTTTGGCTCGGAGTACACTGTGAGTGTTTACGCTTTAGCATACTGCATGAGATGTGTATGTTGCCGTGTTTAGCATGCTTGCCATGAGGTTATTTGCTTAATTGCTATAACTGCATGAATGCCCGTGGATGAAGGCTTCATTACTTGAATTGGAACAATTCATCAAAATGTAAGTTTTAAGCCCACTTGGAGTGACAAATCATCATGTTTTAAGCTCACTTGAGGATGACAAATCTGCATTTCTAAGCCCACTTGAAGGTGGCAAATTCAAACCATTTTCAAAAAACAAACATGAGATGTTTTGTTCCAAATCGAGCGATTTAGTCTATACTTATATGATGTGCGAATCACATAGTAAGGTTAGCTAAAAAATCGGAATAAGAACACATGTGTTTTCAAAACAACATATCATGTTTAGTAGAGGCCGATCCTTTGATCGGGCGAGCAGGGGTGCTCATTTCAGGACCTTCCCTTCTCGTACCCAAGTTCCCGAGCCGAGGCAATTTTGGTAATGACGGATACGTGGCCTTAGGCACGAGTCAGAGTTTCCTAAATTTCCCAAAATAAAATATTTAGGTGACAATTTTGAAATCTGACAAAGCAGTCCATATTTGGCGTTTTTTGATTCAAAATTGATTTTTCAAAACCAATTGCTGGATTTGGACTCTTTGGTGATTTATCAGTCTTACATTGCACTTTGTGAGATTAGATTCAGAACCGTGACAGGAGTCCGAACTGTAGTAGCTAGAACTACAATTCGCGCCCTCGTGCGTGAAGCGGAGTTCGGGCGGTCTACAATAAGTTTTATTGATCTTCTCTTGTTGACTCTTAATTAAGTACTTTGGAGTTAAGCTCATCTTCAAGTTCAACCTATAATATTAATGCTGATACTATAATTGAACTCTAATCCATTTGCTCATTGGTACTTTTTTCATATACTCAACACATTTTCTTACTATATTGAGATGCAATATATAGACATTTGTTTATCTTTTCATTACTTTATTTTTTTTACACTTTTTTGTCAAAGGAATTATGAAGATTGAAGATTAAATTTTTTATTTTTTAGTTTGTTCTTGTGCAGGGTTCATTAACCAAATGCATGAAATTGAAATTTTTGGAACTTGGATGTGATTCATGATGATGGAGTTTTGAAATATTGTGTTGCAAATGTTTTTATTTTATTTGACAACAAATTTTTATTTTTATTTTTTTTTATTGCATTTTGGATGAATGTAATAGTTAATGAAGTTTGTTTAACAACAATTTTATTTTATTATTTTCATTTTATTATTGTATTTTGGATGAATGTAATAGTTAATAAAAAATTACTTTTAGGTAAGCTCAGGATTTTGAATGATTTTATTTTAATTTTGTATTATTGGGTAGTAGTAGTAGATGGAGAATGTTGAGAAAGTAGTTGAAGAATGAGATTGATGATTTACCTTAGGATTGTGAATGATTTTACTTTAATTATATTATTAGGTAGTAGATTAATTTTGAATGATTTTGAATGATTTTAGAATTCTAAATGATTTGTTTGTGTTAGGAATTGATTTTGTTGTGTTTTTAATTTTATAAGTTTTAATTCATTAATTATTAATGTTGAAGCATTTTAGAAAATTGAAAAAAAATGACCCAAAATAAATATTTACAAAATGGAAAAAAAACTCAAAAATTAATTTTTAAAGGGAAAAATCCAAACCACAAACCGCTCGCACATCCGCAAACCTTATCCGCACAAACCACGAAATGCGCTGCGGACGGTTGCGGTTTGACTTTTTCCCAAACCGCATAGGTGCGGGCGAGTCAAAACCGGACCGCAAACCGTACAAATCCGATTCGCGAGCACTCCTAACGGTTAGGGCAAAATTAATACGATTGCAAAAACTTTGGGAGTAAAATTTAAATTATTCAAAGTCTGGGATGTACTTGAAAATCATGTAAAAGTATAGGGGTAAAACTGAAATTTGCTCTAAATTGAATGACCAACTTGGAAAATCCAAACCCCATTTTTTTTCACACCATATTAAAAAATGAAGAGGAGGTTGGGCAATACTTAATAATTTCTGCTTAGGAGGACAGGCCGTCATCAGACATGCAAGATTTTCCAAATCATTAAAAACAAAGGAAAAAAAAACCCAGAGGGTGACGCTCCTGCGACTGTGATTCTCCGGTCTGGTAATAAGCGAGTGCTGCTACTGGTAATTTTTGTCTTCACCCTCCGTTTGGTTGCCTAGAAAACCAAAGGAAAAGAAGCGAACTTTTCAATTATATTATATGATGTGTTTCTGAATAATCACCGTCTAGAATCAGGGAAATGTGTTTCTGCATCTTCTTATACATGTTGTGATTGATGCGTGTATATATATACACACACACATTTATATTGTGATTGTGCCTTAATTTAAAATACATAACCTCCACAATTAAAACAAATTTATTTATTCTAATTTTTATTTCTTTGCTTGACCCAAATCATCTAATATCCCTAACCTTTGCAATCAAAACAATTTTGATAATCAATAAATCAAATTATATAAGATTTCATACTTTTGTAGAAAACAAAAACACAAAATACTAGAAATGAAATAAATGTACTTGCTAAGAAGCACGACGGACACGGACACGTGACACGACACGGACACGCCAACACGTTAATTTTTAAAAAATGCAGGACACGACATGTGGGGGACACGCAAGAAATATATAATTTTATATATTTATTGTATGTTATATATATGAATATATCATTTAAAGATACTTCCTGAGGTTTCGGAAATTACATCCCGCCCCCTGAGGTTTATATTTTCATAACAAATTGTCTCCTAATTTGTTATGCAAATATAACCTTCAGGGGGGAATTTTTAATTTCTCAAAACCTCAGGGATATCTATAATTTAGCTAAATCTCGAGGGGGTATATGTAATTTGCCCTTAAAAATGTAATATGACATTAATTTCGATAAATTTATATGGTTTTTGTTTTATTATTGTATCTTAAGTTGTTTTGTATAAACTTATAATTAGTTTCACATGTGTCTAATCGATAGGCACATGTGTTTAAGCGATTGACACGTGTGTCCTCCAAGTGTCCAAAGAGTGTCCGGATCTTTAAAAAGATTTAAAAAATAGGACACGTTTTGAAGAGTGTCGGACATGTGTCCTAAGAGTGTCCAAAGAGTGTCGGTGTCCGACATGGACACGACATGGATACATCACCTTCTTCGAAGTGCCTGTGCTTCTTAGTGTACTTGTTATAATTTGATAACCAAGGACAATTACTTTTTGTAAACAAGATGATATTTTTACTGCAAAGGAAGAAAAGGGAGATGGATGCAAATGAGTTGTTTTGTTTTGTTTTGATCTGCTTGATATACTGACAGAGTGAAGTGCACATTGCTTTTGATTTATTTTGACGCGAAACAGGGGGAAAAAAAAAAGCATTATATAAAGAGAACTTTTTTTTTTTTGTTGATATGACTAAGACGGTTTTGATGAGCTTTTATTTGATGGTAGGGGCACTTTCTGAGTATAACACAGAGAGCTAGAAAGAGAGTTTTATACAATGAGAGAGTTTTTATTTTTGTTGTAATGTAGAGAGAGAACCTGCCAAGAGAGTGGTATAAAGAGGGCTTGTTCTGTCTTGACGAAGAGAACGAAATAAGCGTAAATATAATGATGAGACCCTTTTTGTATCTGATGATAGGTTGTTTTGCTTTATTTTTTATTTGATGAAGAGACTAGGATACCTGATGAGTGTGGTATTCTATTTTGATAATTTAAGATTTGACCATTTTCATTTATTTACAAAAAGTTTTTTCACTACTTTTTTGGTTTTTAATAATTATTTTGATTGATGGTTTCTTTTTGGGAGTTGTTATTCGCACTTCACTTTTTGTTATTTGTACTGCACATTGTGTCTTTGAAAAAATGCGAGTGTATGCAACAAAAAAGTTGAGTGTGAATAATAATTCCATTTCTTTTGTGTATATACACATTGTAAAGTGAAGATATAATAAGTAAGGTCTCCTTTACTCGGGGCCTTAGGCGAGCACCAGAGCTGCTTACCCCTTGAGTTGTTACTGCTTGCAAGCCAATTTCCAAGGGTGAGTTCTATCCATGGGTTGTATCATTTGGTGTCAAAGCAAACCACTACGGAGGGGGAGACCTATAGGCTAGATTAAAGAACCTTAGTATTATGTATGGACATGGTACTATAATTTAGGAGATTGTAATGGGATACGGAGTTGGCTAAGAATAACATGCTATATAATTTAAGTTCTTCCTTTTTCTGATTGCATTAGGGGACAATCATAAGACAATGTTTCACCAAATTTGGAGCAACCTAAGCTGTGTATAGGAATTTATCAAGTGTGGACTGTAGGGTACTTTGTTATTAGAAGTTAACAAAGGATGTGATGCGAATGATGTGGTTATATAAATAAAGGGTGTGATCTTAATCTTGTCACTATGCATTTTGTTTTTTTCCTTATCCTTTCAGCGATGAAAAAGACAACCCTTCATATAATTCTTTGATCGTGTAGTTTAAAATTGCGGGCATTTATGTTAGTGGTTAAGGTTCTTTATCATTCTAAATTTTTATTCTCCCTCATGGTACTTCATTTCTGGATATATGCAATGCAGAATTCCTAATATATTACGGTTTATGAGTTGTTAAGATATTTAAATTTATTGTTTTTCTAATTATATATGTTTCAGATAGGTATGCTATTTTAAGCAGGAGTTTCATGGGAATATTGATGAAAGTTTACTTTTTCCTTTTTCTCAGTGATTAGATCAATTTTCAAGAATGTATAGGATCCTGAAACAAAAAGTTTCTCCTGGAGCTTTAGGAGTTTCTTCTTTTACGGTACTGCTATGTGGACTTAAACTAGTACATTCTACATAATTGGTGAACATATTTCATTTTATTTGATCTCTCTCAACCTGTCATATGATTATTTCAGATTTTAGCCAAGTCACTGAAATGGATTCGAGCTGTGGTACCTAAACCTACGAGTTATACGACTAACGTGACCACAAGAAGAGGGGTATTGAATTAATTTGCTTGAATGAATTTGCTTTTATTCTTGTGGTATTTCTCTTTTGTTCTTTAAAGTGTGTGTACATATATTTCGTCATTGTCATAATCATATCTTATTCAATGTGTTTTAGTGTTGAGTTGTTGTCCTATCACCTATTTGGATTTGTTGATTAATTCTGCTTCCATGTTTTTTGACTCCTTGGACAATGGGTTTACATATGAGTAACCATGTCTTTCTATTTTGATGCATAGAAACATTGCAATAGGCGAAGCATTTTTTGGACATAACATGATGCGGATATGGTTGCCAATAATAAAAAAAAAAAGGCGCATGATATGGATGTGGTGTGGTGTGCGACACATCTATTGTAAATTAAGTATTTGCAAGGCTTGTTAGACAAAAGAAGAGAGAATCATAGTCGTATATTACAAAGCTTTCTGCTTTGGCACATGTACCCCTAATGAATATTTTAATATGAGTGGAGAATTCACATTGGATACAATCTCTTTCACATTAAGAAATCTTAACAGGGTACCTAATCACGATAACAAGTGAAATTCCATTGTGTTTGGGTGGTTTTGACAAAGGATAGTCAACCCCGTGGTTTCTATATGAAGCTCAATGACCAGAAAGTGGATCATTGTGAGATCTTGAGTAAGATCAACTATAACGCCTATCAAGTGCACTTGCCTCATATGAATACTTCCAATGCCTTAAACGTTCAACATTGAGTTCCCTATGTAATAGATTAGTTTTTGGTGTTGTTACTTTTATTGATTGTTTCTAGTAGTTGCTTCTTTGTTTCGTCCCTCACTTGAGGACAAGTTCTTTTAAGAGTGGTGTCCTGATGTAAGTAAAATGTGCAAGGCATGTGAGTGGAGTTAATGTTAGTTGGTAGTAAGAACAGTAAATTTGAATAACAAAAACTACCCTAGATTGTTATACTATTATTACAATATTGATAAAAACTATAAAATAAAGTAGGATTTTAATTGACCAGAGCTACTTACTAGTTTAATTACACATATATACATAGATGCTTAGAAATTTGAGTACTTTGTCCTTTCTTTTTTTTATGACGTATATGTTAGCTTCGTTTATCAGTTTGAGGTGGATTTAGTGTGATTAGCTGTGCGATGCGATTGAGCTTGCTTTTATCAATTGTAAATTGAGAAACAACTTTCTCTTCTCTCTTCTCCCTTCTCTCTCTATTATTATTATTATATATGATATATGTCACCCTAATGTCTTTCTTTTTGAGATAATGAATGAAGAATTGTTGAAAACCAGCTCTCTATTCCCCCCACAAGAGAAGAGAGAGGGAAAGAACCTTGCCCTAACCAGCAAGAGAAGTAGTGTTATGAAGTTCTCTTCCCAAGATCATTTAGAAACATGTGTTTTATATGTTGTTGTTTTTTTTTTTTTCTTATATATTTTTTAGAGTCAACAAAGCCTAAGTTACTGAAGGAAATAAATTTAATTTTGATTCCCCAAATACATTCCTTTCTCAATTTCTTGATGCCCCTCGTCCACATGCAACTCCTATGTTTTTTTGTTTTGTTTTGATAAATACACATGCAATTCCTATGTTGTAAGTAGGTAATTGAATCATGGCTTCATTTTCAGTTATAACAGCCTTTGGACAAGATGTTGTCACTTGTTACCTTTATGGTTCCACACATAATTGTTAAGACTCAAGCTATATGTTATTCTAATCAGTTGCTTTGTTTCTAAAAAAAAATTGTTGAGGGATCAAGAATAAAAATTAGTATGTGTTGGAGGAGGATATTATAAGGGCTATGGCGGGTTTTTATGAGCAGCATTATGTATAGTCTGGTAGTTGGAGACCAACATGTGATCTACAAACAACTAAAATAATGAAAATAATTATTAGGGTTTAGGGTTGTTACTATGAGAGTTGTAATATTAGTTTATATGTAAGGGTAATTTGGCATTTGTTTCGTTATAGTTTCCTAATTAGGATTTAGCTTTTGTTATATATACTAGTGTTTGTAATCTTATTAGATTAATCCAAAATATTGTTTCTCTTCTTTCCAGTGTATCCCCCTAGAAAAATTATATGGTCAGGTTCCTAATTACTTATTGTTATGCGTCTTTCTTGGTGACTCCCTCATCTCTTGGTGTAGTAAGAAACAGTTTGTTGTGGCCTAGTCCACTGCCAAGGCCAAATATCATGCTGTGGCGCATACCATTGTTGAGATAGTCTGGCTTCATTGACTTTTTTTTGATTTAGGTGTTCTCACTACTTCTCCTCTATGAAGCATGGGTGCCGGTATGGATATGGCTATAGGTACGATACGGGTACGCCGACATGTTAAAATCTAAAAAAAGTAAGGTATGGGTAGGGTACGTCAAATTTATTTATTTTTTAAATTTATAGCTAAACATCCCACCTACAAATCAAAGTTCAAAACAATAGCTATAAAGAGAAATTATAAAACCCAAAATAAATCAATATTCAACAATACAAATACAATACTATACAACAATAAGTGGAAGAGGGCAAAGTTACTCAATAACCATGTAAAGAGTTGGTGGTTCCAAATTACATAAATTTTTTGAAGATGATTAAGGAGAAATAAGGCTATAGACTTGCATCAAATTCCAACTTCTGGGAAAAAAAAAAAAAAAAAAACTATTGTGGAGTACCCATGGAGTACCCACCCCACACCCATTGAGTACCTATTGCGTACCCATGGCGTACGCGGTACGCGTGTAGCCGTATCGGTATGCGTACCCGCATGCGGTAAGTACCCGGTACTTGTATGGCAACATTTTTAGAGTACCTGTGCTTCATAGCTACTCCTACTCCCCTCTACTATGACTATAGGAGTGCCATTCAGATAGCATACAATTCAGTTTTCCATGAGCGCTGAGTGGACGAAGTATATTGATTGTCACTTTGTTCGTGAACACTTTCAATTGGGAACGATTGCTCTTCCTTTTGTTCCCTTTACCTTGCAGCTTGCTGACTTCTTCTCCAAAACTCACACTTCTACTCGCTTTTGGTTCTTATTGGACAAACTCTCGAGGCTCTCGGGGCTCTCATCATGAGTTTGATTGAGGGTGTGTGTGTGAGAGAGTTGTAATATTAGTTTATATATAAGGGTAATTTAGTGTTTGTTTCGTTATAGTTTCCTAACTAGGATTTGGCTTTTTGTACATATACTAGTGCTTGTAATCTTATTAGATTAATGCAAAATATTATTCCTCTTTTCTGGTAGTTGCATCTACATACAAACAACTAAAATAATGAAAATAATCATTGTGGGACAAAAATAATAAAAAAATGTGACATTGTGGCATGATGACTGATATGTTTCCCAACGTGTCCAAGGTGTCTCACATGTGTCGGATATGGCTACAAAAACTAAGTTGACATATCCGTACTTCATAGGTGATGAGTCATACTAGAATAATGTTCTCATTCTTAGTCTTATTACACTTTTTTTACCACGATTTTTCTAGTAGTTTTAGTTACATCTACATACAAACAACTAAAATAATGAAAATAATTATTTTGGGACAAAAATAATAAAAATAATGTGACAACGTGGCGTGACTGATACGTATCCCATTGTGTCCAAGGTGTCTCACATGTGTCGGATATGGCTGCAAAAACTAAGTTGACATGTCTGTACTTCATAGGTGATGAGTCATACTACAATGTTCTCATTCTTAATCTTATTACACCTTTTTTACCACGATTTTGCATAATAAGATCGTTTTTTTTACTTGTTGAACTGTTGTTATTCTTGCAGGCTTAATTCTTGTGTTTATGTCTTTTGAGCAGGCATTGGCTTTTGAAAGAGAACTGACACCCTTATGGGGCATTGGTGATAATTTGCTTTTAGGTAATATTGCATTGGTCTATGTCTTCTTTGCTACTTGTTAAGAGGGTGTATACAGTATCTCTGTTTTGTGACCAATGCTTTCAAATTTTTACAGGTGCTCCAGCTAGTTTGAATATGAGGAGGTCAATTATACATCTTTTGTACTTGTGGCATTGCATTTGCTATGCTAATGCTAGTTTTTTTTCCTTCTTCTTCTTCTTCTTCTTTTTTTGATAAGTAATTCACTAAGCTAGTTTCTGAAAAATGTTTTCTTGGCAGGGGAGAGGCTTTGAACTATAAATTTAGTAGGCAATTTTCTTTGTCCCATGGTGTGTTACTCATTTTTTTTTTGGCTATTTTTACTTTTGGAGAAGTACTAATTATTATTTTCTGAAATTTTAAACTTACCAGTGGAAGAAAATTTCCTACTTAAGAATGGCTTGGAAATTGGAAACAAGCATGATCTTCCTTCCCCACCCGCAGTAGAGCTTGCTTCATCCGAAGGAGGGGTGAAAACCTTATTTTCTTGCATTTCTTAATGCATCGTTTTTAACTAATTCTTTCTAGTTTGGGTATAAAAATCAAATTATTCTAGTTGAATTTATTCAGGATTAGTATATCATTTTTGTTGTGTTCTTAGCTAGATTGGAAGGTTCCTGTTTTCTTATGTTTATTTGATTGGCAAGAGTCTAAATAAGCAGCATAATATCTATTTCTAGGCTCAAATTGGAATAAGATTGAGGTTGGTATTGGAACAAAAGATATTATTAGACTCTTTTCAGTAAGGAATTTATTTTAATGGCTTGTGGTGGGTTTGTTATGGTTTAGTTGTCAGTAGTTTTTATTGCTCATTTCTAATTTTTGTACAAAACATATTTGCTTTGATGTGATGAAGAAATTTTTGGTTTTTCCCTAACTTACTCTATCTAAAGATGAAATCTTTGGAGATGGTTTTCTTCTTTGTATCGCTTATGTACATGATGCAGTCCGTGAATGGCTTAATGAATCAAATTCAAAGGAGAAACTTCAGAAATTGGATTGATTTCAAGTTGGAACCATGTTCTGATCCCTTAGTGCTAGTTTGGCAATTGCTTTTTTCTTTTTTAGGATAAAGATGTGACTAAAAAAGTTGATGCGTTTGGCAAATGCTTAAAAGGTTGCCTTTTGGTATTGAGAAAGTTCAGGTAGGGTTTGAATTTTTTTTGACTTTGATGAACTTTTTTTTAATTTTTTTTGGACTTGAAGGACTTGGAATATAAATTTTTTTACCACCATAAATTTTTTTACCACCGACAAAGTTTTTGAGAAGTAAGCAATGGTGGTCAGATTTGGTGCAGATGTTGAGTACATGGTTATGACTTCAGATGTTAATGAAAGACTTGGATTCATGAAGCTATATTGTGATAATAAAGCGACCATCAATATAGCTTATAACCTTGTTCAACCTGACAGAATCAAGAACATTGAGATTGACAGACAATTTATCAAGGAAAACTTGAATAAGTGTGTGATTTGTATGTCCTTTGTAACATCATAAGATCAATTGTCTGATAAATTCATTAAAGGGCTTAATTGTACAGTTTTCAATTCCATTGTTTTTACGTTGAGCATTAGAGATATCTATTCACCAATTTGAGGGGGAGTGTTACTATTCTGAGGGTACTTTTCTATTTTTCATATTATTGAATAAAAATACATGCTATAAGGGAGAGAATCCTAATTTTGGTCTTTTCCATTCAGCCGTACAATAGATTTGTTTTCTCTTCTCTCATTTTTATTGTTCTTTCATTGCTTTTGTACCTCTTATATCTCTTGTATACTCTAAGGGCATGTTTGATTGGATGGATTAGAGTATGGGATTGAGATTATTAATCTGTGGGCTCAATTATCTTATGTTTGTTTTAACATTTTGGTTTAGGATTATTAATCCAATGGATAATTAATCCAACAAATTTGTAGGATTATTAGTAATGGGTTAGGGGTGGGATTATTAATCCAATGGATAATTTAGCCTATTAATCCAATTGGATAGTGATTATCACACTAATTTTGATAGGATTATTAATACCTCATTATTAGTCTTGTGAATCAAACATGGCCTAAAGAGAAATGATTGCTTTTGAAGAATTACCTGAAGGTAAGAAGTCGGTTGGATGTAAGTAGGTTTTCATTGTGAAACATAAAGCAGATGGTTCTGTTGAGGGATATAACTTATAAGGCTAGGTTGGTGGCCAAAGGATTTGTTGAGACCTATAGAATTGATTATCAAGAGACCTTACCACTAGTAAAGATGAATGCCATTAGAGTCATTCTTTCCTTGGCCTTTTCAGTAGCTTGATGTAAAAAATGCTTTTCTTCACAGTGACTTGGAAGATGAAGTATATATGGATATTTTGCTTAAATTTCCTCTTCCCAATGGTAGTGGCAAGGTTTGTAGGATAAAGAAGTCACTATATGATTTGAAATAGATATCGAGAGCCTTGTTTGACAGATTTGCCAAAGCTACACAAAGATTTGAGTATCACCAATGTTGAGTTGATGACCCTCTTTCTCAAACATTTCTCACATGAGAAGATAACTTGTAGATAGTGTATGTTGATGATATTATATTGATTGGGAATTATGTAGAGGAGATGAACAATTTGAAAAATTCCTTGTCCAAGGAATACAAAACAAAAGATTTTGGGGATTTGAAGTACTCCTTGGGTATTGAAGTTGCTTGATCCAGATATGGTATTTTCATCTTGTAACATATGTGCTTGATCTTCTGAAGGAGAATAGGATGTTGGGATGTAAACCTGTGGACACTCCCATTGAACACAATCATAAACTAGTTGATAGTGAAAGTAATACTTAGGTTGATAGGGGTTGTTGTTGTTGTTAAGTTACCAATTTTCTCAAAAGCTTAAGCGGTTAGGAAATGGGCCAAGCAATGTATATCAAGTTATCTAACACCCTCCCACATATGCAACCCCGTCTTGCATGTGGAGAGACAAACATAGAGCAAACAGAATGAGAAACAAACAACCAAATAGAGAGATGAAACCAAACGGGACATGATATCAAATCCTAATGTTGAGACTTGAACCCGATACCATGTTAAGTTAAAAAGCTTAAGTTGTTAGGAACTGGGTCCAACAATGTATATCGAGCTATCTAATAGTTATTAGTGACTTGTGGGTAGACTTAGTTGCCTTTCACATGCCTTGATTTAGCATATTCAAGTAGAATGGTTAGCCAGTTTATGTGCTCATCTCATGGGGTTCATTTAGAGGTTGTCTATAGGATATTGTGGTATTTGAAGTCAACACGTGGTAGGGAAATATTGTTTCCCAAACATAATGACCTGTAGATAGAAGTCAGTGCTGATGCAAATGTGGTGTAATTTGTTACATACTAGAAATCTACTTTTCCACTGCACCTTTGGTAGGGGTAACTTGTGATATAGCATAACAAGAAGCAATCTGTGGTTGTCAGGTTAGGTGTGGAAGCAGATTTTGGAGTTATGGCTCATTAAATATGTGAATTGTCGTGGTGCCGTTGAAGTCGCTTTTGAAGGAACTAAGTTTGATTAGGAAAGTTCTCTGAAGCTGTTTTCAATATTGCTCATCAACTTAACATAATCAAATTGTGGAAGTAAAAATAAAGGCTCTCCTAATTCTATAAAGACAAGAACACAAATTTAGAAGCTAAGAAAATTTGGCAATTACTAATATTCTAGACCAACTATGATTATGACTGCCAATTCCACTTCAATCATATTAGGAAACTTTGATGACTTCTAATTCTGCTCTCAATATCAAAATAGGAAACTTATCTTTTTTACCATTAAGATTATTGTAGACATAATAAAATCAGTATATATATTACCCATTTAATAAATTGAGCCAAAATAAAACCCATGGGCAACCCTACAACCCATGTCCAACAATTAGTGAAATTATTATGGTACCCTTAGTACTTAAACCATAATAAATTCAAATAAAGTCTCAAAATTATTCCAAAACTTTCCATTATCTTCATCAGGTACTTTAAGGTGGAAAAAGGTCACTGGGTTTGTTGCTGGAAATGGTGAGAGGTGTGCTTTTGGAGTCATCTTTGTCATTCCACAGACAGGGAAGGACACGATACTTTAAGGTGGAAGGTCATGTTGTGAAATCTTTTTATGAAGCTTTGGTGAGTCATAGAGGATTTCTTTCCATGGAAAGATATTTGAGCCTCCAAGGAGGCAACTAAGGTTTGCCTTTTTTAGGTGGACAAGGTGTACTGAAAAATCCTTAACATCGACAGTTTGATTAATAGGTCACAAATTCATGTTAATTGGTGTTCTTGTGTAAGCGAGAAGGTGAATCATCCAACCACTTTCTTGTGTAACCTATTTGAAGGGAAGGAAGAGCATTTCTAATATTATTAGAATTTTGTCCCTTTTGTATGATTGGTTCTCAGGCAGTGTTGCACCATCCCTGAACAAATTTTTTTGAACTTTGTAGTGGCTTTTGAGTGTATAAAAATTTTAGGTTTTTTTTGGAATTAAATATAGTGTATAAGAGTGGCACTGTCACCCAGTTGATGCCTCTTCTTTTACATGTTATGGAATATTACTTACAAAATATAAATATTTAATCACATTCCGTTGTCCTTAAGACAGTTTTTAGAAGAATATGACACTTAGTGGTTTAGAAACAAAGAAGAGAAAGGGAGAAGAGAGCGGAAGGAGAAGGGAGAAAATTTGGAGAGGAAGAGAATAGAGGTAACCAAATTCTGTTTGTAATCAATAATGCCAAAAATAATGTAATAGTCAATGCATTCCATCCATATATACCTAAGCGCTACGTAATTAGGAAATAAAAAGGAAAATAATAATAAATTTGTTGTAAAACTAAAATATTCCTAAATAAAGCTAAATTCTAAAGCTAATAATCTTGATCTCCATCACTTACGCACAATCAATGAAGAATTTCTTTTCTTTTTCCTTCTTCTTCTTCTTCTTCTTCTTTTTTGTTTGTGTGCATGTGTGTGTGGCTAAGATCTATGTATCTTTAAATTTACGTTAATGTATGTGCAAGCATATATCATTCCCGCAATTTCATTTTTGATCCAAGTAAATTAGCATTATGTTCTCTTTCGTTAAATGCAGCAACTTTTGTTAGAAGCTTTTCGAGCGGGAAGTGCAAAAGGTTTTGTTCATGTGTTTGGCTCATATGCAGCATTGTCAGAGCCTGGATTGTATGGACTGGCCAGCATCTCCACTGTCTTGAATGCCCTTCAAGCTACGTCAGGAAAGAAATTCAATTCTGACCTTATTATGTTTATTGTGTTCTCATAGGATAGAAGTGTATGGCATGTGTAATGTTGTTTGCATCTATATGTGGTTGTACGCACTTTTCAGATTAGCTGCAATGGACCATGTGAAATTTGTGTGTGGCACTTCTGATTATATGTGCACATGTATTTTTCTATTTGTGGATGATTTTTGATTGTTTTCACTTTAAATTTACTTTGATGGTTGTTAGCCCATCCCACAATCAATACCCATTTACATGTAACATTTTCTTTGTTTATTAAAATTAAGAGATTGTATGAGGTTCTCTTCTTTGTTATTTGCATTTGAATGGCACTACGGGAGGTTTAGAAATATGCATATGTAATGTAGTAACACCTTGGGTGTTACAGGTTTCTTCTTGCCTAATTGGTGTTGTATCTGCAAACAGGTGGAGGGTTCAGTTGATCACTTGTTCTGTGATGTAGCTAGAGGCTTATAGAGCTTACTGTTATGATATTTGGTGTGTGTTGATTGATGTCTAGGGTTGTTAAGAATATTATCTGCCCCGCCAAAACCGACCAACCCAGCCCGACCCATATATATGCGGCTGATTTCGAACATTCATTTGGTCGGAAGGGGGTGTGAGAATAGCAAAAATTCAGTGATCTATAACAACCTTGCATTATTAAGTGTTTTGGAAAAAAGTCTCAATTTTTATGTTCTTTTTTTAAGTTAATAAGCTGTTGGGTGGGTTTTGTTTATTTTATGTCATAGAAGCCAAATCTATATTCATAATTCTGAAATTTCTGGGTGTAAACTAAATTTTATGGTCAGTTGACGCAGTATAGGTCATGTTATTAGGTCATTTCAGTAGTCAATGTCTTTGTTAGAATAAGAATTGTTGTAGCGTTATACATTGTGATTCTTATAATTCATTAGAGAACAAGTTTTAGTGAATGATTTTGGAGATTTTTATGCCCTTCAGAAATTTTGTATCTAACTGTAAGCCCTAGATATGTTGCCTAAGGGACCCTGAGTGATTCGTTTTTGTTGTATTTCTTTTCCAATTTCCTTTCTTTGTTCTTCTACCCCCTTAAGTTCTTTGCTGCAGATCCAGTTTAATCACTGTCTTACTCTCTGACCCAGAGGCATACCTTTGTAACCTAACCCAATTCGAGGTTGTTTGGGAAGTGCTAAATAAGTGTACTTTTTGACTTTTTACGAAAAGATATGCAGAAAACTAGAGAGGTGATGTGACTCAAAAAAGATAATAAGATAAAAATGTGCACTTTTTTAGTATATGCCAAAAGGATTAATACTGCCACTCCATATCCTAAAAAATGTTGCTGTTTCCATCACTGTTTTACCTGAATTTCATATCGTTAAACAGGACTGGAACTGGCACTGTCAACTGTTTACGGGGCTGTTTACAGCACCCTGAACAGCTTCATATTTTCTTTCTTGCTTCAATATAACCACACAACTTTTCTTATTGTTATTCTCTACAAACTTTAGTAGTGTAGGAAATTAATGTATAGATATTATTGATTGATATCAATATATATTTTTGTGTTTATACAATGGAGAGAATGAACTCTCTTTTATAGAGAGAATGGGTACAATGGAGTAATCACATTAATGGAGCACTAAACTAAATTAATGGAGCATTAACCTAAATGGAGCACTTGCTTGTGGAGCACTTGCTTGTGGAGTTTGTGGTAGGTGAAGTTGGTGGAGTTGGTGGAGTTGGTGGAGTTTTTACATTTACATTCAACAAGTAGCAGGAAACTGCTATTGGGGCCTCACTCCTCGCTCCAGAACCTCACCCCTTCCCCCACCCCCACCTCCGCTCCCGCTCCCGCTCCCAATCTTAAACTCTTCTATAGGGCCCTCACTCCCTGTCTCCACTCCTGCATCATGCAACTATGCAACAAACACTGAATCCCATGTGCTTTTACCAGTGATTTAACTATAAACTTGTTATAGTCAGCCCTAATAAAGCCCCTCCGTAGCTGCCATATGTAAATTTTGGTATTAATTCTTGTGGGAGAGTGTTTCATCACACTAATCCTGCATCACTCCCATGTCTTGTTTTCCTTAGGACGATTGGATAAAGATTTTGTTTGGCCTAGCCACAGAATAAACAGACCTAATTTATGGACTCTTCCTCCCCTTCCTAAATCAACTACTTCCACTTTTGCTAGTGTGCTCCTCCCTCTTTTGGATGCCACCTTATTCAGATTTCCACTCTGTGCTTGGCTGTGCTTGGTCTATTTTATCTCCTCGTTTGAGTTGTCAACTTGGAGTACTAAAAGTTGTACCTTTCCCTGTAGTAATAAGTGTACTACATCTCTGTTCTATTTTTTGCATTTTAGTATGAGGGGTTAGTGCTTGCCAAGGTGTTAATTGATCTTGTAGGAAATTAATGTATTGATATTATTGATTGATTTCTAATGTTCTTACAAGAGCTCTCTTTTATAGAGAGAAATGGGATACAATGGAGCCATAATGGAGCACTATACCATAATGGATCACTAACTATATCACTAACTATATGGGGCACTAACTATAGCACTAACTAATGGAGCACTAACTAATGTGGAGTAGGTGGAGTATTTGTAGGTGGAGTAGGTAGAAATTGTTACATAGAAATTGTTACATTCAACAGCCCCCTTCAAACTCAAGGGGGTTAGGAACTAACCAACTTGAGTTTGGAGAGAGTAACAAAACAGGAAAAATAATCTGACAAATAAAATAAAAGTGGATAGGAGACACTGTATGGTCGTGTCAGACCGTTGTAGAAGACCGTATGGTTATGGCAGACCGATGTAGAAGACAGTTTATGGGGTCATGTCGGACCGTTGTAGAATACAGTTTACGGGGTCATGTCGGACCGATGTAGAATACAGTTTACGGAGTCTTGCTGGACCCATGTAGGAGACAGTTTACAGGGTCATGTTGGACCGTTATAGAAGACACTATATGGCTGTGTCGAACTGTTGTAGCAGAGAACCGAAAGCAATGTCGGAACAGTTTACAGAGTCTTGTCGGACCCATATAGGAGCTAACCGAAATCAAAGTCGGGACAGTTTACAGAGTCTTGTCGGACCCATATAGGAGCTAACCGGAATCAATGTCGGGACAGTTTACCGAGTCTTGTCGGACCCTTAAAGGAGCTAACCGGAATCAATGTCGGGACAGTTTACAGAGTTTTGTCGGACCCATATAAGAGCTAACCGGAATCAATGTCGGGACAGTTTACAGAGTCTTGTCGGACCCATATAGGAGCTAACCGGAATCAATGTCGGGACAGTTTACAGAGTCTTGTCGGACCCATATAGAAGCTAACCGGAATCAAAGTCGGGACAGTTTACAGAGTCTTGTCGGACCCTCAAAAGGCGTGCCCAATCTTATCCAAAGGCGTGCCATCAAAAGGCGTGCCATCAAAAAGCGTGCCATCAAAAGATGTGCCCGACAGCCATCAAAAGGCGAGCCATCAAAAGGCGCGCCGATTTGTCGTCTAGCGTTGAGAGGCGCGTAAGGCGCGTGTCTGCCTTGCCTATTTAAACCAAGGTGAGGCTGCCGCTGATGCATAACAAACCAGCTGAAAAAACTCTTCGTTCTCTCTGGAACACTTCTGAGAGAGATACTCTGTAACACGCTGTTGCTCGGAAAATGGCTTCTTCTTCCATCCCCGTTACCCAGAACATAGCCTCTTCGTCCCGTGGTCTGCTCACTCTCTTTCCCGACCTCAACGAGTCCACAAGAGAGATAGCCGGGGCAGGTGCCCTTGAACCGCAACCAAGCGCCCCTGGACCAAGCGCCCCTGGTTTTGCGCCTTTGAACTTTCCGATGCTGTCTGTGGAGCAAAGAATGGCTGCACAATCGGATATTGAGGCGAATTATTACACATTGAAGTCATGTGTTGAGACCATGACTGCGGTCTCAAACCTGTCGCACCGGCTTCAGAGTAGGACAAATGAGGTACAGCAGTTAAACGCCCAACTGGCTCTGCTCCAGGGCATGTATAAGGATGCCCGAGCAGAGATATGTGGGCTGAAGGCAGAAAATAAGGAACTGAAGCGGAAGGCCACCGTGATGCTCAGATTTGGAGGGCCGCCATATGTGACGGTTGAGGAGCAACGGGAAGTGAACGTGCTCGGCGGCGTGGGAAACACGGAGGCAGCACTGGCAAGGGACGCCCAAGACAAAGGCAAGAAGAAGAGAACAGTTGAAGAGGCGAAGAAATAAGGCCGGTTTTGTTGTGGTGGTAGTAGGTTGTGGTTGGAGATTGTTTGGTTTTTTTTTTAAATTTTTTTTATGTAAAATGGTGATTGAGTTTGATCCCTGGCATGAATAAAATAAAGTTGGTGTGCAAATCTGAATGGTATGAATTTGATTTGAAAACAAAATTAAAAATAATCTTATGGAGGTTTCAACAGACTGATCCTGTTCATGAGGCAAGCTAGAGAATGAATTCTGAGAGCTACCGGTATCATCATAATCATTTAAACTCTTCTCTTCTGTCTTCACAGAAAGTTCTTTCGCCATCTTCACTGCATGAGCAGCCCTAACACATGAAAAATAAAGGCCGATACAGCTTTCAAGAAATTCTGCCCGTCTGCAAACAGCAGAGAAAGGGGGGGCACATTTTTGCCAGATCAACCATGAATCTCAGGACTGAAGTTGCAGCAGCAGGAGCTGACGCCTCTCCACCCATTAAGCAAGCTGCATAGGTTTTATGCATCAGAGCTTCACCCTGAAGCTCTCCGGCCATATCTGTATTTCCTTCCGCAAGCTCTGCCACTAGGCCAGCAGTGACCTGGGAAAGATTGCCAGTTTGGTGAGCAAGCATCGACTGTCTGCACAACCAATCAAATGTAGACTTTGCCATTGCAATCACAGAATCCAACATTTCCACAAATTTCAACTCTTCATGATTTCCATCGCTTGGCATTAGGGCATGGAAGTCCAGCATTCGAACTTCAGGTAGTCTTGGGTAAACAGGCTTCTCAAATATCATACAAAAGAGTATATAATATATGTCGGGGGAATCATAGAAACTAGGAAGCACCCGTGCCAAACCTTGATAACCTCCACTAGTGCGAAACTTGAGTGCAAATGTAGGGGAAGAGACAAGACTCACGCCAAGCAGAGTCATGATCCATCTCATACTTGTAGGATGAACAGCTTCATCGAGGAAATAAGTTATCAATTTGGATGAAACAATCTTATGCCACTGCTCAAGCAACTCTTCTAATTTTATTGTCACTTGTAAATCAACTAGCATCTCAACTGAACTCACTAGTGCTGGAAGCGGCAGTGGACACCTGACCATTAGCTTCACCATCTATGCTCAGAACAGCTTGCACATCTTGCTCTGGCTTGTTTGATTCCTGCTGGGACGTATTATTACTTGTCTCTCTTTTATCACTAGCCATATTATTTGGGCGCACAGGAAAATCCTCAGAACTTGTGCTGACCTGCGCTTGAGGGAAGCTTCCAACACTTATGGAGGTTTGTAGAAGTGAAACGAAGGACAACAAATACTACTGCACCAGCAGCAGCAACAACAAGAGCAAGATCAAGAAGAATAATTTGTGGCAACGGAGTGAAGGTATGTGTAGAGGTCCGGCGGGCGGCCAAGACGAGGCTGCCGCCCGCCGGTGAAGCGAATTTATTAGGTTCTTAAACCCGCTCTGATACCATGTAGGAAATTAATGTATTGATATTATTGATTGATTTCTAATGTTCTTACAAGAGCTCTCTTTTATATAGAGAAATGGGATGCAATGGAACCATAATGGAGCACTATACCATAATGGATCACTAACTATATCACTAACTATATGGGGCACTAACTATAGCACTAACTAATGGAGCACTAACTAATGTGGAGTAGGTGGAGTATTTGTAGGTGGAGTAGGTAGAAATTGTAGGTGGAGTAGGTAGAAATTGTTACATAGAAATTGTTACATTCAACAGATATATATATTTTATTTTATTTTCATCGCTAGATTATTGCTGTCATATGTGTCTTTATCCATTCATACTAGGTCTCACCTGTATTGAATATAGTAGGATCTACTAATGTGTTTCGCACTCAATCCTTCGACATTGTTGTCTTTTGGCCTGATTATGGATGTTGAGTACATAAACCGCTCATATTTGAACAAAATTTCCCATAACTTTTTTGTGTAGATCCATCAGCTGGCTGTATGCTTTATGTAAACATTGCTATCTTTCACATGTTGCAATTGCTATTTACAAATCCAGACTCTTGTTAGCATTAATTGAATTTTTAGAAGATTAATCCCTTCTCTGATTTATCATGCGTTATTCACTAGGTTTTAAGCTCGCATATCCTTTTGCCTATGTGACTGACTCTCTCTCTCTCTTGCTGGGGTTGGGTGGTGGTGCAGGTAGTTGGAGATGTTGTTTTGAATTTTTGTTGGATTCTTGTGACACTTTTGAAAAGGTCATAGCTGAAGGACTTGGATTCGGTAAACTTGCTTTTTTGGCTCATTGCAATGGAGCTAAAGTTGAAGTTTTTCAAACGAATCTATGCACTATTGATGACTTTTGCAATTATGTCTAGAAATGTGCAACTTCAACAGATTATTATATGGTCTCATACTTTGATAGATCCCACTTCAACCAGGTGTGCATCTTTAATTTGTTAAAAATCTATTTTTAATTTTGAATAGTATTCTTTTCATTCATTTTTTTTTTCACTACCCAAATTGCAACTTACAATAAGATCTAAAAATCTGCTTTAAATACTTTTGGGCTAAGTTTCTTCATGAATAACAATATCCAATGTACACACATTGAATGTCTTGCTGGTCACGGAGTTATCCCATAGTATGACACTGATTTAAAATCATGTTTGTTTACCTGTTTCTTTTTCTTCTGCTTTTGATAAGTGAAAAGTGTTTCAAGTGAAAATTATGTCTTATAATGGCAGATTGGTGTCAGTCATATTTCTCCAATTGGTGCATATCATGGTGGAAGGGATTTGGTACTTGTTATGGATGTCTCTCGATTTGAGTATCCACCTTTCTGGATTCCACTGACACTTCTTTGGCAAGCCATGACTTCAATTGACAAAGCAACTGGAAATCACATGGGGTATGGATAATGTTTACCAAACCCTATTGACGTTAAACATTAATCTCATTGTTCCGTTTATCTTCTATATTTGATAAAATAAAGTGAAATATTGTTGTTAAAGAGTATGGAGTATAACAGAGTGAACCGACATAGCGATTACTTTCTGCATGATCCCCGTCATTCATAGCTTAAAGCACAAGCATTGATGTAGATCAATAACTTACCTGGGCAATAGTCACCAATTGTGAAATGTGTTAAAGATGACCTACAATTTATTGAAAATAAGGTACTGATGATCATATTGTTCAAATAATTTAAGGTATTGTTAAAACGGTGGTCAACTTCCAAATTTACATTTGATGAACTGATACAGTTAAACAAACTATGCCTAGTTTGCTTGGCAGAAACTATGCTAAGTTGAGGAGCAACTTTGATGGGAATTGTCGGTCATATTTTTATTGTTTTTAATGAAAATAATGTGTTGTATGAAAGAAGGAGCTTTTGTGAGGATTATTTTTGGGGTTATTCCTGCTAATTATTAATTAACAGACATCGGTGTGAATACAAATGATAACAAACATGCGCTTGGAAGTTGGCATCCTAAGTTTGAATGGTGAAGTCTAGCATACCTTTTAAGTATAAGTCACTTAAAGAGGAGGTGGAAGAATAACTATGGGGCCAAACTTTGGTTTGCAATTTCTTTCTGGTTTGGATAGGCAGTTTTAGATATCTTAGTTATGTCTATTCGTTTTTTTTTTTTGATAAATATCTTGGTTATGTCTATTCAACAATATTTTGATGAGATAATTCTGGATGCAGTCCATAAGATCTGATTACATCAGTTTTGGGAATCTAGCTACTTGTACCCACATCTGTCCTACGTCAGTTTGGAAGTAGAGTGAAATATTGTCTATCTTGAGGTGTTAAATATCCTTGCTTTTGGTGTTAAAACATCTATAACATCATATCCTTATTCAAAAGGCTATAATATTCCAAAACTTATTTCAAGGATGGATCACCTCTACCTCCATACCAACTATACAAAAGAGACAAAATTCTACCCTTCAATATAAAATTAGGTTCATCCACCCTATCAAAAGTCCTTTGATTGCACTCTCCCCTAATAATTCATATCAAAGCTAAATGCACCAAAAACCAATCTTTTTTTCCTTCTCTTCCCCACTCTCGCCCCATTCCCAAATTCAATAAAATCCAACACATTCCTAGGGAATTTGCACACTAAACCATAGCCAATAAATAAGGAGACAATTGAAAATTCCCCATCTTGCTTTCACATATAACATCACTCAAAATGAATTGGCCACCTCCTAATCAAGTTATGAATGGCAACTATTTTTATACGCACTTCCATCCATACAAGACGGAGCTTTGGAAACCCAAACTCCTTTCTAAGGAAAGGACAAACCTCTATGAACTCAACGCCTTCGGAGTCAAATCTTGTTCACCACAGAACATCCTCTCCCTCTCCTATATGTGGAATAGCATACAAAATACCATGAAGATTCCCAAACTCCTTCGCCTCCCAATCATTCAACTCTCAATGAAAAGCAATATCTTCAAAAACTTGAGTGCCTTCCTCTTAAAGATATTCTCTAACTGCTCCCCTATTAACCAAAATATGAGCAAGAATAGAGAAATGCTCTTCCAGCTTGTCCTCTTCACGCCAAAGATGACTCCAAAAGCAAACTCTTCACCATTCCCAACAACAAATATGACTTGGAAAATCTTTTTGAAGTGTCGTTCCATACGACAGCCAAAAAGTATGGACACAAGCATGGACACGTGACCTGACACAAACACGCCAACATGGAAAGTTTAAAAAAATGTTAGAGATGACACGAGCGACACGTACAAAATATATAATTTTATATATTACTTATATGTCATATATAGGGATAGATGATTATTATATGTCAGATATGAATATTTAATTCAAAGATAATAAATTTTAAAATTTGAAGGAGGAAAATAGGTATAAATTTAAATTATTTTTCTTTTCTCATTTGATACCAAGTTAGTTTATTCAAACTTGTAAATGTGTGAAGTATTGGGAAGTGTCCAATGAGTGTTGTGTCAATGTGAGACACAGTGTTGGACCTGACACATTACCTTCTTAGAATGTCCATGGTTTTTTGGGGCATAGAAATCTCCATCGAAGACCAATCCCCCTTATACTTCCATATTTTGATTTCACCACCAATTAAAACTGATAAAGTAAAAGAGCAGAATAAGAGAATGAGAAGATAGAATGTATGGCTATTGTGAGAGACCCAAAAAGTAGGGTTGCCTCTCACTTGTATTTATATTAAAAGGGTTAATTACACGCGCCTTGCTTGAGGTTTCTGGCAATTACAAGGTTGTCCCTTGAGCCCAATTGTAGAGGTCAACCCACTAGTGAGGGAAAAATAGAGGGAGAGAAGGGCAAAGAGTGAAAGAGAAACATCCCCATTGGCTACCCACTGGAACACACTGCAACTCGCTATTGCTACCACCCAATAACCGAACCACCATATTCCATCATCGCTGCAATCTATCACCATAACCCCACTACAAACCCCCATAACCACTAACTACAACCTGTAATGCCCAATCTTCCAAACATAGAAATAATTTGAAGCACAGTGCAAGCTATATGTATTCATACATACATACATACATTCAACTACAAAGACCCATTCCCAATCCAATAGGGAAAACATCTTTCAAGCAAGATGAATTAATGAAGAAAGAGCAAAATCTACTTGTACAAATCAACCTAAAAACCAAAAACCACCAGTTATGAATCCCACCATTAGGGATGGCAATTTGAACCCGGTCCGACGGGGACCGAACTTCCCGACCCCGATTTGAGCGATTTTTTCCCGAAAAATATCCCTAATGGGACGGGGATGGTATTTAAAAATCAATCCCTGATTAGTTTCGGGCCGAGGGCAGGGATAAGTGTCCCAGCCTCGTACCCGTCCCCGTCCCCGTCCCCGTCCCCGTCCCCGTCCCCATTCCCATCCCCATCCCCATCCCCATCCCCATCCCCATCCCCATTTGTCCCCAAAGTGAAATTACTGGTTTACCCCTATATATATATACATATGTAAACCAAACCCTCATCCTCATCTCAGTTCTGTCTTCCTCTATGTCTCTCTCTTTTTCTCTTCCCTCTACTCTCTCTCTCACTCTCACTCTCACTCTCACTCTCACACTGTCAGCGACGCCAATCGTCACTGTCCGCGACGCCGATCGTCTTCCTCCGTCATCCATCGCCACTGTTTGCAACGCCGATCGTCCTTCTCCGTCATCCATCGCCACTGTCCGTGACGCCGATCGTCCTCCTTCATTTGTCATCGCCTCCTTCGATCTCCTCCGTTGTTCATCACCGCCGATCATCCACTCTCTCTCTCTCTCTCTATGACACAGATCTCAGATCTATTTGTGTATGTATGTATACATCTATGTGTGTGTGTACCTGTCCTTTTTTTTTTTTTTTTGCTGGTGGATCTGTTGATGATGCCGATCGTCCACTCTCTCTCTCTGTGTGACACAGATCTCAGATCTGTTTGTGTATGTATGTATACATGTATGTATGTGTGTATTTGTCCATTTTTTTTTGGTTTATGATCTGTTGATGATTTTGTTGATATGTTGATGTTGAAAATGAAATAATTGGAGATGATGATGATGATGATGTTGTTGTTGATGGTGTTGTTGAAACAGATTTGGGGGGCGGAGAATTTTCGGGGTTGGGGAAACCCGATCCCTGTTAGGGGGTGGGGATGGGGACTGTGGTAGGTTTTCCGTCGGGGATCGGGGCGGGGCGGGGCCGGGGAGATTTTCACAATTGGGGATCGGGGACGGGGAGTGTGATCCCCGGCCCTGCCCCAGCCCGTTGCCATTCCTACCCACCATGGACTATAATTCCTTAAACTGATTGCATTTACATGCTTAAGGGTTTCATTTCTTTAGATGAAGGATGCAACCAACAATTACTGATCTACCAAGCCTAAAAGCATCATCACTTTAATTTCATCATTGCAATTTAAGGACCCAAACACTTAAAACCCACATGTTCTTGTGGAAATATATTTAAGAGAAAAGAAGTGGGAGTATACATGAAGGGACCAACCTCCCTTTCTCTTTCTTTGTCATGAGTTGTTGATGGTAAAATGTTAGCTTTCTCATTATCTTCCATGTAGTCACTGGTCATTTTTGTACGTCACTTTATTTAACTGCTATTTCTTATTGAGAGAGCCAGTTGGTATGTAGAAAAAATTCGTATGTTTTTCCACTTCAATAACTTGTGGGCCTTGTCATCTTTTTGTACACTATTAGTTACATTCCTTTTAATGGGTAAGTAACATTATTTACATCCTGTTTCAAATTCAGTGAGCCTATTGGTTATAAAGATGAAGTTCATATGTTTCATCCACTTTATAAACTTGCACTACTGCACTACTTATATGAAATCAATACCCTTGTTTTCTGCAATTTTAATTCTTGTATTTCTGTTTTTATAGGTTTATGCTTCTAACAAGGCTTCCCTATGATCCTTGCATGCTTTATACACTAGTATGATGCTTGCTGCAAGTTCTTTCGGTTATAATTACATGAATTCATTATTGTCTTTGATTTGTAAAAGAGTCATTATTTATGCCTTTTCTTGTTGCACTTGTTTTCCACGTGCTGTTTTATTTGGACTGACAATAGTCAGGAATTGGTTTCCACTTACTGGGATTGGCTTAGAATCATGTTCATTGATTTTGTTATTTAGTTTATTGGTTGCTGTTTTTAGGATTGAGGAAAATTTGATCCCAGTGGAGCCACCAATTTTCAAAGAATTCTTCTTAAGAATGCCCATATAAATGAAGTACTTCTACAAGAATTAACGATTCTTTTCTCAAAAAATTCCGCAAAGACTTTCATCAAATCAGATTTAACATCTCAACAATCTAAAAAAACTGCCATAGAAAGTCCATCTGGCTTCAAAGACTTGTGTCTTTCACACTCAAAGGCTGCCACTCTAAATTCCATCTTGTCAAAAGTTCTTTCCAACCAATTAGTTTTATTGCTATCCTCAAATGGAGACCATTCCAAACCTTCAGGGACAATTTGAGGTGTTCAAATAATTTATCAATAGTATTAGCGTCAATCCTCCACACGGATAAGATCAACAGTACAAACCGATCATGCACTTGCCTTAAATCTATATGAGTATGTGGCTTAGCTTAGGAGCCAATCGCAATGCTCACACTCACCACAAAGATCACCAAGGGCTCTGCAAACCTTAAAAGAATTACCAAGAAACTCAAGATATATATGTATGCAGATTATAAGCTAAAACTCACTTAAGCTCTCTCTCTCTCTCTCTCTCTCTCTCTCTCATGCATGTATCTAAGGGGCATGGACACGGACACATGACATGACATGGATACGACACGGACACACTGATACGCTGATTTTCAAAAAATGCAGGACACGACACACGGGGGACACGCATAAAATATATAAGTTTATATATTTATTATATGTTATATATATGAATATATCATTCAAAGATAATAAAAAAATGTAATGTGACACTAATTCCTGTAAATTTATATGGTTTTTGTTTTATTATTGTGTCTTAAGTTGTTTTATTCAAACTTATAATTAGTTTCAGATGTGTCTAATCGATAGACACGTGTGTTTAAGCAACAGACACGTATGTCCTCCAAGTGTCCAAAGAGTGTCCAGGTCTTTAAAAATAGAATACATTTTGAAGAGTGTCAGACACATGTCCTAAGAGTCTCCTAAGAGTATCAGTGTCCAACACGGATACGACATGGATACATCACATTCTTAGAAGTGTCTGTGCTTCTTAGGCATGTATGTTCTAACATAGAAGACGAAGCATCTATATGTCGGAAAAGAGAACCAAAAGGATATAGAAAACCAAAATCACAAGATTTTGATTCAGATACGTTAATACTAGGTCATACCGACAGCACATTCCAATTAAGAAGCCTCGCATTTTAACATAGATCCCACTATAATCCAACTTTACTTTTCCATTGAATAGTGCGTTCAAACAAATCAAGCTTGCTATTGGACAAGCATTCTATTGACTTAAATAAACTGTTCCAATCGATGCTTATAATCTGTGTTCAAATGCTCAAGGAACCACATTCTAAACCTTTGTGTTCTACAACGTCGCACTTCGGAAATGATGCACACAGGCTTTGCATTTCTATTATGTGCACTTCAGTGATGAGCATTATAGGTATAAAATGCACTCATGCATTTACGTAGACACATTTAGTGGGTTGAGTGTTATAGCCGTTCACAACCAAAATCCCATCCTAGTTGGATTAAGGCATGGCCGGCCGATAACCATAGACCACCGAGGCCTACCTATACCAAGTGAAAGGTGCATTTGAAATATATGAAATTTATTGAAAATATATGTTTAGTGGACATTTGATTTTTGTTAATGAGATCTTCTTGGTATTGTTATGATAGTGGTTAGCTTTCAGTTTTGGCATTTGCATTACTTTTATGGTTTTGTGAATAAACATTGGACATAAATTGTTGTGGACTTTGTGCAGAGCTGTCATGATGGGAGTTGGATCAGGACTGCAAATCATCTTTCACAAATACCCCTTCTATTAGAGTCAGAGGATGTAAAAGATGTTAAGCAAATTCTATCCGTTCTATTTATGTCAGTCTCTACCAATTTCAGTGTGTTTATTAAGCAAGTTGCTGAAGCCCAAGGGAAGGACGGGCATGTTCATTCAAGCAAAAGGAAGAGGAAAAGGCTTACTACCCAGGTGTCATTTATGTTCTGCTACATATGCTTCCTGTTACTCACCTGTTGAAATTGAAACCTCTTTCCCTTCTCCCTAGTTCTCTCTGACCTCTCCCATTTTATCTGAAGATTATCTTATAATTTAGCTTCTTGTTTTTGGGTTTCAGGACCATTTTTTAATGCAATTCCGGGAGACAGAATTGCGCAAGCGAGTCAGCAAATGGATGGATTCTATGAATTCTGATAGTGGATTTGTGACAAGTTCTGGCAATCAGCATGCTTTGCTTGAGATTGCAGCAAATGTGGCTTCGGATGGGGTCAAGCATTCAACATTGAACCCTGGTTCTTCTGGTCGATTATACTCTACAGATTCAGCGGGTTCTTCAAAAGGCAATTATGAAAGTGTCTCTGTTGAAATGAGCGAGCCAGCTACCTGCAGCAGGGAGCGAGTGCCTGGTAAAATGATCCAAACTATTGATCCAAGTCCGAGTGGCTGTAGTGTAAACAATGGCCATTTAATTGGCAATGATGCTCTAACGATGTTGTTGTTGGCCCTGCCCTCTCATATGTGGTCTGGAATTAAGGAACCAAACCTATTTGCAGAGTTTAACAGCCTTGTATCAATTGAGAGTGTTCCTCACATACTCAAGAAAGAGGTAACAGTTCTTCCATTTCTTGTGTCTTTCTTTCTTTGATATTATATATCACTTGCATTAATTGGTTCCTTACTGTGTTCTATTTTGTCTATGCTGGAATAACAAAGAATCTCCAACATTGTGGGGTTGCTTGAATCTTCAAATATTTACAAATGAGGTCTAGTATTTCCAACATACATCCTCAATCTGATCCTTTAACTGGGAAGAATGGATATGGATATGATATGAATGCGGCGATACGACAAAATTTTAAAAAATAGGATATGGATACGGTTAGGATATGTTTATAAAAAAAATACTTTAAAAAAATTATTAGTAATCAGTTACGCATGAGCTCAAGAATGTTGAGAAACCATACTGTAATTAAATAATACAAAATACTAATCTTTAATAATTAGGTATTAATTTAAGTTGGTAGCTAGTTTACTTTTAACTTTTAATAGGTCTTACAAATATTTCATTTCAATATTAAGTCTAGTATGTTTTTATTACAATAATAGAAGAACGATATTTAATTTTATTTTATTTTCTAATTGACGTGCATGACACAATAAGAATAAGTCAATTTTACAAATTAAATTACTTTAATTCACTATGTTCTTATCAAAGAACTAAGCAAAGTATTATTTATTTATTTTTTTTTTGTATTTATCCTCACAGTTATATTATATTATAATGCTATGCAATAAATACTACAATTCTAGTTTTGTGAAAGTAATACGGGACTTGGAGTATCCGATTCTTCAAAATTAATTAAGAAGTATTTGATACTTTTAGTAAGTATCCAATGCATATCTGTGAGTATCCAAGGAGTATCGGTATCTGATACGGATACGATACGGATATGTTGCCTTTTTAGAAGTATGCGTGCTTCAAAAAGAATGAAAAGAATTATTTTGTTTTCCCATGAATGAGGTAGAGGCCATGTATATATAATAGATTCATGATACAATTTAAGAAACGATATAAATAAGAAAACAATACTAAATCAGTGATTGACACAATCACAGATTATATACGTAATACTAAAAATAAAAAGATTCTATGTACTCTACTATAATTTCTATATTCAACACTCCCTTTCAAGCTGGTGTGAAGATATTCAATAATCGTAGCTTGGCAATGGATGACTGGAAGAAGTCGGAAAAAACTCAACAGCTAGTCCAAATAAATGCTATCGAAGAAATCTGGTAGTCCACTAAATAAAAAAGGTGAAAAAGTGCTTAATACATTAGCACCAAAGCCGGAAAAAATTCAATGGCTAGTCAAAGCCAAAAAGTGCTTAATACATCAGCACAACACCCTAAAAAGGGGAAAAACAGGGACTGAACTGCCCTAGAAGAAACTGACCAGAATCAATATCGGGACAATTTAAGGGGTCATGTCAGATCGTTGTAGAGGTTAATTGGATGTTGAACTAGTAAATGTGGCACACACATAACTTATGATGTGGTGCTAAACGATGACGGCAACAGATGACTGAGTGCGCCAAGAGGCAGCTCATTAGAAAGTGCGCTTGGGAAGGTGGCTTAGGTGGTGTGCCAAGGGGGCGACTTGGGTTGTGTGCCAGATGGGGCGGCTTAGGTAGTTCATGTGGTATATCACCATGGTCACCATGATATAGAGAGAGATCACCACGAAGTGATACTGAAAGAAAATATGGCAGTGGAATGAGTTGAAGTCCGTCGGGCGGCCAAGGCAAGGCTGCCGTCCACCGATGAAGCAAAATTAGGTCTTTAACTAGCTCTGATACCAAAAAGAATGAAAAAAATTATTTTGTTTTCTCATGAATGAGGTAGAGGCCATGTATATATAATAGATTCATGATACAATTTAGGAAACGATATAAATAAGAAAACAATACTAAATTAGTGATTGATACAATCACAGATTATATACATAATACTAAAAATAAAAAGATTCTATATATTCTAATTTCTATATTCAACTTCATGGTCCTTTAACCTTGTTGATTCTTGTGTTCCTTAGTCTCCTCTTATGCTATCATTCAATTGAAAATTGAAACCTGATTCAATGGTCTGTTATTGTGTCTCTAGATCTTTTTAATTTTTTTGATTAATGAGTTCGTTGGCTTGAGAATGCATGGTTAATATTCTATGTGATCTTTGTCCTATTACCGATTTAAAAGTCAAGATTTAGCTTCTCTTTACATGATTGTGATGAAGTTAAATATATGGATGACTCATTACTCTTGCACAGTCAAATGATCTGATTGTCTAGATTTTGCTTGTTAAATTTCTTCATATGTATCAGTTTTAAACTTTCTGTTTATTTTTGGTGTGGTGTTGTATTTGGTGGCCGAATCTGGTGCATTTTCAGCATGATGAAGGACTTCATTGAAAAAAGAAAAAAAAACAAACAAACTAGCAAGGAAGAAAAAGCCTGTCCTTTGCAGATGACTCTGTAGAACTAGTAGTATATGTTTTTATAATTATAATATAATGTTATGTAAAAATGCATAGAAACATGTTGTAACAGACGATATAAGTTTCTTGTTTTGCTCAATGAATTGCTTCTCTTGAGACTTGAAGGTGAGTTGCTCTCTCAAATTCTTAAGAGGTAGAAATTAGTTGAGTTCCTTATTTTAGGACTGCTCTAATTACTATGCCTTTACTTCTTGGACCTCATATTGATACTGATCACTGACTGAAGCTTGCTCACATTTTGCACCTTAGCTGTGCTTGTGATTTTTATTTAGGTAAATTGCATAAACACTCCCTGAGGTTTCTAACAAATACTGGGACACCCTGCTGTTTTCTGAAATGACTAGAAAATCCCTGTCAAAGATTAAGGGTTGACAGATGTTACAACGTGCTTGATTTTACTTGTTTACCCTTGTACTAAAATGATTATTTCAGTATTAAGGTTAGCATTATGCCAAAAGAAAGGGTTGTCTTGTGATCTGCACTCCAACTCTACCATGAATGGGTACTTATGTCTGCAGAACAATTCAAGAGTATTATTAGCATTACACAATTTTTGCCGATGTCAGCATCTTTCCTAATGATTGAGCAACCAAGGGGTTGTTTTTGCATATTGTTAGTTCAAGTATTAGGTGTTTCTCAATTTTCAAAATATTCAGGGGTTAGCAAAGTTTATACTGTACTCATTTGGTATCACTTATAAATAAATTTATTTAATTTATTTAAAAAAAAGGTTATGGGTCAACCTATAAATGTTGACCAAAGAAATTCTTAAATATATGTGGACAAAAAACAAACCCCAGTTCATTTGTCATGATGGTAACTTTTTGTCATGATTATTTGTATAACAAAAAAAAAGTTATGGAACAACTTGATCAAAGAAATTCATAAATTTTTTTTTAAGTCTTTTAAGTTAATAATCTAAAATGTTATAATCATAAAACTAGCTCATAAATGAATAAATGTTGAGACCTCCTTTGGGGGTCACCTCCTTCACCCCCTTTAGTTTTGATTGGTCAACTTTTCTTTTTCTTTTTTCTTTTTTTTCTTTTCACCCAATCCCCAACCTCCATGTGTGAGGGGGTTGTGGGGGTGGGTGTTTTAAGGGAGTCTAAATCAATGCCCCTCATAAATAATACCAAACGAATTTAGTAAAAAAAGATATAAGCATATTTCACATGCAATGTATGCTCTACTATCAGTATATATATATATATATATAGATGTATAGATAATGGAGTGCTTTGGAAAATTGATAAAAAGTTAATTTTTTGGCTTTTTTAGTTTATTTTTTCTTTTTATAAGTAAAAAATGTAAGAAATGATGTAACTCAAAATGAGTAAAAAATTAAAAATTAACTTTTTATTTTCTTCTCAAAAACCCCAATATATATGATGCGTCTTTCAATTACAAAGAACGATGTATATATATGTATTGAAACAAATAAGACAAATATAACAATAAAAAAAAATTAAAATAAATATAAAAAGACTAGCCAAATGTATGCACACACGCAACCCAAACGAAGGAGAAAATGCAAACACGCAATCGAGAATAGTGAGATTTTCTTCAACCTCTGCATAACTCTGGCTCATGAGATTTTCCTCCTCACCATCATAAACCTGATATAATCAAACAATGAAAAATTAAAATTCAAAATTATAGAGTTAAATAGAATATAAAATTATAAATTCTCACCCCCGTGTTTCACCGGTTTCTTTGTCGATTTGGTTCATGGCATCCCAAACCGCCATCCACGGCAACCAGTGAAAAGGGTATTTGTAGCGGGCAACATCCAATATCAAAAGCATGTCTTTGCCCTTGTGATATGCAGCCATTGGTGAAAAATGACCATCACCCGTCTAAATTTCAAAAAATAATAATAATAAATTTAATTTACTATATTATAACAAAAATTATAATATCATAAAAATAATTAAATCAATATTCAAATCTAAAACAAAATAAATCAAGAAATTACCTGATTGACCGTCTTCCTAGAGTAGGACAGAATCATATACAACTCTTCTGTTGAAGTCGTTTGCATCAAACAGTTTGTAAATTGCTCTAAAGAGCTATGTTGAGCCTTGAATGCATCAATGTCGACATGTTCCCTAGCAAGTTCAGCCAAACTGTCAAATGAGATTCCTTTTTTCTGGACATTCTTCATGATCTCCGAATTCCCGACCATGTGATCCTCGTACCAGCGCCACGGACCTACAACAAAAAAATAAAATAATAAAAAATTAAGGAATGAGCATTGAGACAAAAACATAACAAGCATTAATTATTGGAGCATAAGAGAACAAAAGGGCAACAGGAAAGCAAATCAGATATAAGAGCAATGAGCCCCTGGGATGCAGTGTGGTTGTTCTGCCCTTTGCATAGCAGCCACTGCTGTGAGATGTAACAAGGCTCACTTCAGGTCCATCTCAATGATTCAAATCATTCATTTTTTAGTATACATCAATTAAAATATTCTCGTAAAAAATTAAGTCAATCACATATCGATAACCCCCCAATTAGAATAAATTTATATTCACTTTTATACTAAAAACACACTAAGCATTTATTTTTGTAGAGACAAATTTGCCCTAAACATAAGTCGATTAAAGTTCAATCGACTTGATTTTTTTCAAGAATGTTTTACTCGACGTACCCTAAGAAATGAACGGTTTGGATTATTAAGGAGTAACCCAAAGTGAGCCCTATTACGCTCACACCAGTGCCACACTGCATCCCCTGCTTATGCCCCTTTCATTTCATTAGCCACCTCATCATTAGTGATGCCATAGTAATTTAGATTTATCACACTGAAATATACAAGGTAACAAATTCAATTACAAAAATCAATGTAAGAATCTTTCCTAAATAATTAAAAGTTTAACAAATAGAAACTCTAAGACTAAACTAAACTTTTTTAAACACATTGAAATAAGTTTTATACTGAAAATTGAAACAAAATTGAGCAACCTCTTCAGATAAAAAGGGAATTTATTGAAGGAAAATACATTAGAAAAACTAAACCCAACAGCTTTTTTATTAGATCTAAAGGTAGCCCAATGAAGTGAAGAGGGGATAGAAGGGAATACTGTTATCAATTAATTTTTTTTTTCCCTCACAACTATCTATACAACCAAAAAATTATTGCAAATATACTAACTTTTCTCATTGCATAAAAAAGTCAAAAAATAAAAAATCACTAAAAAATCTAAGTTGTCAAACTCACACTCAAATTCATCAAAAATCTGTCAAAAGAAGAGGAAAACAACAAAGCCCTACTTGCTACATAAATCAAAACATTGTTTTAGGACAAATCAACAATAAGTTACCCTTCTATGTTTTTTACTTTTTGCACATTTTTTTCATAAAAATTAAAATAGTTATTCTCAAACTCCTTTTATACTTTTACCTCATATTTTAATCAAAACCCCAAAAATCATTAGAAAAACACTTCCTAAACGAACCCCTAATCAAAAAACCAATCCGGCCTCAATGGATTGAATGCCGAACTAATAATCTACTAAACCTCACATATTTTCTTCACTCTCAACTCCACTAATATTGAGGCAATTAAGCTTGACCTTACAACCTTAAACACATAATTGGCCCATACATAACAAGACTATACTAAACTGACCTAATCCGTAAAAATTAAGTCGAGTTCCTTCATTTTTAGGATCTTTTTTCCTAGTTTGAATCATTTTAGGTTGATGAAATACTCAATATCAATTCAGGACATTTCAAACAGGACCTTAACAAAGCCAAAAAACCATTTTAAATAAAAAATTTAGCAAATATTCTTTTTTTAAGTCATCGATGATAACTAACTTTACTCCTACATAACATGAATCAAAGTCAAAGACCAGGAAAATCATTGAAAACTGATGGTTTTGAATTCTCACAAATTGGCTATCTAATTTGAGAAAATAATTTATGCTTGATGGATTTATTTTAAAATCGATTTCGGTAATTTAAATATTCATTTTTTATGATTTGTTAATTAGAATATTTATATAAAAAATTAAAATGGTTGAAAATGGGTAACTACATGTTTGAATTACAATTTTGTTACAAAAAATAAATGATTATTCTGAAAATTATATTTATTGTCAATTTTGCTACCGATATCTGATTATCTTAAATTTTTTCAAAAATATCCTACTTAACAAATCTTAAAAAGTAGCGATTCAAGTAATGAAAATCAATCTCAAAATTAATCCATCAAACCCAAATTATTCGATCAAGTTTAATGGCGACTTGAATCCAATCAGAAAAGCAAACAAAACCCTGCAAACACCCCCCCCCCTCTCCCTCTCCCTCTCCCTCTCTCTCTCTCTCTCTCTCTCTCACATGTGAGTCCCAAAATCAATGTAGTTTGTACCTGATAATTCTCTCAAGTTCATTGTCATGGAACAAAACCCAACAAGGTCACAAACGTTGGTGAATCACCTTGCTTATTTTCACTTTTCAAAAAATTTTATTTTTTTATTTTTCATGTTTTTTTTATTTTTATTGAATTTTTTTTAATATTTTAAGTATTTTTTTTACTTTTTAGACCCACTTAACATAAATATACTTAAAAAATAAAAAAATTATAAAAAAAATCTTTTAAAAATTCATTAAATACCAAAAATATAAAAAAATACAAGAATTCAATACATTTTTTGTATTTTTATATATTTATTAATTTTTTAAAATATTTTTTCACAAATTTTTTACTTTTTACATACATCTAAGTAAGGTATATCTAAAAAAATAAAAAAAAATGTTTAAAATTTAAAAACTATTCGCTAAAAACAAAAAAACACAAAAACCAAAAAAGTTAGTTTTCCAAAAATTCAATTCAGAAAACTCAAACCAAACACAATGATTTTGTTTCTTAAGTTCCTTCCTTCAATTTGGGAAACTCATCAAAATACCTTGTTATGGAACTTACTTTTGGTTTTAATTTCTTATTCACCCGATAATAGTTTTGAACAACTAAATATACTACGTGAATCACAATGCGGTATAAAACGCGTTACTATCAATACCCACCAACTTCAGCGCATGGATCCTACTTAAAAAATAAATCAAAATTTCAGAAAAAACTATTTTTTCAAACCATACTTACACATTCATTAACAAATCATTGGATATTGGATTTAAGGAAATAGTAAATATATCTATATATATATACCCTTCCAAGCTCGTTTTGGATCTACTTGAAGAGCATTAAGCACAGTACACAAACTTGCCAGTCCACAGAAATTCAAATTCCTTTGCATCCCGAAGTTTGCGATTAGCTTTAGTGACCCAATAGCTGTTCCTTCTGCCATTGCTTCCCTGAACATAGCCTGACAAATTTCATACGAATATCATGAAACTGAAGCAGCTAATTTCATTGTTCAAAAAACAAAAAACAAAAAGCAAAAAAAACCCACCTCTCTTTCTTTAGTCGAAATTGCAATAGCAGGAGGATTCAATGGCATCATATGTTGTGTTGAACAACCACGACGTTTGATTCCCTTTCCCCTCATATGTTGTGTTGTTGAGCAACCACGACGCTTGATTCCCACTCCCTGTTGAAAACAACAAACAGAGAGAAAGAATATTAATCTCAAGCAAATAAATAAATACCTAAACTAAAGTATTTGAATACAACTTGAGGTTTGCTCGTAACCTCAGTTTTGACACTACTACAATGATATGACGTGAAAATCGAGCTGGTGTTGATGAGATCCGTGACAGAGCTCCCAATAAGAGAGAGCTTGCCGAAGAGGTGCTGTTTGATGAGCTCGAGAGGTGTGACTTCGTCCTGTGTAGCCATTTTTAAGCTCAAGATTGGGATTCAGAGAGAGAAATTTGAAGAAATCTAGAGAGAGAAGGACAAGACTCTGAAGAATTTCAAAGTTGAGTTCACTTCTCTTCTTTTTTTTTTTGGCGTTTTAGGTATTTATAGTGGTGGAGAAAACAGCCAAAGTTTGCTCATACGGGAACCAAGGTCTTCTCAACTCCCTGGGTCATCGAGATGCGTCATATGTTGGACCACTTGACACAACAAAACCATCTAAGCTGAAATTCCAGTCTATTTTTTTTTGAACTATAAAAAATAAGGGCTCTGTGGTGTCGTCACAGCCCCTGTGGGCCCTGACCCCGGAATAGCCGGTTGCCAGCCAGGAATTAACCCCCACCAGGTGGGGGACCCACCACTGAGGCACCAGTGGAGCTCATCAGCCGCCCCTAACCACGGACAAGTTTCGATCGGAGTACAGCGCGAGGTCTCCGAAGAGAGCCCCTGGAAAATCCAGGATTTTCGCGCCCCCCAGGAGTCGAACTTGACTCGGGCAGGTGGAGGCCAATGCTTTCTCCACTGGGCCACCACCCCCAGTGGTAAATTCCAGTCTATTTACTCATACAAAAGTTGTGAGAAAGGAATTACAATTTATAATTTAATAGTTTATAATTTATAACTGTGAACCTAAGTTAATTTTTGACTTATAAATTAAGTTTCTTCTCCCCCACTCAAAAAATAAGTTGATTTTTGACTTATAAAAAATTATAAATTGTATTGTTAAGCTAAACTAAGCACATTAAAATAACTTAAATTAAGTTAAAAACTAAAATAAGTTAGAAATAAGCCTTACCAAATAAGGCCAGAGGAGTGTATCATCAGTCTAAAAGCTAAAATAATAATAATAATAAAACCTCATATTATATTATTACTTAAAATTATACTTGAATTAACTTTTCAAATTTATATATTCGCATACTAAATTATATATGTGATGGAAATTTTAAAAATAGTTAGAGTCAAATTTTATTTTATTAAAAATTATCTAAATTTTTAAATCTTCAATTGCTATCAATCTCAACTTAATTATGATATCACTTCCAACCCCTGCTCGCCACCTCCCCGTTATTACCTTGTCTTGTCCATTCCTCCTCCTCCTAATGCACCTTGGACGGGGTTTTTCCTATATTAAGAGGTTGTTTAGGGTGTATTAAATAAATGTATTTTTTATTTTTTTAGATAAAAAAATTAAGAATAAAAAATATAGATGTTTGGATTAATTTTTTGACTTTTTATTAAAGAATGTGTATTAAAAAATTATTCAAATTTTATTAAAAATTATCTAAATTTTTAAATCTTCAATTGCTATCAATCTCAACTTAATTATGATATCACTTCCAATCCCTGCCCGCCACCTCCCCGTTATTACCTTGTCTTGTCCATTCCTCCTCCTCTTCCTCTTTGGACGGGGTTTTTCCTATATTAAGAAGTTGTTTGGGGTGTTCTAAGGCCTCGTTTGGGAACTCACTTTTTTAGCTAAGAAGTCAAAAAGTTACTAAATTAGTCAAAAAGTCAACAACCCACACCAAAAAGTCAAAGATTCTTTTTTCTCTCTATTTTTTGCACATCTTTTCGTAAAAAGCCAAAACATCATCCCAAACATACTAGTTTTTTTTAGCTCATATTTTAGCCAAATAGCTAAAAAATTACTAAATTAGCCTGTTCCCAAACGAGGCCTAAATAAGTGTACTTTTTATCTTTTTGAACTAAAAAAATTGAGGAAAAAAATATGAATTTTGGGTTAACTTTTTGATTTTTTATGAAAAAATGTGTATTAAAAAATTGTATAGATTAGTGTGTATGGGAAAATTAGAATTGGGAGTTGTGCAACCATAATTTTTGACTTTTGGTGAATAGTGATAACTTTTTGACTTTTTAATTTTTTATGAACTTGCCAAGCTTGGCCTAAGCCAATTTATTATCTTAATTCCTAAACTAGGCCTAATTTGGACGGAATTTCCAAATTAGGCTAAAGCGCTATTACAAATCACGTTTTCACTATTAGGAGCCGAAAATGTGATGAATAATAGTGAAAGCGCTATTACAAACTACGCTTTTAATTAAGAAAGTGTGGTTACAAACCACGCTTTTAATATAAATTTTTTTTCAAAAAACGTGGTTAGAAAGCACGCTTTTAAGTAAAAAAAAATTTCTACAGAAAACGTGGTTCCAAACCACGCTTTCACTGCAGAATTATTTCCTTAAGAAAACTTTTAATATATATTAAAATGTGATCAAAGTAAAACTTAAGTTCTTTGTAGCTCAAATAGTAGTGCAATTGTTATAGCATCGATAAATTTGTTGCAAATTGACAACATTATATTGGCTGCAAATTGACAACATTATATTGGTTGCAAATTGCAAATTGACAACATTCTCTCTCTAAATGTCTCGTTCGCTAGGGTTGCAAATTGACAACATTTCTCTCTCTAAAATGTTTCGTTCGCTTGGGTTGCAAATTGACTACACTTCTCTCTCTAAAATGCAAATTGACTACACTTCTCTCTCTAAAATGTTTCGTTCGCTTGGGTTGCAAATTGACTACACTTCTCTCTCTAAAATGCAAATTGACTACACTTCTCTCTCTAAAATGTTTCGTTCGCTTGGGTTGCAAATTGACAACACTTCTCTCTCTAAAATGTCTCGTTCAGAACATGGAAAAAGGGAGAAGTCGACTCACTAAAGATAAATGACAGACTAAAGTTATTTTATTGTCTTTATTCATTCAAGATAAATATTAATATGGATTTATAATTAAAAAAAAATTCTAAATATATAACCTATTTATTATAAAATTGTGAATTTTGTTAATGAGTTATGAGTATTTGTTAATAAATAGAAAATTAATATATATAGTTATAAAAGTTTGTGTTAATAAAAATATGTTTTACTATTTAATTTTCTTTAGAAACTCATTAACAATATCTTAAGTTAAAACCAATTAAATACTTATGTCTTTTAAATTTGAATTATCAAAATAAGATTTTGTTAACAAGAAGTTTAAAAGGATTTATGATTCAGTATGAAAATGTGTGTAATAAAATATATATATAATTTTTTTGAACTATCCTAATATATATTTTAAAGGCATACATAAATAATATATATATATAGCTGTAGCAATAACCACCGCACAATCATTGTTTTGTCGGAAGAAATAGCTGAGAATTGCTTCAACTGTATTTAGTTTCATAGGAGTATCTATGAAACACAAAATGTAACCTATGGTGTTTTGAAAAACGGCACCGATTGGTAGCTCGAAACCATTTCGAGCCACACGGCTCGAATTTCAGCAGAGGAGGGGAGGGGGAGGGGAGGGGAGGGGAGGGGAGGGGAGGGGGAGGGGGAGGGGGCCCTAATACAGGGGAGGGGGAGGGGGAGGGGGAGGATCGGAGTTGGGCATCGGCGAGATGATCGGAGCTGGGCGACGAGACGATCGGAGCTAGGCATCGGCGAGACGATCGGAGCTGGGCGACGAGACGATCGGCGGCGACGATCGGAGCTGGGCATCGGCGTCTTCTCCCTCTCCCTCTCTTTCTCTCCCTCTCTCCTCTGTTGAAGTCGACGAAGAAGACGAAAGAAAAGGAAGAAAAGAAAGAAAAAAAAAAAAAAAAAAAAAAAGACAGACCAAAACGACGTCGTTTTGGTCTGTCGAGCCAAAACGACGTCGTTTTAGGACATTCGAGCCAAAATCGAGCCGTGGTTTTTCGAGCTACCACGCATTATTCTTTGAAAAATTAGTAAAAAGTTAATTTTTTAATTTTTTTTTTGTAATTTATTGTGTAAAAAAATAGAGGGGTGATGTAATCTAAAAAGTTAAAAAAGTCAAAAAATTAATTTTTTAGAGTATATTCCGAAGCTAAGACCAAAGTAACCCTTATCATTTGAGCAATAGACAATATGTATATTTTTAAATCAAAATTAAAATTTATATTTTTTAAATTTAACAGTACACCCATTATAATGGAGTTAGCATATGAAGCATTGCTCTGTTTGGTAAAGCTTTATAAACTTAATTCTACCTTTACATTTGCGTGTGGTGTTTGGTTAATGTTTTCAAAGATTGATTCCACACTCATTTCTGAAAACACATTTACCCAGTCATCCTTCTTGACGTCCGGCCAGTCGTCTGGCCGGTTGATTAGAACAATGTTCTTTTTTCTTTTTTTTTGGCAAGTGTTATTTTTATATTTTAAATAAAAAAATATTTTCAGATTTTTTTAAATTTTTTTTATGAGTTTTGAATAGAATTTTGAGTCGTGTGTTTAGTTATGAATTATAAGTTTTTAAATCAAATATCATATGTCACATCAAATCATTTCAAATTCAATTCAAAACTCTTTTTAAAACTCATAACCAAACAAATTTTTTACACTCAAATCATAATTTCAAAACTCACAAATTCAAAATACAACTCTATTTTCAAATCATAATTCTAAAATTCTACCAAACGCTTTTTCTTCGTGTCAAGTGTAATTTTGTATTCCTAAGATACCTTTAATTATATTTTAACGGGTAAATTACACTGACACTCTCTGAAGTTTGGTCCAATTATATCTCACCTCCTGACGTTCTGGAAATTACATTCCCACCACTGTGGTTAATAGTCTCATTTCACAAACCCCCTACTTATATAAAAGACAACAACTCCTAATAGAAAAATAGATGAAATTATATTGAAAAAAAAAAGTAAAGCAAAGGAAAGGAAAAAAATAAAAAAAATAAAAAAATAAAGCAAAACAAGAAAAGAGAGAGTGTATGAGTTCAATGTTTTCATTCCATCTAAATAATTACAATGACAGAGGGGTTAGTGTAATTTTTCAAACGTCAGGGAATGATATGTATTAAATCCAAACCTTAGGGGGTGTAAGTGTAATTTATCCTATTTTAAAATGGTTTGGTTTTTCTCAAATTATCATCTCAATTTGAGAGAGTGTTTATACTTAGTAGGCCCATTTTGAAATCAATTCGAATAATCCGAACCGTTTACTTTTTTTGGACTCATTGAGTAGAATATTTATGTAAAAAATCAAGATGATTGGACATTGTTAGCTATATATTTGAATCATATTTGTTGTCGGGTTGGGGTTCTTTCATGTTGGTATCTCAACATGAAAGAACTTGAGAGATCTATATAGCCCACCATAGGTTCTGTTCTTGATCATCTTAATTTGTTACATTAATATTCTATTCAACGAGTACTAAAGCCCTGTTTGGTAGAGTTGTGGGAAAGTGCTTATAGCTTATGCCTAAACAGCTTATAGCTTATAACTTTCAGCTTAAGCTGATTTCCAGCTTATTCTTAAAGCATCTCTTGCCCACTCAAAGAATAAGCTAATTTCTGACTTCCAAAAAGCTATAAGCTATAAACTATAAGCTAAACCAAACACATCAAAATAACTTAAATTAAGCTGAAAGCTGGAATAAGCTGATTATAAGCTGTGCCAAACAGGCACTAAAAATTAAATAGTTCAAATTATCGAAACACAACCTATGATCAACATGAAAGAAGCCAAACCCATCTTAAAGCTCCATCTATAATCCCATAATCAACATGGAAATTAATATATAAAATAATAACTATTACTTGGATTTTAAATTTATTTATCAATATATTACAAAAATAAAATTCTATTTTATTTATTTATAGGGCTAATTACACAGACCTCTCTAAGGTATCTGATAATTACACAAACCTCTCCTGTAATTTTTGTAATTACATGGGCCTCCAAATTGCGTATAATGGTGTTAACATTGCCATTGAAATGACAAAAATACCCTCTATAAAAAATACTATTAAAAATCCAAAATAAAACACTTCTCTTACTATGGACATAACACAATTATATCCTCTCATCTTCAATCCCAACCTCCCTCTGTCTGTCTCTGAATCTTACCGGAGTGGGTATCATGAACCATTTGTTTTTCTTTACGTCAAGTGCAAACATCCACCCCTACAACCCCAAACCACAAGCGCAATCCCATTTTTTTTCCCCCTAGTCACCACTAGAACCACCACCAACCACCATCTTCTTCCAATCTCACAAGATATATAGTCATTCCAACCCATGACATCTCATCCACCGCCACTACAACACCATCTACCTCAATTTTCTACAATGCATTGGTGGGTTCTACAATTGTTGAATTGTTTAGTTTCAACTTTGTATTTCAATTGGTTGGTCGAATTGTGTTTCTATGTGTTTATATATACATTTGGGTGTGTTTTTAATATACACATCTCTGTGTTTATTATACATAAAGGGAGAAAATTGGTTATTGTGTTAAAGAAATTTTTGTATAAGAGGGGTTGGTTGGTGGCTAACTGGACACAATTTTAATTGATAAAATTGAAAATGTAATTAAATTAAAGAGTAAAATTGAAAATGTAATTAAATTATTTGTTGATACATTTTATATCATTCATTTTACCATAAAGTAACTAAGAGGGGAATTTGTAATAAAAAACTAAACATTAGGAAAGGTTTTTGCCATTTTAGAAACCTCGAAAGAAATTTTTACCATTTTATTAAACCTCAAGGGAGGCTAATGTAATTGAAAACTAAACCTCAATGGGTTTCTATCATTTAAGCAATTTCATTAAAATCTTAGAGGAGGTTAGTGTAATTGAAAACTAAACCTCAATAGGGTTTTTGTCATTTTAGCAATTTCATTAAATCTTAGAGGTTAGTTTGAAAATTAAACATTAAGAGAGGCTTATGTCATTTCAGAAACCTCGAAAGAGGTTTCTACAGTTTCACTAAACTTTTGAGGAGGTCAATGTAATTTATCCAGATTAAAACTTCGAGCTTTGTTGTGTTGTAAGAATCCCAATTTTCTTGAACAGTGTCGAAATTAGTTTCCCCCACCAAGTGTTCAACCAAAGTGACCAACAACACATCAAGGGTGAAAAAGGAGTTAATTGGCAAAGTGTGAGGACAAGGGTAAGAAGAGAAAGATTGCTTCATATTGAATCACCACTTTTGGCAGCAACACCATCATAAACTTGGTATTTAAATTTTCATCATATATATGAATCTGAGATACATATGCATACATACATATATATATATATATAAAGCACCGTCAGAGTTGCCCAATCAGGGTTAGTTGAAAAATCCCTTCAGTGTGAGAATAAGTGATCGGAGACAATGAAATTCTCTCTCTAGATGTAGAGAGAGGAAGAGCTAAGTTAGAACTAGTTGAGATGAGTTTCCTTTAATGTGATGAGAGTGTTTGCTTAAATAGAAGACTTAACTTGTTTCCCAATGTAAGCGTCATAGAACTTGGATGCCTCAAGGCTCTCTTTATCATTGTTCAAGGTGAAGGACCACAAAGTGGTTAGCCATGAAGGCACATTCTCATTTTAACCGTATATATATAACAAATTACATTCCCTCTACAACTATTTCCATGATTCTAGAGAGGGGGGATAGCTGAGGTGGCATTTTGCATATGCATGTGTTCACAGCTTCCATGCATGCTTAAGGATGCCTCAAATCGGTCTCGTCCATCCCTCGATTCAGCCTTTCATGAAATTGCTTGTAGAAATTGATTGAACCATTTGGATGACTTTGTGTGGATTTGACCCAATTCGATTCTATTGATAGGTACGGCCCAGCTCAGTAATCCACATGGGCTAGTCCTATCATTATGATCTTGTCCCAAGTGCTTGAGGACTTGAGAGGATGATCCATGTAGATTTGGGCTCAACATGATTTGGCCCACGTGGGTATCTGGCCCATATCCAATGGTCATTCAGGTCTAGGCTTAATGGTTTGAACCAACCCAAAGCTTAGACCCACTCCATCTATATTTAACCGCTTCATTTGCTCCCTAACTCAAATTAAGATTCCCTTGGTGTGAGCTACTGATTCATGAATCTTATTTTATAGATCCTGATAAAAAAATTCCTAAAATATAAAATTTTTATTTAAATCAGATATCCAAATCAAAAGTTGTTAAATTTTAAAATTTTCAAATAATGTAAATAATGCTTGTCAACGTAATACTGTTACCAAAGCCAAAAAAAAAAAACAAACAAATAAACAAACAAACAGACGTACTACTGTTACCACAAGCGTCAGCATGTAAAGGGATACTTTGGTCATAATTTGGTCTCCAAATAATTTGAGGACTCGGGCTAGCAAACTAGTATAAACTCATAATAATGTAGCCCTAGCAAAATCCCACTATAATAAGCCTAGTTTATTAGATAAATTATATACTCCCATGTTTATATCATCCAAAAATAAAATAAAAAATGCATATACATATATACAACATTATACCAATTTCCAACCTAAAATAGTAATCACTTAATTTTAAATTTAAAGTATAAATCATTCATACATAGTAAACTTCTTGAGCCATGGCTCTTTCAGTGTACTACAGTCTGATACTGTAGTTAGCCCCTTATGCACAGCATTTGAACCAATATCCATCATACGAAACTCGAGCTGTTGACACAAGCTCAGCACCTGTGTTGGCCATGAACGGAAATTCGAACTCTAAATCAGCATCATTTAACATCATGAGACAGCAACTAACAACAATCTCCAAATAATAAAGATCAGAAAGATTAATATATGTTTACATAGATAAAGAGTGTTTTTAGAGAGTGTTTTTAGAACTGTGAGAGATGATTAATAGAGCATAATATAAAAAGAAAGATTATAAAAAATAAATAATAAAAAAAAAGATAAACGAAAGGAGGTAAAGAAATGAACAAAAGAAATTTGAGAGAAAATATTAAGACAAGTTTTTAACATCTAATTTGTGGATCGTTCTTAGGATTGGAATCATCGTTATGAATCAAAACCAAACCGCTTTCCACAGGGTTGGTTGGTTTGGTTCAGTTCCATAATTTACATGATTTGGTTTGGTTCCCTAAATTTTTTAAACGGTTGAAATCGGTTCGGTTTTTAATTTACCTCCGAATTGGAACAAACTGAACCAAGTACACCCTTATCAAATTGCATAAAAATCACTTAATATGTAGAACACTAACACAATTAAATTTGCCACTAACGATACGTTTGAATGACATTTGCATAGATAACAATAATATAAGGATTTCCATGTATGAAAAACTACGTCAAATGAAAATTGTAGAAAATCAAGTACAAAGAAGCACATCATCTTCATTCCAAAAAAAAAAAAGAAAAAGAAGCACATCATCTCTGTTTGATCACCCCTAGTCCCAAAACCTTGAACTGTTAGGAAAGGGTTGCCACCTTGAGTAAATCGACACTTCTGTAATTCAAACATATAAAGAAATTAAAATTTACCATCAATGAACTTTTTATTTTCAGTAATAAATTAATTTATAAGTGATACCGAATGGAGCTAATAAAAATAGTCATTTAGGTGGTTTTGAGAAACCTTTTTCCATGGTACATAATCAAATACTTTAATAGATAAATAAAATGAAGGAGGAATGGAATTACTTAACAGTGGTGTCAAATGAAATTTTTTTTTTATAAATTAATGAAAAAAGTTTATAACATTAATTATTAATATTTATAATATTTTTTATTTGTTTGTAAAGTGAAATAAACAATAATAATAATAATAAAGAAAAAATAACATTTAGGTAGTTTTGAGAAAGAATAACATTTAGGTAGTTTTGAGCAACTTTTCCCCACCGCCCCACCGTACACAATTAAACCCGGGGAATTAAATTAATAAAAAAAGTTTATAACATTAATTATTAATATTTATAGTATTTTTTTTTTTTTTTGTAAATAATTTTTCAGCGACTCATGTCAATGCAATTTCTCCTAAAATGAATATCAAAATTTCCTACTTTAGATTTTTTTATTTCATTTTATTAGAATAGTGAATTAGGTGTCATATTATATTATTTAGGGTCTTATAAATGGTCAATTATAATTTCAAAACTAAACCAAATACCACCCTACATTTTGTGGCTTAGAACTATCAATTTATATTAATGTAAACCTTTCATTAAGATCTGCCATATATGGATGAAAAATTAACATTCGACTTGCATTCAATAGCTCAAAATTTGTGAACTGCTTAAAAAACCTTTACTCTTCTTTTTTCATTATTTTATATCTCTTTCCCTCATTTGTATCGCCTACGTGAACAACCACAACTGCCAACACTATGACTATCACTGTTGCTACCCTGAGTAGGAAAAAAGAAGGGAAATGCGTGAGGCCTCGAATCTGTCTCGAATTCCATTTTTTTTTAAATTTAAGACAGTTAGTTTGGTTTTTTTTTTTTCATTTCTTTTTGCAAGGATAGTTTATGTATAGGGATGTGCTAAAAAATTAGATATTCTGCAAGTGAGTTGGGTTGGACTGATTGAATGATAAAATTGACTGATTAATTTTTTTATTTTATTTTATTTATTGGACTGTGTTATTTATTTTTATTTTTTTTAAAGGTAGTCATATATAGGGGTGTGCCAAAAAATTAGACATCCCGCACCAACTCATCATACAAAATTATATGGAATTAATAAATTTTAACCAGCAGTGATCAATCAATTAGGTTGGACTGGTTGAGTGATAAAATTGACTGATCAAAAATTGACTGATCAATTTATTAACTTTTATCCGATGAGCTGGTACGAAATATTTAATTTTTTTGGTACATCCCTACAGATAACCACCCTAAAAAAAAAAATAAACAAAAAAAAAAAAAATAACACACACAGTCAAAAAAAGAAAAAAAAGCACTTTCGAGGCAAATTCGAGGCCTCTACCACTGCTCAAAAAAGAAAGAGAGAAAAAAAAGAAGAGAATAATATCATTTTTGACATCAAATTTTCATTTATTTATGTAACAAATTTTGAACAAAAGGCTTACATTGATACAAATTTATAATTCAAGATGGCAAAATGTAGCATTTTTCAGTTGAAGTGATATAGTTCAAGGGGGTAAGGTGTGATTTATTCTATAGTTAAAAGGGTATTTTCGTCATAAAGATCTAAATTGAGAAAAAAAAAGAAGGTAAATTATAAATACACCCTTGAGGTTTGATTAAAATACGAATCACCCCTGTGGTTTTGGAAATTACATTTCATTTCTTTAAGGTTTCTAATTTCATAATAAATCATGAAATCAATTAACAATTTCTAATGATATTAGAAATATGTTTCAATTAATAATTTAGTAATTTTATTATTGTATAGGAAAGCAATTATGAATTTTATTTTTTTAGTTAATTCTGTTAAATAAAAAATTATGACAATGAGATATTTGTAATTTTCTAAATCATAGAGGGCAATCTGTATTTTAAGCAAATTTCAGAAGGTGTATTTGTAATTTATCCAAAAAAGAAAGAATAAGAAGTAGATGAGGATGTTAAGTATTACAACTTTTAATTAATGCCTATAGTGATACAGGATAATAGTTGAGGGTAGGGGTGTGTGCGGTGCGGGTCGGTGCGGTTTGAGAGAAAAATAGAAACCGTATGGCGGGTGGCGGATTGATAAAAGTGTCACTAGAATTTACTATTTTCCTTATCAAAAATCGGCGGTTCGGTTGGCAAATAATGACGGATTCGCCTTAGCGGTTTGGGCGGATTGGCGGTTTATAAAAAATACAATTCAAATTACAAAACTTAAATCAAAGAGTAAAAAAAAGATGAGAGATACCGTGATGTTAAACATCTTGTGAAACTTTCTTCTGATGCAATAAGTGTAGCAACAACATGATAATATCAACGACTATACCATCAGTTCATTACAAGCATCTGCAGAAGCTACAATGATCAAATACAATACATAAAATTAATATAATTCAGGGTTTACAATATATTGAAAATGTTTACTGTTGAAAAGTATTTAGATTGAAAAGTGAGCTAATGCAAGTTTGCAACATGGCCAGAAAAAAAAAAAGGATTGAAAAGTGAATTGGAATCCAACTTTATTTTGGATTACTGACATCTTGAATTCCCCTCGAGCAGCAATGTAATATTATATTATAAGATATAGAACAACAAGCAAACTTAAGTAAAAAAGAATTTTTAAAATCTTATAAAACATGATTTAATAGTGGTGCGGGTCGGTGCGGTTTGGAAGAAAAATAGAAACCAGCGGATTGATAAAAGTGTCACTAGAATTTGCCATTTTTCTTACCAAAAACTGGCGGTTCGATTGGCAAATAATAACGAATTTGCCTTGGCGGTGCAGCTCGGTGCGGTTTTGACGGTTTCGGCGGTTTCAGCGGTATTATGCACACCCCTAGTTGAGGGGTATAGTGTAACTTACGCAAAGGTAAGATCATAATATTAATTGAAAAGTAATATGTTAGAAAATTTGAATTTGAAAACTTAATTTATTTATTAATTTTATGTTTTATAAAATCAATTTTAAACTAAAAAAAAACGTTATAACATAAAAATGATAAATACATAATAATAGAAAAAAGAAAAAACCTCATTTAAAATTTTCTGTCTTTGACCAAAAAAAAAAAAGAGTTCGCCAACACAAGGCGCCACATATCACAATCACAAGCCAAAGAAGTCAATTCGCACGTCTCCAATCCATTTCTCTAACTATTGGAGTAATGATATATGGGAAATGTTTTTGTGTCTAATGCATATCACTGTCGCTACCCAGAGTAGGGAAAAAAAAGAAGGAAAAAAAAAAAGAAAAAAGAAGAGAATAATATCATTTTAGACATTCTATAATATTTGATGTCATGTGGAAGGCATGTCAAATTTTCGTTTATTTATGTAACAAATCTTGAACAAAAGGCTTACATTGATACAAATTTATAATTCAAGATGGCAAAAATGTAACATTTTTCAGTTGAGGTGATATAGTTCAAGGGGGTAAGGTGTGGTTTATTCTATAGTTAAAAGGGTATTTTCGTCATAAAGATCTAAATTGAGAAAAAAAAAAAAAAAAGAGGGTAAATTATAAATACATCCATGAGGTTTGATTAAAATACGAATAATCCCTGTGGTTTTGGAATTACATTCCATCCCATGAGATTTATAATTTCATAATAAATCATCATTTTTATCAATAAATCATGAAATCAATTAACAATTTCTAATGATATTAGAAATATGTTTCAATTAATAATTTAGTAATTTTATTATTGTATAGGAGAGTAATTATGAATTTCATTTTTTTAGTTAATTCTGTTAAATAAAAAATTATGGCAATGAGATATTTGTAATTTTCTAAATCATAGAGGGCAACTTGTATTTTAAACAAATCTCAGAGAGTGTATTTTTAATTTACCCAAAACAGAAAGAATAAGAAGTAGATGAGGATGTCAAGTATTACAACTTTTAATTAATGCCTATAGTGATACAGGATAATAGTTCAGGGGGTATAGTGTAACTTATGCAAAGGTAAAATCATAATATTAATTGAAAAGTAATATGTTGGAAAATTTGAATTTAAAAAATTAATGTAATTATTAATTTTATGTTTTATAAAATCAATTTTAAACTAAATAAAAAGGTTATAACATAATGTCTTTGACCAAAAAAAGGAGTTCGCCAACAGAAGGCACCACATATCGCAAGCCAAAGAAGTCAATTCGCAGGTCTCCAATCCATTTCTCTAATTATTGGAGTAATGATATATGGGAAATGTTTTTGTGTCTAATGCATATCGTAGATAATTTTATAGGAGTAATGATACAAGGTCGAATATGTCTACGAAACATTATATTGAAAATATTTCAAATAATAAGAAAATGTAAACATCCAAATTTATTTGACAACACAACTTATTCTTTGGAAGGGCATGACGAGACAACTCTAATGAATAGCAAACACACAAAATTAATAATTATTTTTGATATCTTTTACTATGTAGACTTGATTCCAATGCTTGTAATTTGTTTAATATATATGAAAAACAGGTGATGCATCATCGCAAAATGTTTGCTCTCTGACACATGAATTGCATGAATTACGTAAAATGACACATTGTACCTTTTGTAAAGCTAAAAGGTTTGAATATGAACTTCCAAGCTTTTATTGCTATAAAGGAGATGCAGTACTTGCAAGCTCCGAAGTTCTAGAATGTCTAAGAACCATGTTCACTTCTCAAACTATAGAGACTGTTGAATTTTGAAGACATATTCGTGTATGGATATTGTTACCTGTATTATATTGTTACAAAAGATTTCACATATTATGTGATGACCGGATATGTTATTCGTCTCGTTCCTCTTTGTTTAACCTTGGGTTTACCGTTGTTATAGTGTTGGGTTTTAGTGCAAGGCTTTGATTAACCATTGGGTTGTTGTTTTGAAAACTTCTTCTCTAAAATTTTCATTCTTATTTATTGTTACCCCGAGTTCCACGTGTTTCGGAAGGTGTGAGGTTGGGTTTGATGTGTCTTGGCTTGAGCTAAAATTTTTCCTGGCTGGAGGGCAGAATCGTACGTGCGGGAGCTTAGGCCGCACGTTAAGCTCCCGCACGTGCGGGAGAGGGGCCGCACGTACGGGAGGTGAGACCGTACGTGCAAAAAGCAGGGGATGGTTGAGTGCACTACTGCATTAAATGCAGGTGCGGGGTAGGGGTGCCGCATGTACGGAGGTGAGTGCCGCACGTGCGGGAGGCACGCTCTGCACGTGCGGGAATAGGTGCCGCACGTGCGGGACTCCACTGAGTTCGAAAATTATGTCTTTTCCCTCTTTTTGGGCTGAGTGTATATCACTCTATCATTATATCTCTCTCTAAAAACACATTTATCTTCCTTCCCTCTACATTTCTTACCAAAAACCTCACAAGATCATTAATTTCTCCAAATTCATTTGCATTTTGACCCAAGTTTTTTCATCAAAATTGGATAACTTCTCGAGAGTTTCGTTGTGTGCGGTGAAGATCGTGTTTTCACACCGTTGATTTTAGGGGTTTCATCTCATTTCTTCTCCAAACTTGAGGTAGGGATTTATTTGAGTTATATATATGTTTTTGCAAGATTTAGTTGATTTTCGAAATTTCTTTTGGTAGCTTTGAAATTTGATTGTTGACTCAAGAATGTGAATGATTTTGAAAGTGAGTTACCTCTTGTTTCTTTGAGATAACCTCCTAAGAGTCTTGAACTTTATTAATTGGGAAAAGATGCTTTTGGAGAGTTTCTTTCAAATGATTTGGGTGTGTGTGTGTTGTTGTGGTGAGAGAAACCTAGAAATTTTTTTTTTGGGGAGGGGGGGTTTAAAAGGTATTAAGAACACATGGTTCACATTGTTAATATACTGTTTTGTGTGCCAAAATGAGTAAAGGATGAGAAAATGTCTTATTTATATATATAAATGATGAGTTTCATGAAATATGAGAGTTGTTGATATTGGAAGTTGTTCAAATGTTGCTATAGTCTTGAAATGACTAAATTGTTGGGATTGCATGAAATATGGAAATGTGGTTATTTATTGATGGATTTAAATGAAAATATGATTATCTTGTGAGATACTATTGAAAGGAGAAATGGAAATTTGATTATTATGGAATTATTGTTTGAGATAATTGAAAATGGAGAACCGTTATGTGGCATTGATAATTGTTGCATTGCATATCCATTTTATTGGTTATTACACATTTTGAATTGAGTTTGGAAACTTTTACATTGAGAAAAGAAAGTTTGTAAATAAACTTTCATGGAATCGCTTTGGGACAAATACTTTGGTAAGTCCATATAGGAGGCATAGATGAAATTGATTAAGTTGGTCTGAGTGTCCGGGGTGAAAGACCGAAAACACGCGCCGAGGAGGTACCACTTCTCTTCCGATTAGCAACCGGTAAAGTAGGGTTTTGGTAGTGCTAGTTATACCTACTTGCAGACACCAACCTAGGGATTACCTGAGTCGTATTTACCGCTCCCTTGAACTAAATTGTAGCGATCCCAGTTTCGATCCTTCTTTCATGATTTGCCACTTCGACTGGATCGGTCGGGGTCGAGCTGCTCGGTCAGCTCGCGGGGGTCCAGGGGGTAGCGCCCCTTGGCTAGTCCAAGGGCAGCGCCTTGGCGGGAGTTGAGCTGCCCAGTCAGCTCGCGGGGGTCTAGGGGGCAGCGCCCCTTGGCGGGTCTTAGGGCAGCGCCTTGGCGGGGTTGAGGGGCAGTGCCCCCACAAAAATGCAAAATGCATTCGAAGTTGCTTGTCCGCTCGAGCGGCCGTTTATTCACTTGAGCGGAGAATGTTTGGTTTCAGAAGTTTGACCTGTCTGCAAAAGTACTAGGTTAGTGTATTTGACGCTCGAGCCGGGTATTCCACGCTCGAGCGGACCATGTTATATTAGTTCGTGAATCTGATATTTCATATCACTTTTTCAGTCCTCTCTCTCTCTCTCTCTCAAACTCTCCAGAATTCTAGATCGAGAGCTTCTCTCTCTAGAAGTCATCTTCTCTCTTTGATTTCTCCAAATCCATTCGGATTTAGACCTAAGTTTTTCACCAAAGTTGGTTATCATCTCGAGTGCTTCATTGTGTGCAGTAAAGATCGAGTTTCGACATCGTTGATTTTGGGGGTTTCATCTCATTTCTTCTTCAAAACTTGAGGTAGGGATTTTCTTAGAGTTATATATATGTTTTTGCAAGATTTAGATGATTTTTGAAATTATTCTTTGATTAGCTTTGAGAAATTGATTGTTGATTTCAAGAAGATGAGTGATTTTGAAAGAGGGTTTAATTTCTTTTCCTTTTAAAATAGAAATTGAAGGTTTTGAACCATATTGATTGAAGAAAGATGATTTTGGGAAGATTTTTCTAAATATCTTGGAGATGAATAGTTTTGGTAAGAAAACCTAGAAATTAGGTCTTTTCTTTGCAAGATGTTGAAAATCCTTAGAAGATGTTGTCATATTTATTTTGTGTGTCAAAATAAATGGATGTTTTGAAAATTGTTTATTTATATATAAATGACGAATTTTGTAAAAAAAAATGAGAAATGTTGTTTATTTTGGAAATTGTTGTCAAAATGTTGATTTAGTCTTGAATTGACTAAATTGTTGAGATTGCTCGAAATGTGGAAATTACGTTATTCTCTTGAATGAATTGGATATAAAAGTATATATATATATATATATATATTCATCTTGTGGAATTGTGTTGAAAAGATGATTGAGAATTTTGATTACAATGGTATATTGTGTGGAACAATTGAATATGAAACAAATGTTGCATTGCATTATTAAGCATACATTGGCATTTCAATTCATTGGACTATGTTAAGCTTTGGAAATTTGTATTGAGAAAAGAATGTTGGGAAATGGGTTTTCATGAAATGGTTTTGGGATAAATACGGTGGTAAGTCTTGATAGGTAGTGTAGATGAAATTGTTTAAGTTGGCCTGAGTGTCCTTGGTGAAAGACCAGAAAGTCGCGCGGATAGGTGTCGAGCCTTCTGGTTAATACCGGTAAAAATGATAATTGGTAGTACTCGTATAGTCTACTTGCAGACACCGACCTAGGGATTACCAGAATTGTATTTATTGCCCCCTTTAATTAAATTGATAAATTTTGAACAGTTGTAGTTGCATAACATCATTGAGCATGATGGTTTTCAAAAGATGAAGATGCGTTTTATTTTCAAAAAGGCATAGCATGGCATGTGCATTCATCTCTTGAGACTTGTATAAAATGTATATACTTTGTTAAGGATTTCCTATTGGGCTTTATGCTCACCCTACCGGATTTTTGTGTAGAAAAAGATGTAGTGAATCTGCCTAATTGAGGGTGTGGAAATGTGTGTGTTGAGAGCACTAAAGTTCTCATTTGCTGTGATCCTATTTGTAAGCCAAGGGCTATGTATGTGTGGGTTTGAATAACCATTTTGTGTACCGGGCTTAAACCTTGGAAGATTGTAAACCCTTGGGGGTGCTTATTTGGTTATTTACTTGTTGTTGAATCAATGTAATATCGCATGAGGAACTATTATTATTATTATGTAATGCAAGTATGAGAAGTTATATTTGGTTTTCCTTTAAGAGAGCCATGATTGTTGCATTATTATTTGGGCTAGAAATTTGGGGCGTTACATAAATTGATAAATTTTGAGTTGTTAAGATTTCAAGTTATCATTGGGTATGATGGTTTTAAAAGATGTAAATGTGATTTTCTTTCAAAAAGCATAGCATGGCATGTGCATTTCATTTTGTGAAGCTTGTATAAAATGTATATACTTTGTTAAGAATTTCCTACTGGGCTTTATGCTCACCCTATGGGATTTTGGTGCAGAAAAAGATGTGGTGATCCTGCAGAGTTAGGGCATGGATGCATATGTTGAGGGCACAAGACTTTTATTTTTGTTGTGGTATATTTTGCTAGCCAAGAGCTATAATTGTATGTGTTCGAAAGACCATTTTTATGTAATCGGATTTAAGCCTTGGAATTTGTAAGCCCATGAAGGCATTTATTTATTTTTGGATTGAAGGTTTTACATGCTATAAATTCATGTACTAGAAGCCATTGAATGTATATTCACATGTGGAATTATTTCGTATAGCCCTCATGATCATGTAATGTAAAGGCTGGAGAATTACTCATTTTCTTACAATGAGTGTTGGTTGATGTACTTTAATGGTATTGTAAATTTTTGGGACATTACAACTTGGTATCAGAACTACCGGGTTTGAATACTTGGGTCTCATAGGAAGTGATTATTTTACCACAAGGGGTTCATCTCGCATGAATAGGAGATATTGCACATTTTGTGGCTATATGATTACATGTTTATATGACTAGATGGGTATGAGATTGGACTTTTGGAATGTTGTTTGCGCTTATTAGATTCCTTGAGGTCTTATTAGAAGGGTACTTGATCAATACTCATTCTACTAAGAATTCATGGTTTTTCGTGGGACCAATTTCATCGTAAAAGAATAATCTGTATGTGCTTACATGACTCAGTGCTTATGTGGAGTGAAATTAAATTGTTTGTATGGTAGAGAAATATATAGAATTGTTCTGGTTAAACGTGTGAGGCAAGTTGCGAGCACATGTGGGTTCGTGTGCTAAATTATTCCTCTTGTCCCTTATTAGGATGTCAGGAAGAGGTCAAGCCCGTGGTGGTAGAGGCGGGAGGCGTGGTAGGCCTCGCCGAGGTGTACATGAAGTATCGGTCCACGAGGTTCCGGTGCAAGAGGAAGGGTTCGACCAAGCAAATGGGCTAAGCCAATATGTACGAGCAAGTGGGGCAAGCGGGAATTCCGGAACAAGTGGGTTAAACCGCAATGGGGGCCCTAGCCTAGGAAATGGCGGGGGCTTTATGGGAATCGATGAACATGTTAAGGGCGAAGAACCAAGCCCGAGAGAATGCCGTAGAGACAAGGGTGAGTTTCTTTACTAGAGAATTTTTGCAGGCCAAACTGGATGAGTTTCATGATGGTCCCGAGCCCAAGAAAGCGGCTGAGTGGCTTGAGCAAACGGTGAAGACATTTGAAATGCTTCACATTGAAGATAACAAGCTGAGGGTGACTCTAGCGAGTTACTATCTCAAGGGGGATATGGGCCAATGGTGGAAGTACGCTAAGGGTAGAGTGGAGCCGACGTGGAAAGCCTTTGTGGTTGCTTTCCAAGATTAGTATCTACCTCCCACTGCTAAGGAGAGATTGAGGAAAGAATTTCAAGACCTCAAGCAACTTAATATGTCCGTGCCCGAGTTTGAGGCGGCCTTCTCTAGTTTGTCCCGGTTTGCACCAAAGTTGGTAGTAACGGAAGAGTGCCGTTGCATTGGGTTTGACAAGAAATTAAGAACTAAGATCTTGTTCAAGGTTGCCGGAAATATGATTCGGAACTATGACCGTCTTGTGAAGGCGGCAGCACATGTAGAGATTATCGTGCAGGCCGAGGATGAGAGACTTCGGAGTTCGAGGTCTAGGGGTCAGGAGTCATAAGGAGACTATAGACCTAACAAGAAGAGCATGAACACCTTTTCATCCCAGTCCCAACCACAACAGTCTAGATCCACATTTTCTTTGCCTAGTGCGGGCCCGGGAAAGAGTGCACTGAGTTGTTTTTCATGTTTTAAGTGTGGCCAACCGGGTCACAAGGCCTTTTCATGGCCACATAAAGGGGGAGGACAACAAATGTTGCCACCACCACCACCTAATCGATCTCAGAGTCAGTCCCAGAATAGAGGACAAGGACTTACTTGCTTTCAGTGTAGTCAGTCGGGGCATATGAAGAGAGTTTGCCAGCAGTTGGGAGGTGCACTTGGAGCATCAGGATCGAGGCAGACTCAGGGCCACTAGCAGGCTCACTCAGTTCAGACTTCACGAGCTAATTAGGGAGTCGCTTCAGCTCAGTCAGTGCAGTAGGCCCATGCACCGAGAGATGAGCAAGTTGATCAGAGGCCACAAGGGCGCGTGTATGCTGTTACCTCGCTAGAGCAGTTACCAGCATCCTCAGTTGTGAGAGGTATTTTCGTTGTGTGTAATTCTTTGGCTAATGTGTTGATAGATATGGATGCATCTCATTCATTTATATTTATTGCATTTGATTCTGCATTGGGGTTAGAGGTGGCACGGTTAGCGTCTCTGTTCAGAGTAGAGTCACCTGTTGGGGATACGATTGACTTAGACAAGGGGTGTCGTGGCTATGAGATAGAGGCTGCCGGGTGTCGACTTTCATTTGCTTTAGTGTTGTTAGACATGTCAAGTTTTGATGTCATTCCAGGTATGGACTGGTTATTTTCGTACCGAGCTGTGATGGATTGTTACCGTTAGAGAGTTACAGTGTACACCTCGAGTGGTGATTGTTTCTATTTTCTGGGGGACCGGGTTGATAGGGTCTTGTCGCCAGTTTTTGACCCTCGTAGTAGGAACAAGCTTCGTGGACTTCTTGCAACTCTCTTAGATGGTGAGAGTGATGGGCTGTACCCCATTTTTGACCGTCCTCTAGACTTGGTTGTGCTTGTAGGTACACCCAACAACTGGTTCGATTGCCCGCCTAGCACTCGACTGTCTCGGCGGAACGTCACCGGTTCGAGTTTCTCGGACCTTATATACACCACCACCATTGAATCAAGCTTCTTGGGAGGAATTTTTAAGCTCTGAAAGCAAGTTTCCACCCCCTGAAGTTGCTGGTTTCGAAGAGGGTCTTCAAGGGTGAGCATTTCCCCAATTTTTGTACTTTTTTGCACCTTGTTTTAGCCCTCTTTGCATATTGTTTTAGGCTTTGCTTATAATTGAAAAAAGTCTTGTTTTTAAGTGCTTTTTAAGTTTGGTTATACAGTTGATTACTAACAAGTTCTTTGTTTTGGTTTGGAGTATTCGGTAAGTGTTTATGCTTTAGCATCTCACATGAGTGTGAATGTTAACATGACAGCATGCTTACCATGTGGCTATATACTTATGTGATAAACTGCCTGAATGCCTGTAGGTGAAGGGTGGATTACTTGAATTGGGATAATTCATTGAAATCCGTATTTTAGCCTACTTGCGAGTAGCAAATTTCAAAACATTTCCAAACAAACGGATATGCAATGCTTCGTTCCAAATTAGGCGATCTAGTCTATACTTGTTTTGCCGTGCGCATCACATAGTAATTCTAGCTAATTAACCGGAATAAGAACGCATAACGTTTTCAAAAGAAGATATCATGGTTAGTAGAGGCCGATCTTTGATCGGGCGAGAGGGGGTGCTCATAGCTGACCTTCCCCAATCGAACCCAAGTTCCCGAGTCGAGGCAACTTTGGTGATGACGGACACGTGGCCTTTGGCACCGAGTCAGGGTTTCCTAAATTCCCCCATAAAAATATTTAGGTGGCGACTCTATATTTGGCAAAGCAGTCCATGTTTGGCACTTCTTTCAAAAATCTGTTTTCAAAAACGATTTGCCGGATTTGGACTCTTTGGTTCAGATTATGAACCGTGACAAATCGAGTCCGAACTGTAGCATGAGGCCCAAGGGCGCGTCTACATGGGCCCATGTTGAACTTCCAAGCGTAGTTTGTGAATATCCGGATGTCTTTCCCGAGGATCTTACTAGTTTGCCACCCCACCAGGAGATTGAGTTCTCCATTGACTTAGTGCCTGGCATGGCACCGATTTCCATGGCGCCGTATAGATTTGCACCCGCCGAATTACATGAGTTGAAGATTCAATTCCAAGAGCTTTTAGACAAGGGCTTATTTCGCCCTAGTATGTCACCTCAGGGAGCACTGGCCCTCTTTGCGAAGAAGAAGGATGGGTCATTACGGTTATATATTGATTATCGCAAGTTAAACCGGGTTACCGTTAAGAACAAGTATCCTCTACCCAGAATAAATGATTTGTTTAGCCAACTTAGAGGGTCTCCCTGCTTCTCGAAGATAGATTTGAGGTCGGGATATCATCAATTGAGACTCCGGGAGGACATCTAGAAAATGACCTTTTGTACGCGTTATGGCCACTATGAATTCCTTGTAATGCCTTTTGGGTTGACTAATGCGTTTGCTTCCTTTATAGATTTGATGAACCGAATTTTTTGAGAATTCTTGGATCGTTTCGTAGTCGTCTTTGTGGACGACATCTTAATTTATTTAACCTCCGAGGGGGAACACGAGGCTCGCTTGCGGATAGTGCTTGACTTGCTTAGGAAGGACCGATTATACGCCAAATTTGAGAAATACGAGTTTTGGCTAACCGAGGTCAAGTTTTTGAGGCATGTAGTGCCGAGAGAGAGGGTGACTGTAGGCTCCTCGAAGATAGGTACCGTGTAGGATTGGGGACAACCCAAAAGTGTTTTTAAGATCCAGAGATTCTTGGGATTAATAGGGTATTATCGACGTTTTGTAGGGGACTTCTCTAGACTAGCCACACCTTTGACTAGGTTGACTAGGAAGAGTGTCAAATTTGTGTGAAGTAAAGCTTGTGAAAAGTCATTCCAAGAACTTAAGACTAGATTGACTACCGCACCCATCTTGATAATTCCGGAAAGAGGTTTGGGTTACACCGTTTATTGTGATGTGTCTCGGGATGGGCTTGGTTGTGTCTTGATGCAAGAGGGAAATGTTGTGGCCTACGGTTCACGACAATTGAAAACTCATAAGAAGAACTACCCCACCCATGATTTGGAATTAGCGGCGGTAATTTTTTCCTTGAAAATTTGGAGACATTACTTGTATGGTGAAAAGTTTGAAGTCTTCTCTAACCATAAGAGTTTAAAGTAATTGTTTTCTCAAAAAGACTTGAATTTACGCCAACGAAGGTGGATGGAATTTATGGAGGATTATGAATTTGAGTTACACTATCATCCGGTGAAGGCCAATGTGGTGGTCGATGCTTTGAGTTGGAAATCCGTGAATAGTTTGGCAAGTGTGGCCATTTGGGAATAGGTTATGCTAGGTGATCTCGGCAAGTTTGATTTGTACTTGGGTGAGTCTGGTGAGAGTGCAACCTTGTTTACTTTGAGTGCTTAACCTATCTTGATTAGTAAGGTCATAGAGGCACAACAAGGAGATCGTGAAGTAGAGTTAATCCGTGATAGGATTTCCAACGGGAAGGAAGAGAAGGGTTTGAACATTCACTCGGATTTGAGTGTATGTTATCTAAACCGTTTGCTTGTACCAGAATCTTGTAGACAGGATGTACTTTGGGAGTTCCATCACTCATGCCTTGCGGTATATCTGGAAGGCACCAAAAAATATCATGATCTTAGTCGCCAGTTTTGGTGGAGGGGTATGAAGTGGGATGTTGCTTCGTTTGTGTCGAAGTGCCTTACTTGTCAACAAGGCTGAACACCAAAGACCAGCGGCTTTGCTACAACCCTTACTAATAGCTAAGTGGAAATGGGAATATGTTATCATGGATTTTGTAGTTGGGCTTCCTAGAACACAGTGAGGCAATCACGCCATTTGGGTGATTGTTGATAGGTTGACTAAGTCTACGCATTTCATTCCGATGCGCATCGGCGACTCAGTTGAGCATTTGACAGAGTTATACATTAGAGAGATAGTTCAACTTCATGGGGTCCCTGTAACCATTGTATCAGATAGAGATCCTCGTTTTACTGCCCGGTTGTGGCAAAGCCTTCAAGAGGCGTTGGGAACTAAATTGACCTTTAGCACCGCTTACCACCCTCAAACCGATGGGTAGTCGGAGCGTACCATTCAGATTTTGGAGGACATGTTTAGAGCTTGCGTCCTTGATTTCAAAGAGGCCTTGCTAGATTGATTAGTGGTGTTTTGCCTGTGGTTTTTGATTACAATTGAAGGTTCTTCAATTGTGGTTTTTCCACGTAAAAATCATTTGTGTCGATTTATTGTTTATTCCGAAAACAACAGTCTAAATCACTTTCGTAAGTGCTTGATGATTTAGATTGAGTGTTTTGAATAATTGGGAATTGAAATATTTAATCTTGATCTAATCACGAATCACTTAGAATTTTCAATTGGTATCAGAGCGGGTCACTCTTTGTTTTTTTATCAAAATTATAGGAGTGTGATTTTTTGTGACTAGTGATATGGATTCAATTCGTGAAGGTAACTCGACCCATAGACCCCCTTTACTCAATGGTACAAACTATTCTTATTGGAAAGCTCGTATGAGAGCGTTTTTAAAATCTATTGATGAGAAAGTTTGGCACTGCGTGATCTATGGGTGGAGTGAACCTATTGTCACGATTGATGGTGTTGATATTCCTAAACCCTTTGATAAATGGGACACAACCGATTACCAAAACTCTAGTTGGAACAGTAAGGCTCTCAATTCCCTTTTTTGCTCTGTCACACCTGAAGAGTTTTGTCGTATCTGCACGTGTGAGGTAGCAAAAGAGGCTTAGGACATTCTTGAAACAATTCACGAAGGTACTACTTTTGTCAAAAGATCAAAACTTCAACGTCTTACATCTGCCTTTGAAACCCTTTTTATGTGAGATGATGAGACGTTTGATGATTTCTATGCAAAACTTAATGACATCGTGAATTCCTGTTTCACACTCGGTGAAAAAATCCCTGAAGCTAAAGTTGTTGGAAAAATTTTGAGGTCTTTACCCGAGAGATTCCAATCAAAAGTGACAGCCATTGAGGAGGCTCAGAATGTTGATACCCTCAAGCTTGATCAGTTGGTTGGAAACTTGCAGACTTATGAAGCCCACTAGATTTCTAAGAAAAACCAAAAAGATAGTGTGGCTTTCACTAGTGCTCATGAGACTGCAAGAACTCCGGAGACTGAGTTTGATTTAGAGTCTGAGATGATGGCTATGTTTACTAAACAGTTTAAAAAAATTTTGAAGAAAAAGAAGCCTAATTTCAGAGACCCTAATTCAAAAGACAAGAGTAATGAAAAACCTAAAAATTTTTCACCAAAACTTGCTTCAAAACCTGAAAAGAAGATTGTAAAGGGGCAAGGGGTCAAGTGCTATGAATGTTAAGGGTTTGGCCATATTGCCCTTAAATGTCCTTCGAAAAAGAATCGAAAGAAAGTTTACACTGTGACTTGGGATGATGAAAGCGGGTCGAAGCAAGAACCCGAAGAACCTAAATTCGGTGAAGATGGAGATAGTGCTTTCATGGCATTTTGGTCCACTTTCACTCAACCTCTTCCAAAGCCAGCAGAATTAGCTCGTGGTCAGAACCTGCATCATGCTCCCACCTTTGATAAGAGTAACTACTTGTATTGGAAGATCAGAATGAGGGCGTTTCTGAGAGCTTTTGACACAGAAGGCTGGCAAGCCATTGAAGAAGATATAGAAAGTGCTGACAATCCGAGCAATCAGAGAGTCCTGATTACTATTCATGGAGCAATTTTTGATGAAGAACAACAATGGATTGCTCACTGTACAAAGGCTAAAGATGCATGGAAAATTCTGAGCCAATTTCATGAAAGAAGAGATTCACCTTGACCACCATCCAGCAACTTTCCTGCCTTAGTTGCTAGATTGGATAAGGTCAAGGAGAGTGAAGAGCAAAAAGAGGATGATGAAATATCAGAAGACAATGATGAGATTAATGGTGATGAACTACAACAAGCTTACAAAAAGCTTTACGAGGAATCTCTGAATTTGTCCAAAATCAATGACAAACTCTCTCTCAAGCTCAAAGCATGTGAAAGTGAGAATGTCAAGCTAAAAGGAGAACTTGTAGCAGCAAAGCAGAATGTCATCAAGATCTCAAGTGACAGGCAAGACCTATGTGGAAAACTTCTATCCTATGAAACTGAAAGGAATGAACTTCTGAAAGTGTATTCCACATATGAAGAGAAGCTTGAAAGCCTTGAGATGTCACAAGCTACATTGGAAGAGATAGTCTGTCAGAAAGATAAAAAACTTCGTGTTGTTAGAGCCACAATTGCCATGTGGAACAAAGGTTCCAAATCTTTAGAAGACATCCTCGGGTCTCAACAAATGGGGTGTGACAAAAGTGGGCTAGGCTATGGTGCGACACCTCACAAGGGACAGGCCTCTACTTCACATGACTCGAAGACTCAAGAAAAGGGAAAGTTGAAGGTAGACCAGGGTGATCCCTCTCTTCATCTACCTAAAGGGGGTAAGATCAACAAAAGGGAGGTAAAACTTGTTTTTATTTGTCATTACTGTGGTAGGTATGGCCACATTCGTCCTTATTGCTTTGAGTTGTTTGGTAAGGTGTCTCAAAAGGATAGAAATTTGAATACTTTTTGGGTTAGGAGACAACCTTACATGTCTAGGCGGAATACCAAGATTCATGAGGGTGTTCACAACGCCAAGACATTTACCAAGACCAAAAAGATTTTGGTGAGAAAAGATGATTTGACTTGTTTAGTTGTTCACACTGCTCTAAAAGCACGTGACTCACACATGTGGTATCTTGATAGTGGGTGCTCTCGTCACATGTCTGGTAACAAATCTTACTTCACCTCCCTTGAAAAATATGAAGGAGGAATTGTTACCTTTGGAGATGGCGGCACTTCTAGAGTCATTGGTAAGGGCTCTAGAAGTGTTGCTGGTCTTCCCAAGCTGGAAAATGCTCTTCTTGTTGATGGTCTTAAAGCAAATCTTTTGAGCATTAGTCAAATGTGTGATTCCCATCATGAAGTATTGTTTTCAAAAAATAAATGTGAAATTTTGGATAAAAAAGGAAATACTGTCTTGCATGAGGTTCGCACATCTGATAACTGCTATGGGATTGTTATTACTAATGATCTCACTTGTCACTCTGCCATCATAAGTAACATTGAGTTGTGGCATCTAAGATTAGGTCACATGAATTTCAAAGACCTAACTAAGATAGCCAACAAAGAGCTTGTGAGAGGAGTACCTAAACTGGGTAAAAATCTGAACCATGTGTGTGGACCATATCAACTTGGAAAACAAACTCATGCCCCTCATAAAAAGGTGAATAGCTTTACAAGCAAACGTCCTCTTGAATTGGTTCAGATGGACTTAATGGGACCTACTCGCACTAAAACCATCGGAGGTAAAAGATACATTTTTTTAACTGTTGATGATTTTACTCGATTTTTGTGGGTAAATTTTTTAAGAAAAAAATTTGATACGTTTGATGCTTTCCAGTCCCTAGTCCTTAAAATCCAAAATGAACAGGGTGTCTCCATTGGGTGTATCATAAGAATTCGAACTAATCATGGTCATGAATTTGAAAATAGTTCTTCGTTTTCAGATTTTTGTGATATGCATGGAATTAAGCATGAATTTTCTGCACCTATTACTCCACAACAAAATGGAGTGGTTGAGAGGAAGAACAGAGTTGTTCAAGAAATGGCTAGGGTCATGCTCCTTAGTAAGAAACTTCCTCCAAAGTTTTGGGCTGAAGCCCTAAATACTGCTGTTTATGTCATAAATCGCGTGTATTTAAGGCCCGGCACTTTACAAACTCCATATGAATTGTGGAAGGGTTTGAAACCTAATGTAAAATACTTCAAAACTTTTGGGAGTTAGTGTTACATCTTCAAAGATAGAGAGTCTTTGGGAAAATTTGACTCCTAAAGTGATGAAGGTATTTTTCTAGGGTATTCAACCACCAGTAGGGCTTTTTGAGTCTATAACCTGCGAACTTCTTCTTTAATGGAATCAATCAATGTGGTTATAGATGACACAGGTTCACCTACTCCAGCAACAAATAAGGATGACAATGGTGAGTCTCCAATCTTGGATACTGAACCACAAAGTCAAAGAGAAGCTGAGGTCCAATCACAAGAAGTTGTTACAGCACCATCCTCACAGGTAAGTTCAAGTCCAAAGAGTGCACAAAGAGACATCACTCCTGATGCTTCTGTCACCGCAAGTCTTGAGTTCAAACCATCAGCAAGGGTGAAACTGAATCATCCAGCTCAACAGGTGATTGGAAGTGTATCGGATCGAATGAAAACCTGAAGACAGATTCGGGATGAGGTATCACATATGTGTTATGTTTCATTAATTGAACCTAAGAATTTTAAAGAGGCCTTGCTAGATGATAGTTGGGTCAATGCTATGCATGAAGAATTAGGTCAATTTGAATGTAACAATGTTTGGACTCTAGCTCCCAGACCTAGAGACATGAATGTGATAGGTACCAAGTGGATCTTTAAAAATAAATCTGATGAGAATGGTACTGTGGTTAGGAATAAAGCCAGGTTGGTTGCTCAAGGCTACACACAAGTAGAGGGTGTTGACTATGATGAGATGTTTCCCCCAGTTGCACGTCTCAAATCTATTCATATTTTACTTAGTGTTGCATGTTTTCTTGGTTTCATATTGTTTCAAATGGATGTGAAAAATGCCTTTCTGAATGGGTACTTGAAAGAAGAGGCTTATGTTGAGCAACCAAAAGGGTTTAAGGACCCTAAATGTCTAAATCATGTCTACAACTTAGACAAGGCTTTGTATGGATTGAAATAAGCCTCTCGGGCTTGGTATGATAGACTTACTACCTTTCTTCTTGATAATGATTTTCAAAGGGGTAGTGTGGATAAGGCCTTATTTGTGAAACATACTAAGTCCCATATTCTTGTTGCTCAGATTTATGTTGATGATATTGTGTTTGGATCCACTGCTGATCATCTTGTGAAATATTTTTCAGATTGCATGACACATGAGTTTGAGATGAGCATGATGGGAGAGTTGTCTTATTTTTTGGGTCTTTAAATTAAACAGTCTCCTTCAAGTATGTTTGTTTCTCAGTCTAAGTATGCCAAAAATCTTGTGTCAAAGTTTGGTCTTGAGTCTGCCAAACATGCACGCACTCCCATGAACACCAGTCTTCACCTTTCTAAAGATTCCTCTGGTACTGATGTTGATCCTACCCTGTATAGGAGTATGATAGGGAGTCTTTTTTACCTCACCGCCAGTCGTCCTGATATTGCTTTCAGTGTAGGTGTTTGTGCTCGTTATCAAGCCAGTCCTAAAGAGTCTCATCTTCTTGCTGTCAAACGCATCATTAAATATGTTAATGGGACATTGGGGTATGGGGTTTGGTTTTCTTCTGATACTACAGCTGAAATTACTGGTTTTTCTGATGCCGACTAGGAAGGGTGTGCTGATGATAGGAAGAGTACATCCGGGGGTTGTTTTTACCTTGGAAATAATTTGGTTTCCTGGTATAGTAAAAAGCAAAATGCCATCTCCCTTTCGACTGCTGAGGCTGAGTACATTGCTGTAGGGAGTTGTTGTGTACAAATGCTGTGGATGAAGCAAATGCTTCATGATTATGGGATAAAATAGAACACTCTCACTCTTTTCTGTGATAACACAAGTGCCATAAACATTTCAAAAAATCCTGTCCAATACTCTCGCACCAAACACATTGACATTCGTCATCATTTTATTTGAGAGTTAGTGGAAGAAGGCCTTGTTGTTCTGGAACATTTACCCACTGAGCATCAAAAAGCTGATATTTTTACAAAACCCCTTCATCTTCTTCGATTTGAGTTTCTTAGAAAGACCTTGGGTGTAGTGCTCAGTAACTAGGCTATTTCCTGTTTTTTAAAGTGGGTGTGAGTGGTTGGCTTATTGTATACTTGGATATAATAATCTCATTGTCATTGATTCTTGATATCTTTGCATCAAAAATTTATATGAACACTGCTCATGTTGCTTACAAGATCTCATTCTTCTTTGTTCATAGCTCATTCTGAATGCCCATACTCATTTACTTCATGATCTCATTCTGTACATATCCTTGAGATAAACTGTTGCAGGGGTTTCCGCACAAGTGATCAAAGTTCTCTATGGACCACTAACAGTGTTTCTTGTACTTTTTCAGAGGAATTGACCTATACTAGTATATCATGAGTGATGTTGAGTCTCTTAACCATCTACCATATTTTTTCACTTCCATGGTTTCTCCCTCAGTTTATTGACATCCAGGCATTAGGTAAAAGCTACCTCAGAGGCACCAATCAGGCCATCCTTTTTGATTTCATTCTTCTCTGGTTTGGTCTCCATACTCTTGAGCGTGCATGCCACTACTGAGTGCCCACAAGAAAGTAAAGTTCAAAAAACATAAGAAAGAGGGAATCATTGATTGAGGGGGAGCCACCGCGTTTACTCAACAAATACCCCATGATTCCTAGTGGTTTGACTTTTCTCTGTGATGGTCCGTTACTCTTGTCGGAGGTCCAGCCATCCAATCATTACGAGGATTAACTCTAGCTTTGTGGCTTTCAAGGATTGCACACACACACACATTCTATTTGTGAGCTCTCATGTGTGTTTTTGAGTTATGCATTCTTATGATGCTTATGGCTTTGATTAAATTCTATCTGTTTTGTTTATGACCTGGTGCTTCAAATTTTTTCTACAAGTTTTCAGGACTCATGATTGATGGATTCTGTTATCCTAGTGGTATAGTCGTCCACTTGGACTCCCTGCTGGTTACAGGACATCTTAGTTGTTTTTTTGTTAAAAAAAAAAAATGTTTTGTCCCCGCTTGAGCGGACATTCCCACGCTCAAGCGTGGTTTTGCATCTTGCAGCATTTTTCACTTAGCTTTACAGTTCTGCGAGGGTTGAATTGGCGCTCGAGCTTTCGTTTTCGCGCTCGAGCGAGTCTCTGCGTGTTTTGGCTCATGCTCGAGCGTTACACTTCACGCTCGAGTGGACTAGTTTGTTTAAATTCTCCCTCTTTCGACCTTTCAGTTCATTTTTTCAAAGTGGTTTCTCTCTCCTAGGGCTTCCTTTGCGATTCAAGTCCATTGCGCTTCCTTGGTGTCTTCTTGGTGATTTCTGTGTGTGCACACCTAAGGTATGTCTCTCATCTCTTTTTCCTCTATTCTTGTGTCGTATTTCTGTCCCCTTGGTTTCCTAGTGTTTGGTCTGATTGAGTTTGTTTTACAGTGTGTCGATGGGTCTATTTTGTTTTTGTTCTTCATGTTTAGGGTTCTTCATTGTGGATTTTGCTTGTTTCATAATGCTTGAGTCTCTCTCTCTTCCATTTAGAGTCAGTGATTTGGGCATTTTGCTAGTTTTTTTTTGGTTTCCATTGGGGATTTTTTTTTTGTTACATATATTGCTCTATGGTTTTGTGATTTTTTTTTTTTTTTTTTGCATTGCTAATTGAGTCTCTAATCATGTTGGCTTCATGTGGGCTTAATTGATGTTTCCTTCGCTTTGGTTCACATTTCATTTATCTTATACTAAGGTTATTGATGTTTTGATGCTGCCTTGTTTACCATGATTCCTATTTGCCTACATTGTTGCATCATAGTTTTATTTACTTGCCTCATGTTGCTATATAAAACTGTGCTACTAATGTTTTGTATCGTCTCTTTTGGTTTATTTTTGGTCTTAGGTTGGGGGTTGTCTGTGTTATTGTTTGTCTCTTTTTCTTGGTTTAGTCTTGTCCACCTTCAAGAGACGGAACTCCACTGCCCCTTGCCCTCATTTTAACACTGATAGATTTCCCTCGGCTGAGAAAAGCCAAGTTGTTTCGCGAGTCCTATCCAGCTCGAACCATTCATCTTGAATGTAATGTTCAACCCAACACATTCAAGTCTATCCCTATTCGTTCACTTTTTGATCCCTTGGGTGGGGATAATGTGCTTTTATTTTCTGGTTCTCAAAACCTAACTTGGGTGCGCGAATTCTATTATAACATGGAAAGTCTTGATTCTATTGGTCCATCCTTCAAGACTTGGGTCAAGACAAAGTCCATCACTGTTACCACCGACCTAATTCGAGAGCTGTTAGGGATTAGTGAAAGATTCCCCATCTTCTATCCTTTTCCAGTGCGCCCTACTTGTGACTTCGATGAGGTAGCCCATGCCTTATGTGGTTTCCCTCGTTCTTGGCCCTCCGGTTCCTTGATCAAGCAAAATGAGCTTCTTCCACAGTTTAGGTTGCTTAACCTCATTGTGTGTGCCAATGTTATAGTCACCACCCATAGCTCCAAAATCAACCAGGACCAAGGGTTTGTCCTCCAGTGTATCGCTCAAAATCGCTCCATTGATCTTGCCACATTGATCATCCAAAAGATGGATGCTGCTTTTGAGCGCAACAATCTTGGTTTACCTTATGGGTGCCTCATACACTGGCTTATCGCCAAGGTTGAGGTCCCTTCTTTCGATGAGGATGAGTTTGCTTCCCCTACCCGACCTTTTACTAAAAAGACTGTCTTCCAGAGTCAGTCTCACATTCGGGGGGTTTCTACTGGCACGGGTCGGTCTGGTGCAGGTACTAGTGATGCTGCTGCCATGGTAGAAGAGGCTGAGTATGATGCCGCGGCTGCTGGTGGTGATATTGGTGAAAGGGAGTAGCCTCCTCCAGTTCGTACGGTTTGTGGCCAGCTTCAGTCTTTTGAGCGATCTATTACCTCCCGGTTTGACCACCTTGAGGGGCAGATGGATATCTTTGAGGCCTGGTCACGGATCTTGAGATCACGGCTGATGCTCAGTTTAGTGCTTTGGAGGCCTCTTCATAGCGCATTGAGGAGTCCGTGGCCCAGTTTTGTTCTCAGCTGGCTCAAATCCTGTCTCTGCTTCAGATGCAGTCCCAGCCACCTATTACATGATCTTTGATGTCCAGTTCTGTTTCGTTTGCTTTTGATTCCTCCCAAACAAAAAGGGGGAGTGGTACAGTTTTTTGGAACAGTTTGCATTGACATTTGGTATAGTTTGCTTAGCTTATATACTTGGTATTTGGTACATACTTGGTATTTGGTACAGTTGGATATATGTTTTTATTTGATGGCTTATTTTTTTGATGGATGGCTACAGTCATTTTATATTTATATTGTGTTATTAATATAGTTCCACAGATTTTGGTTGGCATGTATGGTTGTTTTTCTTTCAGGTGGATTGTTTAAAAACTTTGGTTATAGAAGTGCATGTTCTTTTGGGATTAGTTTTTGTTTGTTTTGTTTTTGTGATTTTGTTAGGAAAACTGTTTTAGAATGGTTTTCTCTAGGATTTGACAAAGGGGGAGATTGTCAGGACCCTTTGTTGTCAAATTCCATGGAAAAACCTAAGTTTGTACTCAAGTTGTTGTTGTTGTTGTTGTTGTTGTTGTTGTTGTTGTTGTTTTTTTTTTTTTTTTTTTTTTTTTTTTTTTTTTTTTTTTTTTTCAGTTTTCCAGTTTTGGTCTTCCCGCTCGAGCGGGCAAAGTGACGCTTGAGCAGGGTTTGCACTCTTACAGCATCTCTACTACGCCTGCAAAAATACTGGATGTTGTGATTCTACGCTCGAGCGTGGAAACTTTCGCTCGAGCGTGAACCCTGTATGAATCACGGAATATGCAGTCTCCGCTCGAACGGGAATTCCCACGCTCGAGCGAACCGCACGATCTCAGATACTATATATTCGCGTGTTGGTTCAATTTTAGGGGAACTTCTCCTAGATCTTGTTTAAGGTTTTTAGGGTTTTGTTTGAGGTTTTCATCTGAAGTTTTTGGTGAGTTTTCCTTGATATATTTGAGAGGGTTTGTAACCTATGATCTAAGATACATAAATCAAGGAGTTTGGTTCTTCATAATTCAGAGAGTTATTCTTCGGTGGATTCCGAAGATCCAAACGTGTAGTTTCAAAGGAGTTTGATTCTGTACGTAGTCATTGATTCGACAAGTGGAGTTGTGGATTCAACTTCAGATTAATCAGTTCTGAGACAAAGGCTTGATGAAAGAGTTACAGAAGGTTTGAAGACAAATTAACTGAGTTGGATAATTTGTGTGTTATCTTTGTAATCTTTCTTTCTTCAGTGGATTGATTAGTGGCGTTTTGCCCATGGTTTTTTATTACAATTGAAGGTTCTTCAATTGTAGTTTTTTCACGTAAAAATCGTTTGTGTCGATTTATTGTTTATTCTGAAAACAACAGTCTAAATCACTTTCGTAAGTGCATGATGATTTAGATTGAGTGTTTTGAATAATTGGGAATTGAAATATTTAATCTTGATCTAATCATGAATACTTAGAATTTTCACTTAGTAAAAGCATGCCACATTAAACGAAGTATGTGAAAAATTCTACACAAATGGTCCAAACTCAATATGATACAGAATTCTCCGTTAAAGGGACTTGATTTCCTCTATACAATGTGCTTGCAAATGCAAAGAACAATTGCCTTAAGAGTTAGATAGCACCACATAGAGAGAGAGAGAGAGAGAGAGAGAGAGAGAGAGAGCATGTGAAATATTTCTTCCTATCCCACTTTTGTTTTCCCTATCATCAGTGTTTTTGCTTTTTGGACTTTGTTGGGCCATCTCAAGCTCACCTTCTCTTACACCTGAAAAGAAAGAAAGACTAGTAACACCCTTTGTTACTTATGAGAAAAATCAAAGGGTTGAAAAAGATTATTATGATCAGTTGCTTTATGATTATACAAACTATTGAAATAAATACACAATATGAATCTTGAAGGCTTGTGACTAGGGATCATGTGGCATTGTATAAGTGATTTGGCATCGAAGATTTCATAATGCGTTTGACAAAATAAAAATTGTGAAGTTTATAAATTTTTGAATCTTGAATTTGTAAAGAGAAAAGATAGAAAAAGAAACTAAATTGAAAGAATTTAAAAAAAAAAAAAATTCTTTTTGGGTAAGGTTAGGGGAAAATGAGATTAAAATGAATGGATGTTAAAAAAAATATTGTTGTGGGTGTCTCGTATCCTTTGTTCTTATAACTTGGGATTTGATAGGTTGACTTCTCTACTTTGATTCCTTTATTGGCATCTGTAAAAATACCAAACAAACCAGTGAAATAGAGAAGTGGGAAATCGAACAAATTTGAATATCAGCAACGTATCAAACTGTAATATACAATTAAAAAAAGACCCTTGGATGTTGCTAGTGGTTGCTTGATTTGGTGGCTGTTACTAATGTTTGGCTTTATGATCTTCAACTTCATTGTAATCTTTATTTTTTGATATGTAAACCATATACTTACCAAAAAAGAAATAAGACCTGTCGAGAATTATTTGTAGTCTAAATTTTCTTTATAGATTTTAAAATTGAAAATGATACTTATGCTCATTCAATTATTTTTATTACAGAAAATAAGATAATATGAAGTATCAAACAGTGGACGTCATTTCTCGATTTGAACATTTTTCATGGAGGTCTTTATAAAATGACATCATGAGTAATACTTTTGAGTACTATTGTTATGTGACAAGTTTATCTTTTGGATTATGGTATGGGCTATTAGTTTGCTAGAAACATTGGATCTTTTTTGTATTACAGGCTTATGTAATGAACCTTTTAATTAAGGTGTTTTGGATATTTTGGGATTATGAAAATGCAGATTTTTTTACCTTTTACAATTATTGAGTATTGAGCCATTAGAATAAAATAGTGTTGTTATAGATATATAATGTGAGCAGGGATAAGTGAGAGACAACCATTAATGGTTATAAAATCATTGAAAATTTCAAGCTATACATTATTGGTAATTGAATAGTAAACATAGCATACAATTTCCTACTGGTGTTATTGTTGGTGCATGCTTTTGGCAGGTTGTTGGCTGTTGTTGTTTGCTTTGATGCCTGGTGTCATTGCTACTGGTGCATGGTGCTATGACTGGTGTTTACTGTCAACAGTTTGCCCACTGTTTGCTATTGTCTGCTATCTTAGGGGCTATGGTGTCTGTTTTGATCATTTTGTAATCAAATTGTCCCTGTAATATGGCCTTTTGGGTTTTGTTTCTAGTTCCTTTTGTTGTTTGGATCTTTTTAGTGTAACCAGGTTATGTTGCTCTTAGGTTGTTTTGTTTTTTTTTTTTTTTTTTTTTTTGGTTTTTTTTGTTTTTTTGTTTTTTGTATCGTTTGCCTTGTTCTTGCCCTCATTTGCTATTTGCTTATGTGGTGTGTGAACATGATGGTTTTCGCTGTCTAGATTGTTTTTTTTTTGTTTTTTGGTTTATGTGTCTTTGTATAGTTAGTTAGCTCCTAGGGTATACCCCTTGTATCTTGTAATTTTTTGTCGTTTTATTTATGACTTATTCACCCCCCCTCCCAAAAAAAAAAAAAAACATAGCCTACAATCGTGGTTAATAACCGTCGCTGTAAATAAAATTCGAAATGAATTCTATGGTTATAGTGACAGTATAAAACTTATGGAATAGAGTCAAAATATAGCAGCGGTTCACAAAATGTCGCAAAAGTGAAGGATATAGCAGCAATCGACCCGTCGCTATAAAGTTAGCAAGTAATTGGTAAATTCAAGATATAGCGACATTTGTAACTGCCACTACATTGACCGTCGCAATAAAAATAACTACACCAGCGTTTACGAAAAAACGTCACTATAAGGATATGCCGACGGGGCTATTGCGGCGGTTTCACCGCCACTATTGCAACCGCGGGTAAAGGTGTTTTAGTTTTTAGCGACGCTTTTTCCTGCTTTTAGCGACAGTTTTGGCCGCTAGTAAATCTTGACTTTTTTGTAGTGTTTGTTTGATTCGAAATAAACTAAAGATTGATTTGATTAAAGATTGAAAGACTGAGATTGCTTGATTAGAAATAAACTTTCCATCCAAATAATTGTTAACTTTTATTTTATAATCCCACATTGGAAAAAAAAAAAGAAAAGAGTTGTTTCACTTATATAAGGTGAATCTTAATAATGTAATATTATGTATACTTTAATTCAAGATAGTTTAAATTTTAAAATTAAAATAATTTTTAAAAGTTTTAATTAATTAATTTTTGTATAAGTTGGTTGGTCATTTGATCTAACCGATTAGGTTGAACCATTTTGGATTTGATTGATTCGCTGGTTTAATCGTGATTTCTCATGTTGATTTTATTAATTTTAAACAATTAAAAAAATTTCCATTGACTAACTTTCATTTAACTATATAAAAATAAAACTCTAATTAGTTTATGATTTATTTTATAATCCCACATCGGGAGAAGAAGAAAAAGTAAAGTTTGTTTCACTATCTATCTATATATTATATAAGGAAATTGAGATTTTTAGGAAGAAACCTTCTAGGAGCTCCAAACCCTTATTGTAAAATTATTGAATTTTCTTAATTTTAAACAATTAAGAAAATTCTCGTTGGTAGTTTCCATTTACTTTTTATTTCATAATCCCATATCGAAAAAAGAAAGAAAAAGTGAATTGTTTTACTTACATGAGATTTTTAGTGAGAAGCCCTATAATCAATATCTCATACTTATTTTTTTGATTTTCTTAATTTTAAACAATTAAGAAAATCCCCAATGACTAGCTTCCATTTAATTTTTATTTTACAATTCCACATAATTTTGATTTTAAAAATAATTTTGTATGAGATTTTGAAACTCTCATAATATTTAACTTAAAAATAATTACAATCCCACATCGAGAAAGAAAGAAAAAGTGAATTGTTTCATTTATATAAAGTGTTACAGTTCCATATCGGAAAAAAAAGAAAGAGAAAAAGTGAGTTATTTCACTTATATAAAGTGAATTTTATAGGAGCAGTTTTGAGGGAGAACCTTTTTAGAAGCTCCAAACCCTTATTTTAAAATTATTGAATTTTCTTAATTTTAAACAATTAAGAAAATTCTTATTGGTTAGCTTCCATTTACCTTTTAATTTACAATCCCAAATCGGAAAAAAAGAAAAAGAAAAAGTGAATTGTTTCATTTACATAAAGTGAATCTTATGCTACAATTTATATAAATTATTGAAATTTCTTAATTTTAAACAATTAAGAAAATCCTTATTAGTTAGCTTCCAATTAACTTTTATTTGCAATCCTATATCGGGAAAAGAAAGAAGAAATGAATTGTTTCACTTATATAAAGTGAATCTTTTATGCTCCCATTTATATAAGTAAAAAATTTTTTTTTAGTGAGAAACCCTATAATCAATACAATTTTTTTTTTTTTATTTTCTTAATTTTAAACAATTAAGAAAATCTCCATTGGTTGGCTTCCATTTAACTTTTATTTTACAATCTCACATAGACGTTTTGACTTTAAAAACAGGGTAATGCTATAGTGTGCAACTTACACCTTATACCTTTTTGTGTTCACATACACCTTACACTTACACATTTTTTACCTTGCACTTACACCTTTTGTGTAAGTGGCACATGGTGTGCAACTTATACATTTCATTTATACCTTCCACTTACACTTACACCTTACACTTACACCTTACACTTACACTTTTTGTGTGAGTGGCACATGGTGTGCAACCCACTTACACCTTTTGTGGGTTGCACACCTAAGAAGAAGCCTTAAAGACAATTTTGTATGAGATTTTAAAAATCTCATAATATTTAACTTTAAAATAATTATAATCCTACATCAAGAAAAGAAATAAAAAGTGAGTTGTTTCACTTATATAAAGTGAATCTTATATTCTCACTTAATATTATAGTATTGTGCATGTTTCAGTTCAAGTTCAAGATGGTTTAAATTTTAAAATAAAATTTAAAGGTTTTAATTAATTAATTTTGTTGTAAATTGGTTAGTCTTTTGACTTAGCCGATTGGACTGAATCATTTTTGGTTTGACTAATTTACTGGTTTAATCACGGTTTTAGCTGTTTTATCAAAATATATTACTTACATTTATTTGATTTGAAATAAACTAAGATTGACCTTGTTATAAATTGAACAATTGAGATTATTTGATTGGAAATGAATTTTCCGTCCAAACAATTGTTAACTTTTATTTTACAATCTCACATTAGGAAAATGAGAAAAAAAAAGAGTTGTTTTACTATATAAACCTTATGCTCCCATTTAATATTATAGTATTGTGTATGTTTTAGTTCAAGACAGTTTAAATTTTGAAATTAAAATAAAATTTAAAAATTTTAATTAATTAATTTTTTTTATAAGTTGGTTGGTCTTTTGACTTAGCCGATAGGGTGAACTGTTTTCGGTTTAACTGATTCGCTGGTTTAACTACGCTTGTAGCAGTTTTATCAAAATATATTGGTTAAATTTGTTTGATTCGAAATAAATTAAAGATTGATGTATAAAGATTAAACGGCTAAGATTGCTTAATTCGAAATAAACTTTTCACGCCAAATAATTGTTAAATTTTAACAATTAAGAAAATCCCTATTGGCCTAATTAAAGATTGACCTAATTACAGATTAAACGGCTAATATTGCTTGATTCGAAATAAACTTTCCGTCCAAATAATTGTTAACTTTTAAACAATTAAGAAAATCCCTATTGACTAGTTTTTATCTCACTTTTACTTTATAATCACACATCAAGAAAAAAAGAAAAAAATGAATTATTTCACTTAGATAAAGTGAATCTTATACTCCCATTTATAGAAGCAAATTGAAATTTTTAGTGAGAAACCTTATGATTAATATCTCATATTAATTTTTTGGATTTTTTTAATTTTAAATAATTAAGAAAACCCCAATAGGCTAATTTCTATTTAACTTTTATTTTATAATATAAAAAAATTAAATATAATTATCATATTTTTATTAAATAATATATTATTTTATCTCGTGCATAGCATGTGTGATATGTTATTTTTTTTTTGTACAAATTTTTTATTTGTTAAAATAACAATTCAATTTCTTTTTTGTTGAAATTTACTAAACATATTTTCCTTATACGTTTAATTTTTAGTCTGCAAATCCATTTTCTCTCTCCTCTCATTTCACTTATTTGTTTTAAATTAATTATTTAATAATTTCAGAGTATAAACACATGATACTTCATAGTATTGTGATTGATGAAAAATGTGAATATGTGAGGTATTGTGTTAGGTGATTGAGGGACATGAGAGGGATATAATAAATAATGATTGGTTAGAGAGTACGGACACGTAATACTACAGAAATATTCCATAATTTTCCAATTTTTTTCTTTTTAGATTTTTTTGGCCGTTTATTTAATTTTTTTTTTTCCAAACGTGAATGTTCTCTTTTATTTTCTTGTTTTCTTTACAATTTGAGATCTTTGTTTCTCGTGTATTGGTTAAGATTTTTTTTTTTCCCTTTCATTTTGAGAATTTTTTTTTTATTAATTATGTATTGTATTTGATTTTTATTATTATAATTCATTGAGTTTTATTGCACTATATCATGAATGAAAAAAAATCATTTTTTCTTAAATAAAATATACAACACAAATATAATTATCAGGATATTATTATTTCCTTCTCTTTTGGATAATGTTAGGGATATCAAATTTCTACCAAATAAATGACCAAATGTCTCACATGGGTGTGAGATTCGCAATTTTGTGGACTCCACACCCATATGAGATATTTGGTTATTTATTTGATAGAAAATTTGAGACCTATAACATTTTCCTTTTCTTTGAAGTTGACTCTTAGATGAATAACACTCAAGGTTATTTTAGAAATTAACTATTTTAGTTATTTTTTTAAATTCTTTTATAATAAAAAAAAAATCCGTACACAAAAGTAAAGAGAATAGTTAAAAAAATTAAGTAATTTTTTGCCCTTTTTGACTCCAGTAGTCTGTTGCCAAAACAGAGCATCTCCACTACTGATATAAACAATTTTAATTTACTTAAAAATTCTATTTTTAAATGTAGAAGCTAAACAAATAAACAATCCAGAAAATCCAATTTTACTAACATTACATTAAAAGAACTATGGGAAAAAAATACCGTAGCAAATCCATATATTTTTCAAAGTGTGAGACAATAAAAAATGATGAATCTTATGCACATGCTTGTATTATAAAATTTGCTAATTTCTAAAATAGTTTTTAATAAATAAATTAACTTTTTTATAAGATTGTTATTCATATTTTAATATGAAAGGTAAACTTAAAATAAAACGTACAATCATAAAGGATTAAACTTTTTGGAAACAAAATATCAACACAAAGATTTAGTTATCTACATTTAAATTTAGGATTCAAGCAAAATAAGACGTACTGATATGTTTTTCATTTTATTATTGGCAAACTGTATGGGCTGGACTGGACTACATAATCATCAAAGATAATGGAGGCCAATGGATTGCTGGTTTTTGCAGATATATTAATGGGACTGCTTCTAGTCTAGAAACTGAGTTATGGGCTCTACGTGACGGACTGAACTTAGCTCTCGATAGAGGACTCTTCTTGTAAAACAACTGATATTGGGACCAAACAACAATAAGCATTGCCTGTGTAATCTGATCTCTGATTGAAGGTTCCTGATGCCGCAACTGGAGGTGCAGTCGATTAATCACATCTACCATGAGGCAAATTGATGTGCGGATTTATTAGCAAATCAAGTCTCTGTTCATGGTTTACATATTTTTGCCAACTCTCCTCAATGTATTGCTATGCAATTGTATGATGATGCAAGAGGGATCAAATGTCCCACAATTTTGTGTTGTTTGGAATGAAATAAATTAGTATAATTTTTTACTTTTTATATTAAAAAAAATATGTAATGTGACAAAAAAAGTGATATGACCTCCTAAAAAATAGTCCACAATAAGAAACCTGAAACACAATGGCCCAATTGGAAAGTAATGATTGGCCCAATTTGGAATGTAATGAGGAGCCCAAATTATGTCATAATTGTTCTTCATATTTATGGAAAGAGTAGTGTTATTCAAGTCTAAAAATTAGGTTCGTTTGGAAACATGCTAATTTAGTAACTTTTTGGCTATTTGGTTAAAATATGAGCTAAAAAAAACTAGTATGTTTGGGATGACTTTTTGGCTTTTTACAAAAAAATGTGCAAAAAGTAGAGAGAAAAGAGAATCTTTGACTTTTTTGTATGGGTTGTTGGTTTTTTGGCTAATTTAGTAACTTTTTGACTTTTTGGCTAAACCGGTCGCTTCCCAAACAAGAACTCATTTTTTAAATCTAATGATGTGTCACTCTATGAAAATATCTAAACCAAATCTGTAACGCCCCCAAAATATTACAATAAATATAATTCATATGCGGAATAAATATGAGAAACAACATACTTTCATATATCAGAGTTCACTGTTTAACAAACAATTAAATGCCATGTAGGCTTTCATCTTTGCAAGACATTGCTTGGTTATACAAATTGAGTCTCACTCATTACATCTTAAGCCCTTGGCTTTACAAATAACAAACATACACACATAAAGCACAAATAAGAAACTCTTGCTTCCCGAGAGTCCATACATGCTATTGCCTTGGAAGTAACACCTCACCTGCACCTGAAAATGATATTCCCGTATAGGGTGAGCCAACAGCCTAGTAGAAATAATCTAACACAATTTATGAAATTTAGCAAAGGTATAAATACCATGTATATAAACAATAGCGATATGGAAGCATCCACAAGGCCTACATATCTATATGCCGCTAAGGCCAATCTTATTCCATTATTTCTTCAATTCATGTCCAGTTCATATGTGCTACTCAATTCATGAGTTAAATTCATTATCTTTTAATTAACCAAAATGAGACTACAATTCCATGGTTCTTCAATTATGCAAAACACACACATAAACACTTCAAACTTGCCATTTTACGGATATTTCGTCCGAGGGAACCGGCACCCATTTATGATAGATTTTGGATCTTTCACCTAGGACACTCAGGCCAGCTTGCTTTAAATGGAGTCCATCCCCTTTGTCCTCCCCAAACAAATTATACATATGTAATGTATTAATAAACATAATCATATATGGAGTACATCTCCTTTCTCCTTCCAATAAACATACATATATAATGTATTTACAACATGGTCATATTCAATGACACCAACCATAGATTAGCATTAAATCGCCTAATCCTCATACAATTTCTACAACAATCATAGCTATCCTCCACTGATAGCCCAATACAATCATTTCTAAGATATATTCAATATCGGGTTTAATAGTTTATTCAAAACTTCCATAGGTGAGATAACACATGTTCAATATCACCATTTATATCAATAATCATCCAATTTAACATGTTCAATGTTAATTCCAATTATTTATACAAAATAATCATTTTACCAAATTAGGGCAAAAATTTCCCTTTTCCCAATATTAACCCAAATACCCAAAATCAACTACTTTGGTACACCAAGAGTTTATATTCAACCCCAAACATCATTTATCTCATATACATCAAAAACCCCGCTTTTCATTTTACACCCAAATCTTAGATTTGTCCAAACCACAACCAAATCTCATCATCTATATACAATAGCAAATAACTAAGCTAAAAACCATACTAGAGTGTAGAAAATCCCTACCTCAAGTGTAGAATACCCAAGGAACAAGGTGGAACTTCAAAGATGATGAAACCCACTTTCACTTAGATCAATACGAACCTCTTGAAGCCCTCTACCTTATTCTCAAAGACACTAGGGTCAAGAACTCAATGGATTTAGATGAAATCTTAGAGAGAAGGTGAGTTTTAGAGAGAGAATATGAAGCTCTTCGTTTATGGAGAGTTTTAGAGAGAGAATGGGCTGTTGAAAAGTGACCTAAAATGTCACATTCACGATCTGATATGAACAGGCTCACTCGAGTGAAGGAGTTCTCGCTTGAGTGACCAGACACAAAAGGTCGCCTCGTTCGAGCGAAAGAAGTTTCGCTCGAGCGTAGAATGAGAAGCTTTAGGTTTGCCACCCAACGCAGACGCACGCTCGAGCGCAAGAGTTCTCGCTCGAGCGAAGGAACATTTTCACAAGTCTCGCTCAAGCGCAAAAAGCCTCGCTCGAGCGAAGAACAGATTACACACGGCTCGCTCGAGCGTAAGAAGCCTCGCTCGAGCGAATAAGCCAAAATCTGGGCAACAACCATTTGTACCAAAAGACAACCAATCTGTTCCAAACTCGCCCAACAAGTCCCAAAACTAAATTTCAAAGAATTAAAGGAAGGAAATAAGACATAGACAACAATATACAATCACGGAATCCGAGTCCGGAACACCATAAAGGTCGGGTAAAACCTGGATCGCTATAACCTCCCCACCTTAAGGAATTTCGTCCCTGAAATTACAAATCAAAGTTCAACACCATGACCCATTCTCCGGTCATCTACCCAAATTTAAAGAAATTTTCAATTTTCCCAAAACATTTACAATGTTTAATCAAAGCCCAAATTTTCAAAAAATCGTACATAGCATATACAATGCTTCCAAAAATGATACAACATCATCAATATTTCAAATTCTCAAAACATAAGCAATGTTTACATTGAATTCATGTTCTTTCCAACAACCATAACATATACAATGTTTTCATAAGTTAAAACATATACAATGCTTAGACTTTTCATTAATACAATAAATTCTCAATACATGCTCATGCATCAACAAACAAATCCGGATATTTCTCTCGGACTTCTAATTTACGTTCCCAAGTCGCTTCTTCGACTCCGTGATGTTTCCACAATACTTTTACTAAGGGAATTGTCTTGCCTCGTAAAACTTGATCCCTTCTATCTAAGACTCTTACCGATCTCTCCTCATACGAGGCATCCTCATCTACCTCTAAGTTGGTCCAATCCAACACGTGCGATAGATTCGACTCATATTTCCGAAGCATACAAATATGAAACACGTCATGAACCCCAAAAATCTGTGGCGGCAACGCCAAACGGTAAGCAACTTCCCCAATCTGCTCAAGGATCTCAAAAGGGCCAATAAATCGAGGAGACAACTTCCCACTCTTCCCAAACCTCATCAAACCCTATCTACGTGATATTTTCAAAAAGACATGATCACCCACCTCAAATGACAAAGGTCTCCTCCTACGGTCGGCATAACTTTTCTGGCGACTCTGAGCCGTAGCTAGCCTCTTACGAATAAGTGCAACTTTCTCCGTAGTTTCTCGAACCAACTTTGGACCTAACAAAGGTGCATCACCCACCTCAGCCCAACACGTGCAACTTTCTCCGTAGTTTCTCGAACCAACTTTGGACCTAACAAAGGTGCATCACCCACCTCAGCCTAACACACTGGAGATCTACACAGTCGACCATATAAGGCCTCAAACGGTGCCATGCCAATACTCGATTGGAAACTGTTATTGTAGGCAAACTCCACTAAGGGTAGGTGTCTCTCCCATGACCCCTTAAAATCAAGGACACAGCCTCTAAGCATATTCTTAAGGATCTGAATAGTACGCTCAGACTGCCCGTCAGTCTGAGGATGATACGCAGTACTAAAAGTCAATCTAGTACCCAAGGCACTTTGCAAACTCTGCCATAACCGAGCAGTGAAACGCGGATCTCTATTCGAAACAATCATCACAGGGACTCCGTGCAACCTCACTATATCCCTAATGTACAAGTCGGCAAGATAATCTACCAAGTCACTTACAAGCATGGGAATAAAATGCGCCGATTTAGTCAACTGGTCAACGACTACCCATATGGCATCACTACCCCGTTGAGTCCTTGGAAGGCCCACAACGAAGTCCATCGTAACATGCTCCCACTTCCACTCAGCTATAGGCAAGGATTGCAACAAACCCACTGGCCTCTGATGCTCGGCCTTCACTTGTTGACAAGTAAGGCACTGCGATACAAACACAGCCACATCCTTTTTCATACCTCTCCACCAAAACTGGCGACTAAGATCATGATACATCTTTGTGCCTCTCGGATACACCGCAAGGCGCAAATAGTGAAACTCTCGGAGTACTTCCTCTCAGCAAGACTCCGGTACAAACAAACGGTCACGGTATCTCACACTCAGGTTGGGATACACAGTCAAACCTTTTTCTATCTTTCTATTGGAAATCTTCTCTCGGAACAATTTCACTTCAAGGTCACCCTTTTGCGCTTCTAACACTCGATTCACAAGTGTAGGTTGTGCAACCACTGAAAACAAAGCTGCAGACTCAACAAAATCGCCCAGTTGCAAGTCAAACTCATTAAGAGTATCCAACATTTCCCATTCTCGGATGGCGATAGAAGCCACACTGTTAACTGGCTTTCTACTCAAAGCATCGGCCACAACTTGGCCTTCCAGGGATGATAATGCAACTCAAAATCATAATCCTCTATGAATTCCATCCACCTCCTCTGCCTCAAATTTAAGTCTTTCTGTGTAAACAGATATTTCAGACTCTTGTGATCAGAGAACACTTCAAATTTCTCACCATACAGATAGTGCCTCCAAATCTTCAAGGCAAATATCACTGCTGCTAACTCTAGGTCATGGGTGGGATAATTCCTCTCATGTGTTTTTAACTGCCGTGAGCCATAGGCTACCACTTTACCCTCCTGCATCAATACACAACCTAAACCTTCCCTTGAAGCATCACAATAAACTGAATAACTCAAACCCCTCTCCGGTATAATCAATACTGGAGTAGTGGTGAGTCTAATCTTGAGCTCTTGGAATGACCTTTCACAAATCTCACTCCACACAAACTTGACTTTTTTCCTCGTCAACTTAGTCAAAGGTAAAGCTAGTCTAGAGAAATCTTTCACAAATCAAAGGTAATACCCAGCCAACCCCAAGAAACTACGAATCTTGAAAGCATTCTTAGGTTATGCCCAATCTTGCACTGCCTCTATCTTGGATGAATCTACAGTCACCCCTTCCCTTGACACTACATGCCCTACGAATTTAACCTCTTCCAGCCAAAAGTCACATTTCCCAAACCTAGCATATAGCTTATGGGCTCTAAGTAACTCAAGTACTATTCGTAAATGTTCCTCATGTTCCTCCTCAGATGGTGAATAAATCAAAATGTCGTCCACAAAGACAACCATAAAACGATCTAAGAATTCACGGAAGATCCGATTCATTAAATCCATAAACACAGTTGGAGCATTAGTTAGCCCAAAAGGCATCACAAGAAACTCATAGTGGCCATACCGTGTATGGAATGCCGTCTTCGGGATATCCTCCTCCTTTACCCTCAACTGATGATAACCCGATCTCAGGTCTATCTTAGAGAAACAACAAGACCCCTTCAACTGATCAAACATATCATCTATACGAGGCATTGGGTACTTATTCTTAACAGTAACCCGGTTCAACTTTCTATAATCAATACAAAGCCGTAATGCTTCATCTTTCTTTTTAGCAAAGAGGGTCGGCGCTCCCCAAGGTGAAGCACTAGGGCGAATAAAACCCTTATCTAACAATTCCTAGAGTTGAATCTTCAACTCACTCAATTCAGTAGGTGCAAATCGATATGGAGTCATAGAAACCGGTGCCGTGCCAAACACTAAATCAATAAAGAACTCAATCTCTCAGTGAGACCGTAGACTGACAAGATCCTCGGGAAAAACATCCGAGTATTCACAAACTACCCTCAGTAATTCCACCCGAATTTCGTCACACTCACTACTCAAAAAGCTAGCAATGAGATAACTAAGTTCACTCAGCCCACATGGATCATATACCGGTGATAAGACTCTATCCACACGGTCTGCCAAGAAATAAAAACAATCACCGCTCAAGGTACATATAGTAACCTTCTAACGGTAGTAATCTATAACAGCCCGGTATAACGATAACCAGTCCATACCCAATATTACATCAAAACAATGCATGTCAATTAATACAAATACAAAAGGTAATCGACGATCAATAACCTCGATGTCACAACCCCGACCTCCTTGTTTCAAGATAGGAGATGCTAATTGGTGACTCTACACAAATAGGAGATGCTAACTGTACCAACTCCAAACCCAAAATTGATGCAAACGCGGAGATGCTAACTGTGCCAACTCCAAACCCAAAATTGATGCAAACGCATACGAAATAAAAGAATGGGATGCACCCGTATCAATCAACATATTAACAACTGAATTGCAAAACAAAAAGGTACCTCTCACTATAGAAGGATCAAGTACAAGATCTGGCCCTACAACTGTATACATACGTCCAGTAGGCCTCTGCTCAACCTGCTTACCCCTTAGAGCATAAGCCTGATGCATAGACTGAGCCGAAAAAACTCCCTGATTAGCCCTCGAGGCCTGTGCTGACTGTGCTGGCTGGTAACTCTGTGTCTGTCTCGAACCAAACGCACTAGGTGTACCACCCAACTGTGGGCAAAACCTCTTCAGGTGCCCCGCCTGCCCGCACTGATAACAAGTAAGCGGCTGGCCTCTTCCCTGACTCTGGCTCTGAAAATGAGCCGAAGATGATGTTGCTCGTTGTCCTCCTCCTCTCTGAGGACAAGCTAGAGACTTGTGGCCCAACTGACCATACTTAAAGCAAATAAAATCTCCCTGCCCACATCTTCCAGAACCTGTACTCGATATTGGAAAAGTGGACCTCGACTGAGTTCCCTGGGACTGCTGAGGGTAGGAACCCCTTTGCCTCTTACTGTCTCCCTGACTATCCTGACTCCTCTTGGAGCCCCTCATCCTTTCGTCTTCTGCCTGCATAATAGTTTCAAGATGCGCTGTAGCCTGCACAAGGCGTCCATAATCTCTAGTCATGGAACTGGAAACTCTATACATTAACCCGGTCCTTAACCTCTTTTCAAACTCCAAACAACGGCGCTCCTCAATCGCCACCAACTCAGGTGCAAACCTTAATAGACTAGTAAAAGTTGCCTCAAACTTAGCCACTAGCGTGTTCAACTGCAACAATTTAGAGAATTGATCTCTCAACTTCTCCCTAACTGTGGGAGGTAGAAACTTATCCTGGAAAGCCTCAACAAAAGCCTCTCAAGTTCCTCCAATACACCCACGCACATATTTCCACCACTGATTCGCATCCTCCTTCAACTGGAAAGACGCCAAGGTCATTTTCAACTGATCATCCTCGATGCCCAGCATCTCAAATGTTTTCGCCAACTGTTCTAGCCACTCATCTGCCTTCAGTGGCTCCCTGGGATTACCCACAAACTCATCCGGATTCAACCGGAAGAACTCCCTCTTCAGAAAAGATGGCCCTGCTTCAGCTACTTGAGCCTGGACTTGATTCTCAGCTCGGAGAATGTCCATAGATTCCCTCAATGCGCCGGCCATTTCACGGGCTAAGGCACCCATGGCCTGATGACCAATTGGTTCAGCCACATTGGCTTGACCAATTCTTTCTTCCTGTGTCGGAATGTCATCCGGTATCGGCATCGCATGCCTCAAAGGTCTACCACGTCTACCACGTCTACCACTACCACGTCCACGTCCAGACATCCTAGTAAAGGTAACCAAAAAAGATTGGCACATTCACACATGTGGCGATGCTAACTCACTTATGTTCTAGTACAATGGACAAAATAAATCATTCCATGTAAGCATATAGTCATAGAAACACATACGAATTTTATTCCTAGATAATGACCGTCTTACGGCATTGCTAGAGTTCCAATTAGAAATAGCAGTGATCAAGTGCTCTTCCAATAGGACTTCCACAAACCCGTAGACCCAATTAACATCTTAGGAACCAAATCACATACCCACATAAGCATATAAGCATGTTATCACATGAGCATACAATACATGTTAACGTCTCAATTAAGGGAGACAAACCCATTGTGGTACTAATCACTTCCCACGTACCCTAAGTATTCAAACCCGGTACGCTTTGATACCAAGTTGTAACGCCCCCAAAATACTACAATAAAGATAACTCATATGCGGAATAAATATGAGAAACAACATACCTTTATATATCAGAGTTCACTGTTTAACAAACAATTAAATGCCATGTAGGCTTTCATCTTTCCAAGACATTGCTTGGTTACACAAATTGAGTCTCACTCATTACATCTTAAGCCCTTGGCTTTACAAATAACAAACATACACACATAAAGCACAAATAAGAAACTCTTGCTTCCGGAAAGTCCATCCATGCTATTGCCTTGGAGGTAACACCTCACCTGCACCTAAAAATGATATTCCCGTATAGGGTGAGCTAACAACCCAGTAGAAATAATCTAACACAATTTATGAAGTTTAGCAAAGATATAAATACCACGTATATAAACAATAGCGATATGGAAGCATCCACAAGGCCTACATATCCATATGCCGCTAAAGCCAATCTTATTCCATTGTTTCTTCAATTCATATCCAGTTCATATGTGCTACTCAATTCATGAGTTAAATTCATTATCTTTCAATCAACCAAAATAAGACTACAACTCAATGGTTCTCCAATTATGCAAAACACACACATAAACACTTCAAACTTGCCATTTTATGGATATTTCGTCTGAGGGAACCGGCACCCATTTATGATAGATTTCGGGTCTTTTACTCAGGACACTCAGGCCAGCTTGTTTTAAATGGAGTCCATCCCCTTTCTCCTCCCCAAGCAAATTCTACATATGCAATGTATTAATAAACATAATCATATATGGAGTACATCTCATTTCTCCTCCCAATAAACATACATATACAATGTATTTACAACATGGTCATATTCAATGACACAACCATAGATTAGCATTAAATTGCCTAATCCTCATATAATTTCTACAACAATCATAACTATCCTCCACTGATAGCCCAATACAATAATTTCCAAGATATATTCAATATCGGGTTTAATAGTTTATTCAAAACTTTCATAGGTGAGATAATACATGTTCAATATCACCATTTATATCAATAATCATCCAATTTAACATATTCAATGTTAATTTCAATTATTTATACAAAATAATCATTTTAACAAATTAGGGCAAAAATTTGCCTTTTTCCAATATTAACCCAAATACCCAAAATCAACTACTTTGGTACACCAAGAGTTTATATTCAACCCCAAACATCATTTATCTCATATACATCAAAAACCCCTCTTTTCATTTTACACCAGAATCTTAGATTTGTCCAAACCACAACCAAATCTCATCATCTATATACAATAGCAAATAACTAAGCTAAAAACCATACTAGAATGTAGAAATCTCTACCTCAAGTGTAGAATACCCAAGCAGCAAAGTGGAACTTCAAAGATGACGAAACCCACTTTCACTTAGATCAATACGAAGCTCTTGAAGCCCTCTACCTTATTCTCAAAGACACTAGGGTCAAGAACTCAATGGATTTAGATAAAATCTTAAAGAGAAGGTGAGTTTTAGAGAGAGAATATGAAGCTCTTCGTCTATGGAGAGTTTTATAGAGAGAATGGGATGCTGAAAGTGACCTAAAATGTCACATTTACGATTTGATATGAATAGGCTCGCTCGAGCAAATGAGTTCTTGCTCGAGTGACCAGACACAAAAGGTCGCCTCGCTCGAGCGAAAGAAGTTTCGCTCGAGCGTAGAATGAGAAGCTTCAGGTTTGCCACCCAACGCAGATGCAAGCTCGAGCGCAAGAGTTCTCGCTCGATCGAAGGAACATTTTCACAGGTCTCGCTCGAGCACAAAAAGCCTCGCTCGAGCGAAGAACAGATTACACACGGCTCGCTCGAGCGTAAGAAGCCTTGCTCGAGCGAATATGCAAAAATCTGGGGAACAACCATTTGTACCAAAAGACAACCAACCTGTTCCAAACTCGCCCAACAAGTCCCAAAATTCAATTTCAAAGAATTAAAGGAAGGAAATAAGACATAGACAACAATATACAATCACAGAACCTGAGTCCAGAATACCATAAAGGTCGGGGTAAAACCCGGATCTCATTAATCTCTCTCTTATTTATTCTCTAATCATTAACCAATTATCTTTTTAACACATCACTGAGTTTAGAAACTGGATTTAAAAAGTAGACTTATTTTATTATTTTTTTTTAATGGAAAATGGTTGTTTTACATGTTCAATAAAATTTACAAAAAATTATAATTCAATGGTAGTTTTACAATATAAATACATATTTATGAAAAAATTTAAAATTTTAACTATTAACGTTATTAAAGTTTACCACTTATCTATTTATTATTATTTTATTTTTGTAAAACATAAACTAAATTGATATTTTCTCACACAACTAAACTACATTCCCATCAAAAAAATAAAAAATAGAACTACCCGATTTTTTAAAACAATGAAAAGCTTAAAAAACATATTTTGAAAGTCTCCTGCTATATTCATAATATAGCAATGTTCAAAATATTTTTGAACTAGTATTAAAAATAGAGTGCTTATCCTTAATTTATTTTATCTTTTTTTTTTCTTCTCTTTCCTATGTAGTACTTGGCACTCTATATAGTCTTATATTTTTACAATACTATAAGAGTATTAAAGTTGGTCCACTCAACAAGGGCATTTAGCCTAATAATTGTGTAACACTTTTTGTGGTGTGAGATTTCTGATTCAACTCCTATACAGAAGAGTTTGATATCCTTTGTGATTGTAATTTATTTATCCCTCGTTATGGGGTTTGTATGTAGTTAGTAATTGTTGAATTTAGATTTAGTGAGCTTAGTGGGCTTGGTATTTGGTTCTATTAGGTTTTGTTGACTTTTTAACTATTATGAAATAGAAATTTGTTTGATAATATAAATATTTCTCATATTTATAATTATTTTGTTATCTATCAAAATAAATAAATAAATAAATAAATAAAGTTGGTCCACTCACATTGATGTACATAAAGAGTTATGCTAGGCATATCAAATAATTTATCAAATTTTCTATTAAACCTCTCACATGGGTGTGGAATCCACACATATGTGGATTTGTATGAGTCCCACACCTATATGAGAGGTTTGATAAATTATTTGAGATCCATAGTATTTTCCTGTACATAAATTAAAGTTGACCATTTTGAAAATAGTATATGGTGTATTACTTGGATTTGTATCCTCTGTCCATATTTTCCGTCTAACGGGGGTGTGTTTGGCAAGCCAATGTTTGATTTTTTTTTTTGGGGGTTGAAATTCACAAAAAAATAAAATAGACTAAAATAGTTAAGGGCAAAGCACTAGTAAATCCTAAATTTGGAAATGTTAAACCATTTAACCCTGTGATTTTTTTGAAAGACTGATAGATCTCATTTTAATGTTAAAGACTTGAAAGTCCATGTTTTATGTGCTATGTGTTTAAAAGTAAGGGCAAATATGGGTTATTATTGGTGTTAATTTCACCAAATTGTCCAACATCAATATGCAGTGTTTCGTTGTTGTCCCTCATATCTAGGTGAATATGGAAGGTAATTTTTGGGTTGTGGATTGGGATTCCAACGTTGTAGCGAGATTGTTTCTGTGTGTAGTGATCCCAGTTTTGCCACTTCACTGAGTATGTCAGGGATCGAGCTGCCCGGTTAGCTCGCGGGAGTCCAGAGGGTAGCGCCCCTTGGTGGGTCTAAGGGCAGTGCCCTAGAGGGGATCGAGCTGCCCGATCAGCTCGCGGGGGTCTAGAGGGCAGCGCCCCTTGGCGGGACCTAAGGAAGTGCCCTAGCGGGGTTGAGGGGCAGCGCCCCCGAAGCAAAAATGCAAAATGCATTAGAAGTTGCTTGTCTGCTCGAGCGACCGTTTATGCGCTCGAGCGGAGAATGTTTGGTTTTCAGAAGTTTGACCTGTCTGCAAAAGTATTGGGAAAGTGTATTTGACACTCGAGTGGGGCTTTCCACGCTCGAGTGGACCACGTTATATCAGTTCGTGAATCTGATATTTCATATCACTTTTGTGTATCTCTCTCTCTCTAAAAACCCTTTCCTCTACATTTCCCTACGCCAAATTGGATCAAAACCTTGATTTCTCAAGATCCATTAGAGCTCTGCCATAACTTCTTTATCAGAGTTGGTTAACTTCTCGAGGGCTTCATTGTGTGCGGTGAAGATTGAGTTTCGACACCGTTGATTTTGGGGGTTTCATCTCATTTCTTCTTCAAAACTTGAGGTAGGGATTTTCTTACAGTTATATATATATTTTTGCAAGATCTATATGATTTTCGAAATCATCTTTCGATAGCTTTGAAAATTGATTGTTGATTCAAGAAGTTGAGCGATTTTGAAAGTGGGTTTATCTCTTTTTCTTTTAAATTGATCTTATGGGTTTTGATCTTCGTTGATTGAAGAAAAGATGATTTTGGAAAGTTTTCTTTCAAAAGATTTGAGTTGTATAGTTTTGGTGAGAAAACCTAGAATTTGGAGATTTTTTTTTTAAAAGAGACTGAAAATCCATGAATGATATTCTTATATTTATTTTGTGTGTCAAAATAAATAGATGTTTGGAAAATTTCTTATTTATGTTTATATAAATGATAAATTTCAGGGAATATGAGAATTGTTGTTCATTTTGGAAATTATTGTTCAAAACGTTGAAATAGTCTTGAAATCACTAATTATTAAGGATACTTGAGAAGAGAGAATTGTGTTATTCCTTAGATGATGAATTGGAATAAAAGTATTTATATTCATCTTGTGAAATTGACATATCAATTCATTTGATTACATTAAACTTTGAAAATTGATTTGAAAACTTGCATTGAGAAAAGAATGTTGAGAATAAGTTTTCATGGAATGGTTTTGGGGTAAATACATTGGTAAGTCTTATAGGTGGTGTAGATGATATTGAATAAGTTGGCCTGAGAGTCCGGGGTGAAAGACCAAAAACCCGCGTAGATAGGTGTCGAGCCTTCCGGTTAATATCGGTAAAAATGATAATTTGGTAGTACTTGTATAATCTACTTGCAGATATCGACCTAGTGATTACCAGAGTCGTATTTACTGCTCTTGAAATAAATTGTTAAGTTTTTAACAATTGAAATTGCATGATATTATTGAGCATGATGGTTTTCAAAAGATGAAAATGTGATTTATCTTCAAAAAGGGCATAGCATGGCATGTGCATTTCATTTCTTAAGACTAGTATAAAATGTATATACGTTGTTAAGAATTTCTTACTGGGCTTTATGCTCACCCTACGGGACTTTTGTGCAGGAATAGATGTGGTGATTCCGCCTAACTAAAAGCGCGGAAATATATGTTGAGAGTACAAGGCTCTCATTTTGCTGTAACTCTGTTTGTAAGCCAATGGCTGTATTTGTGTGGGTTTGAATAACCATTTTGTGTAACCAAGCCTAAGCCTTGGAAACATGTAAACCATTGGGGGTATCTATTTGTTTATGTTATTTTGATTTGAAGTGAATGTATTATCGCTTGAAGACTATTTGTATCATGTAATGCAAGTGCGGGGATTTATTTTCAGTTTTACTTTAAAGAACCATGGTTATTGTATTATTATTTGGGTATAAAAATTAGGGCGTTACACTGTGATTTTTGAGTTTTTTTGTTTGGGTTGGTAATGTTGATGTTAATTCCCAATTTAACATTTCATTGCCGCCGAAAACCCTAGGTTGCTGAAAACCTCATTCGTTATAATACGGTGCTGCCATTGTGAAGTTAGGTCTAAGCACCATTTTGACCTTTGATTAACGTTGAATACGCTATCTACACATCATCGACGCCGGCTATTGTCAGGGGAAACATGGCAGCAAGTATGTACTGTATAGGTTTTTGATGTGTGCTTTTGATTTTCCATTGTGGATTGTTGAAATGGACTTGTTATGTTGTATTCCGTTGTCAATTGGTGGTGTGTGTTGTGTTGTACGTTGGTGTGTGTTAATGGAAGTATGGGAATGGAGTTTGGGTTTAATGGTTGCTGCTGTTGTGTCATTTCTTATGATGTAGTTGTGTTACAATGTGGATTGGTATCCTGGTTTCAATAAGTAATTGCGGTGGCCCTTATCTTTTGTGATGGTCCAGTTGTGTGTTTATTTACGTGGGTGAGGGACCCCTGCTTTTGGCTGATGTCGTAATGAGTGGTAAAAGTGAGGGGTGGGCAATGGAAAGTTTTTTTTTTGTTGGACTGTGGTCACCTATTTGGGTATGGTCTGAGAATAAGTTAATAGGTGATGTGGTGGTGTCAAAATGTCAATGTTAATTTGAATTTGTAAGTTCCTTGAATTTCAGAGAGGGTTATACCATTGAGTTGGTTGCATCGATGTGGTGTAATAACTAGTAATTGAGGACATATATGTGGTGTACATAATGTTTGTGCTTATTAGATTTAATATTTGTGTACGTTAGTTAGGTGGTAGACGTTGTAGTGTGGTTTGAAGTTTGGTCTATGAAATGTTATGGCGTTTGCGTTACACAGTGAATTAACGTCTGACCCGTGGGTGGTTTTTGTCCAAGGGGACGAAAAGTGTTTTGGTTAAAATGCATAAAAAATGGTAGTTGTAGATATTATGCTTAGATGTGCAAGCAATAGTCAGATACACAGTGGGGCAACTAGTGAATGGTTAAAGACAGATTTATTATTAAAAGTTTGTGCTGGACAAGTAGTTTTAGTAGTTGTTATGGTATTGTTTTATTGATTGTTATTGTCATGATATCAGGAATGTTGTGTTATTTGTTCTTTTGCGTTAGGCGGTGAATTAACGTCGGATCCCTGGGTGGTTTTTGCCTAAGGCAACAAATAGTGTGATGGTCAAAAAGTATTAAAAATTGGTAGTTGCAGATACTGTGTTTAGATGTGCAAACAATGAGCAAGTACACAGTGACGCAACTACCTAATGTTTAAAGACGGATTTATTTTTCCAATTTTGTGCTAGACAAGTAGTGTTAGTATGCGTTGTTTGTTATGGTATTGTTTTTTTGATTGTTTTTGTTGTGATATCAGGAATGTAGAACTCCGCAGTCATGTTCTTCAGTTAAGAGTTCGACCCGATTGGCAACGAGGAGACAAGCAAAATTGCCGTTCAAAACAAGAAAAATAGCTACGAGGCCTATGAAAAAAGCTGTCGTGGACACAATGAAGCTAATGTACTGGTCGAATATCACTGGAGTGATAAAAATTGTGTTAGGTCATATAAAAAAATTACAGAAGACCCCGTTTTGGCTCATGATTGATGCGATCCGAGTGCATAAATTGGATCCGAATGCAAATAAGAAGTGAATGTGCAAAAGTGATTTGGAAACAACAATGAGTGATGAATAAACCAATTCCGGCTCGACGATATCAAACTTAACGTAAACAACAACAACAACCAATTGTAAAAAAGTGAATATGTGATGAATACAGAACACTGCGTTCGTTCGGCCAAACGCACATATTAACAACACTACAAACTCCATGGCTTCAAAAAACAAAAACAAAAACATTACACATAGAGCATCATAAACATACCATTGTTCATGGTTATGTTACGTTAATTGAATCGGCTGAACGTCGCTTACTGGTTACACTGTTTCAACACCACCCAATTGCATCTTTAAAATTTGCATCGTCATATGTTACAAATTGCATCGTTATATCTTAATAAACTCCTACTCCATCGTCATATGTTAATCAATGTAACACTGACACACCTAACCGATACGACATAAACATCAATAAGGAAAAATCTCACAAAAATCCTAATCGTCAGCACATTGTGCATACATACCCACCACAATATGATACCGAAACACATATTATAAACATCAATTCCCACACAAGAACACCAACTCAAAATCTGAAACCCGCAAACAAAACCCAGAAACCACATTGCAAAAAAAAAAAATGTTAATCCGACACCGAACAACACATTATAAACAACAATTCCCACAAGACAACACCAAATCAAAATCCGAAACCCGCACACAAAACCCAGAAACCACATTGTGGAAAAAAAAAAATGTTTACCCGACACCGAACTACACATTTTAAACCCCAATTCCCACACAAGAACACTAACTCAAAATCTAAAAACCCCACACAAAATCCAGAAACCATATTGCAAAATATATATATATATATGTATGTATGATACCGAACTACACATCACAAACACTAAAATCCCACAAAAAGAAAACCAAATCAAAATCCGAAACCCCCCACACAAAACTGAGAAACCACATTGTGAAAAAAAAAAAAACCTATAACCACAACCATCATCATAAACACAATAGTCCAATAACCACACCAAAACAGCCTCAAAACCCCATCACAAACAAAACCAGAAAACTAAAAATAAAACTAACCTGAATTTTTTCACACAGCACGTCAAACACATACAACCTCAATTAATCAATCAGCAACACCACAAACACCCCACCCAAAAATCTATCAACAATACACCCCCAAAACAACATTAGCAGCACACATTATCAATTGGGACCATCATATGCTTCCATAGGAGTCCACGAAATCCCCTCCTTAAAAAAGTAATATTACATCATACCTTAAACGCATACCCTCAATAAAAAAATCAAAAAGCAATCACAATATGGGCATAAAGGTAAACTCTATATAAAACATATAAAAAAAATATATATTATACCAAAAATAAAACGGACTAAATGGTTTAATAAAAAATACTCAGGACTATATAGAGTAACATTTTCCAAAATAGGATTTATGAGTAATTTTTCCAGTGGTTAATAAAATAAAATGTCACATCAAACTTATAATTATTTCACTTTTTCTCTCACAAACATCATATCCAACTAAAAAAAAAAATCAAACTCTCTTCCCAAACACAAATATTTTAACCTATTAAAATAGCGTACTAAAATAGCTAACTTCCCAAATGAGGCCTAAGTATTGTATGGAGTTTTAATGGCAGAGTGACACATGGTTAGGAATGAAATAAGGTTATGTTTGTTTGGACGGACTGGATAAGAGGAATTGTAATGTAACAGATTGATAGTTCTGGAATACATAATCTCTGGACTATTTCGCTAGAAATGATGTATATCCCATGTTTGTTTTCTCATTGGATTAGACGTGTGAAAATGACTATTTTAGTAAATCTCATGTTTGATTTGAAAATTATGAAATATATTGTTTAAATTGTCTACAATGACAATACTTAAATTTGAAGTATAATTTATTTTATTTTATTTAAAGTATATTTAATTTAATTTAATTTTTATTTGAAATATATTGTAACGCCTCGTATTTTATTACTCGGATAACCTTATCAATATTCATTAATTAAGTCAATTTACAAATAACATTTCATTCTTGGATGAAATGATGAATAATTAAATATACATATTCTCTCTCGTTATACAACAATGACATTTACATACAAATAAAAGAAATACCCTGAGGCTTACAATAAAATAGAGGACACTACTCTTTACAAAAAAAAAAAAAAAAAAATAGCACTCAGCCAAACAACAAATGAAGTAGTACAATCCATCACTACATTACACTTATGAAATGGTAAAAACCATTGTTTGATCTTCAAATCCGAAAAGCATTTCATGTACACATGCACAGGCAGAGGGTGAGCAACTACTAGCTCACCAAGCAATCTCATATTAAAACATTAGAAGATATGCGGGCACCAAAATACTCATACATATACGTGAAATCATATCATGTCAAAACTATATGATTTTATTACATAATCTCTTAAATCGAATTTATTTAATTAACCACAACAAGTTAACTTAAATAAATAAACATGTTTCAATAGCAATAGGACATCCTTTTCAATTCATTCAATTATCTCATTATCAATTGAATCAAATAATTAAACAATTCATCAAATCCATTTTATACGGTCTTATGAGATGAATGCATATGTCATGTCATGCTCAAAATATTTTTCTCATCTTTTGAAAATCTTACCCACAATGCCATTTTGAAAACACGACTATTTCAATAAAATTCCAACATGGTAAATACGACTCAGATAATCCCTAGGTTGGTGTCTGCAAATACACTATACAAGTACTACCAATTTGTCATTTTTACTAGTATTAATTGGAAGGCTCGACACCTGAAATCTGTCATTTTTACCAGTATTAACTGGAAGGCTCGACACCTGAAATCTGTCATTTTTACCAGTATTAACTGGAAGACTCGACACTTGTAATCTGTCATTTTTATCAGTATTAACTGGAAGGCTCGACACCTATCATCTACACCACCTTTTAAGACTTACCACCGTATTTACCCCAAAATCATTTCATGAAAATTTGTTTCCCAACATTCATTTCTCAATGCAAAGTTTTCAAATCAAATTTCAAAGCTCATCATTATCAAATGAATTGATATGCCAATGCAATGATTAATTATACAATGCAATATTTCTTCCACTTTCAATACTTCTACACAATATTCCCATTGTGATCAAAATTCTCATTTCTCATTTCAATATAATTTCTCAAGATGAATATAAATACTTTTATTCCAATTCATCCATGGGACAACAAAATTCCCACACTTAGAGTAATCTCAACCATTTAGTCACTTCAAGACTATATCAACATTTTTAATAACAATTTTCAAAACTTCAACAATTCTCATATTCCATGAAAACCATCATTTATATGTAAACAAATAAAAAAAATTTCAAACATCATTTATTTTTGCACACAAAATAAATATAACAATATCTTCAAAGATTGTCAACGTCTTTCTTAAAAACCCCTAAATTTCTAGGTTTTCTCACCAAAACCACTCATCTTCATTTATTGAAAGAAAGTCACCAAAAACATCCCTCTTCAATTCTCATAGTTCAAAGTCCTCAATTTCTATTTTAAAAGGAACAAGAAAGTAAACCCACTTTTAACCATAACGGATATAACTTTTTAACCAAAACTAATTTAATCTACTAAATTAGTAAGTTTATAATATTCAAAAATTTTCAAATTTATACTACCAAACCTAACTTTACATGCCTCATCCCTCAAACATAACTATATTTTATGTAGCAATCCCGGTATCGATTTTTTTTTTTTCATGTGTTTGTCACTTTGACTGGGCCGGTCGGGGGTCGAGGGGGCAGCGCCCCTTCGCGGGGGTCGAGGGGGCAACGCCCCTTCGCGGGTCCAAGGGTAGCGCCTTGGCGGGGGTCGAGCTGCTCGGTCAGCTCGCGGGGGTCCAGGGGGCAGCGCCCCTTCGCGGGGTTGAGGGGCAGCGCCCCTCAAAACAAAAAATGCATAATGCATTCGAAGCTGTTTACCCGCTCGAGCGGCCGTTTATGCGCTCGAGCGGAGAATGTTTGGTTTCAGAAGTTTGACTTGTCTGCAAAAGTACTGGGATAGTGTATTTGACGCTCGAGCGAGGCTTTCCACGCTCGAGCGGACCACGTTATATCAGTTCGTGAATCTGATGTTTCAGATCATTTTTTTTAGTCTTCTCTCTCTCTCTAAAACTCTCCAAAAGTCCAGATCGGGAGTTTCTCTCTCTAGAAGTCATCTTCTCTCTTTGATTTCTCCAAATCCATTGGGATTTAGACCTAAGTTCTTCACCAAAGTCGGTTATCTAGGCGAGGGTTACGTTGTGTGCGGTGGAGATCGAATTTCATCGTCGTTGAATTTGGGGTTTTCAACTCGTTTCTTCGTCAAACTTGAGGTAGGGATTTTCTTTGAGTTATATATATGTTTTTGCAAGATCTAGATGATTTTCGAAATCATCCTTTGATTAATTTTGAAAACTTGTTGTTGATTTAAGAAAAAGAGTGCTTTTCAAAGTGGGTTTACTAGAAATTTGGGGGTTTTTGGAACTATGTTGATGAAAGGGAGATGTTTTAGTGAGATCTTGTCAAATATTTGAAGATGGATGGTTTTGGTGAGAAACCTAGAAATTTGGAATTTTTAAAAGAGAAGTTAAAAATCCATAGTTGATATTGCTATATTTATTTTAAATGCTAAAATAAATGATGTTTGGAAAATTTCTTGTTTATATTTTATAAATGTTAAATTTTGAAGAAGTATGAGAATTGTTACTCACTTTGGAAATTGTTATTTGAAAGTATTGATATCGTCTTGAAGTGACTAAGTTGTGGGAAATGTTTGAAAGGTGGGAATTATGCTATCCCTTGGATTAATTGAAATAAATGTATATTTATTCATCTTGTGAAATTGCATAGAAAGGAGAAATGGGAATTTTGATCACAATGGTAGTATTGTGTGGAAGAATTGGAAATGAAAGAATTGTTGCATTGCATTGTTATGGTTGTATTGTCATATCAAATCATTTGATTACATTGAACTTTGAAAGTTGATTTGAAAACTTGCATTGAGAAAGAATGTTGAGAAATGAGTTTTCATGAAATGGTTTTTTGGGTAAATACGGTGGTAAGTCTTGACAGGTAGTGTGGATTATGGGTGTCGAGCCTTCCAGCTTGTGACTGGTAAAAATAACGGAATAGGTGTCGAGCCTTCCAGCTTGTGACTGGTAAAAATGACAGAATAGGTGTCGAGCCTTCCAGCTTGTGACTGGTAAAAATGACGGAATAGGTGTTGAGCCTTCCAGCTTGTGACTGGTAAAAATGACGGAATAGGTGTCGAGCCTTCCAGCTTGTGACTGGTAAAAATGACAAAGAATGGGTGTCGAGCCCTCCAGATGATACTGGTAAAAATGACAAATTGGTAGTACTTGTATAGTCTACTTGCAGACACTGATCTAGGGATTACCAGAGTTGTATTTACCGCCCCTTGAACAAAATTGATAAATGTGGAACAATTGAAATTGCATGGAATCATTGAGCATGATGGTTTTTGAATAAATGAAGATGTGTTCTTATTTTTTTTCAAAAGAGCATGGCATGGCATGTGCATCCATTTTTTTTTGAAACTTGTATAAAATGTATATACTTTGTGAAGGATTTTCCTACTAGGCTTTATGCTCACCCTACGGGATTTTTGTGTAGGAAAGGATGTGGTAATCCCGCCTAACTGAGGGTGTGGAAGTGTGTGAAGAGAGCATAGTGTGCTCATTTGCTGTGACTCTGATTGTAAGCCAAGGGCTTTATGTGTGTGGGTTTGAATAACCGTTTTGTGTAACCAAGCTCAGGCCTTGGAACTTGTAAACCCTTGGGGGTATTTGTTGTTTAATTAATGTTGTTGGATTAATTGTATTATCGCATGAAGACTATTTACATCATGTAATGCAAGTATGAGGATTTGTTATCAGTTTTACTTTAAAGAGCCATAACTAGTGTATCACCATTTGGGCATGAAAATGGGGGCGTTACATTTTAACATAACCATTTTTCATGCCAAGCTATTTAAAGAGGTAATATTTTTCCCAAATTCTCTACCAATGACAATTTCACAACTTTTCTAAAATTACTTAACCAACATGATATTTACATCAAAAATTATGAAACATGCCCAATAGTAACATTTTCAAGGTTATGAGTTCGAAAGTCCACATTTCACATTTTTATTTTTATAAAAATGAACACATCTTAATCATCAACATATCATCTTTTATAAAATATCATGAATATAACACTTTTAGAGTTTTTAATCCCAAAACAACTCTATAATCCTAACTTAAGCATTTACTCAATATTCATCAACATAAATTTATTTTTTCTCAAAAATAAATTCCAAATCAAAGATAAAAAAAAATATTTCAACTTAATATTTCTCAAAATAAATCATCTAATCATAATATGATGTAAATACAATCCATATAACTATTAAAATTAAATTTTCAGATTTTTAGCAACAAAATTTCAACACAAGGTAGTCTTCCCAAATCAACATCAAAATACCACTTTTCTTAACATTCCAACATAATTATTCTTCCAAAAATTACCTAACAAAAATTTTAAAAAAATATATATGCAATACCTCGTATAATGATATATTTTCTCAAAATAACCCTAATATAACTTTAATGTAAAAATATGAAGAAAGTCCCTACCTCAAATATGAAGAAAAACAAATCTGAAAATGCAAACATCGCCCGATCATGAATCTGAGAGCACCATTGCGAAGGTCACAACGAGCTCTCCGATTTTCATTTACAAAACTTTTGCAAAATCTCACTCTAAAGACTCTCACTCTAAGTTCAAAGCTTAAGCCAACAATGAAGAGAGAGAGAGAGATGGAGAGAGAGAGAGACGGAGAGGGAGAGAGATATGTTGAGTGTTCAGCAAAAGAAAAGCAAAAGAAAAGCAAGGGGCATGGGGGACAACCCCAAGTGGTTTCGTTTCTCCAAAATTGGTTTCCCCAAAAGAAAAATATAATTTTTGTAATAATACCTCAAAATTTTGTAATATAAATTATAAAATGATATAATTTTCTCACCACAAAATATAACATTTTTGTACACCACAAAATATAATATTTTGCTCACTACAAAATATACACATTTTCATTCTTTATAAAATATATAATTTTTCACCATATGGTACACACCATAAAATCAACTATCAAATATTTATTATAACCCCTATATAATAAATAATAACAACTCCCAAAGTGGTTACTACCAATCACATAATCAAAAAGAACCAAACAGTTAAATATGAGTAATTAAACAAACTTAAATTAAATTAAATTAAATCATAGGTCTTGAATTAAATTCCCACCCATAAGCCAAACATCGCCCAATTACATATCAAAATAGACCCAACAAATCTATCCAAATCATGATCTAAACATTAAAAATTAAATAACAAAATTCTGCTATAAATTAAACTGAACACCAATCAGTCCGTGAATTTTCATAAAACAAATACAAATCATTTAATTCTAAAATATTTCTCCAACGTGCTAGATTCATATGGGAACAACATATAAAAATTTCATAATTTTCTAAGATCAGAAACTATTTTTAAAAAATACAGAACCGAACTGTTTTCGCACAGAATTTACACATCACTCAAATTTGAAAATTAGCTCAATTAAATTATGCACTAGCTATTTTTTTTTTAAAAAAAATTGGGGTCATTACATATATTTTATTTTATTTTACAAAAATATTTTTAATTTTATTTAAATACAACATTATAAATATATTTTCATTTATGATTTTGCTAATAAAAAAAAAAAAAAAAAGGGTAACAGAAGACCATTATATATCATGAGATTAATTTATATAGGTTTAACATAACGCAACATGTTTAGAAAAAATTTAAAAAATAAAATAAATAAATTTTATATATACTTGAGTAGGGATGTAAAAATGGCCCAAGGCCTATGGGAGACCCGAAGTCTGTCCACGGCCCGAGGTGGGTCCGACCCATTTCGGCCTAGGCCCGAGCCCATCCCAGAATCTTGGGCCTGGGCCTTCCATTTGAAGCTCGTCCTAGCCCAAAAAAGTTTGGCCTTGCAGGCAGCTCGGCTCGGTCTGACCTACCCGGCCCATACAAAAAAAAGGGCCGGTCTTTTCCTTGTGTAGGGCAGCAGAACTGATGCCTGCCACCCTACCCCCTGCCCCTTGTTGCATTGTCATGCATCACATCATTGCAATTTGCAATAAATGAAAAAAATAAAAATAAATGCCTGCACCTCTGTAGACTGAAAGGGAAAAAATTAATTATAAAAATAATATTCTAATTTAACGGTCGCATTACTGTTTAAAACACAACGGTCAATTTTTTTTAAATTTTTTAAATTTACTTTAATCTTCCAAACTTCTATAAATATCCCCCATTTTTCAAAATAAATCTCACATACAATTCTCTTTCTTAAACTCTCAATCTCTCTTAAACTCTCAATCTTTCTCAACTCTCAATTAATTTTGAAGTGTCATCCCCAAGTGACAATGGCAATTGTGCAAAAAGAAATTTTTATTAGAAGAAGCTAATTTTTGTATCGCATTCTCCAGTCGGTAACATTAATTAGTTTAATTAAATGTATTAACTGCTTATTTTTTACATTAATTATTTTTGAACATATATTAATTATTATTTTTTACTCATTATTGTTATTCATTATCTAAATTAATTGTTAGTTCTTATATATTATTTTACTTACATTACTATGCATTCTAATATTTCTAGTGTTTATGTCGATGTTGATACATATACTACACGACATGAATCTGTTGATTCGCCTTCTAATATCCATCTTTCAACAATTGGATCATCATCTAGGGGCACAACTAGTAGTGTTTGGTGACATTTTGAAAAAATATCTATAAATAATCCTAATGGTGCAATTACATTTAAAGCAAAATGTAAATATTGTGCACATTTATTTAGTGTTGCATCTGTAGGGGTATTAGTCATCTAAAAAAGCATACTAACAAACATTTACAAAGTCAACAACCTGATATTAGAAGTCAAATGCAATTAGGGGCTTCATCAACTAGTAATCTGCAAACATTTTCATTTGAAAATATACGTGCACAAAATTCTGTAGTTGATTATGTTATTAAAAAAGAATAACCTTTTTCTACTAGTGAATGTCTCGATTTTACTGAAATGATTCATGAAAGTTTTGCACTGCAATACCAAAGTTTTTTAAGAAATACTACTAGAAATAGAATTTTAAAGAAATTTGAGGATGTTAAAAGTGAATTATTTGACATCTTTAGAAAATTGAATGGAAGAGTTTGTTTAACATCTGATTTGTGGTCAAATAATAGTTTAGAATATCAATATATCACTGCACATTTTATTGATAATGATTGGAAATTAAATTAAATAATTATTTCATTTAAATTAGTTGAACTTCCATACACTGGTCATTCGCTTGGTGTAGAAATAAGAAATGTATTATATGAGTGGGCTTTGCAAAATAAAATATTTACAATTAGTTTAGATAATGTAACATATTATAATCAAAATGTAACCCATTTGAAATCAACTTTAAAATTACTTGTTGATGGTGATTTATTTTATATTCGTTATTATACCCATATTTTAAAATTGATTGTTAAAGAAGTTATGCATATATACGAGACTTCTATACTTGTAATAAAAAATGCAATTGTTATTATTATGTATTCTGCTAATCGAATTTCGAATATAGAAAAATTTGTCAACGAGAATATATGCCATTTAAAAAATTAATTTTAGATATAGCTAGTAGGTAGAATTCAACGTATAATATGTTAAAAAAGAGCTTGTAAACAAAGAAGAGCAATAGATTTATTTTTTACAACAACATCAATAGGAGAAGTACTGACTCCCACAGAACTTAATTAACACCAAGTAGCCTTATATAAAGATTTTTTAAATTTTGATACTTCAACAAAATTATTTTCTTATATATATATTCCTACTTCACCATTTGTTTTACATATACTAGAAAAAATAATTAAAGCTTTCGTAAAATATATGGATAATGAATATTAGGTAACTATTATTATTTCAATGAAAGCAAAATTTGATAAATAGTTTGATGATTTGCCTCATCTTTTAGGTTTAGCGATAATAATTGATCTTAAGTGTAAAAAAAATAGTTTACAAAAAAATTTAGAACGTATTTTCACTGATCAAACACAGTTTGCCCTATTATGCAAACATGCAACACATTATTTGAAGAATACAGGGTAGCTGCATCTGTGAATACACCTACACACACTACACTAGTAGTCTCATATCAAGGCGGGAGATTGTGTTTTTTCAGTAATAAAAAGTAAAAGAATATCTCAACATGCAACTGTAAGTAGTTCTGAGTTACAACGTTATTTGGAAAGCCCATCAATTGATGATTTCGATGATTTCGACATTATTGGTGGAAACAAAATGAAACTATGTGGCCTATGATTTCACAAATGATCGATGATATACTAACTGTTCATATTTCTACAATTGCTTCAGAAACAACTTTTAGTATAGGTGGACGGGTGTTGAGTGATTACCGCAACAAGCTTTCACCCCAAATGGTTGAGGCACTGATAATATCCAGAGATCATATGCATACGCTTACAAAAAGACAAAATTATAGTGAAAATGAGAGAATTCAAAATGATTTGGATAACATATCCTCGGGCAACACGACTGAATTGTCTGTCTCCTCCAATGATTGATCAATAATTTATTTTTTACTATTTCATTACGTTATTTTTTTTTTTTTGTATTAGATTATTGAAATGGAATATAATGCAAATGATTGGTAGGTTAGTAGATGCCAACCTAGTTGGGATGTACTTGACTTATAGTAGTGCAATTGCTCTACCATCATCAATAATCTACACATATTTTATTTAATAATACAAATTTTTGTAGTATTTTATTTCATTTTGAAATGAAAATTATTCATTCAATAAATGCTATATAATTAATTTAATGATTGCAATATTAAAAGTTTCATTTTCATATATATAAAATTATTCATTTCAAAAGGAAAAAATTACATAATTGCATACTTTTTAGTTATGAGTTCATAATTAAAAAAATATAAGTCGTACATAATTTAATTTAAATACCACCATACATGAAACATAACAAAATATCTCATTAATCTTAACTAAAATACTCTAGTATAATTTTTCTTTTATTTTTTATCCCTTATAAATAATCTACTTAGATAATGTATTTTTCGTTCATTTTGTTGGGGGGGGGGGGGGGAAAAGAAAAAGGCCCACCCTGCTACCCGAGCCCAGGCCCTATTTCGAGTGGCCCTGGGCTTGGGCCTGGGCCCTACTTTTCCGCGTTGCCCGGCCTGTCAAAAAAACGGGAGCCTGCGAGGCCCACTTGGGCGAGCCTGGGCCCAGATGGACCGGGCCATAATTACACCACTGTACTTGAGGGTTAATTTTTTTATTAGCTAATCTGGAGGTTGACTCAATCCAACCATTTCTATCACACACTCCTATGGGATTAGGTTATTCCATATATGGAGATTATTAATCCGATTCATTTTTCTAACCAAATATTAAATTATCCACTTTATTAGACATAAAGTCCAATCTCATGTCCTAATTCCACTAAACAAACACCCGGCTTAGATGAAGCCAACCATTATTTTCATTAAACGGTGCCATTTTTGTGATGCACGACAGCTCTTTTTCCTTCCCTTCGTGGTCTCCAATTCCAAGTTGGGCCTGACTCATCACGTGACGAAAGAAAAGAATAAAAATAAAAGTAAAACAATAATTTAAAAAAATATACAACATAATTTCTTACTTTTTTTTTATTAATATTATTAATATACATACATACACATAAATAATTAAATTATATTTTATTGAAGTTTATTTTTTGACTATGATAACTAAACAAAATCACAATATTTCATAGAAAATACCATAATTAGTTTTAATTTTTTTCATGAGTCTAGATTATAGCCAGTCCAAATCTGAAAATATTGTCTAGCTCGTGAAGCATATTACAAGTCCTATTTTAATAATTTTAATAATTTATTTTATAAGATCTTTGATGTACACCATTTATATAAAAAAAATTAGATGGAAATTATGTAATATGGTATTCTTGAAATAACTACAAAAGACAATACCATACTCTTTGAATATCCACTTTAAACAAGAATATAAAATGTAATTAATAATTTTAATCTCACACAATGAGAAAAAATAATTTATATACGTAAATTAATATTAATAGATGACTTGTACGATAATATTTTTAAAAATATTTTTTATAAATATTAATCAAATTATTTGTATTTATTTATTTATAATTAGTTAAAAAATATTTGTAATGTAGATAATGTAGAAAAGTATTTTAATATTTAGAGTTTATTACACTTTTTACTCCTAAACTTTTGTCAAATTGTCTGTTTAGTTCATAAACTATCGATTGAATCTATTTAAACCCTAAACTATATAAGACAAAGTTCATTTAGTCTCTGAACTTTTGATTGCATCTGCTAGATCCCTAAAATATATAAATAAAGTTTATTTAGTCCCTAAAAGGATTATAAAAATAAAATATATGTGCAAACGTATTATAAATTAGTAAACCCTCCCCCCTCCCCCTCCCCAATTAAGATTTTATCACATAATTTTTTTTAAATCTTTATTTTGTCTTTAAATGTTATTTTATTTCCTTACGTGTTCAAATGAATATTAGAGTTTGATTTTTTAATATTGCCAATAAATTATATGAATATTATATATACTTGAAGAAATAGAATCAAATAATTTAAATAATAACACTTTTCTACAAATAATAATAGAATAAAATAATATATTAATTAAGTAATAAAAAGACCTTAGCGAAAAATTTAAAAATAATCAACTATAAATTATAAACGAAATCAGATATATAATATTAGATAAAAGTAAGCACGTATCTATTGTAGAAGATAAGTAATAAAATACTATAGATAATTAACTTTATTCTTATAAAGGAAATTCAATATGAAAAATGCTAGGGATAATAACAATCTTACTAACACACTCACAAGTTAATGTGGGTCCTAGGGATGGACCGAGGGGGGAGCTGGTATTGGCGACCACCCCCCAAAGTTTTGAAAAAAAATCCTAGATATAGTATTAAAATTACAAATATTTTTAAATTATATAGGTTCACCACCCCAAAATTTTTGCAAAAAATTTAAGAACCGCCACTGTAGCGATCCCAGTTTCGACCCTTCTTTCATGCTTTATCGCTTCGACTGGGCAGGTCGAGGATCGAGCTGCCCGGTCAACTCGCGGGCGTCGCGGAGGTAGCGCCCCTTGGCGGGATTGAGGGTAGCGCCCTGGTGGGGTCGAGAGGCAGCGCCCCCAAAGCAAAAATGCAAAATGCATTCGAAGTTGCTTGTCCGCTCGAGCGGCCATTTATGCGCTCTAGCGGAGAATGTTTGGTTCCAGAAGTTTGACCTGTCTACAAAAGTATTAGGAAGGTTTATTCAACACTCGAGCGGGGCTTTCCACGCTCGAGCGGACCATGTTATATCAGTTCGTAAATCTGATATTTTAGATCACTTTTGTATATCTCTCTCTACAAACATTTCCTCTCCATTCTCTCTATATTTCCCTACGCCAAATTGGATTAAAACCTTTATTTCTCAAGATCCATTAGAGTTATGCCATAGGTTCTTCATCAAAGTTGGTTGACTTCTCGAAGGCTTCGTTGTGTGGTGAAAATGGAGTTTCGACACCGTTGATTTTGGCGGTTTCATCTCATTTCTTCTTCAAAACTTGAGGTAGGGATTTTCTTAGAGTTATATATATATATATATTTTTATAAGATCTATATGATTTTTGAAATCATCTTTCGATAGCTTTAAAAATTAATTGTTGATTCAAGAAGTTGAGCGATTTTGAAAGTGGGTTTGTCTCTTGTTCTTTTAAAATGATCTTATGGGTTTTGATTTTCGTTCATTAAAGAAAAGATGATTTTGGAAAGTTTTCTTTCAAAAGATTTGAGTTTTATAGTTTTGGTGAGAAAACCTAGAATTTGGGGATTTTTTTTATGAGACTGAAAATCCATGAATGATATGTTATATTTATTTTGTGTGTCAAAATAAATGAATGTTTAGAAAATTTCTTATTTATATTTATATAAATGATGAATTTCAGGAAATATGAGAATTATTGTTTATTTTTGAAATTATTGTTCAAAACATTGAAATAGTCTTGAAATGACTAATTGTTGAGGATACTTGAGAAGAGAGAATTGTGTTATTCCTTGGATGATGTATTGAAATAACAGTATTTATATTCATCTTGTGTTATTGGCATATCAATTCATTTGATTACATTAAACTTTGAAAGTTGATTTGAAAACTTGCATTGAGAAAAGAATGTTGACAAATAAGTTTTCATGGAATGGTTTTAGGGTAAATACGTTTGTAAGTCTTGATAGGTGGTGTAGATGATATTGAATAAGTTGGCCTGAGAGTTTGGGGTGAAAGACCGAAAATCCTCGTGGATAGGTGTTGAGCCTTCCGGTTAATATCGGTAAAAATGACAAATTGGTAGTACTTGTATAGTCTACTTGCAGACACCAACCTAGGGATTACCAGAGTCGTGTTTACCGCTCTTGAAATGAATTGTTAAGTTTTGAAGAATTGAAATTGCATGACATCATTGAGCATGACAATTTTCAAAGATGAAGATGTGATTTTCTTTCAAAAGGGCATAGCATGACATGTGCATTTCATCTCTTGAGACTTGTATAAAATGTATATACTTTGTTAAGGATTTCCTACTGAGCTTTATGCTCACCCTGCGGGATTTTTATGCAGGAAAATATATGATGATGCCGCCTAACTAAAGGCAAGGAAATGTGTGTTGAGAGTACGAGACTTTCATTTTGCTGTGACTCTATGTGTAAGCCAAGGGCTGTATGTGTGTGGGTTTGAATAACCATTTTGTGTAACTAGGCTCAAGCCTTGGAAACTTGTAAACCCTTGGGAGTATTTATTTGTTTATTTACTTGTTGTTGGATTAATGTATTGTTGCATAAAGAACTATTGTATCATGTAATGTAAGTTTGGAGATTTATATTCGGTTTTCCTTGAAAGAGCCATGATTGTTGTATTATCGTTTGGGCTAGAAATTTGGGGCGTTATAGCCACCCCCTAAATTTTCTACTTTAAAATTTAAAATTTTAATTATTTTTTTGATAAATACTAAAAATAATAATAATAATAATAATTTATTTTTTAAGTATGATTACTTTTTATTTTAAATTTAATAATGTTAAAATAATTGAGAATTTATTTGTTAATATGTTAAAAGTCTTTTTTGTCTTATTAGGGCCCAGAATTTTTAATTGTTTGGTTATAACTAAATAGAAAAAAAAATACTACTCAAGTCACGTGTAACCTGTCCCACACTTGAAAATATCCCTAACCTCTTATTAACCTAATTGATTAGCCCCTTTTCGACTTTACTCTCTCTCTCTCTCTCTCTCTCTCTCTCTGTTAATGATATGTATGCTTGGAAAAGAACTCACTCAACACTAAAGTTTGAAACAACAAATGGAGGAATACTAATCTCCTTGCTTCCTTGCATCCTCTGATTAGTTTTTCACTTTTTCACTTCTAGGTAATACTAATCTCTTCTATTTTTTTTAAAAAAAATTTATTCGCTCATTTTGTTGTTTGATTTTTTTTTAAATGATTAATCTCGTTTTTAGAAATAACAAAAATCTCAGTATACTCTGTTTGGTTGCTGAGAAACTGGAGGACAACTAATGAAAATTAAATCGAAATTGAGTAACAAAAAATGTTTAATAATTGTTTAATGACATGTCCTTTGTTAGATTAGATTATATTGTTAGTGTGCTTCTTACCTAGTGAGTAACAAAAATTGTTTAACAATTTTCAGGTTCTTAAATAAAATTGAGTTGAATGTTAGGTGAATTATGGTGAACAAAAAAATTGATTCTTTCTTTAAGAAAAGCGGCTCTCAAGATATAGAAGTTAATGCAACTACAAAACCTTCCACTGATAATGTTGAAGCTTTAATTCCTGAACAACGTCCTTGTAAAGTACCTAGAATAGAATCCAAAGAAGTTGATACATCTTCTTTGGTAAGGGATCCAGGACTACGACCACAAATTTGGGATTATTTGATATCTCAACGTGATGAGATTCGACGATCTTACATCAAATTTGGACCATACCAACTTGACAACCAACCTTTTGAAGAGAAGAGTGGGCGTCATTTTCTAGCTTCTTGGTACATGTTATTTCCAGATTGGCTAGAATATTCTCCAACCAAACATTGTGCCTTTTGTCTTCCTTGCTATCTTTTTACAAAACCGAATGAACGCACTACTTCTAGTGCTTTCATTTCTGATGGATTTTCTTCTTGGAAGAAAGTCAATAGTGGGAAGAATTGTGTTTTATTAACTCATATGGGAAAGGGTCGTAATTCATCGCACATAATTGCTGTTAAATCTTGCCATGATTTAACAAATCATGCGCAACACATTGAGAAGATAGTTAAGAAACAAACTTCTTAATAAGTTGCGAAAAATCATTTGTGGTTGAAGACCACAATAGATGCTGTCAAATGGCTTACATTTCCAACTTGTGCATTTAGAGGTCGTGATGAAAGTCATGATTCTAATAATTGAGGGAATGTTATTGAATTGATAAAGCTCTTGGCATCTTATAATGCGGATGTGGCAGATGTTGTGTTACACAAAGCTCCTCAAAATGCTTCATATTACTCGCATTGAATTAAAAAAGAGATTCTTAGTAGTTTCTTTGACAAAATATAAAGATTCATTCGTGAGGAGATTGATGAAGCAAAATTTTTCATTATAGTGGATGAAGCTCGAGATGAATCAAAGAGGGAGCAAATGGCCATTGTTATGAGATTTGTTGATAAAGATGGTTTTATAAAGGAGCATTTTTTTGACATAGTTCGTGTATCAGATACAACATCAGCAACTTTGAAAGAAGAAATATGTATTGTCCTATCTCGTCATAATCTTAGTGTAAAAAATATTCGTAGTCAAGGGTATGATGGTGCTAGTAATATGCGTGGAGAGTGGACTGGGTTGCAGGCCTTATTTCTTCATGACTATCATTTTGTGTATAATGTTCATTACTTTGCTCATCGACTCCAATTAGCATTGGTAGCAACAACAAAAGAGGTTATACCCGTTGCCCAATTTTTTTCTTATCTGGCTCTCACAGTTAATCTATGTAGCTCTTCTTGTAAAAGGCATGATCAGTTAAAAGTTGCTCAAGCTGAAGAAATTACAGTAAAACTTGCTTTTGATGAAGTTGAAACTGGTAAAGGCAAAAATCAAGTTAGGACATTGAAATGGGCTGGAGATACTCGATAGGGTTCTCACTTGGGATCTATTTCCATTTTGATAAATATGTTTAGTGCAACTTGTTCAGTCTTAAGTAATGTTATCAATGATAGAGCCACATCTACTCAACGTGTAGATGCAGATGGAGTTTATGATAAGATTACATCTTTTGAGTTTGTGTTTATCTTACATCTTATAAGAGATATTGTGGGGACTACTGATGATCTTTGCCAAGCTTTGCAATGTAAATCCCAAGATATATTGAATGCAATGCATCTAGTGTCAACTACAAAAGCACTTGTTCAAAAATATAGAGAAGATGAATGGATTCCTTTATTGGAGAATGTTCAACTATTTTGTGAAAATTATTCCTGATATTCCTGATATGAGTACTCGTTACACATCTGGTAGAGGTCGTGTTTGTCACCAAAGAGATCACATTATTATTGAGCATCATTTTCGGGTTAATATTTTTACAATTATATGTGATTCTCAATTGCAAGAATAGAACAATAGATTCAAAGAAGATGTGATGGAGTTGCTTATTCTTAGCTCTGCTTTAGATCCTAAGGATGATTACAGTTCATTCAAAATTGAAGACATATGCAAGCTTGCAAATCAATTTTATCCTAATGACTTTATAGAGCAAGAAAAAATACATTTGAAATTTCAATTGCAAAACTACGAGATTGACATCCTTAAACATCCTGAGTTTCAACCGTTGTAGCCATCTCGATTTTGACCCTTCTTTCATGTTTTGCCACTTCGCTGAGTATGTCAAGGATCGAGCTGCTCGGTCAGTTCGCGGGGGTCCAAGGGACAGCGCCCCTTGACGGGTTCGAGAGTAGCGCCCTGGTGCGGTTGAGGGGCAGTGCCCCCGAAGTAAAAATGCAAAATGCATTCGAAGTTGTTTGAGCCACACGTGCGAAAAACAGGGGAGGGCTTGTTTGGTTACTACAATAAATGCAGGTGCAGGAGTGCAAGTGCGGGAGAAACGCCGCACGTGCGGTGGTAGATGAGTCTGAAATTTTGGTCTTTTCTTCTCTTTAGGCTGAGTGTATCTCACTCTTGTTAGGTCTCTCTTTCTCTAAAAATCCTTTCGTTTCCCTTATCTCTACATTTCCCTATGCGAAATTGGATCAAAACCTTGATTTCTCAAGATCTATTAGAGTTTTGCCATAGGTTCTTCATCAAAGTTGGTTAACTTCTCGAGGGCTTCGTTGTGTGCAGTGAAGATCGAGTTTTGACACCGTTGATTCTGGGGGTTTCATCTCATTTCTTCTACAAAACTTGAGGTAGGGATTTTCTTAGAGTTATATATATATTTTTGCAAGATCTATATGATTTTCGAAATCATCTTTCAATAGCTTTGAAAATTGATTGTTGATTCATGAAGTTGAGCGATTTTGAAAGTGGGTTTGTCTCTTGTTCTTTTAAAATGATCTTATGGGTTTTGATCTTCGTTGATTGAAGAAAAGATAATTTTGGAAAGTTTTCTTTCAAAAGATTTGAGTTGTATAGTTTTGGTGAGAAGACCTAGAATTTGGGGATTTTTTTCTTAAAGAGACTGAAAATCCATGAATGATATTGTTATATTTATTTCGTGTGTCAAAACAAATGGATGTTTGGAAAATTTCTTATTTATATTTATATAAATGATGAATTTGAGGGAATATGAAAATTGTTGTTCATTTTGGAAATTATTGTTCAAAACGTTGAAATAGTCTTGAAATGACTAATTGTTGAGGATACTTAAGAAGAGAGAATTGTGTTATTTCTTGGATGATGAATTGGAATAAAAGTATTTATATTCATCTTGTGCTATTGGCATATCAATTCATTTGATTACATTAAACTTTGAAAGTTGATTTGAAAACATTGAGAAAAGAATGTTGAGAAACAAGTTTTCATGGAATGGTTTTGGGGTAAATACGTTGGTAAGTCTTGATAGGTGGTGTAGATGATATTGAATAAGTTGGCCTAAGAGTTTGGGGTAAAAGACCGAAAATCCACACGGATAGGTGTCGAGCTTTTCGGTTAATACCGGTAAAAATGACAAATCGATAGTACTTGTAGAGTCTACTTGCAGACACCGACCTAGGGATTACCAGAGTCGTATTTATCGCTCTTGAAATGAATGGTTAAGTTTTGAAGAATTGAAATTGCATGACATCATTGAGCATGATGGTTTTCAAAGATGAAGATGTGATTTTCTTTCAAAAGGGCATAGCATGGCATGTGGATTTCATTTCTTGAGACTTGTATAAAATATATATACTTTGTTAAGAATTTCCTACTGGGCTTTATGCTCACCCTACGGGATTTTTGTGCAGGAAAAGATGTGGTGATGCCGTCTAACTAAAGGCGAGGAAATGTGTGTTGAGAGTACGAGACTCTCATTTTGCTGTGACTCTATGTGTAAGCTAAGGGCTGTATGTGTGTGGGTTTGAGTAACCGTTTTGTGTAACCAGACTCAAGCCTTAAAAACTTGTAAAACCTTTGGGGTATTTATTTGTTTATTTGCTTGTTGTTAGATTAATGTATTGTTACATGAAGAATTATTGTATCATGTATTGTAAGTTTGGAGATTTATATTCGGTTTTTCTTGAAAGAGCCATGATTGTTGTATTATCATTTGGGTTAGAAATTTGGGGCGTTACAACTTGGTATTAGAGCTACTGGGTTTGAATATTTGGTACTCGTGGGAAGTGGTTGTTTAACCACAATGGGTTCATTTAGCATGCTTAGGAAGTATTATGCATTTTGTGACTATGTAATAACATGCTTATCTGACTAAATGGGTATAGGATTGGACTTTTAGGATGTTGTTTGCGCCTGTTAAATTCCTTGAAGTCTCATTAGAAGGGTACTTGATCAATACTCGTTCTACTAAGAATTCTTGGTTTTTCGTGGGACGGATTTCATCGTAAAAGAATAGTCCGTATGTGTTTACATTACTAAGTGCTTATGTGGAGTGAAATTGAATTGTGTATATGGTAGAGAAATATATGGAATTGTTGTAGTCGAACGTGTGAGTCAAGTTACGAGCACATATGAGTTAATGTGCTAAATTATTTCTCTTGTTTCCTTTATTAGGATGTAAGGAAAGGGTCAAGTCCACGGTGGTAGAGGCGGGAGGAATGGTAGGGCTCACCGAGGTGTGCATGAGGTACCGGTCCATAAGGTCTCGGTGCAAGAAGAAGGGTTCAACCAAGCTAATGTGGCCAAGCAAGTGGGACAAGCGGGTCAAACCTCAATGGGGGCCCTAGCTCGAGAAATGGAGGGGCTTTGAAGGAGTCTATGAACTTGTTGAGGGCGGAGAATCAAGCCCAAGAGAACACCGCGGAGTCAAGGGCGAGTTTTCTCACTAGAGAGTTTTTATGGGCCAAACCAGATGAATTCCATGGTGGCCTTGAGCCTAAGAAAGCGGATGAATGGCTCGAACAAACAATGAAAACATTTGAGATGCTTCACATTGATGATAGCGAGTTGAGAATGACTCTAGCGAGTTACTACCATAAAGGAGATGCGGGTCAATGGTGGAAGTATGCCAAGAGTAGGGTGGAGCCATTATGGGAAGTCTTTGTGGTTGCTTTCCAAGATAAGTACATACCTCCCATTGCTAGGAAGAGATTGAGGCAAGAGTTTAAAGACCTCAAACAACTTGACATGCCCATGGCCGAGTTTGAGGCGGTCTTCTCTAGTTTGTCCAGATTTGCACCGAAGTTGGTTGCAACGGAAGAGCGTTGTTGCATAGAATTTGAAAAGAAGTTGAAAACTAAGATCTTCTTCAAGCTTGTCGGGAATATGATTCAGGAATATGACCGTCTTGTGGAGACGCGGCACATGTAGAGATTTCTATACAAGCCGAAGAGGAGAGGCTTCAAGGTTCGAGGCCTAAGGGCCAGGAGTCTCAAGGAGACTATAGGCAGAACAAGATGAACAGGAATGCATATCCACCCCAGTCCCAACCACAGCACTCTAAATCCACTTTTCCTTTGCCTAGTGCAGGTCTGGAAAAAAGGGCGTCGAGTGGCTTCTCGTGTTTCAAGTGTGGCCAACCGGGCCACAAAGCCTTTTCGTGCCCACAGAAGGGTGAAGGATAGCTGATGTTACCACCATCTAACCGATCTCAAAGTTAGTCTTAGTCTCAAAATAGAGGCCAAGGATTTAATTGTTATCAGTGTGGTCAGCCGGGCATATAAAGAGAACTTGCCCTTAGTTGGGAGGCACATTTGGCACATCAGGGTCGAAGTAGACTCAGAGCCACCAGCAGGCTCATTCAACTTAGGCTTCACGAGCAAATCATGGAGCCACTTCGGCTCAGTTAGTACAACAGGCCTATGCTCCGAGAGGGGAGCAAGTTAATCAGGGGCCATAGGGGCGCGTGTATGCTGTTACCGTGCCAAAGCAATTTCCAGAATCCTCAGTTGTGAGAGATACTTTTGTTGTGTGTAATTCTTTGGCTAATGTGTTGATAGACACGGGTGCGTCTCATTCATTTATATCTACTGTATTTGCTTCTGCATTGGGATTAGAAGTAGCACGGTTAGTGTCTCCACCCAGAGTAGAGTCACCTACTGGGGGTACAGTTGATTTAGACCGGGGTTGTCGTGATTGTGAAATAGAAGTTGTCGGGCGTCGATTTCTGTTTGCTTTTCTGTTGTTAGATATGTCGAGTTTTGATGTCATTTTAGGCATGGACTGGTTGTGTTCTTACCAAGCTGTGATTGATTGCTACCGTCAGAGAGTTACGGTGTGCACTTTGAGCGGTGATCGTTTCTATTTTCTGGAGAACCGAGTTGATAGAGCCTTGTCACCAATTGTTGACCCTCGTAGTAGGAGCAAACTTAGTGGCCTTCTTTCAACTGTCTTGGATAGTGAGAGTGACGGGGCTCGTGTTGAGTTACCAATGGTAGTTTGTGAATACTCAGATGTCTTTCTAGAAAATCTTACTAGTTTACCACCTCACCGGGAGATCGAGTTCTCCATTGAATTAGTGCCTGGCACAGCACCAATTTCCATGTCACTGTATAGATTTGTACCCGCCGAATTACATGAGTTGAAGATTCAACTCCAAGAGCTTTTAAATGAGGGCTTCATTCGTCCTAGTACATCACCTTGGAGAGCACCGGCTCTCTTTGCGAAGAAGAATGGTGGATCGTTGCGGTTGTGTATTGATTACCGCAAGTTGAATAGAGTTACAGTTAAGAACAAGTATCCTTTACCCAAATTGATGATTTGTTTGACCAACTTAGAGGGTCTCGTTGCTTCTCAAAAATAGATTTAAGGTCGGGGTATCATCAGTTGAGAGTCCGGGAGGAGGACATTCAGAAAACGGCCTTTCGTACGCGTTATGGCCACTATGAATTCCTTGTAATGCCTTTTGGGTTAACCAATGCATCTGCTTCCTTTATGGATTTGATGAACATAATTTTTCGTGAATACTTGGATCGTTTTGTGGTTGTCTTTATGGACGACATATTGATTTATTCAACCTCCGAGGAGGAACATGAGACTCACTTGCGGGTAGTGTTGGGTTTACTTAGTGAGCACCAATTGTATGCCAAATTTGAGAAATGCGAGTTTTGGTTAACTGAGGTAAAGTTTTTGGGGCATGTAATATCTAGAGAGGGAGTAATTGTGGACTCCTCAAAGATAGATGCCGTACAGGATTGGGAACAACCCAAGAATGTTTTCGAGATCCAGAGTTTCTTGGGATTAGCGGGGTATTATTGACATTTTGTAAGGGACTTCTCTAGACTAGCTGCACCTTTGACTAGGTTGACTAGAAAGGGTATCAAATTTGTGTGGAGTGAGGCTTGTGAAAAGTCATTCCAAGAGCTTAAGACTAGATTGACTACCGCACCGGTTTTGATAATTCCGGAAAGGGGTTTGAATTACACTGTCTATTGTGATACGTCTGGGGATGGACTTAGTTGTGTCTTGATGCAAAAGGGAAAAGTTGTGGCCTACGGTTCATGACAATTGAAAACTCACCAAAAAAATTACTCCACTCGTGATTTAGAATTAGCGGCGGTGATTTTTGCCTTCGAAGTTTGGAGGCATTACTTGTATGGTGAGAAGTTTGAAGTCTTCTTCGATCATAAGAGTCTAAAATATTTGTTTTCTCAAAAGGACTTGAATTTACGCCAACGGAGGTGGATGGAATTTATGGAGGATTATGACTTTGAGTTACACTATCATCTAGGGAAGGCCAATGTAGTAGCCGATGTTTTGAGTCCAAAATCTGTGAGTAGTTTGGCAAGTGTAGCCATTTGGGAATGGGTTATGCTAGGTGAAATTGGCAAGTTTGATTTACACTTGGGTGAGTCCAGCGATAGTGATACTTTATTTACTTTGACTGCTCAACGTACCTTGATTAGTAAGGTCATAGAGGCACAACAAGGGGACCGTGAAGTAGAGTCTATCCAGGTTAAAATTTCCAATGGGAAGGAAGAGAAAGGTTTGAACGTTCACTCGAATCTGAGTGTACGTTACCTAGACCGTTTGTTTGTACTAGAATCTTATAGAGAGGAAGTACTCCGGGAATTTCATCACTCACGCCTTGTGGTATATCCAGGAGGCACCAAAATGTATCATGATCTTAGTCGTCAGTTTTGGTGGAGGGGTATGAAGCGGGATGTCGCTTTATTTGTATCGAAGTGCCTTACTTGTCAACAAGTGAAGGCCGAACACCAAAAATCAGCAGGTTTGTTACAACCCTTACCAATAGCCGAATAAAAATGGGAGCGTGTTACCATGAATTTTGTAGTTAGGCTTCCTAGAACACAACGAGGCAATGACGCTGTTTGGGTGATTGTTGATAGGTTGACTAAGTTTACCCATTTTATTCCGATGTGCACCAGCAACTCAGTTGAACACTTGTCAGAGTTGTACATTAGAGAGATAGTTTGACTTCATGGAGTCTCTGTGACTATTGTGTCGGATAGGGATCCTTGTTTTACTGCCCGATTATGGCAAAGCCTTCAAGAGGCGTTGGGAACTAAGTTGACTCTTTGCACCGCTTATCATCCTTAAACCGATGGACAGTCGGAACGTACCATTCAGATTTTAGAGGACATGCTTAGAGCTTGTGTCCTTGATTTTAAGGGGCCTTGGGAAAGGCACTTACCATTGATTGGGTTTGCTTACAACAATAGTTATCAAACTAGTATTGGGATGGCACCATTTGAGGCCTTGTATGGCCGACCTTGTAGATCACCGGTTTGTTAGGCCGAAGTGGGTGATGCACCGCTACTGGGTCTAGAAATTGTTAGAGAGACAACCGAGAAAGTTGTTCTCGTTTGGAAGAGGTTAGTTACGGCCCAAAGCCGACAAAAGAGTTATGCCGATAAGAGGAGACGACCTTTATCTTTTGAAGTTGGTGACCACGTGTTTCTAAAAATCTCACCAAAGTGGGGTTTGATGAGATTTGGTAAGAGTGGTAACTTATCTCCAAGGTTCATTGGGTTTTTTGAGATCTTAGAGCGAATTGGGGAAGTGACACACTGGTTAGCTTTACCGCCATAACTTTCAGGAGTTCACAACGTATTTCATGTATTTATGCTTAGGAAGTATGAACCCGACCCTTCTCATGATCTTGATTGGGTTGACTTGGAGATAGATGAGGATGCCTCTTACGAAGAATGATCGGTTCAAATATTAGATACTCGGGAGCAAGTGCTACGAGGCAAAACTATACCATTGGTAAAGGTGTTATGGAGACACCATGGGATTAAAGAAGCGACGTGGGAACGAGAGGCGGAAGTCTGCTGCAAATATCCGGATTTGTTTGAAAATACTTAAGTTGCTTTTCTTTGTAATATTCCCTAGTGTTGAGGGAAACGTATTTAAAGTTGTTAACCACATGTTGATATGTGCGTTGTTGTTTTAAGCATAAGGTTGTTGAGAGTTGCCATTACTTTTTAGGAAATTTCATGTTTATGCGTATTTGGGAGGTTGTGGTTAATGAGATAACCATGGTGGAAATGGTGGAATTTGGTTGAGAGTTAGTATTGTGATTTGAAAATGAAATAGCGTGGTTTTGATCGCTAGAAATCCCTTTGTTTGGGTAGTTTGATTTGAAATTTCATGGAGGAAATTCTTTAAAGGGGGAAGGTTGTAGTGATCCTGGTTTCGATCCTTTATTCATGTTTTGCCACTTCGCTGAGTATGTCGGGGATTGAGTTGCTCGGTTAGCTCACGAGGGTCCAGGGGGCAGCGCCCCTTGGTGGGTCTAAAGGCAGCGCCCCCGAAGCAAAAATGCAAAATGCATTCGAAGTTGCTTGAGTCGTACGTGCGGAAAACAGAGGAGGGCTTGTTTGGCTACTATAATAAATGCAGGTGCAGGAGTGCAAGTGCGGGAGAAGCGCCGCACGTGTGGTGGTAGGTGAGTCTGAAATTTTGGTCTTTTCTTCTCTTTAGGCTGAGTGTATCTCACTCTTGCTAGGTCTCTCTCTCTCTCTAAAAACACTTTCCTCTCCCATCTCTCTGCATTTCCCTACGCCAAATTGGATCAAAACCTTGATTTCTCAAGATCCATTAGAGTTCTGCCATAGGTTCTTCATCAAAGTTGGTTAACTTCTCGAGGGCTCCGTTGTGTGCGGTGAAGATCGAGTTTTGACACCATTAATTTTGGGGTTTTCATCTCATTTCTTCTACAAAACTTGAGGTAGGGATTTTCTTAGAGTTATATTTATATTTTTGCAATATCTAGATGATTTTCGAAATCATCTTTTGATAGCTTTGAAACTTGATTGTTGATTCAAGAAGTTGAGCAATTTTGAAAGTGGGTTTGTCTCTTGTTCTTTTAAAATGATATTATGGGTTTTGATCTTCGTTGATTGAAGAAAAGATGATTTTGCAAAGTTTTCTTTCAAAAGATTTGAGTTGTATAGTTTTGGTGAAAAAACCTAGAATTTGCGATTTTTTTTAAAAGAGACTGAAAATCCATGAATGATATTGTTATATTTATTATTTGTTTTTTGTGTCAAAACAAATAGATGTTTGGAAAATTTCTTATTTATATTTATATAAATGATGAATTTTAGGGAATATGAAAATTGTTATTCAATTTGGAAATTATTGTTCAAAACGTTGAAATAGTCTTGAAATGACTAATTGTTGAGAATACTTGAGAAGAAGGAATGGTGTTATTCCTTAGATGATGAATTGGAATAAAAGTATTTCTATTCATCTTGTGTTATTGGCATATCAATTCATTTGATTACATTAAACTTTGAAAGTTGATTTGAAAACATTGAGAAAAGAATGTTGAGAAACAAGTTTTCATGGAATGGTTTTGGGGTAAATACGTTGGTAAGTCTTGATAGGTGGTGTAGATGATATTGAATAAGTTGGCTTGAGAGTTCGGGGTAAAAGACCGAAAATCCACGCGGATAGGTGTCGAGCTTTTCGGTTAATATCGGTAAAAATGACAAATTGATAGTACTTGTAGAGTCTACTTGCAGACACCGACCTAGGGATTACGAGAATCGTATTTACCGCTCTTGAAATGAATTGTTAAGTTTTGAAGAATTGAAATTGCATGACATCATTGAGCATGACAGTTTTCAAAGATGAAGATGTGATTTTCTTTCAAAAGGGCATAGCATGACATGTGTATTTCATTTCTTAAGACTTGTTTAAAATGTATATACTTTGTTAAGGATTTTCTACTGGGCTTTATGCTTACCCTACGAGATTTTTGTGCAGGAAAAGATGTGGTGATGCCGCCTAACTAAAGGCGAGGAAATGTGTGTTGAGAGTACGAGACTCTCATTTTGCTATGATTCTGTGTGTAAGTCAAGGGCTGTATGTGTGTGGGTTTGAATAACCGTTTTGTGTAATTAGGCTCAAGCCTTGGAAACTTGTAAACCCTTGGGGATATTTATTTGTTTATTTACTTGTTGTTAGATTAATGTATTGTTGCATGAAGAACTATTGTATCATGTAATGTAAGTTTGGAGATTTATATTCGATTTTCCTTGAAAAAGCCATGATTGTTGTATTATCATTTGGGTTAGAAATTTGGGGCGTTACAACAGTTGTTGGCAATTTCTGACTTGTACCAAATGTTGGTAACAACAAGGAAGTCAACAATTTATCCTCTTGTCGATAGATTAATTCGTCTTGTTCTAACTTTACCAATTTCTACGGCGACAACAGAACGTACTTTTTCAGCCATGAAAATTGTAAAGACCAGATCGCGCAATAGGATGAATGATGATTTTTTTTCAAGCTACTTGTTAACATATGTCGAGAAAGACATTGCTCAAGATTTTGATGTAGATTCCATCATAGATGCTTTTTATATTATGAAAGAGCGTCGAGCACAACGTTAGATGCCTAAGTAAATATGTAAAGCAAATATTGCTTTTTTGAAAATTAATATGGAGTTACTAGAACATATCCAATTGTATTTTGATAATATTTTGTAATTATATACGATGAATGGAAACATTTAATTATATATTTTTGTGATATTTGGGTAGAAATTGATATTGTATATCATATGTTCATTACAAATTTTTTGATTGCATACACTCGCCCCCCTGATATTAGAATCCTGCATCCGTCTCTAGGTCCCATACTAAGTGATGGTTGATCGTCTCAAAACTTATGAGTGTGCTAGTAAGATTCTCTGCAAATGTGTAAGTATTTTTAGCATTGTTGTAACGCCCTCAAAATAAACCCATAATTCATACATTCATGATACAAGAAATTGACAATATATTCAAGAGAATAAAGTGTACATCTATTTATCAGAGTATCTATCACAAAAATATTACATGTTGACAACAAAAGTAAATGCCCTACGGGCTTACAACTTTCCAAGCCAACAGTTGGTTATAAAAAAAAAGAGTACTAACTCATACATATTAAGCCCTCAGCTTGAATTTACGTGTAATACACAAAAAGGTAAACAACAAAAAGGTATCTTCAACCTCTAAGCCTCCCAAGCTATGTCCTTGGAGGTGGCATATCACCTGAACCTAAAAATGATGTCCCATATGAGATGAGCCAATGCCCAGTAGAGATATACTAAACCAAGTATGAGAAATAACTAAAACAATAGCATTTGATATATGGTTGACACTTATAAACCAACTCACAACACTTTTCAATTCAACATCAAGTACATCCATTTTCATTTCAATTTCCTTCACTTATACAGTTTCGATTCATAATTATGGCTCAGAACTTGGCCAAATAATTCAATGAGACTATAACACATATTAAAGCACTTCCATACTTCACAATTCACATGAGACTATAACTTATATTAAAACACTTCCATACTTCAACACTTCCACATTTCAAGTGATACACAGATTTGCTGTATCAATGGAGTCCATCCCCTATCTCCTTCCAAAAAGGTTTGAGAGTCCATCCCCTATCTCCTCTCAAACCATGGAGTACATCCCCTATCTCCTCCCAAACAATATACATATATAATGTATTTAAACACTTATCATATATAATGATCAATCATCAATACACACATATGCTGTATTATTCCAATCGTCATATTTAATGACATATTTAATGTGATTAGTTTCAGTTTTCCCTAATCATCATACAATGTCTACAACAATCAAGACTATCCTCCACCGATAGCCCAAAGCAGTTATCTCTAAACAGATAATAAATTTATCAAACAGATAAAATACCAACATTTTCATAGGTGAGTGATTAATTTATCCAACTACACCATTCCATCTCATAATTTCCAAATTTCATCATTTTCAACTCAATTTCATAATTCCATACTTTTCCCAAAATTAATTATGCAAATTAATTTATCACACTAATTAGGACATTTTCCTTTTTTCACAAATATTGATCCTAAGACCAAATTCCACCAATTTGACTCACAAACTCATATTCCCAAAGCCTTATATGCACATGGAGCTTTAAAACACAAAACCCCTCTTTTATAAATTACAAATCAAACCCTAACTTTCCCAACATTTCCATAACACACCATTTAATCAAAATGACTAAAACTTATGTCAAAACCCATAAGATGGAGTAGGGTATCCCTACCTTAATTTTCAAAGCTTAAAGGAGAAGAGAGATGAAACTCAAAGTGCTCCAAATCCACAACTTTTCAGATTAAAGCGAAGCCCTCGCGAAGCTCTACCTTTCTTCCAAAGGGACTAGGATAGAAACACACTAGAGCTAGATGGATTTGTAGAGAGAAGGTATGTAGAGAGAGGGGGAGCAGCCGGATCTAGGGTTTGAAGGTATGTAGAGAGAGGGGGAGCAGCCGGATCTAGGGTTTGAAGATAACAGAGATGAAAAAGTGAAGTGTAATCCCGCTGCTGCCAACTGATATATTCGAGGCTCGCTCGAGCGAAGGAATGGTTGCTTGAGCGACCAGACACAAAGAAACCTCGCTCGAGCATAAAAAGCCTTGCTCAAGCCAACAAATCGAAGCTTCAGGTCTGCAACCCAGAAGCATGCTCGAGCAAAGAAAAGCTCGCTCGAGCGAAGAAACCCAAAACATAGACCTCGCTCGCTCGAGCGAAGGAAAGCTCGCTCGAGCCAAGAAATGCAACCATCAGGTCCAGAATCAGACGCATACACAAGCTTGAGCACAAGATTTCTCGCTCGAGCGAAGGAACCCTGGTTCGAGCGAAGGATCTAAAACACAGAGCTCGCTCGAGCGAAAAAAGCCTCGCTCGAGCGAAGAAACAAAATTCTGGGCAGCAGCTATTGGTTTAAACTCACTACCAACCTGTAACAAACCTACCCAACACAACCAAAAACTCAAATATATAGAATTGAAGGATGGAAACAAGATATATACAACAACTAACACCACGGAACCTAAGTCCGGAATACAACAACCAAAGGAGAGAAAACCGGGAGCACTATAATTGTTGATTCACATATGGATTGATGCCCAGTAAATAAAACGAAACAAAAACCTACCAAATAAATAAAAAAAAACTCACAATTTCACTTTTTTGATGGTTCTTCACCACCGTTTCTTCATCCATTGCTCTTTAATGATCAAATTACTATGATTCTCACCTTTTAAAAAGAGATGTGTAAGAGAAAAGAAAAATTAAGAAAGGAAAAAGAGGAGTAGGGATTGAAGACCAAAGGGTGTAAGGAGAAAACAAAATATATTTAATTTTAGTGTTTTGTCCTTAAAGGTAATTTCACACATGAATAAAATTGGGAGAGAAAAAAAAAAAAAAACTCATATAGAGGGTGTAAAGAGGTAAAGTAGTGGTGTAAGTAGAATCATCCTTTTAATTAGAGTGATTCTACTTACACCACTACTTTACATCTTTACACTCTCAATCTCATTACACCACTAAAAAAAAAAAATATGATTCTTATTACACCTAGTATATTATCAAAATTAATCCTAAAGTAGATTCTTCAAAACCCTTTCATCTCTTTACATCAATAGTTTTTGGACGGAATAAGAGAACAAAGAAAGATGCAGGGAAAATGGTAAGTGGAGCCTACAGCGAAGTGCCTGTTCTCACACAGTGCTAAACAATTTACATTCCTTCGGTGTTATGTTGTCGGAAAGAATATATTTTTCTAGGATTTTGTTGCTATACATTCACAAGTCACTTTCTCTAAACAATGATTTTTAAATTTGTGCCGGGCCTGGTCGATAATATAATGCTAATGAATTTGAATTAATCCAGTACCATGTTATCAGACAAACTTTTTTTTTCCCAGCAATATGATGCCGTTCAATTGGATGATAACAAGAAATTAATTCGGGGCCACTGGTGAAATGCCTATTCGGTGATGCATTGCTATACAAAAATAGATTATTCTAGTGTCATGTTGCCAAATTATAGTAGATTTGTCTAGCCACCTGCCGTTGTGCGTTGAAAGATTTATTTTTCCCTTCAAACATCCATTAAAAAAAATCCATAAATCAAACACGCATCTATAAAATCATATATAAAAAAGTATTCACAAAAATATTCATAAAAACATCAAGTGTATGAACATCCATAAAAACATTAATAAAACTTGTCCTTATTTGTATATCCATCAATCAAACATGTTATCACAATTTGTCTATATTGATAGTTTCGGTAGTTTCTACATCAGGGCTGACAAGCGTACAGAATTGATAAATACGGGTAGTATATGCTTTCTCCCATCCATTATCACATGGGTGATGAAAACAAATCCAATTATTTGACATCTGATGTCTTTATAATAATGACAAATCTAATCTTCGTCCTAACGTCAGAAGCCCATTTAATTAATACTTGACGACTACTAAAAATTTAAAGGTAATAAATACATTTATACATCAAATTATTAATAAAACTCAATACAAATTAAAAATAAGAAAAAATCGTATTCATAAAAAAATTTAACAAATCTCGTCTGTAATGAATTCAAGGGAGTCCACTAATAATGCAGTACTTGCATTGTTGCAATAAGTAGAAGCATAATCCTTCCAAGCAAAAAATATATATATATATAAAGTACAAAAAAATGAAACTAGAAATATATGGTAACGAGTAGCCGAACAAATTAAAATCATCCATATAGCGATCCCGATTTTTCCCCCATTGATTAGTGTAATCCGGACTTGGTTATGTGGATGTGGGTTGTTGTATATATCTTGTTTCCGTCCTTCAATACTTTGTATTTGAGTTATAGGATGTTGTGGGTAGGTTTGTTACAGGTTGGGAGTGATTGGGAGCAAATGGTTGCTGCCCAGAATTTTGGTCCTTCGCTTGAGCAAGACTTTTGTCGCTCGAGCCAGGGTTTGTTCGCTCGAGCGAGAGTTGAGTTTTGTTTCTGGTGGCTCGAGCGAGACTTCCTTCGCTCGAGCTTGCGTCTGCGTCTGGTTCTGGACCTGAAGGGTGCAGTTCTTCGCTCGAGCGAGCGAGGTGTATGTTTTGAGGTTCTTCGCTCGAGCAAGCATTCTGTCGCTCCAGCATGCTTCTGGGTTGCAGACCTGAAGCTTCGAATTATTGGCTCGAGCGAGACTTTCTTCGCTCGAGCGAGGGTTTTTTGTGTCTGGTCGCTCGAGCGACCAATCCTTCGCTCGAGCGAGCCTGTGTCATATCAGATCGCAGCAGCGGGAAACACTTCACTTTTTCATCTCTTTTCTTTATACAAACCCTAGATCTGAGCTCTCTCTCTCTCTCTACAAACCTTCTCTCTAAGGTTTCATCTCCTTTTAGTGAGTTCCTAGCCTAGCCTCTTTGTATAAACGATAGAGGGTGTTGAGGGCTTTGTTTTAATCTAAAAATTATTGAATTTGGAGTACGTTGGGTTTTGGTCTTCATCTCCATTTGAGCTCTAACTTTGAGGTAGGGATACCCTACTCCATCTTATGAGTTTTGTCTTTAAATTTTGGCATTTTGATATGTTGGGGTTGTTGGGTAATATTGGGAAAGTTTGGGGCCTTTGTGTAATTTACAAAAGAAGGGGTTTTTATATATATAAACCCATATGTATGTAATACTTTGAGAAAATAAATTAATGTTGGATTATTGATGAAAATGGAACCTTAGGGTTGTTATGTGAATTATGGGAAAATGCCCTAATTAGTTTGGTAAAAATTAATTTGTATAATTAATTTTGAGATATGGGAATTGAATTGAGAATATTGAAATTGGGGAATTATGGAATTAAAGGGGTGTAGTTGGATTAATTTATCGCTCACCTAATCAAAATGTTGATAACATATCCATTTGGTGCATTTATTTTCTGTTTAGAAATAACTGTTTGGGGCTATCGGTGGAGGATAAACTTGATTGTTGTAGACAATGCATGATGATTAAGCAAACTAAAACTAATCAATTGAGTATGCCATAGAATATGGTGGTTGGTATAATACATCAAAATTGTGTATTGATTGAGTGAACATGTATATGATAATTGCTTGTATACGTTGTGTTATATGGGAGGAGATAGGGGATGTACTCCACGGTTTAGGAAAAGATAGGGGATGGACCTCTAAACCGGATTTTGTTTGATATTGATACAGCACTAAAATGTGTATCATTTGTGAAGTATGGAAGTGATTTTGGTTGAGACTGATACAGCACCAAAATGTGTATCTATTATGAAGTAAGAAATGTTTAACATGAGTTGTTATCCCAATTGAATTGGAAATATTGCTAATTTGAGATGTAATCTCTTTTAAGTTATCTGGCCAGGTTCTGAGCCACGTTTATGAAATGAATTGATAAGTAAAGGAAAGTGAAATGTAACATGGACATGATTGTCATGGAACAGTAATGTGGTATAAATTGTTATAAGTGTTGACCATCTATCACATGCTACTATTTTAGGCATTGCTTATATTTGGTTTAGTATATCTCTACTGGGCTTTGGCTCACCCTATATGGGACATCATTTTCAGGTCCAGGTGATATGCCACCTCCAAGAGCATAACTTGAAAGGTTCCGGGTGTAGATGACTCTTTTGATTATTTTGTTATCTCTTGATGTATTACATGTAAACTCAAGCCAAGGGCTTAATATGTATTTGAGTTAGTACTCCCTTTTTGTAACCAAGTGTTGGCTTGGAAAGTTGTAAGCCCATAGGGCATTTACTTTTGTTGTCAACATGTAATACTTTTATAACGAATACTCTGATGAATAGAAAGATGTTTATTTCTCTTATATCAATGCTTGTCGAGAATGTGGGGTTTTATGTATTATTTTGAGGGCGTTACAACTTGGTATCAGAGCGTACCGGGTTCGAATACTTTGGGTACGTGGGAAGTGATTAGTATCACAATGGGTTTGTCTCGCTTGTTAAAGACTTATGTATGATAGTATGTGTTTATTTGATAACATGTTTATGTGGTTATATGGGTATGGAATGTAGTTTCTAGGATGTTGATTGAATCCTTGGGTTTCTGGGAGTCTTATTGGAAAAGCACTTGATCAATGTTGTTTCTAACTGGAACTCTAGTAACGCCTCAGGACTATCATTATCCAGAAATGAAATTCGTAAGTGCTTATGTGATTATGTGCTTACGTGGAGTGAATTACTGTTGTCCACTGCATTAGGACGCGAGTGTTATAACTTCGGCACATTTGTGAATGTGCTAATGTTCTTCGTTACCTTTATTAGGATGTCAGAACGAGGACGTGGTGGTAGGCGAGGTAGGCATAGGAGGCAAGAGGTGCCTATACCGGATGACATTCCGGCGCAGCAGGAGGGTGTTGGCCAGGCCAATGTGGCCGAGCCAGTAGGTCAGCAGGCCATGGGCGCCTTAGCCGCGAGATGGCAGGAGCATTCAGAGCATCTATGGACATTTTCAGAGCTGAGAATCAAGTGCAGGCCCAGGTTGTTGATGCAAGGCCTTCTTTTCTGAAGAGGGAGTTCTTCCAGTCAAATCCGGATGAGTTTTTGGGGGATCCGAAAGAGCCACTTAAGGCTGATGAGTGGCTGGAGTAGATGACTAAGACGTTTGAGATGCTTGGCATCGAAGACGGGGCTTTGAAAATGACCTTGGCATCTTTCCAACTTAAGGGGGATGCGGGTCAGTGGTGGAAATTCATGAAGGGTCATATTGGTGGCACTTAGGAGGCTTTTGTGGGTGCTTTCCAGGAGAAGTTCTTATCTCCAGCTGTCAGGGAGAAGCTGAGAGACTAGTTCTGCCAGCTTTTGCAGCTGAATTCTTCAGTGGCCGAGTTTGAGGCTGCATTTACTAGTTTGTCCAGGTTTGCACCTAAACTTGTGGCGTCCGAGGAACGCTGTTGTATCGAGTTCAAGAAGAAGTTGAGGTGTGGCCTCAAAATGAGAGTTGGCGGATCTATGACTCGAGACTATAGGCGTCTGGTTGATGCTGCAGCCTATATGGAGATCATGATGCAGGAGGAGGAGGGGCAGAAAGGCTCCAAGAGGAGTCAGGATGGTCAGGGTGATGGCAGGAGATAGAGGGGTTCACACCCTCAGCAGTCTCCGGAAGGTTTTGCTAGATCTACCTTTCCAGTGCCGAGTGCAGGCTCTGGGAGAGGCAGTCAGGGAGACGTGACTTGTTTTAAATGTGGCCAGCTGGGTCACAAGTCTCCAGCTTGCCCACAGAGGGGAGGAGGTCAGAGAGCTGCCTCATCTTCAACTAGACCGCAGAGCCAGAGTCAGGGCAGGAGTCAGCCACCGTCTTGTTATCAGTGTGGTCAGGCGGGGCACCTGAAGAGGTTCTGCCCGCAGTTGAGTGCCACATCGGGTGTGTCTGGTTCCAGACAGACGCAGAGTTTTCAGCCAGCTCAGTCTTTACAGGCCTCGAGAGCCAATCAGGGAGCTTCGTCATCCCAGTCTGTGCAGCAGTCTTTTACTCCTAGGGGTGAGCAGGTTGATCAGAGACCTTCTAGGCGCGTGTATGCTGTTACCGCGCAGGATCTTGTACCTGCTCCATCTGTTGTGAGAAGTACCTTCTTGTTTTGCAACTCGGTTGCCAATGTGTTGATTGATACGGGTGCATCCCATTCCTTTTTATCTGCTGCATTTGCATCTGTTTTGGGGCTGGAGTTGGCACAGTTAGCATCTCCTATACGTGTTGTATCACCTGTTAGGGGTGAATTGATTTTGAAATAGGGGTGTCGGGGCTGTGATATAGAGGTTGCTAACCGCCGGCTTCCATTTCCTTTTGTAGTTATGCCCATGTCGGGTTTTGATGTTATTTTGGGTATGGATTGGCTATCGTCATATCGGGCTGTTATCGATTGTTACCGCCAGAGGGTCATAGTATGTACCGTGAGCAGGGATTGTTTCCATTTCTTGGGGGATTGGGTTAGTATTGTTTTGCCACCGGTGTATGATCCGCGAGGGCAGAGTGAGCTTAGTGGTCTTCTTGCTAGCCTTTTGAGTAGTGAGTGTGATGAGACCCAGATTGTATTGCCGAGAGTGGTTTGTGAGTACTCGGACGTCTTTCCCAAGGATCTTGTCAGTTTGCCACCTCACCGAGAGATTGAGTTCTCCATTGATCTAGTGCCCGGCACGGCGCCGATTTCTATGGCACCATATCGTTTTGCCCCAGCCGAGTTGGTTGAGTTGAAGGTTCAGCTCCAGGAATTGCTAGATAAGGGCTTTATTCGCCCTAGTGTTTCGCCGTGGGGAGCATCGGCCCTCTTTGCTAAAAAGAAAGATGGTGCCTTGAGACTTTGCGTTGATTACTGGAAATTGAATCGGGCTACGGTTAAGAATAAGTACCCTATGCCTCGTATCGATGATTTGTTTGACCAATTGAAGGATTCCCATTGTTTCTCTAAGATAGACTTGAGATCGGGTTACCACCAGTTGAGGGTCAGGGAGAAGGATATTCCGAAGACGACATTCCATACGCGGTATGGCCACTATGAATTTCTGGTGATGCCTTTTGGGCTCACCAATGCACCGGCAGTCTTTATGGACTTGATGAATCGGATATTCCGGGAATTCTTGGATTGTTTTGTAGTCGTCTTCGTGGACGACATTCTAATTTATTCACCTTCGGGGGAGGAGCACGAGGAACACTTGAGAGTGGTGCTTGAATTGCTTAGAGCCCATAGGCTGTATGCCAAGTTTGGGAAGTGTGAGTTCTGGCTAGGAGAAGTCAAGTTCTTAGGCCATGTGGTTTTCGGGGAAGGGGTGTCTGTTGATACATCCAAGATTGAGGCAATGCAAGATTGGGCACAGCCTAAGAGTGTTTTTGAGATCCGCAGTTTTCTGGGATTAACTGGGTGTTACCGCCGGTTTGTGAAAGATTTCTCCAGGCTAGCTTCGCCGTTGACTAGATTGACACGGAAAGGGGTCAAATTTGTATGGAGTGAGACTTGTGAAAAAGCCATTCCAAGAGTTGAAAGTTAGATTGACCACTGCTCCTGTGTTGATTATTCCGGAAAGAGGTTTGGGTTATGCCGTTTATTGTGATGCCTCACGAGAGGGTTTGGGTTGTGTGTTGATGCAAGAGGGGAAAGTGGTAGCCTATGGCTCACGTCAATTAAAAATACACGAGAAGAATTACCCTACACATGACCTAGAGTTAGCAGCTGTGATTTTTGCCTTGAAGATTTGGAGGCACTACCTTTATGGTGAGAGGTTCGAGGTATTCTCGGATCATAAGAGTCTGAAATATCTGTTTACACAGAAGGACTTGAACTTGAGGCAGAGGAGGTGGATGGAGTTTATTGAGGATTACGACTTCGAGTTAAATTATCATCCGGGAAAGGCCAATGTTGTGGCCGATGCCCTTAGCAGAAAATCCATTAGTGATGTCGCTAGTATAGCCATCCGGGAGTGGGAGATGTTGGGGGCACTTGGGGAGTTTGATTTGCTTCTGGGCGAATCTGTTGAGGCTGCGGCCTTGTTTACTGTTGTTGCGCAGCCTACACTTGTGACTCGAGTGTTAGAGGCACAAAGAGGTGACCTTGAAATAGAATCCCTCTAAGAGAAGATCTCCAGTGGGAAAGCTGAGAAGGGTTTGACTGTGTATCCCGACTTGAGTGTGAGATACCGAGACCGTTTGTTTGTGTCGGGGTCCTGCCGAGAGGAGGTACTCCGAGAGTTTCACCATTCACGCCTTGCGGTGCATCCGGGAAGCACTAAGATGTATCGTGATTTAGGTCGCCAGTTCTGGTGGCGAGGTATGAAAAAGAATGTGGCAGCTTTCGTGTCGAAGTGCCTTACTTGTCAGCAAGTGAGGGCCGAACATCAAAGGCCAGCGGGTTTGTTACAACCCTTGCCTATTACCGAGTGGAAGTGGGAGCATGTCACTATGGACTTTGTTATAGGTCTTCTGAGGACTCAACGGGGTACTGATGCTATTTGGGTGGTTGTAGACCGGTTGACTAAGTCGGCGCACTTCATCCCTATGCGCGTGAGAGATTCGGTAGATCATCTTGCCGACTTATATATTCGGGACATAGTGAGGTTACACAGGGTCCCAGTGTCGATCGTCTCAGATAGAGATCCACGCTTTACTGCTAGGTTGTGGCAGAGTTTGTAGAGTTCCTTGGGTACTAGACTGACCTTTAGCACGGCTTATCATCCTCAGACTGACGGGCAGTCCGAGCGTACTACTTAGATCCTTGAGGATATGCTTCGAGGTTGTGTTGTGGACTTTAGTGGGTCGTGGGAGAGGCACCTGCCCTTGGTAGAGTTTGCCTACAACAACAGTTTCCAGTTGAGTATCGGTATGGCACCGTTTGAGGCCTTGTATGGCTGATCTTGTTGGTCTCCAGTTTGTTGGGCCGAGGTGGGTGATGCACCTTTGTTGGGCCCGGAGTTGGTGAGGGAAATGATGGAGAAGGTTGAGCTTATCCGTAGGAGACTTGTTACAGCCCAGAGTCGTCAGAAATGTTATGCCGACCGTAGGAGGAGGCCTTTGGCATTTGAGGTGGGTGATCATGTATTCCTGAAAATATCACCCAAGCGGGGTTTGATGAGATTTGGCAAGAGAGGGAAGTTGTGCCCTCGATTTATTGGCCTTTTTGAGATCCTTGAGAGGATTTGAATTTTTGTTTAGAGAGAGGCCAATTTAATAGAGTCGATTTTTATTTTTGGAATTAATTTTTGATTCTTTGTTTTTTAATCAATTTCAAACAGTGTTGACAATGTATTGATCGCGTAGGTTTTTGAGTGGAGTTGAATCAGGTTTGTTTTCGATTTAAATTCCACATGGATTTTGATTTTTGTTTTGAATTTTTGTTTAGAGAGAGGCCAGCTTGATAGAGTTGATTTTTATTTTTTGAATTAATTTTTCATTCTTTGTTTTTTGATCAATTTCAAATAGTGTTGACAGTGTAGGTGATTTTGATGTTTAGAGTTCATTTTTTGTGCTCTGTTTTTTATCAACATGCTAATCAATAATAAGTTTTGTTCTATGTTTTTTCAAACCAGAGATTTCATTTTCTGCACTTTTGTTTGTGTAGTCCAGAGAAAATTATAAGTGCATATGGACATATTATTAGAAGTTTTTAATGCAGATAGAATATGAGAAAGTGAATGTAAGTTCATAAATTTCTCTGGACTTGTATTTGTAGTTCAGAGAAAATTGTAAGTTTGTTACTCACTTTCAGTTTGTAGAAGATGAATAAAAGTTTTTGTTTCTCTAAGCAAAAGTTATTTTTTGTGTTCTTTCAGTTTAGATGGACAATGCAGTGTTTTTTGTTATCTTGAAGGTGTATATAAGTTTGTAAATTTCTCTGAATTTTTCTATGAGTGCAATATTGCAGAATGACGCATAGAAAATTGTTAGCTTGTAGCGAGGTGAAAATCACGGAGAAGCCTATAATTTCATAACAGATATTCTGTGTGATTTTTTTCTATGATTGTGTTTAATAGTTAGCAGTAAATTTCTCTGTGATTCATTAAGTTTCTATGATTTTGTTTTTTATCATCTTGAAGGTGAATATTAGTTTGTAGATGTCTTTGGACTTTTATTTTAAGTTTAGAGGAAATTATAATTTTTAGAAATTTCTCTAGACTTTTATGTTGTTCTTGTGAAGTGTTTCTATGTTAAACAAATTATTTTTCTTGTTTTTTGTTTCAGTTTCAATGGACAGTGCAGTGTTGTTGCTGTGCAATTATGGGAATGATACTATTGTCATTAATGTTTCATGCGAATTGAATTTTGAGGAATCGGTTGGCATTTTGTGTAAAACATGGGAGAATTTGAAACCTGAGACTATGTGTATTTCATATTCTATTTTGGGCCATCCGAATTGTATGGTTTGAAATAATATTGATTTTTTGAATATGTTGAGGGTTGTTTGTGCACGTAGTGTTGATATAGTTGATGTTTCAGTTGCTAGATGTAGTACTTCTGATGAAGAGGATGAAGTGGGGTCTAATTGGGTAGATGTTGTGGATGGTGAGTGTGATAGGCTGGTGGATATTGAAAGGAATTCACTCTCTAAGTTTTGTTCTCGCCAAGAAAAGGTGTTATTGTCCGCTGGTTGGCGGAATAATATTACGAGTGTTGGACAAAAGTTTGAGGGTGGTGTGGTTGAGTTTCCTACTTTTTTATGCAAGTATGCTATTGAGGTTGGTTTTCAGTTTACATATGTTAAAAATGACAAGCTGAGGGTTATGGCAGAATGTGCATATAAGGAATCAAGGGGATGTATGTGGCGTGTACATGCTTCTGTTGAAAAAACAAATGGGTTCTTCTATATAAGGACTTTGAACAATGAACATATGTGTGGTGTGGCGGTTCGTACGAGTAAACATTCGAGGATGACTTCCAGCTTAGTTTCTGGGCTGATACTTGAAGAGGTAAGTGCAAAACCTTTAACTCGTCCAATGGATGTTGTGAAAGAAATGAAAGACAAGTATGGGGTCTCAATCAGTTATAACTGTGGTTGGTTGGGTGTTGAAAAAGCAAAATGTAGTACATATGGGGATTCTTGTTTGTCATTTGATCAATTATGGTGGTATTTTGATGAGGCATTGAAGAACAATCCAGGCAGTCGTTTTGAGTTAGATCTTGAAGATAACAAGCGTTTCAAAAGAGTGTTTGTGGCTTTTCATGCATGCATTACTGGTTTCAAATATTGTCAGTCATTGCTTTTTCTTGATGGAACATTTTTGAAAGGACGATACAAAAGAGTTATGCTTGCTGCAACGGGGAAAGATGGGAATGAAGGTAATTGCAAATATATACAATTTTATCTAACTATGTGAATTTTCTATACATGTAGGAATTGAGTGAATGTGATTTTTCTCTGACACTTTGAATTTTCTCTGGTTTTGGCCACTGTGTGGATTTTCACTGGATTTTGGTCGGTGTGTGAATTTTCTCTGGATGTTGTCATTGTGTGAATTGTATCTGTAGGTGGTCACTAAGTGAATTTTCTCTGGATATTATGATTATGTGAATTTTCTCTATAGTTGGTCACTAAGTCAATTTTCTCTGGATGTTGCCAATATGTGAATTTTCTCTGGAGTTGGGCACCAAGTGAATTTTCTCTGGATGTTGGCAGTGTTAAATTTCTTTGGTTGTTTATTGTTCTAATTTTCTCTGCATGTGTATATCTGATATGCTTGTTCCTATTTGTTTTGTAGGTTTTTTCCCTGTAGCTTTTGCTGTTGTTGATGCTGAGAATAAAGACAATTGGTGTTGGTTTCTTGAACATTTATGTGGAGTATTGGGATCAGAAAGGGTGATAAGTTTCATATCAGATCGACATTATGGTATTGTGGAGGGAATTGCTAGGTTTTTCCCTAACTGCTTTCATGGATTTTGTCTTGAACATCTAAAGAGAAATTTCAGGGATAAGTTGTCATGTGGAAACACAAATTTGGATAGGGAGATGATTGTGTCCAAGTTTTCAGAATGTGCATATATGCCAACAAAGGCATCATTTCATTTCAAGTTAAATGAATTAAAAAGTGAGGGAGGAGACATTGTGATTGTTTTCTTGAGAAGTTTACCATATGAAAATTGGAGTGATGCATATTTTGCGAGGAAACGTTATGGTGAGATGTATTCAAATGTTGCTGAGTCATTCAATTCATGGATACGAGAAGCTCGGCACTTGCCAATAACAAATTTGGTGGATATGATACGGTTGTAAATTATGAATATGAGGTCTGATAGGAGGCTGTTCTCTAGTAAATGGAATAAAGTTTTGTGTCCTCGTATGGATAGTGTATTGGAGAAGTATTTTTTGGATGGGAGGACATGGAATGTGAGTTTATCATCTGATAATGTCTTTGAAGTGCATTGTTTTCCTTCGGTTATGGTTGATCTTGGGTTGAGGACTTGTTTGTGTCGAAAATGGGAAATAAATGGATATCCATGTCAATATGCTGTTGCTGCAATTTTTAGGAGTGGAAGGAATTTGAATTCATTTGTTGAACCATTTTTTCATGCTGATATGTATCGTCAAGCGTACTCGTTTTCGATTGGCCCAGTTCCAACTATTGAAAAACCTCTGTATAGCATTGAAGATGCTATGATTTTACCTCCATTGAGCAAGAGACTAGCTGGGAGGCCAAAGAAGAACAGAATTGCTTCTACTAGAGAGTTTAATAGGGTGATTAAGTGTAGTCGGTGTGAGAGTATTGGTCACAATAATAAGAGGACATGCAAGGAACCTTTGTTAAATAGTTGAGGATAATACATTTTATTGATTGAATAATACATTTGATGATTAGTTTGTGTATTTTGTTTTGTGAAATGTGTTTTTTAGACAGTGTATATAATAATATCAATCAAATTCATCCAGAGAAATTTTTGCAATATCAGTTAAAGTGTGCATTGTGTTTGTTGATATATACTATAGGCAGTGGGTTTGTAATACCTATCAAATTCATCCAGAGAAATTTTCTATGGCAGAGAAAATTCTGTGTAATGTGTTTTGAAGCTTCAAATTCATCCACATAAATTTGACAATGGCAGATAAAAGTACTGTGTGGATTGTGTTTTTTGAATTTGATAATTGTTTTGTACTAGCACAGTGCATTATAGATTGCATGATCATATAGGCACCTTCTTTGGCATGATACAAGTTAAATTTCTCTGTGAATTTCTGGTAACTTCATATCAGTCATTTCAAGAAATGTGCACACCAGACAGAGCATACACAAAATTATTGTAGTGATTACAACCAAGAAACAAAATTAAGCTCTTTTGAAATTTCTCTGAGTTGAGAATTTCTCTGGACCAGGGAAGAATTTATCTTGAATGACTTCAACTCAAAAACTTTTCTCAAAGCCAGAGAAATTTTCCTCATCAACCCAGAGAAATTCACAACTCAGAGTTTCCATTTTGTGTCACCATTCGAATCCATCAATTTCATCCGAAAAAATTTTCCACTATCAGAGAAAATTATCTAGGCATTGTGTTTTGAAATTTCAAATTCATATAGTGAAATTTTCCAGTAGCAGATAAAATTACTGTGCGCTTTGTGTTTTGTTGAGTTTGATGATTGTTTTATACCAACACAAAGCATTACAGATTACATGATCATATAGGCATCCCCTTGGGACAATACAAGTTAAATCTCTTTGTGAATTTCTGGTAATATCATACCAGAGAAATTTCTGCAAACAATTTTCTCTGTATGGATTGTGTTGACAATCACAATAATATATATATATATATTTAACCATCGATAGGTATGAAATTTACATTAGTCGAAATAAAAAAAATGAAATTCACATTAGTTAAGAAAGGATGTATATGGTTAAGTCAAGCATCATTATTCCTCCAATGTGTCAACAAAAAACTGAATGGTTAATACTGTATGGATATATACATATACGTGAGACAATTTTCTCTGTCTGGCTATGTACATTGTCTTCCTTTCACTAGTTTCACTATTACATGTTTGGTTCTTCTGGAGGTATTGCAATTGGTTCAGTCCATGATCGGCCAACTTCGGTCACAAATCTCTCTATGAGTTCTGCCCTCATCAACCTGATCTCTTGTGTGGATAATTTGGAGCTGATAGGTTCATGCTTGCTATATTGTTTCGTTATATAGCAGACAAAGAAGCCACAATCCAGACTGCATACAAATTATAGATATGGTTAGTTTTAAGAAACATGCAAATCAGAGTATCCTATTTATAGATGTATGAAACTTATGAATCACTTTCTTGTTATGGAACATTGTTGACATACTCAAAGTCATAACTTATGTTTTGTGAGTTTATCAATTTGAAAGAGGGTTGTGATTGAGCGTCTCTTTCAAGGCAAGCTTTCAAAAAATTCTCTACATATTCTTGCTGCAAAAAAATAATTTTTAAATAACAGAGAAATTTACAGACAAATCAATGGGATTGTATGAAAATTATCATCACATAAAGATTATGATGGATCAGAGAAATTTGCACTCGTTACCAATTGTTTTGCATCTTTGACATATTTGTCTTCTGCATCATCCCTCCTTGGCCTCAGTGAGTTATAGAACCTCCATAAATTGTCTTGTTTGTCGAGGACAAGCAAGGTCCAGTGATTTCCAGCTGTGGACTTCTCATTACCTCCAGTATTTATTAGGAAATGGAGGAACCTGTAGTTCCTCCATGTTGTTTCAATATGCTTGTCAAATAAGGACACTCGAAAAGATTGATTTTCTGTCATCTTGATGAAATTCTGTGTTCAGAGAAAATCCAAAAATGGTTTTGTTCAGAGAAAATCCAAGAAGTATCTTAAGAAGAGAAAGTAGTAAGTAAATTCCAGAGAAAATCAAATAAAATAGTAGTAACATACTAAGCTCATTGATGTGAAAAAAAATGAGGTTGGTTGTTGTCTTTCTCTCATTTGGTCAGCCAAAAGTATCTCTTCATAGCCATCAATGACCTGAAAAATATGATTTGTAATTGTAATATTGGTTTATAAAGGCTGATGGAACATTGCAGAGAAATTTTGATGAAAGGGAAAGACTTACATTGTTGGCAATTTCTTTTTGCTTTATTAGGTTTCCAATGTCTTCGAAGGTAATGAGGTTCAACTCACTTGTCCAAATTAAAGCCCTACAAGATGACAAAGAAGGGATTTAATTGTTGTTAATGCAATATAAGTTTGTAATTTGTTGTTTGTTATTTTTTATTTTGTTTGTTGTACTTACTCAAGTCCAGACACATTTGATATGTGCTGCAACATATCTTTTACGTGATCTTTTATCAATCTTGAAATCAGAAGAGTTTGTGAAAAGACCCAAGATTTTCTGATGTTTATAGGTTGAGGCAAGATGTACGCATTAGCATCAAGCACTTCTTTGTCCTTTGTGCTTTGCTCAGCTTGCTTTGCAGCTTGTTTTGAAGCTCTAGTCACTTTCGCAACTTTGGGATATTGAAATTCTGGATCGTGCTGCTTTTCCTTCCTTTCTTTTGCCTTTAAATTTTTGATCATTGACGTCGAATCTTTTTTGACTGTAGACAGTGAAAATATTAGTAAAAGTGAAATTTCTCTGAAGTAACAGATGATATTTCAATATGTAAATTTATGTGATTCAATATTTTTCAGGTTGTTCTTTGTGTGCCATTTCTTCTTGTTGGGTTGTTGGTTGTTGTTCAACTTGGATTCCAACTAGACACAGTGAAAATCAAACAAGCCCCAAAAATGGAATAAGAAAATAGACAGAGAAAATGAAATGAGCAGTAGAAATCAATAGAAATAAGCGGCAGAAATTAATGTGTTTAGAGAAATATAACTTCCAGAGAAAATTACCAATGACAGAAAATTATAATAAATAGAAATTTCTCTGAGTTATGCTGACACAAGGACATAACTTTTTGTGGCTCAAGATTTTCACTGACCTTGTGGTTGAAGTTGTGTTGGTGTTCTGTATGGTTGTGTTGTTAGTTGGACTGACAGTTCTTGAACTTGTTCATGCAATTTAGCATTTTCTATTTCAAGCTCCGAATTTGAATTCCTTAACTGTTGAATTGTTTTCATATTGTCTTCTTTTTCAACCTCCAACATCCTTAGTTTCATTTGGATTGTGCTTTCTTTTTCTTGAAGTTCTAAGTTAAGTGATGTCAGGGTTCTTATTGAAATATCTTTTTCAGCAAGTAATTCCATCTAATTTCTGTCTTCTTGTTGTTTAGATTGAGAAAGTACCTTCAATCTTTGATATAGATCAGCAATTTGGGCATCCTTTGATCCCTCAAATTCTTGAGGCTGATGCATTGTTGAGCCAGAAATGCTATCACGTTGTTGGTCCACTGGCTCATTACATTCTTCTTCATCACTTTCCTCGTTTTCTTCTTGCTGTTCATCTTCTTGTTCATCTTCTTCTTCATTGCCTTCTTCTTTTTGTTCATTCTGGTCTTTGTCTTCTACCTCTATTTCTTCACTTTCTTCTTTGGCTTCTTCTTCTCCACTGCTTTCATTTTCTTCTCTGGCTTCTTCTTCTCCACTATTTGCTTGAGCTTCTTGTCCATTGCTGGCTTCGTATTCTTCTATGTTGCCTTCTGCTTCTTCATTGAATATGACAATTGCTTGACCTTCAGATGAATCTTGTAATGTCTCTTTGAATTTGACAATTGTCTTTTTTTTTATTTTTTTCTTTGTCTTTTTAGCAAGACAGAACTCCTCTGATGGGTTTTGACTAGCTGCTTGTTATCTACCTGTAACAGGAGGCTTTTTTATTAGAGAAATGTTACAAAATTCACTGAGAGAAAAAATTCAAATAAGGAAAATAAAATTCATCTAAATGATACTAATAGGAAACAAACATCAGAGAAAATTGTATGGGCCAGAGAAAATTACAGACAAGGAGTTAATTTTATGAGGTAGAGAAAATTATGAAACGAGCAACATAATTTAGATATCAGAGAAAATCAATCAAGGCATATAAGTTAATGTTTGACTATAATTGTGTCAGAGAAATTTGGATTCCAGAGAAAATTTATTAGAAGGGTAGAAATAAACAGTGTTTATCAAAGATACAAGGCAAATAAGTTATGGGCCAGAGAAAATTACATACAAGGAGAAACAATTTTATGGGTCAGAGAAAATTATGAAACAACCAACATAATTCATATATTAGAGAAAAGCAATCAGGGCATATAAGTTGATATGTTACAATTGTAGTCAGAGAAATTTGGATTGCAGGGAAAATTGATGAAAATGCAGAAATAAACCAGTTGGTACCAAAGAAGAAAACATAAATTGATAGTTCAGAGAAAATTGATCTTAATCAATCAATGCACAAGGAGGGAAACAAAGCAGTGGTTAGAGAAATTTTGGAATTTCACTGAGATTTCAGGAGCAATGGGAATCTAACATGTCGAGGTGCAAGAGAGTGGACTGGTGTCTTCTGCAGCTGTTTCGTCAAGGTTTGCAGGTTCCACTTCACACATCTTGGGAAGTCAGTTGTGTTACTGTGTTCCGAGTCAATGATAGTTGCATGTTCACATAGCCAATACTGTGATGAAAATTAAAGTAAATAAAATTTTCTAAATGCACAAATTTGTAAGTATGATAATTGCAAATTTGAATGGATATTATACTTACCAGCAATGCAATGACACACCCCGTAACTTTTTCTGGAGTTTTGTGCAATGCCATGATAGAAGCAATCAATGTTGATGTGATTGCTTCTGGCCAATCATACTGTTTCATTGATTCAAGAGGTTCCACATACTGTATAAAAACCCACCCTATTGAATTCCCACTTGTTGCAAAAAATAGGGTGAGACACAAGTACAATGTAACAATGATTACTACATCTTTGAAGTCTGTTGGTTGCTTGCCTTTCATTGCTTTGACCAAGGCGTTTTTAAGAACAGGACCAGTGAGCCTTGTGTCCTTTTGGAATCTTCTCCTTAGGAATGCAGAATTTGGCTTTTTAGAGTATCTTAATGACATGGCTCCTTTACCTCCTTCCAAACCAAAAATCAAGGTCATGTCATTTGTTGTGAAGGTCAGGTTCTTCTTACCAACTGTGAATGATTTTGTTTTTTCATTGTAACATTTGATTATGGTAACTACATCATCATCGAATTTCCTAGTTTTCTTTGAGTCCATCCTTCCACTGGTTAGAGCTTGGATCAAATACTAGAATGGGGTCTTTTGAAGCTCTACAAGTTGTTTTGAATTGAATTTAAGTGTTTGAAAAAAGGAGACAACAGATGAGAGGTTGGATCGGAATTGAATGGTGTAGTGAGCTCTCTTTCTATGGAGTTTAACAGGCTTTTTTCTCCCTTAAGCTTGAGTCTTTTGAAGTTGGGGTACTCATCTGGATGCTAGTTGCTTCATCACCTTGGACTTGTGTGTTTTGTGGAGGAGTTTGTGGTGTTTCGCTACTGGTTTTTGATCTTAGATCATAAGAAGACTGAGAGAGTTGTTCTATCTTGGTTGGTGTTTCTAGTGTTTTGCTGCTGGTTTTTGATCTTAGTCCATATGAAGACTGAGAGAGTTTCTGTTTTTTGCTTGGTGTTTCCGGTGTTTCGCTGCTTTTACGTTTTGCCATTTCTAGACAATGATTAAAACATAAAGATGTCAACATTAAATCCCATAGAAATTTGAACATGCTAGAGAAAATTGGACATATTAGAGAAAATTACAGATAAGGGAGAAAATTGCAGGTAAGAGAAAATTGGAAATGCGAGAGAAAATTACAGATAAGGGAAAATTATAGAAAATTGGACATGCCAGAGAAAATTGGACATTAAAAATGAAATGTCAGAGAAAATCAACAAAGCATCATAAACATGGGAGAGAAATTTTCAATTATTGTTAAAATTACATATAGAAGTTAACATACCAGAGAAAATAAACGGCAGAGAAAAGTAAACATGGCAAGCCAAAGAAAATTCCCATTCCACAATTAGCAATATAAAATAAACAAAGTAATGTAAACATGCCACTGAAAATTACACCAAATTGAAACCAAGAATTGAACAAAATAAACATACCAGAGAAAAATATACATTCTTGAGGAAATTTCCATTCCAGAGAAAATTTCAATTCATAATATTAAAATGCCAGAGAAATTTACATACACAACCAGAGAAAATTAACCATGATAGAGACACACAAGGGAGGAAAGTGGTGTGTTGTGGTCAGAGAAAATTACAAACGCCAGAGAAACTTAGACAGAGGCAAGAGAGTAATAGACATTCCAGAGAAAGATAGACATTCCAATTAAAAATACATATTACAGACAAATTTACAGAACAGGGAAATTTATAGACAAAATTATAGAAACATGTTCAAGAATAAGATAAAAACATAGAAAATTGCTTTTTTCAAAATAAAGATGCCAGAGAAAATTGAAAAAAGAAACATACATCAAGCAAAAATCAGAGAAATTCAAATGCCAAAGAAATTTACAGATAAAATCACACAAACATGTTCAAGAATAAGTTCAAAACACACAGAAATAACTGTTTCCAAATTCAGGTAGCTTTTTATAACGAAATTGAAACCCTAATTTATGGAAGGTTAATATAAAATGCTATTAACTTTGTTTCTAGAGAAAATCTAGTTGTATTGCAGAAAAACTTACCAGAGTTAGGATGAAACTTGAATGACGAGCTGATATGGCCTGAGATGAAGATGCGACGTGACGAAGATGGACTGAGATGACGATGAGCAGTGAAAACGAAACTTTAACGAAGGTTAGAGAAATTTGTGAGGAAGGAATGTGAATGATTTTTGCAGAAGAGAACGAAGCTCTAATGTCGATGGTGAAGATGATGTTGAAACCCTAATTCTGCTGTTCTGCTGTTCGTGAAGATGCTGGATGGTTGGAATGGAACTGAGACGTCGGAATGAGTTTCGTTTCTGTGTTGATTTCGGCAAGGGTATTTTGGTCCACAAAAATAATTAAAAACGCGCGCCAAGTTGTCCAGGGACCTGATGCATCACTATTTTTTTGGGTGTCCTTTATCCTCTAAATTAGTATTATTAGGGAGCTGAAAAAAAAAGTCACCTACCGAACAGATAATAATTTTTACTTTTTCCATAATTTTGGCTTTTCCTCTAATTTGAAATCCCTTAAATAATGATGAGGATGTGAAGGAAATTGAAAAAAAAAAAAAGAAAAAAAAAAGAGAAGAGAGAAAATATAGATAAAATATATTACTATTTTACTTAATTTTAGGCCGTCATCAGACATGCAAGATTTTCCAAATCATAAACAAAGGAAAAAAAAAAAACCTAGAGGGGTGACGCTCTTGCGACTGTGATTCTCCAGTCTGGTAATAAGCGAGTGCTGCTACTGGTAATTTTTGTTTTCACCCTCTATTTGGTTGCCTAGAAAACCAAAAGAAAAGAAGCGAACTTTTCAATTATATTATATGATTTATTTCTGAATAATCACCGTCTAGAATCAGGGAAATGTATTTCTGCATCTTCTTATACATGTTGTGATTGATGCCTATATCTATCTATCTATATATATGTGAGCGAGTGCGGTGGTTTCTTCTTCTATGACGTGACAAATTTTTCTATCCTAAAATAAAAAGATATTATTCAAAAGTGTGAACAGAATTTGAACCCAAACCTTAGATTTCATTAAACACTTCTACCATTTAGACAATATACATATTATAATATTAATTTTTTTATTATTTGTTTTTATGCTTTTTGAAGTACACAAGCATTGCATGCCACCGGCTAGTATCTATATATACACACATTTTTATGTTGTGATTGTGCCTTAATTTAAAATACATAACAACATTCACAATTAAAACAAATTTATTTGTTCTAATTTTTATTTCTTTGCTTGACCCAAATCATCCAATATCCCTAACCTTTGCAATCAAAACAATTTTGATAATCTATAAATCAAATTATACAAGATTTCATACTTTTGTAGAAAACAAAAACACAATATACTAGAAAATGAAATAAATGTACTTGTTATAATTTGATAACCAAGGACGATTACTTTTTTGTAGACAAGATGATATTTTTACTGCAAAGGAAGAAAAGGGAGAGGAATGCAATCAAATGAGTTGTTTTGTTTTGTTTTGATCTACTTGATATACTGACAAAGTGAAGTGCACATTGTTTTTGATTTATACAGAAAAAAAAGGAGTCATATAAGGAGAATTTTTTTTTTTTGTTGATATGACTAAGACAGTTTTGATGAGCTTTTATTTAATGGTAGGGGCACTTTCTAAGTATAACACAGAGAGCTAGAAAGAGAGTTATATAATGAGAGAGTTTTTATTTTTTGTTGTAATGTAGAGAGAGAACCTGCCAAGAGAGTGGTATAAAGAGGGCTTGTTTTGTCTCGACGAAGAGAATGAAATAAGTGTAAATATAATAATGAGACCCTTTTTATATCTGATGAGAGGTTGTTTTGCTTTATTTTTTATTTGATGAAGAGACTAGGATACCTGATGAAGTGTGGTATTCTGTTTTAATATAATTTAAGATTTGACCATTTTTATTTATTTACAAAAAGTTTTTTCACTTCTTTTTTGGTTTTTAATAATTATTTTGATTGATGGTTTCTTTTTGGGAGTTGTTATTTGCACTTCACTTTTTGTTATTTGTACTGCACATTGTGTCTTTGATAAAAATGCGAGTGTATGCAATGAAAAAGTTGCGTGTGAATAATAATTCCATTTCTTTTTGTGTATATACACATTGTAAAGTGAAGATATAATAAGGTTGGTCTCCTTTACTCAGGGCCTTAGGCGAGCACCAAAGCTGCTTACCCCTTGAGTTGCTACTGCTTACAAGTCGATTTTCAAGGGTGAGTTCTATCCATGGGTTGTATCATTTGGTGTCAAAGCAAACCACTACAGAGGGGGAGACCTATAGGCTAGATTAAAGAACCTTAGTATTATGTATGGACATGGTACTATAATTTAGGAGATTGTGATGGGATAAGGAGTTGGATAAGAATAACATGCTATATAATTTAAGTTCTTCCTTTTTCTGATAGCATTAGGGGACAATCATAAGGCAAAATGTTTCACCAAATTAGGAGCAACCTAAGTTGTGTATAAGAATTTAGCAAGTGTGGACTGTAGGGTACTTTGTTATTAGAAGTTAACAAAGGATGTGATGTGAATGATGTGGTTATATAAATAAAGGGTGTGATCTTAATCTTGTCACTATGTATTTTGTTTTTTTCCTTATCCTTTTAGCAATGAAAAAGAGAACCCTTCATATAATTCTTTGATCATGTAGTTTAAAATTGCGAGCATTTATGTTAGTGGTTAAGGTGCTATATCATTCTAAATTTTTATTCTCCCTCATGGTACTTCATTTCTGGATATATGCAATGCAGAATTCCTAATATATTACGGTTTATGAGTTGTTAAGATATTTAAATTTATTGTTTTTCTAATTATATATGTTTCAGATAGGTAAGTTATTTTAAGTAGGAGTTTCATGGGAATATTGATGAAAGTTTACATTTTCCTTTTTCTCAGTGATTAGATCAATTTTCAAGAATGTACAGGATTCTGAAACAAAAAGTTTCTCCTGGAGCTTTAGGAGTTTCTTCCTTTATGGTACTGCTATGTGGACTTAAACTAGTACATTCTACATAATTGGTGAACATATTTCATTTTATTTGATCTCTCTCAACCTTTCATATGATTATTTCAGATTTTAGCCAAGTCGCTGAAATGGATTCGAGCTGTGGTACCTAAACCTACGAGTTATACAACTAATGTGACCACAAGAAGGGGGGTATTAAATTAATTTGCTTGAATTAATTTGCTTTTATTCTTGTTGTATTTCTATTTTGTTCTTTAAAGTGTGTGTACATATATTTCGTCATTGTCATAATCATATCTTATTCGATGTGTTTTAGTGTTGAGTTGTTGTCCTATCACCTATGTGGATTTGTTGATTAATTTTGCTTCCATGTTTTTTGACTGTCTGGTCCTTGGACAATGGATTTACATATGAGTAACCATGTCTTTCTATTTTGAGGTATAGAAACATCGCAATCAGTGAAGCATTTTGTTGGACATAACATGATGCGGATATGGTTGCCAATAAAAAAAAAATGCATGATACGGATGTGGTGTGGTGTGCGACACATCTATTGTAAATCAAGTATTTGCAAGGCTTGTTAGACAAAAGAAGAGAGAATCATATTTGTATATGACAAAGTTTTCTGTTTTGGCACACGTCCCCGTAATGCATGAATATTTTAATATGAGTGGAGAATTCACATTGGATACAATCTCTTTCACATTAAGAAATCTTAACAGGGTACCTAATCACGATAACAAGTGAATTCCATTGTGTTTGGGTGGTTTTGATGAAGGATAGTCAACCCCATGGTTTCTATATGAAGCTCAATGACCAGAAAGTGGATCACTGTGAGATTTTGAGTAAGATCAATTATAACGCCTATCAAGTGCACTTGCCTCATATGAATACTTCCAATACCTTAAACGTTCAACATTGAGTTCCCTATGTAATAGATTAGTTGGTGGTGGTGTTGTTGCTTTTATTGATTGTTTCTAGTAGTCGCTTCTTTGTTTCGTCCCTCACTTGAGGACAAGTTCTTTTAAGAGTGGTGTCCTAATGTAAGTAAAATGTGCAAGGCATGTGAGTGGGAGTTAATGTTAGTTGGTAGTAAGAATAGTAAATTTGAATAACAAAAACTACACTAGATTGTTATACTATTATTATGAGATAGAGTGTTGATAAACAGAGTGTTGTTTTTCAAAGACTAATGGAAGGTGTTCCAAATCAAAAGTGTTTCTCAATCTTCATTGATAATCTTCCTGAGCAAACTTATAGTTGGTGGCTTAGAAGAGTTTTTAATAGATGTGGGACGATTGTGGATGCTTTTATTCCTTTCAAGAGACGCAGATTCAGTAACAGTAAGTTTGGGTTTGTAAGATACCTTAAGGAAGAGGAGGCCGGTAAAGTCGTTCGTTCATTCAATCGGGTCTGGTGGCGGGGTCATATACTAGTGGTGAAAAGAGCAACCATTCTCTCTAGGAAAAGACTGATTTGGAGAAAGAAGAAGACTCTTTTGCCTCATTCTCTCTCCCCAATGGGCGACCGGATTTGGAGGCACAAACAAGACCCCGAAGACCATTCACCGTATTCTATAGAAGGAGTCGAAGTTAACCCAAATGGTTCTTCTTTCACTGTTGAAGCGGAAGAGATTGATGACCCTTGGGTAAAGACTTGTGCGGTTGGTATAGTCAGAGATTTCAAAATTATTCCTATGATTGAGGAGGCAATGAGAACTGAAGGGGTCAATTTCATAATAATCAAACCACTAGGAGGTGTTAAGGTTCTGTTGCAATTTAATATTGTGGAAGTTATGAAAGAGATGCTTCATGGGAGTAGATGGTGGTTAGAAACTTGGTTTGATGAAGTGTATGAGTGGCATTGTAGAGAGTTTACGCTGTCAAGGAGAGTTTGGCTGGCCATTGAAGGGGTTCCTCTGAATGATTGGAACTCCACAACTTTCACCAAAATTGCCAGCAATTGGGGTCGAGTTTTTTCTGTTGATGGAAAAACTACTTCACGCTTGGAACTGGAAAGAGGGAAAGTTCTTGTGGAAACAAAATTTAAAAATTCCATAAATAGTTTTTGCAAATTGAAAGTCGGTCAATTTTTTTTCGACATCAGAGTTTCAGAGTTGGATTTTCGGAAGATCTATATGTTAGGCTCGTCTTACTACCCCAAAGCAGCAGTTAAGGTAGATGAAGGTATTGATGAATCTAATTCTGTTGAAGGCTTCCTTAGTGAAAAGCCCGGTGATGTTCAGAGTGTAAAAAATGATGGTGATCATCTCAACGTTGGTGAAGATGTCTCAGTCCGCTCTGGAATTGTCTTACAGGGTGCGTTTTTGGCCGGTGATCCCGAAGGCTTAGCTCCGGCAGAGAATCACGGTGATGATGACGTAGCTCTTCTCAGCCAAGTTGAGGATTCTTGTAATGTCACACGTAGTACGAACGGCGCTGTGGTTCGCACGCTTGAGGCAGAGCTTCCAGACGTACATCAACGCACAGACCCCAATGCTCTATGCTTTTCTTCCAGCCACCCTATTTTGTCCTAAAATCTAGTGAGTAAATCTCTTAGCCCTAATCATGCCTCATCCCCAAACCGCCTCAACCCAACTCAAGCCCTCACCTTTCCGCACAAAAATAGTCCTATTAGGATACACAAATCCACCAATAGAAGAAAGAAACTCTCACTTCTTGAGTTGGGGCTTCCCCACAAATTCTTGAATAAAGGGAGATATGCCAAAGGTTCCAACAAAAAATCAAAGGATGCCAAACTTGCCCGATCTTCGCAGCCTTCGCAATCATTAATATCTTCTAGTTCATTTCGGGTATGCAACAAGCGCTTCTTGAACAAGTTGGTGGAATCTGATGAGGAGATGAAATAGCAAGATGAAGATGAAGAAGATGAGTTTAGACTCCTTTTGGCTGAAGCAACAGAAACCTTGAAAATAGGCCGGAAATTGCAGACTGATTTTGGTGGTAGAGAAGACATCTTCCTCAAGGATTTTATCGAGTTGGAGATAAGCAACAAAGCCAAAATCAGAAGAAAAATTAATAGAGTTGGAGTTAGAGAGAGAGTTAGCTAGTGGGGTGCAAGTAAATAATTTTCAGATGGAGTTCGGGTTGTGATGGAAAGTGGGGGTTGATGTTTTGTCCTGGGTATGTGTTGTGGTGTGTTTGGTCTGAAAGGGGATTATTTTATTAGAGGGTTCATGGGTTGTGTTGGTAAGCAGTGGTTGGTGTTTGGCTTGTTTAGGGAAGTGTTGTTTTTATCTTTGTTAGTGGGGTGTGGTTTGGTGTGAATGGGGGTTCTGGGTTTGGTGTGTTGGAGTTAAGTTTCTTCTTAACTTTTTTATTTCTGTTACTGTTTTTCTTTTTTTCTTTTTCTTTTTTTTTTTAAAAAAATTGTGAAGCTGAGGGGTTAGTTAGATAGTTGTGAGTAGCAGTAGTAGGGTTAGTCTATACTTTCTCGAATCTCTCTCCATGATAGTCATCTTTCTGTACCTTTTATTTCATATTTTTTAATGAAATTTTCTTTGCTGATAAAAAAAAAAAACAATATTGATAAAAACTATATAAAATAATGTAGGATTTTAATTGACTGGAGCTACTTGCTAGTTTAATTACACATATATACATAGATGCTTAGAAATTTGAGTACTTTGTCCTCTTTTTTTTTTTTTATGATGTATATGTTAGCTTTATTTGTCAGTTTGAGGTGGATTTAGTGTGATTAGTTATGCGATGCGATTGAGCTTGGTTTTATCAATTGTAAATTGAGAATCAACTTTCTCTTCTCTTCTCTCTTCTCTTTCTCTCTATTATTATTATTATTATTATTATTATTATTATTATTATTATTATTATATATGTCACCCTAATGTCTTTTGTTTTTTAGATAATGGATGAAGAATTGTTGAAAACCAGCTCTCTATTCCCCCCACAAGAGAAGAGAGAGGGAAAGAACCCTACCTAAACCAGCAAGAGAAGTAGTGTTATGAAGTTCTCTTCCCAAGAAGATCATTTAGAAACATGTGTTTTATATGTTTTTTTTTTTTCGTATATATTTTTTAGAGTCAACAAAGCCTTAGTTATCGAAGGAAATAAATTTAATTTTGATTCCCCAAATACATTTCTTTCTCAATTTCTTGATGCCCCTCGTCCACATGCAATTCCTATGTTTTTTTTTGTTGATAAATACACATGCAATTCCTATGTTGTAAGTAGGTAACTGAATCATGGCTTCATTTTCAGTTATAACAGCCTTTAGACAAGATGTTGTCACTTGTTACCTTTCTGGTTCTACACATAATTGTTAGACTCAAGCTATATGTTATTCTAATCAGTTGCTTTGTTTCTAAAAAAAAGTGTTGAGAGATCAAGAATAAAAGTCAGTATACGTGTTGGAGAAGGATATTATAAGGGCTGTCGCGGGTTTTTATGAGCATTATTATGTATAGTATAGTCTGGTAGTTGGAGACCAACAAGTGATCTACAAACAACTAAAATAATGAAAATAATTATTAGGGTTTAGGGTTGTTACTATGAGAGTTGTAATATTAGTTTATATGTGAAGGTAATTTAGCATTTGTTTCGTTATAGTTTCCTAATTAGGATTTAGCTTTTGTTATATATACTAGCGTTTGTAATCTTATTAGATTAATGCAAAATATTGTTTCTTTTCTTTCCGGTGTATCCCCTTAGAAAAATTATACAGTCAGGTTCTTGATTACTTATTGTTATGCATCTTTCTTGGTGACTCCCTCATCTCTTGGCGTAGTAAGAAACAGTTTGCTGTGGCCCAGTCCATTGCCAAGGCCAAATATCATGCTGCAGCGCATACCATTGTTGAGATAGTCTGGCTTCATTGCCTCTTTTTGATTTAGGTGTTCGAACTACTTCTCCTCTATGAAGCACGGGTGCCGGTACGGATATAGGTACGGGTACGCCGATATGCTAAAATTTATAAAACCCAAAATAAATCAATATTCAACAATACAAATACAATAGTATACAATAATAAGTGGAAGTGGGAAAAGTTACTCAATAACTGTGTAAAGAGTTGGTGGCTCCAAATTACATAAATTTTTTGAAGATGATTAAGGAGAAATAAGGCTATAGACTTGCATTAAATTCCAACTTTTGGAGAAAAATAAAATAAATAAAATAAACTATTGTGGAGTACCCATGGAGTACCCTCCCCACATCCATTGAGTACCCACTGCGTCCCATGGTGTACCTGGTACGCGTGTAGCTATATCGGTATGCGTACCCGCACCTGGTAAGTACCAGGTACTTGTATGGCAACATTTTTGGAGTACCTGCACTTCATAACTTCTCCTACTCCCCTCTACTATGACTACAGGAGTGCCATTCAGATAACGTACAATTCAGTTTTCCATGAGCACTGAGTGGACGAAGTAGATTGATTGTCACTTTGTTCATGAACACTTTCAGTTGGGAACGATTGCTCTTCCTTTTGTTCCTTCTACCTTGCAACTTGCTAACTTCTTCTCCAAAACTCACACTTCTACTCACTTTCGGTTTTTATTGGACAAACTCTCAAGGCTCTTAGGGCTCTCATCATGAATTGATTGAGGGTGTGTGTGTGAGAGAGTTGTAATATTAGTTTATATATAAGGGTAATTTAGTGTTTGTTTCGTTATAGTTTCCTAATTAGGATTTGGCTTTTGGTATATATACTAGTGCTTGTAATCTTATTAGATTAATGCAAAATATTATTCCTCTTTTCTAGTAGTTGCATCTACATACAAACAACTAAAATAATGAAAATAATTATTTTGGGACAAAAATAATAAAAAAATGTGACATCGTGGCATGACTGATATATATCCCACCGTATCCAAGGTGTCTCACACGTGTCGGATATGGCTACAAAAACTAAGTTGACATATCCATACTTCATAGGTGATGAGTCATACTACAATGTTCTCATTCTTAGTCTTATTACACTTTTTTTTACCACGATTTTTCTAGTAGTTTTGGTTACATCTACATACAAACAACTAAAATAATGAAAATAATTCTTTTTGAACAAAACCAAACCAAACCAAGCCTTAAGTCCTATCAAATGGGGTCGGCTACATGAATCCTTCTTCTCCATGCAGCCCTATCAAAGGCCATTTCGTTAGTCAAATTAAGTAGATCCATATCTCTATTTACAACGCTAGCCAATGTCAATCTAGGCCTACTCCGTCCCCTAATACTCTTATCTATCGTTATAGCATCGTATCTCTTCAGTACTGCTTCTGTTGGTCTCCATTAAATGTGACCAAATCATCTCAATTGATTCTCTCTCAACTTATCTTCTATCGGTGCTACTCCTGCCCATTCCGGAATATACTCATTCCTAATTCTGTCTTGTCTAGTCTTGCCATACATCCACCTTAGCATCCTCATCTCAGCCACACTCATCTTATCTACATGTTGTTTCTTGGTTGCCCAACACCCTGACCCATACAACATCGTTGGTCTAATAGCCGTTTTATAGAACTTACATTTTAGTTTAGTGGGTATTCGTTTATCGCACAGTACTTCAGATGCACTTCTTCACTTACATCATCCCACCTTAATCTTATGGGCCACATCCGCATCAAGCTCCCCCGCTATTGTGATAATCGACCCTAAATAACGAAAATGTTCACTCTTAGGCAGTTCGTGGTGTGACTGATACGTATCCCATTGTGTCCAAGGTGTTGTCGGATATAGCTACAAAAACTAAGTTGACATGTCTGTATTTCATAGATGATGAGTCATACTACAATGTTCTCATTCTTAATCTTATTACACCTTTTTTACCACCATTTTGCATAATAAGATTGTTTTTTATACTTGTTGAACTGTTGTTATTCTTGCAGGCTTAATTCTTGTGTTTATGTCTTTTGAGCAGGCAATGGCTTTTGAAAGAGAACTCACACATTTAGGGGGCATCGGTGATAATTTGTTTTAGGTAATATTGCATTGGTCTATGTCTTCTTTGCTACTTGTTAAGAGGGTGTATACAGTATCTCTGTTTTGTGACCAATGCTTTCAAATTGTTTACAGGTGCTCCAGCAAGTTCGAATATGAGGAGGTCAATTATACATCTTTTGTACTTGTGACATTGCATTTGCTACGCTAATGCTAGTTTTTTTTCTTTCTTTCTTTCTTTCTTCTTCTTCTTTTGATAAGTAATTTGTTGGGTATACCTCCTTATTGGAGTGTGGGACCCAATTGGTTTTGGAAAAAGTGTTTTAATTTGGCTTGGTTTAGGTATAATATTTTTATATATTATATTTGTGAAGGCCCAATCCAATTTGGATACAATTAGGGTTTGATTACAACACCCTAGATTCATTATATTATATATTTTTTTGGAGGCATTGTTGTTGGTTCTATATACACACACAAGAAAAAAGTGGACGGCGGCTGCTCTAGCTTCGGTAACAGTGCCATTGGTGAAGATTTGTTCAAGTTTTTTGTTTCTTTGTGTGGGAGCTGATTTGGTTCGTTATTTTGGGTCTTCTTCAACTCTGATTCTGAAGATTTTGGTTCATCTATTTGGTGAGGTCTTTCCTCTTGTTTATTTGTGATTATTTGGAATTCACCTAAGGGTGGTTTTGTGAGACCATTAGTGTCTCGTTTGTAATCGTTTGGAACTTATTTGGTTGATAGTGGAATCGGATTTCGATCCCGTGGACGTACCTCACATTGAGGGAACCATGTAAAAATTCTTGTGTTGCCTTTGATTTAATTTTTTCGCATTAGTTTTTATTCCCATTGATTGATTTACTTGTGGGGATTCATCGTTTTTCCCTAACAACTGGTATCAGAGCTTACGATTTATTTGGATCTATTTATTTGTGTAAATCAATGGAGGGGAATGTGGGTCGCATGTCTAGCTTCAATGGAAGCAATTGGGTAACTTGGAAAACTAAAATGGAGGACCTATTATTTTGTAAAGACTTGTATGGACCCATTGAGGGCGATAGTGGCAAACCTGCTGATATGAAAGATGATGAGTGGAAGAGGCTTAATCGGAAAGCCGTTGGTGTTATCCGTCAATGGATTGATGACAGTGTGTTTCATCATGTTACTACTGAAACTTCAGCACATGATTTATGGAAAAAAATTAGAGAGTCTTTATGATAGAAAATCAGCCACAAATAAAGCCTTTCTGTTTCGTAAGTTGGTTAATTTAAAATATAAAGAGGGCAGCCCTATTCCGGAACATCTGAATGAAATAAAGAGTATCGTTAACCAACTTGCTTCTATGAAAATTATTTTTGATGATGAGTTGCAGGCTTTGATGCTACTTAGTTCCTTACCCGAAAGTTGGGAGACTTTGGTTGTGACAGTTAGTAATTCGGCGCCCGATGGAGTTGTCACTATGAGTCAAGTCACTAGTAGCTTGTTGAATGAAGAAACTAGAAGAAAATCAGCCGGTACCTCTCATTCGGAAGCATTTGTTGTGAGAGGCCGAAGTAAAACAAGGGGGAGGAGTAAGACTCCTCATGGTCGTGATCAAAGCCGTGACAAGTCAAGAGATAGTTTTTTTTTTAAAGAAAGACGTTGAGTGTTATTATTGTCATGAGAAAGGGCACATGAAGCGAGAATGCCGAAAGCTCAAGAATAAAGAGAAAAGGCGTGACAAAAGTGTGGATAAGAAGCAAGAAGACACAACAGCAGTTACTACCGATGATATCATGGTCGTTTGTGAAGATGATTGTATCAATTTTGTGGGCCAAGAGAGTCATTGGGTGATTGATTCTGGTGCTTCTTTTCATGTGACTTCTCGAGTTGATTTCTTCACTACCTACACTGCAGGAGATTATGGTTCTGTTCGAATGGGTAATGAAGGTTTGTCCAAGATTATTGGTATGGGTGATGTTTGCTTGGAAACAAATTTGGGCTGCAAATTGTTGCTTAAAGATGTGAGGCATGTTCCCGACATTCGCCTTAATTTAATCTCTACTGGGAAGCTAGATGATGAAGGCTTCAACAACAAATTTGGTGATGGAATATGGAATCTCACAAAGGGTTCTTTGGTGGTGGCTAAGTGCAAGAAGACTCATACACTTTATTCGATGCAAGGAAAAATTTGTAAAGGTGTTGTCAATGCACTTGAAGATGATACTTCTACCGAATTGTGGCACAAGCGGCTTGGCCACATGAGTGAAAAGGGGCTGCAAGTATTGTTCAAGAAAGAGCTTCTACCCGGTTTGAAAGGTACACATCTTAAAACTTGTGTTCATTGTTTGGCGGGTAAACAACATAGAGTTTCTTTTCATAAAAATGTTGCTTCTAGAAAAGAAAATGTGTTGGAGTTAATTCATTCGGATGTTTGTGGTCCTTTAAAAGTTAGAACACATGGTGGTGCACTTTATTTTGTTACTTTCATTGATGATTATTCAAGGAAAGTCTAGGCTTATCTACTAAAAACTAAAGATCAAGTTCTAGAAATATTTAAGCATTTTCAGGCCATGGTTGAAAGAGAAACATGACAGAAATTGAAGTGCATCCAAACAGACAATGGTGGTGAATACATTGGGCCATTTGATGAGTATTGTCGCAGCCAAGGTATTCGGCATCAAAAGACAGTTAAGAAGACTCCTCAACAAAATGGCGTTGCCGAGAGGATGAACCGCACCATTGTAGAAAGAACAAGGTGTTTGCTTTCACAAGCTAAATTGCCAAGATCCTTTTGGGGTGAGGCAATGAGTACAGCGATTGACGTGATCAATTTGTCTCCTTGCTATCCTTTGAATGGTGATATTCCTGAAAGAGTTTGGATTGGCAAAGATGTGTCTTATGAGCACTTGAGAGTGTTTGGTTGCTGAGCTTTTGTTCACATTCCAAAGGATGAAAGGTCCAAGCTTGATAGTAAGTCAAGACAATGTATTTTTCTTAGCTATAGGCGTGATGAGTTCGGGTATAGATTATGGAATCCGGTCGACAAGAAAGTCATTCGAAGCCGTGATGTTGTGTTTCTTGAAGACCAAACAATTGAAGACTTTGGTAAAGGTGATCAACCAGAGCCAAAAACTAGTGATCTCATTGATATGGATCCATCTCCTTCATCTTCAGTTGATGATGAAAATGGGGGAGATGTGCAGCCACCTATTGAAGATGTGGAGGATGATGCTAATCCTAATGAAGTTGAGCCAGAAATTGAGGAAGAGCATCCAACTCAAGTACCGTCACCACAACTTGAGTTGAGGAAATCTACAAGGGACTGACAACCTTCAAGAAAGTATCCTCCCAATGAATTTGTGTTGATTTCTAATCAAGGGGAGCCGGAGAGCTACCAAGAAGCAATTGAGCATGCAAAGAAAAATGATTGGAAAAAGGCTATGGAAGAGGAGATGAATTCCTTACTTGAAAATCACACTTATGATTTAGTGAAGTTGCCTAAAGGGAGGAAAATTCTGAAAAATAAGTGGGTTTTCAAATTGAAGAATGATAGGAAGAATCTGAGGTACAAAGCACGTCTTGTAGTGAAAGGCTTTGGGCAAAAGAAAGGCATTGACTTTGACGAGATTTTCTCGCCGGTTGTGAAGATGTCTTCTATTCGGGTTGTACTTGGCATGGCTGCAAGTATGAACCTTGAAGTTGAGCAACTTGATGTGAAAACCGCATTTCTTCATGGTGATCTTGAAGAAGAAATTTACATGGAGCAACCGGAAGGTTTTGTAGAGAAAGGGAAAGAGAAATTTGTTTGCAAATTGAAGAAAAGTTTGTATGGCCTCAAGCAAGCTCCGCGGCAATGGTACAAAAAATTTGACTCTTTCATGATGAATAATGGCTTTTCTAAAACCACTTCGGACCATTGTGTGTTTGTAAAAAATTTTCCGGATGGCAAATTTATTATTCTTTTGCTTTATGTTGATGACATGTTAATTGTGGGTCAAGATTCTACCATGATTAACAGGTTGAAATTGGAGTTGAGTAAATCTTTTGCTATGAAAGATTTGGGACCGGCAAAGCAAATACTTGGTATGAAAATTGTTCGTGATCGCAAAGAGGGACTGATTTGGTTGTCTCAAGAGAGCTACATTGAGAAAGTTCTTGAGAGATTCAACATGGATAAAGCAAAGCCGGTTGGTTGTCTACTTGCAGGTCACTTCAAACTTAGTTCGAATCAATGTCCTACAAGTGAGAAAGACAAAGAAGAGATGTTGAAAGTTCCTTATGCTTCAGCAGTTGGTTCTTTGATGTACGCCATGGTTTGTACAAGGCCGGATATTGCTCATGCCGTTGGTGTGGTGAGTCGTTTTCTCTCTAATCCGGGTAAAGAACATTGGGCAGTGGTAAAATGGATTCTAAGATATCTTCGAGGGACTTTGAAGGTGTGTTTGTGTTTTGGGGATGGTAAGCCGATGCTTGATGGATTCACAGATTCTGACATGGCTGGTGATGTTGATTCTAGGAAATCTACTTCGGGGTATTTGATGACTTTTGCAGGGGGAGCTGTGGCGTGGCAATCTAAATTACAAAAATGTGTTGCTCTCTCAACTACCGAAGCTGAATTTATTGCCATTACAGAAGCTTGCAAAGAAGAGTTATGGTTGAAGAAATTTTTGCAAGAGTTGGGTTTGAAGCAAAAAAGGTATGTGCTTTATTATGATAGTCAAAGTGCTATTCACTTGAGTAAAAATTCTACCTTTCATTCGAGATCGAAACACATTGATGTGAGATACCATTGGATTCATGATGTGTTAGATTCGAAATTGTTGCAACTCAAAAAGGTTCACACAGATGATAATATTTCAGATATGTTGACAAAGACTTTGTCGAGGGACAAACATTTAAAGTGTCGAACTTTGGCGGGTATGGTTGATGTCTCCACCTAAGTCGGTAGGGGGAGAATTGTTGGGTATACCTCCTTATTGGAGTGTGGGACCCAATTGGTTTTGGAAAAAGAGTTTTAATTTGGCTTGGTTTAGGTATAATGTTTTTATATATTATATTTGTGGAGGCCCAATCCAATTTGGATACAATTAGGGTTTGATTACAACACCCTAGATTCATTATATTATATTTTTTTTTGGAGGCATTGTTGTTGGTTCTATATACACACACAAGAAAAAAGTGGACGGCGGCTGCTCTAGCTTCGGTAACAGTGCCATTGGTGAAGATTTATTCAAGTTTTTTGTTTCTTTGTGTGGGAGCTGATTTGGTTCATTATTTTGGGTCTTCTTCAACTCTGATTCTGAAGATTTTGGTTTATCTATTTGGTGAGGTCTTTCCTCTTGTTTATTTGTGATTATTTGGAATTCACCTAAGGGTGGTTTTGTGAGACCATTAGTGTCTCGTTTATAATCCTTTGGAACTTATTTGGTTGATAGTGGAATCGGATTTCGATCCCGTGGACGTACCTCACATTGAGGGAACCACGTAAAAATTCTTGTATTGCCTTTGATTTAATTTTTCCACATTAGTTTTTATTCCCATTGATTGATTTACTTGTGGGGATTCATCGTTTTTCCCTAACATAATTCACTATGCTAGTTTCTGAAAAATGCTTTCTTGGCAAGGGAGAGGCTTTGAACTATAAATTCCATAGGCAATTTTCTTTGTCCCATGGTGTGCTACTAATTTTTTTTTTTTTTTTTTTGTGGCTATTTTTACTTTGGAGAAATACTAATTATTATTTTCTAAAATTTTAAACTTACCAGTGGGAGAAAATTTCCTAATTAAGAATGGCTTGGAAATTGGAAACAAGCATGATCTTCCTTCCCCACCCGTAGTAGAGCTTGCTTCATCCGAAGGAGATGTGAAAACCTTATTTTCTTGCATTTCTTAATGCATCATTTTTAACTAATTCTTTCTAGTTTGTGTATAAAAATCATATTATTCTAGTTGAATTTATGCAGGATTACTATATCATTTTTGTTGTGTTCTTAGCTAGATTGGAAGGTTCTTGTTTTCTTATGTTTATTTGATTCGCAAGAGTCTAAATAAGCAGCATCGTACCTATTTCTAGACTCAAATTGGAATAAGATTGAGGTTGGTAATGGAACAAAAGATATTATTAGACTCTTTTCAGTACGGAATTTATTTTAATGGCTTGTGGGTGGGTTTGTTATGGTTTAGTTGTCAGTAGTTTTTATTGCTCATTTCTAATTTTTGTACAAAACATATTTGCTTTGATGTGATGAAGAAAGTTTTGGTTTTTCCCTAACTTAACTCGATCTAAAGATGAAATCTTTGGAGATCGTTTTTTTCTTTGTGTCGCTTGTGTACATGATGCAGTCCGTGAATGGCTTAATGAATCAAATTCAAAGGAGAAACTTCAGAAATTGAATTGATTTTAAATTGGTACCATGTTTTGATCCCTTAGTGCTAGTTTGGCAATTGCTTTTTTCTTTTTTAGGATAAAGATGTTACTAAAAAAGTTGATGCCTTTGGCAAATGCTTAAAAAGTTGCCTTTTGGTATTGAGAAAGTTCAAGTAGGGTTTGAATTATTTTTGCTTTTGATAAACTTTTTTTTTAATTTTTTTTGGACTTGAAGGACTCGGAATATAAATTTTTTTACCACCTTAAATTTTTTTTACAACTGACAGTTTTTGAGAAGTAAGCAATGGTGGTCAAATCTAGTGCAGATGTTGAGTACATGGTTATGACTTCAGATGTTAATGAAAGACTTGGATTCATGAAGCTATATTGTGATAATAAAGTGACCATCAATATAGCTTATAACCTTGTTCAACTTGACAAAATCAAGAATATTGAGATTGACAGACAATTTATCAAGGAAAACTTGAATAAGGGTGTGATTTGTATGCTCTTTGTAACATCATAAGATCAATTGGCTAATAAATTCATTAAAGGGCTTAGTTGTACAGTTTTCAATTCCACTATTTTTACGTTACACATCAGAGATATCTATTCACCAATTTGAGGGGGAGTGTTACTATTATGAGGGTACTTTTCTATTTTGCACATTATTGAATAAAAATACATTCTATAAGGGAGAGAACCCTAATTTTGGTCTTTTCCATTCAACCGTACAATAGATTTGTTTTCTCTTCTCTCATTTTTATTGTTCTTTCATTTCTTTTTCTACCTCTTATATCTCTTGTATACTCTAAAGAGAAAAGATTGTAGTAGAATTACTTGAAGGTAAGAAGTCGGTTGGATGTAGGTGGGTTTTCATTGTGAAACATAAAGCAGATGGTTCTGTTGAGGGATATAACTTATAAGGGTAGGTTGGTGGCCAAAGGATTTATTGACACCTATAGAATTGATTATCAAGAGACCTTACCACTAGCAAAGATCAATGCCATTAGAGTCATTATTTCCTTGGCCTCTTCAGTAGCTTGATGTAAAAAATACTTTTCTTCACACTGACTTGGAAGATGAAGTATATATGGATATTTTGCTTAAATTTCCTCTTGTGAGCTAGTGTTGGTTTCTCACCAACACTATGCTCGGTTTCTTTTCTTATACTCCCCTCTTTCTCTTCTTTGTTGATGTCTTCTCATATGTAATGTATGTTTCTTCATCAAATAAAGATTTTCTTTGCTGATCAAAAAAAAAAAAAAAGAAGTCACTATATGATTTGAAATGGATATCGAGAGCTTTGTTTGACAGATTTGTCAAAGCTACACAAAAATTGGAGTATCACCAATGTTGAGTTGATGACACTCTTTCTCAAACATTCCTCACATGAGAAGATAACTAAGCAGATAGTGTATGTTGATGATATTGTATTGATTGGGAATTATGTCAAGGAGATGAACAATTTGAAAAATTCCTTGTCCAAGGAATACAAAACAAAAGATTTTGGAGATTTGAAGTACTCCTTGGGTATTGAAGTTGCTTGATCCAAATATGGTATTTTCATCTTGTAACACATGTGCTTGATCTTTTGAAGGAGAATAGGATGCTGGGATGTAAACATGTGGACACTCCCATTGAACACAATCATAAACTAGTTGATAGTGAAAGTAATACTTAGGTTGATAGGGGTTGTTGTTGTTGTTAAGTTACCAATTTTCTCAAAAGCTTAAGCGGTTAGGAAATGGGCCAAGCAATGTATATCAAGTTATCTAACACCCTCCCTCACGTGCAACCCCATCTTGCATGTGGAGAGACAAACATAGAGCAAACAGAATAAGAAGCAAACAACCAAATAGAGAGATAAAACCAAACGGGGACACGATATCAAATCCTAATGTTGAGACTTGAACCCAATACCATGTTGAGTTAAAAAGCTTAAGCTGTTAGGAACTGGGTCCAATAATGTATATATCAAGCTATTTAATAGTTATTAGTGACTTGTGGGTAGACTTAGTTGCCTTTCACATGCCTTGATTTAGCATATGCAAGTAAAATGGTTAGCTAGTTTATGTGCTCATCTCTTGGGGTTCATTTAGAGGTTGTGTATAGGATATTGTGGTATTTGAAGTCAACACATGGTAGGGAAATATTGTTTCCCAAACATAATGACCTGCAGATAGAAGTCAGTGCTGATGCAAATGTGGTGTAAAATCTACTTTTCCAATGCACCTTTGGTAGGGGTAACTTGTGATATAGCGTAAAAAGAAGCAATCTATGGTTGTCAGGTTAGGTGTGGAAGCAGATTTTGGAGTTATGGCTCATTAAATATGTGAATTGTCGTGGTGCGGTTGAAATCGCCTTTGAAGGAACTAAGTTTGATTAGGAGGGTTCTCTGAAGCTGTTATCAATATTGCTCATGAACTTAACATAATCAAAATGTGGAAGTAAAAATAAAGGCTCTCCTAATTCTATAAAGACAAGAACACAAATTTAGAAGCTAAGAAAATTTGGCAATTACTAATATTCTAGACCAACTATGACTATGATTGCCAATTCCACTTCAATCATATTAGAAAACTTTGATGACTTTTAATTCTGCTCTCAATATCAAAATAAGAAACTTATCTTTTTTACCATTAAGTTATTGTAGACATAATAAAATCGGTATATATATTACCCATTTAATAAATTGATCCAAAATAAAACCCATGGGCAACCCTACAACCCATGTCCAATAATTAGTGAAATTATTATAATACCCTTAGTACTTAAACCATAATAAATACAAATTAAGTCTCAAAATTATTCTAAAACTTTCCATTATCTTCATCAGGATACTTTAAGGTGGAAGAAGGTCACTAGGTTTGTTGCTGGAAATGGTGAGAGGTGTGCTTTTGGAGTCATCTTTAAGGACATGATACTTTAAGGTGTGGAAGGTCGTGTTGTGAAATCTTTTTATGAAGCTTTGGTGAGTCATAGAGGATTTCTGTCCATGGAAAGATATTTGAGCCTCCAAGGAGGCAACTAAGGTTGCCTTTTTTAGGTGGATGAGGTGCATCGAAAAATCCTTAACATCGACAGTTTGATTAATAGGTCACAAATTCATGTTGATTGGTGTTCTTGTGCAAGCGAGATGGTGAATCATCCAACCACTTTCTTGTGTAACCAATTTGAAGGGAAGGAAGAGCATTTCTAATATTATTAGAATTTTGTCCATTTTGTATGATTGGTTCTCAGGCAGTGTTGCACCATCCTTGAACAAATTTTTTTGAACTTTGTAGTGGCTTTTGAGTGTATAAAAATTTTAGGCTTTTTTTTAGAATTAAATATAGTGTATAAGAGTGGCACTGTCACCCAGTTGATGCCTCTTCTTTTACATGTTATAGAATATTACTTAAAAAATATAAATATTTAACCACATTTTGTTGTCCCTAAGACAATTTTTAGAAGAATATGACACTTAGTAGTTTAGAAACGAAGAAGAGAAAGGGAGAAGAGAATAGAAGGAGAAGGTAGAAAATTTGGAGAGGAAAAGAATAGTCAATGCATTCCAAATTCTGTTTGTAACCAATAATGCCAAAAATAATGCCAAAAATAATGTAATAGTCAATGCATTCCATCCATATATACCTAAGCGCTGCGTAATTAGGAAATAAAAAGGAAAATAATAATAAATTTGTTGTAGAACTAAAATATTCCTAAATAAAGCTAAATTCTAAAGCTAATAATCTTGATCTCCATCACTTACACACAATCAATGAAGAATTTCTTTTCTTTTTCCTTCTTCTTTTTCTTTGTTTGTGTGTATGTGTGTGTGGTTAAGATCTATGTATCTTTAAATTCAAGTTAATGTATGTGCATGCATATATCATTCCCACAATTTCATTTTTGATCTAAATAAATTTGCATTATGTTCTTTTTTGTTAAATGCAACAACTTTTGTTAGAAGCTTTTCGAGAGGGAAGTGCAAAAGGTTTTGTTCATGTGTTTGGCTCATATGCAGCATTTTCAGAGCCTGGATTGTATGGACTGGCCAGCATCTCCACTGTCTTGAATGCCCTTCAACCTACGTCAAGAAAGAAATTCAATTCTGACCTTATTATGTTTATTGTGTTCTCATAGGATAGAAGTGTATGACATGTGTAATGTTGTTTGCATCTATATGTGGTTGTATGCACTTTTCAGATTAGCTGCTATGTACCATGTGAAATTTGTGTGTGGCACTTCTGATTATATGTGCGCATGTATTTTTCTATTTGTAGATGATTTTTGATTGTTTTCACTTTAACTTTACTTCGATGGTTGTTGGCCCATCCCACAATCAATACCCATTTACATGTAACATTTTCTTTGTTTATTAAAATTAAGAGATTGTATGAGGTTCTCTTCTTTGTTATTTGCATTTGAATGGCACTACGGGAGGTTCGGAAATATGCATATGTAATGTAGTAATACCTTGGGTGTTACAGGTTTCTTCTTGCCTAATTGGTGTTGTATCTGTGAACAGGTGGAGGATTCAGTTGATCACTTGTTCTGTGATGTAGCTAGAGGCTTATAGAGCTGACACGTTATGATATTTGGTGTGTTGATTGATGTCTAGGGTTGTTAAGAATATTATCTGCCCCGCCAAAACCAACCAACCCACCCCGACCCATATACTTGCGGCTGATTTCAAACATTCATTTGGTCGGAAGCAGGTGTGAGAATAGCAAAAATTCAGTGATCTATAACAACCTTGCATTCTATAACAACCTTGCATTATTAGGTTTTTTGGGAAAAAAAAGTCTCAATTTTTATGTTCTTCTTTTTAAGTTTTTTTTTTGAACGGCAATAAGAACTTTATTGATGGAAAAACATAACAAGTATGATAATTTACATCAATAAAGAAGAGGGTGCAAAAAGCATCAAAGTGAAACAAATAGATCCCAACTAGGTTGGCACCTAGAAGCACACCAAATCATCTGCTAGCACACACTCGAGGCTCCAAGTTGGTGAGAAACCAACATGAGTGGAACAAAGCAAAACAAAAACAAAAACAAAAAACAAGCAATGAAACACTCCTCTGCTGGAGCATAAGATAGAACACCAATACAGTAGACCATGGACAGAAATCGAAAATTGGAGCTCCTTAGAAGCAGCCTTAAGCTAGAAAGCCAGCCAAATGAGAATCAATTCTTGCAAGTCTTGTAAATTTGGGAGAGACGCGTTAAAACAGCATTCATTCATGTGCTTCCAAATTGACCAGAGTGTGACCAGGGGTATGGCACGCCAAATGCGCTGTTCCGCTTTCCTGCAGAAGTACCCTGACCACCAATACAGCAGACCATGGACAGAACTAGGAGCAGCCCAGGAGACACCCCACCATTGCAGCAGGCCAGACCAGACTCTCCAAACATATGGGCAGAGGATAAGAACATGCTCAATGGATTCCTGCTGAGATTTACAAAATACGCAGAGTGTAGAGGCAGAGCTATCCAAGACTCCAATCCGCTGCAGGAATACAGAGGTTTTGATCTTGTGCTTCCATGCGAGCCAACCGAAGAATTGCACCTTAGGAGGAAGGTACTTAACCCACACCATATGACTGAACCTATCAGTGCCTCCAGAGTCACTGCTGGTTTGGTTGTAAAGGTTGGACACAAAAGATTGCCCGGGCTTGGCTGCTCTCCAAATAGCACTGTCCTGGGACTCCAGCTGAAAGGAAGGGGCTGGACCTACAAAACCATATAGCCTGAGCAGTTCATTCCTTTCCCAAACAAATAAAGACCTCCTAAATGTGAACAACCAGTTCTTAGTAGTGCCAGAGACTTCCACAAATTCCTTCAGCAGGCCTTCCTTTTGTGAAGATAAACTGAAGAGCCTAGGGAACTCCTCTTTGAGGCAAACATTTCCACACCAAGAGTCGGACCAGAACCTTATACGACAGCCATTGCCCACCTTTAACTGGAGGTTGCTAGCATAGTAAAGGGAAAGAGACTGATTTTGATCACCTGCTGCCACTATGCCATTCCAGATATAAGAGGGTGAGGTGTTTAAACAAGGGTTTGGATTCCATTTCCCACCAAGGAACAGATATTTGCTACATACCACCCTATACCAAAGAGACACAAGTTCAGAAGCAAATCTCCACCACCATTTTAGGAGTAGACACACATTCACGTCTCTGATTCTTCTAACACCCAAACCACCTTGCTTTATGCTCTTAGTGACCTCTGACCATTTCACTAAATGAATTTTGCGCTTCAGATCTGGCCCACCCCATAAGAAAGAGGCCTGAATTTTATCTAACTCCTTGGCAATACCCTCAGGTAGCTTGAATAATGATAAGTAGTACACAGGTATACTTGATAACACTGCTTTCACCAAGGTTAATCTACCTGCAAAAGATAGAAGCTTCCTTTTCCACCCGGCTAGCCTTAGTTTTACCTTATCAACAACTGGTTTCCAAGTTTTCTTTCTTTTTGGGTTTGCACCCAAGGGTAGTCCTAGATACTTGATTGGTAAATTTTGAGACTTGCAGTTTAAGAGGCAAGCAAACTCAGCAAGGGCAGATTCGGTGATGCCAATCCCACAAATCACACTTTTGTGGAAGTTGATTTTAAGCCCTGAAGCCACTTCAAAGCATCTAAGGATTCTTTTCAGATTTAGCACCTCTGAAATCTCAGCTTCACAGAATAAGAGGGAATCATCTGCAAATTGAAGGTGGGACAATTGCACCTCATCATTGACCCCAACAGATACACCTTTAAGCAATCTCAGGTCCATAGCTCTCTGTAGGAGAATATTTAACGCCTCAACAACCAAATTGAATAAGAATGGTGATAAGGGGTCACCTTGCCTGATTCCTTTTTGGGGATTAAACTCTTTTGTTGGAGATCCATTGACAAGGATTGAAATTCTAGCAGTAGAGACGCACTCCTGAATCCAAGAGATCCATTTTTCACCAAAACCAAAGTTTGCTAACATTGAAAAGAGGAAATTCCAGTTGATGGAGTCAAAAGCCTTCTCAAAGTTTATTTTAAAGAGCAGCCCAGATTTCTTGGATTTGACCCAGCTGTTGGGTGGGTTTTGTTTATTTTATGTTATATTAAGTTATAAAAGTCAAATCTATATTCATAATTCTGAAATTGCTGGGTGTAACTAAATTTTATGGTCAATTGTCGCAATATAGGTCATGTTATTAGGTCATTTCAGTAGTTGATGTCTTTGTTAGAATAAGAATTGTTGTAGCGTTATACATTGTGATTCTTATAATTCATTAAAGAACAAGTTTTAGTGAATGATTTTGGAGATTTTTATGCCCTTTAGAAATTTTGTATCTAACTCTAAGCCCTAGATATGTTGCCTAAGGGACCCTGTGTGATTCGTTTTTGTTGTATTTTTTTTTCCAATTTCTTTTCTTTGTTCTTCTACCCCTTAAGTTCTTTGCTACAGATCCAGTTTAATCACTATCTCTGACCCAAAGGCATACCTTTGTAACCTAACCCAATTCGAGGTTGTTTGAGAAGTACTAAATAAGTGTACTTTTTACTTTTTACGAAAATATATATAGAAAAGTAGAGAGGTGATGTGACTCAAAAAAGATAAAAGATAAAAATGTGCACTTTTTTAGTATATGCAAAAAGGATTAATATTGCCACTCCATATCCTAAAAAATGTTGTTGTTTCCATCACTATTTTACCTGAATTTCATGTCATTAAACAGGACTGGAATTGGCACTATCAATTGTTTACAGGGGCTATTTACAGCACCCTGAACAACTTCATATTTTCTTTCTTGCTTCAATATAACCACACAATTTTTCTTATTGTTATTCTCTACAAACCTTAGTAGCAGGAAACTACTATTGGGGCCTCGCTTCTCGCTTCAAAACCTTGCCCCTTCCCCCACCCCCGCTCCCAATCTTAAACTCTTCTATAGGGCCCTCACTCCCCGTCTCCACTCCCACTTCATGCAACTATGCAACAAACACTGAATCCCATGTGCTTTTGCCAGTGATTTAACTATAAACTTGTTATAGTCTGCCCTAATAAAGCCTCTCCGTAGCTACCATATGTAAATTTTGGCATTAATTCTTGTGGGAGAGTGTTTCATCACACTTATCATGCATCACTCCAATGTTTTGTTCTCCTTAGGACAATTGGATAAAGATTTTGTTTGGCCTAGCCACAGAATAAACAGGCCATAATTTATGGTAGAGGTGTAACTCGGGCGGGTTCGGTCGGGTTGGAAGATTGTTCAAACCCAGCCCAAGTTGTACTGAGATCTGCCCAGGCCCACCCAAGCCTGAATTATAACCCAAGGTTGCCTGCCCAAGCCCGACCCAAGTTAAACCCGAATTGCCCGAGTTGCCCGAATTATTTGTTTGTTTGTTTTTTTTTTTTTTTTTTTTTTTTTTTTGCAACTACATTATTAAATTATTAAAATTTGACTCTATTTACATTTTTTTATATTTATAGAAAATTATTAATACCATCAAAACAAATAATTTATATAATGTAAGAGAGATGCCGATATAGTAGTCTTTACAATTTATGTGTGAAAATAAAATAAAAAAAAGAGTAAGATTTTATGTTATTTGTATATATAATATATATTCAATATGATTTACTTTAATATCATGTAATGGCTAATAATTTATATATATATATTTAATATTTTTATATATCTATATGTATAATTCGGGTTTCGGGTTGCTCAAGTTGTTTGATATCTTTGTCCAAGCCCATTCAAATTTAATTCGGACTTCTGAATTTTTGCTCAAGCCCATACTGAATTTGAAAATATCTTGTCCAAGTCCTAAAAAAATTTAGGCTAGGTTCGGGTTGCTCGGATTGAGCCCGCCCAAGTTACACCCCTAATTTATGGACTCTTCCTCCCCTTCCTAAATCAAACTCTTCCTCCCCTTCTTAAATCAACTGTTTCCACTTTTGCTAGTGTGCTCCTCCCTCTTTTGGATACCACCTTATTTAGATTTCCACTTTGTGCTTCGCTGTGTTTGGTCTTTTTTATCTCCCTGTTTGAATTGTCAACCTGGAGTACTAAAAGTTGTACCTCTCCCTATAGTAATAAGTGTACTACCTCTCTGTTCTATTTTTTGCATTTTAGTATGAGGGGTTAGTGCTTGCCAAGGTCTTAATTGATATATATATATATATTTTATTTTCATTGCCAGATTATTGCTGTTATTTGTGTCTTTATTCATGCATACTAGGATCTACTAATGTGTTTCACACTCAATCCTTCGACATTGTTGTCTTTTGGCCTGATTGTGGACGTTGAGTACATAAACGCGCTCGTATTTGAACAAATTTTCCCGTAACTTTTATGTGTAAATCCATCAGCTGGTCGTATGCTTTATGTAAACATTGCTATCTTTCACAAGTTGCAATTGCTATTTACAAATCCAGACTCTTGTTAGCATTAACTGAATTTTTAGAAGATTAATCCCTTCTATGATTTATCATGCGTTATTCACTAGGTTTTAAGCTCGCATATCCTTTTCTTATGTAACTGATTCTCTCTCTCTCTCTCTCTGGGGTTGGGTGGTGGTGCAGGCAGTTAGAGATGTTGTTTTGAATTTTTGTTTGATTCTTGTGACACTTTTGAAAAGGTCATAGCTGAAGGACTTGGATTCGGTAAACTTGTTTTTTTGGCTCATTGCAATGGAGCTAAAGTTGAGTTTTTCAAACGAATCTATGCACTATTGATGACTTTCGCAATTATGTCTTGAAATGTGCAACTTCAGCGAATTATTATATGGTTCATACTTTGATAGATCTCATTTCAACCAGGTATACATCTTTAATTTGTTAAAAATCTATTTTTAATTTTGAATAGTTTTCTTTTCATTCATTTTTTTTTTCACTACCCAAATTGCAACTTACAATAAGATTTGAAAATTTGCTTCAAATACTTTTGGGCTAAGTTTCTTCATGACTAACAATATTCAATGTACACACGTTGAATGTCTTGCTGGTCACGGAGTTATCCCATAGTATGACACTAATTTAAAATCATGTTTGTTTACCTATTTCTTTTTCTTTTGCTTTTTGTAACGCTCTAAATTTCTAACCCAAATGATAATACAACAATCACGGTTCTTTCAAGAAAAACCGAATATAAATCTCCAAACTTACATTACATGATACAATAGTTCTTCATGCAACAATACATTAATCAAACAACAAGTAAATAAACAAATAAATACGCCCAAGGGGTTTACAAGTTTCCAAGGCTTGAGCCTGGTTACACAAAACAGTTATTCAAATCCACACGCATACAGCCCTTGGCTTACACACAGAGTCACAGCAAAATGAGAGTCTCGTACTCTCAACACACATTTCCTCGCCTTTAGTTAGGCGACATCACCACATCTTTTCCTGCACAAAAATCCCGTAAGGTGAGTATAAAGCTCAGTAGGAAATCCTTAACAAAGTATATACATTTTATATAAGTCTTAAGAGATGAAATGCATATGCCATGCTATGCCCTTTTGAAAGAAAATCACATCTTCATCTTTGAAAACCATCATGCTCAATGATGTCATGCAATTTCAATTCTTCAAAACTTAACGATTCATTTCAAGAGCAGTAAATACGACTCTGGTAATCCATAGGTCCGTGTCTGCAAGTAGACTATACAAGTACTACCAATTTATCATTTTTATTAGTATTAACCGGAAGACTCGACACCTATCCACACGGGTTTTCGATCTTTCACCTCGGACTCTCAGGCCAACTTATTCAATATCATCTACACCATCTACAAGACTTACCAACGTATTTACCCCAAAACCATTCCATGAAAACTTGTTTTTCAACATTCGTTTCTCAATACAAGTTTTCAAATCAACTTTGAAAGTTTAATGTAATCACATGAATTGATATGCCAATAACACAAGATGAATATAAATACTGTTATTCCAATTCATCATCCAAGGAATAACACAATTCCTTCTTCTCCAGTATCTTCAACAATTAGTCATTTCAAGACTATTTCAACGTTTTAAACAATAATTTCCAAAATGAACAATAATTCTTATATTCCCTGAAATTCATCATTTATATAAACATAAATAAAAAATTTTCCAAACATCCATTTATTTTGACACACAAAATAAATATAACAATATCATTCATGGATTTTCAGTCTCTAAAAAGAATCAACAAATTCTAGGTTTTCTCACCAAAACTATACAACTCAAATATTTTGAAAGAAAACTTTCTAAAATCATCTTTTCTTCAATCAATGAAGATCAAAACCCATAAGATCGTTTTAAAAGAACAAGAGACAAACTCACTTTCAAAATCGCTCAACTTCTTGAATCAACAATCAATTTTCAAAGCTATCGAAAGATGATTTCAAAAATCATATAGATCTTGCAAAAATATATATATAACTCTAAGAAAATCCCTACCTCAAGTTTTGAAGAAGAAATGAGATGAAACTCTAAAATTTACGGTGTCGAAACTCGAGCTCCACCGCACACAACGAAGCCCTTGAGAAGTTACATAACTTTGATGAAGAACTTTGGTCTAACTCCCAACGGATTTGGAGGAATCAAAGAGAGAAAATGACTTCTAGAGAAAGAAGCTCTAGATTTGGAAATTTTGCAGAGTTTTAGAGAGAAAGAGAGAACTGAAAAAGTGATATGAAATCTTCCCTTACGAACTGATATAACATGGTCCGATCGAGATTGAAATACACTTTCCCGTAAGCAATTTCGAATGCATTTTGCATTTTTGCTTTCGGCAAGCTGACCAGGAATCTCGACCCCCGTAAGTTGACCGGGTCAAAATCGAGATCGCTACACTTTTGATAAGTGAAAAGTGTTTCACGTGAAAATTATGTCTTATAATGTCAGATTAGGGGCAGTCATATTTCTCCAATTGGTGCATATCATGGTGGACGGGATTTGGTACTTGTTATGGATGTTTCTTGATTCGAGTATCCTTCTTTCTAGATTCCACTGACACTTCTTTGGCAAGCCATGACTTCAATTGACAAAGCAACTGGAAATCGCATGGGGTATGGATAATGTTTACCAAACCCTATTGACGTTAAACATTAATCTCATTGTTCCATTTATCTTCTATATTTGATAAAAGAAAAAAAAAAAAAAAAAAAAAAAAGTGAAATATTGTTGTTAAGACTATGGAGTATAGACAGAGTGACCCGACATAGCGATTACTTTATGCATGATCCCTGTCATTCATAGCTTAAGGCACAAGCATTGATGTAGATCAATAACTTACTTGGGCAATAGCCACCAATTGTGAAATGTGTTAATGATGACCTATAATTTATTGAAAATAAGGTACCGATGATCATATTGTTCAAATAATTTAAGGTATTGTTAAAGCGGTGGTCAACTTCCAAATTTACATATGATGAACTGATACAGTTAAAGAAACTATGACTAGTTTGCTTGGCAGAAACTACGCTAAGTTGAGGAGCAACTTTGATGGGAATTGTCGGTCTTATTTTTATTGTTTTTAATGAAAATAATGTGTTGTGTAAAAGAAGGAGCTTTTGTGAGGATTATTTTTGGGGTTATTCCTGCTAATTATTAATTAACAGACATCGGTGTGAATACAAATGATAACAAATATGCGGGTAACGCCCCAAATTTCTAGCCCAAATGATAATACAACAATCATGGCTCTTTCAAGGAAAACCGAATATAAATCTCCAAACTTACATTACATGATACAATAGTTCTTCATGCAACAATACATTAATCCAACAACAAGTAAATAAATAAATAAATACCCCCAAGGAGTTTACAAGCTTCTAAGGCTTGAGCCTAGTTACACAAAATGGTTATTCAAACCCACACAAATGCAGCCCTTGGCTTACACATAGAGTCACAGCAAAATGAGAGCATTGTACTCCTAACACACATACTTCCATGCCCCTAGTTGGGTGGGATCAACACATCTTTTCCTGCATAAAAATCCCGTAGGGTGAGCATAAAGCCCAGTAGGAAATTCTTAACAAAGTATATACATTTTATACAAGTCTCAAGAGATGAAATGCACAAGCCATGCTATGCCCTTTTTGAAGATAAATCACATTTTCAACTTTTGAAAACCATCATGCTCAATGATATCATGCAATTTCAATTATTCAAAACTTAACAATTTATTCTAAGGGCGGTAAATACGACTCTGGTAATCCTTAGGTCGGTGTCTGCAAGTAGACTATATAAGTACTACCAATTTGTCATTTTTACCAACATTGACTGGAAGGCTCGACACCTATAATCTGTCATTTTTACCAGTATTAATTGGAAGGCTCGACACCTATTCAATTTCATCTATACCACCTGTCAAGACTTACCACCATATTTACCCCAAAACCAATTCACGGAAACTTGTTTCTCAACATTCTTTTCTCAATACAAGTTTGCAAATCAACTTTCAAAGTTTAATGTAATCAAATGAATTGATATGCCAATAACACAAGATGAATATAAATACTTTTATTCTAATTCATTATCCAAGGAATAAGACAATTCCCTATTCTCAAGTATTCTCAACAATTAGTCATTTCAAAACTATTTCAACGTTTTGAACAATAATCTCCAGAATGAACAACAATTCTCATATTCCCTGAAATTCATCATTTATATAAATATAAATAAGAATTTTTCCAAACATCCATTTATTTTGACATACAAAATAAATATAACAATATCATTCATGGATTTTCAGGCTCTTAAAAAAAAAATCCCAAATTCTAGATTTTCTCACCAAAACTATACAACTCAAATCTTTTGAAAAAAAACTTTCCAAAATCATCTTTTCTTCAATCAACGAAGATCAAAACCCGTAAGATCATTTTAAAAGAATAAGAGACAAATCCACTTTCAAAATCGCTCAACTTCTTGAATTAACAATCAATTTTCAAAGCTATCGAAGGATGATTTCGAAAATCATCTAGATGTTGCAAAAATATATATATAACTCTAAGAAAATCCTTACCTCAAGTTTTGAAGAAGAAATGAGATGAAGCCCCCAAAATCAACGGTGTCCAAGCTCGATCTTCACCGCACACAACGAGCCCTTGAGGAGCTAACCAACTTTGATGAAGAACTTAGGTCCAAATCCCAAAGGATTTGAAGAAATCAAAGATCTTGTGAGGTTTTTGGTAGGAAATGTAGAGAGAATGGGGGAAAGGAAATGTTTTTAGAGAGAGAGAAAGATATACAAAAGTGATTCAACTTCAGCCCAAAGAGAGAAGAAAAAGGAAAAAGTTTCGGATCTCACCAACCCACCGCACCTCACTCCCGCACCTACCTTTTTAGCAGTGTGCAAGCTGCTCTCCCCTGAAATCTGTACGTGCGGCTTGCTCTCCCGCTCAAGTGGACAAGCAACTTCAAATAGCTCTGCCCCCTAGACCCCCGCGAGCTGACCGGGCAGCTCGATCCCCGACATACTCAGCGAAATGGCAAAACTGGGATCGCTACAATGCGCCTGGAAGTTGGCATCCTAGGTTTGAATGGTGAAGTCTAGCATACCTTTTAAGTATAAGTCACTTAAAGAGGAGGTGGAATAATAACTATGGGGCCAAATTTTGGTTTGTAATTTCTTTCTTGTTTGGATAGGCAGTTTTAGATATCTTAGTTATGTCTATTTTTTTTTTTTTTTTTGGATAAATATCTTAGTTATGTCTATTCAACAATATTTTGATGAGATAAATCTGGATGCAGTCCATAAGATCTTATTACATCAGTTTTGGGAATCTAGCTACTTGTACCATTATCTGTCCTACGTCAGTCTGGAAGTAGAGTGAAATATTGTCTATTTTGAGGTGTTAAATATCCTTGCTTATGGTGTTAAAACATCTATAACATCATATCCTTACTCAAAAGACTATAATATTCCAAAACTTATTTCAAGGATGAATCACCTCTACCTGTCTACCAACTATACAAAAGAGACAAAATTCTACACTTAATATAAAATTAGGTTCATCCACCCTATCAGAAGTCCTCTGATTGCACTCTCCCCTAATAATACATATCAAAGCTAAATGCACCAAAAACCAATCTTTTTTTTCCTTCTCTTCCCCACTCTAGCCCCCTTCCCAAATTCCATAAAATCCAACACATTCCTAGGGAATTCCCACACTAAACCATAGCCAATAAATAAGGAGACAATTGAAAATTCCCCATCTTGCTTGCACATATAACATCACTCAACATGAATTGGCCAACTCTTAATCAAGTTATGAATGGCAACTATTTTTATAGGCACTTCCATCCATACAAGACGGAGCTTTGGAAACCCAAACTCCTTTCTAAGGAAAAGACAAACTTCTATGAACTCAAAGCCTTCGGAGTTAAATCTTTTTCACCACAAAACATCCTCACCCTCTTATATGTGGAATAGCATACAAAATACCATGAAGATTCGCAAACTCCTTCGCCTCTCAATCATTCAACTCTCAATGAAAAGCAATATCCTCAAAAACTTGAGTGCCTTCCTCTTAAAGATATTCACTAACTACTCCCCTATTAAGCAAAATATGAGCAAGAATAGAGAAATGCTCTTCTAGCTTGTCCTCTTCACGCCAAAGATGACTCCAAAAGCAAACTCTTCACCATTCCCAACAACAAATATGACTTGGAAAATCTTTTTGAAGTGCCGTTCCATATGACATAGCTAAAAAGTATGGACACAAACATGGACACTTGACCTGACACAAACACGCCAACATGGAAATTTTAAAAAAAAATGTCAGAGATGACACATAAGCGACACGTACAAAATATATAATTTTATATATTATTTATATGTCATATATAGGAATAGATGATTATTATATGTCAGATATGAATATTTAATTCAAAGATAATTTTAAAATTTGAAGGAGGAAAATAGGTATAAATTTAAATTATTTTTCTTTTCTCATTCGATACCAAGTTAGTTTATTCAAACTTGTAAATGTGTGAAGTGTTGGGAAGTGTCCAATGAGTGACGTGTCAATGTGAGATACGGTGTTGGACCTGACACATTACCTTCTTAGAATATCCATGGTGTTTTAGGACATAGAAATCTCCATCGAAGACTAATCCCCCTCATGCTTCCATATTTTGATTTCACGACCAGTTAAAACTGATACAATAAAAGAGCAGAATAAGAGAATGAGAAGATGGAATGTGTGGCTATTGAGAGAGACCCAAAAAGTAGGGTTGCCTCTCATTAACACTTGTATTTATATTAAAAGGGTTAATTACACGCACCTTGCTTGAGGTTTCTAGCAATTACAAGGTGGTCCCCTGAACCCAATTGTAGAGGTCAACCCTCTGGGCGTGTTTGGTTTATGTTTTGAGATAAATTTTCAAAAAAGATTTTGGAGAGAAAGTTTAGAAATTTTTTTGGTTTGTTTGGTTGTATATTTTGAAAATAATTTTGGAGTTTTGGATGATTTGATATTTTGTTGTAGTCGAGTAGATGTGTGTGAGAGAAAAAGTGATTGATTGATGTGTAAGAGAGAGAAAGTGATTTTGGAATTTTTTTTAAAAAAAAATTCCAACCAAACAAAATTTTGGAATTTTTTTTCAAAAATTGTGTGTTGAGAGTTAAACCAAACAAGGCCAGGATGTATGGCTATTGAAAGAGACCCAAAAAGTAGGGTTGCCTCTCATTAACACTTGTATTTATATTAAAATGGTTAATTACGCGCACCTTGCTTGAGGTTTCTAGCAATTACAAGGTTGTCCCCTGAACTCAATTGTAGAGGTCAACCCACTAGTGAGGGAAAAATAGAGGGAGAGAAGGGCAGAGAGAGAAAGAGAAACATCTCCATTGGCTACCCACTGGAACACACTGCAACTCGCTATTGCTACCACCCAATAACCAAACCACCATATTCCATCATCACTGCAATCTATCACCATAACCCCCATCACAAGCCCCCATAACCACTAACTATGACCTGTAATGCCCAATCTTCCAAACATAGAAATAATTTGAAGCACAGTGCAAGCTATATGTATTCATACATACATACATACATACATTCAAATACAAAGACCCATTCCCAATCCACTAGGGAAAACATCTTTTAAGCAAGATGAATTGATGAAGAAAAAAGCAAAATCTACGTGTAGAAATCATCCTAAAAATCGAAAACCACCAGTTATGAATCCCACCATAGACTATATTCCTTAACTGATTGCATTTACATGCTTAAGGGTTTCATTTTTTTAGATGAAGGATGCAACCAAAAATTACTGATCTACCAAACCTAAAAGCATCATCACTTTAATTTCACCATTGCAATTTAAGGACCCAAACCCTTAAAACCCACATGTTCTTGTGGAAATATATTTAAGAGAAAAGAAATGGGAGTATACATGAAGGGACCAACCTCCCTCTCTCTTTCTCTTTCTCTTTCTCTGTCATGAGTGGTTGATGGTAAAATGTTAGCTTTCTCATTATCTTCCATGTAGGCACTGGTCATTTTTTTACGTCACATTATTTAACTGCTATTTCTTATTGAGAGAGCCAGTTGGTATGTAGAAAAAATTCATATGTTTTCCCACTTCAATAACTTGTGGGGCTTGTCATCTTTTTGCACACTCTATTATTTACATTCCTTTTAATGGGTAAGTAACATTATTTACATCCTGTTTCAGATTCAGAGAGCCTATTGGTTATAAAGATGAAGTTCATATGTTTCATCCACTTTATAAACTTGCACTACTACACTACTTATATGGAATCAATACCTTGTTTTCTGCAATTTTAATTCTTGTATTTCTGTTTTTATAGGTTTATGGTTCTAACAAGGCTTCCCTATGATCCTAACAAGTTCTTTCGGTTATAATTACATGAAGTCAGTATTTGTCTTTCATTTATAAAAGAGTCATTATTTATGCCTTTTCTTGTTGCACTTGTTTTCCACGTGTTGTTTTATTTGAACTGACAATAGTCAGGAATAGGTTTCCACTTACTGGGATTGGCTTAGAATCATGTTCGTTGGTTTTGTTATTTAGTTTATCGGTTGCTATTTTTAGGATTGAGGAAAATTTTGATCCCAGTGGAACCACCAATTTTCAAAGAATTCTTCTTAAGAATGCCTATATAAATGAAGTACTTCTACAAGCATTAACGATTCTTTTCTCAAAAAATTCCGCAAAGACTTTCATCAAATCAGATTTAACATCTCAACAATCTCAAAAAACTGCCATAGAAAGTCCATATGGCTTCAAAGACTTGTGTCTTTCACACTCAAAGGCTGCCACTCTAAATTCCATCTTGTCAAAAGTTCTTTCCAACCAATTAGTTTTATTGCTATCCTCAAATGGAGACCATTCCATCTTCAGGGACAATTTGAGGTGTTCAAATAATTTATCAACAATATTAGCGTCAATCCTCCACATGGATACTCCTCTCTCTTCTCTCTCCCTCTCTCTCTCTCTAAAAACCTTCTTCCCAGGCCTCACTTTGGGGCCGGCCAGCCGCCGCCTCCTTTGGCTATGGAGGTCGGCTGGCCCAACTCTTTTATTGTGTATGGTTGTTAGTTTTCCGTTTAATAAACTTAATTCCCCCATTATTTTCCCACCGGTGATGTGCGAGCTGCCGTAGATTTGGCTTCGACTTTGGGGTGTTTTGGTGAACGTTTTGGTTGTTCACAGGGTTGGAAAAGAGGACGATCCAGATCTGGTTAGGTTGTTCACTCGAGCGCTTCTTTGTGAATGGAAGTTTAAGGGGTGTTCTCAGTTCAGATCTATGGAGGTGTACGCCATCCAGTTGTGTCTGTGGAAGATTTCATTCGAGCACTTCTATGCGTATGGGAGTTTTAGGGTGATCGTCGTCCAGTTGTGTGGTGTGTTTTCGGTGTTTGGGTTGTTTCGACCATAGGTGTGGAGAAGTGGAGATGGCAGTGTTTCGACCATAGGAGTGTGTGGGTGTGTTCGGATGCTTTGAGTGCTCGGTCGGTTCAGCAGCTTAGGGTGTAGCAGGTTTGCTTGGAGATGTCATGGCTGGCTGGGCTGGGTGAGGTTGTGGCTAGGCTTTGGGAGTGATTGCAGCAGGTTTGCGTAGGTGAGGTCGTGACTGGGCTTTGGGAGTGTAGCAGCATGTGGGTTTTGGCTGGGCATTGGGAGTTTAGCAGCTTGGAGATGTCAGGTTAGGGAGTTTTTCAGCCATGGAGTTGTTGGCTATGGAGCTTTCCGGCCGGTGAATATTCTCGGTAGGTGTAAAGCACAGGTGTGGAAGTGTAGCACAAGTGAATATCCTTAGAGGAGCGTGCAGCACAGGTGGAAAGCACAGGGGTGGGCGTGTAGCACAGGTGGGTGCTGGGTGTTGTCAGGCGTGGATGTGTAGTAGGTAGGCGTTGGGAGTTGAGGCAGCACAGGTGGAAAGCTTTAGTTTGAAAAATAGCAAGTGGGCGGGAAAGCTTTGGTGTTTGGTGTTGGGTTTTGATTTGGCTTGGTTTTTGTGGGCAGATTTTGTGGGGTTTCTTGTATTTTATTTTTTAGTTAAGTCCTTCTTAACTTTTTTTTGTTGTTTTTTGTAAAAAAATCGTAAGGCCGAGGGGTTGGTTGTATGGATGCGAGTAGCAGTAGTAAGGGTAATTTGTACTTTCCGAATCTCTCTTGATGCATGCCATCTTCCTGTACCTTTAATTTCATGTTGTTAATGAAATTTTTACTTTGCTGATTAAAAAAAAAAATCCTCCACACAGATAAGATCAACAGTACAAACCAATCATGCACTTGCCTTAAATCTATATGAGTATGTGGCTTAGCTTAGGAGGCAATCACAATGCTCACACTCACCACAAAGATCACGAAGGGCTTTGTAAACCTTAAAAGAATTACCAAGACACTCAAGATATGTATGTATGCCGATTATAAGCTAAAACTCACTTAAGCGCTCTCTCTCTCTCTCTCTCTCTCTCTCTCTCTCATGCATGTATGTTCTAACATAGAAGATGAAGTATCTATATGTCGGAAAAGAGAACCAAAAGGATATTGAAAACCAAAATCACAAGATTTTGATTCAGATACATTAATACTAGGTCATACTAGCAGCACATTCCAATGAAGAAGCCTCGCATTCTAACATAGATACTACCATAATCTAACTTTACTTTTCCATTGAATAGTGCGTTCAAACAAATCAAGCTTGCGATTGGACAAGCATTCTATTGCTTATAATCTATGTTCAAATGCTCAAGGAACCACATTCTATCTTGCACAACCTTTGTGTTCTACAATGTCGCACTTCAGAAATAATGCACACAGGCTTTGCATTTCTATCATGTGCACTTCGGTGACGAGCATTATAGGTATAAAATGCACTCATGCATTTACATAGACACATTTAGTGGGTTGAGTGTTATAGCTATTCACAACCAAAATCCTATCCTAGTTGGATTAAGGCATGACCAGCCGATAGCCATAGACTACCGAGGCCTACCTATACCAATTGAAAGGTGCATTTGAAATATATGAAATTTATTGAAAATATATGTTTAGTGGACATTTGATTTTTGTTAATGAGATCTTCTTGGTATTATGATAGTGGTTAGCTTTCAGTTTTGGCATTTGCATTACTTTTGTGGTTTTGTGAATAAACATTGGACATAAATTGTTGTGGACTTTGTGCAGAGCTGTCGTGATGGGAGTTGGATCAGGACTGCAAATCATCTTTCACAAATACCCCTTCTATTAGAGTTAGAGGATGTAAAAGATGTTAATCAAATTCTATCCATTCTATTTATGTCAGTCTGTACCAATTTCAGTGTGTTTATTAATCAAGTTGCCGAAGCCCAAGGAAAGGACAGGCATGTTCATTCAAGTGAAAGGAAGAGGAAAAGGCTTACTACCCAGGTGTCATTTATCTTCTGCTACATATGCTTCCTGTTACTCACCTGTTGAAATTGAAACCTCTTTCCCTTCTCCCTTGTTCTCTCTGACCTCTCACATTTTATCTGAAGATTATTTTATAATTTAGCTTCTTGTTTTTGGGTTTCAGGACTAGTTATTAATGCAATTACAAGAGACAGAATTGCATAAGCGAGTCAGCAAATGGATGGATTCTATGAATTCTGATAGCGGATTTGTGACAAGTTCTGGTAATCAGCATGCTTTGCTTGAGATTGCAGCAAATGTGGCTTCGGATGGGGTCAAGCATTCAACATTGAACCCTGGTTCTTCCGGTTGATTATACTCTACAGATTCAGCGGGTTCTTCAAAAGGCAATTATGAAAGTGTCTCTGTTGAAATGAGTGAGCCAGTTACCTGCAGCAGGGAGCAAGGGCCTGGTAAAATGATCCAAACTATTGATCCAAGTCCGAGTGGCTGCAGTGTAAACAATGGCCATTTAATTGGCAATGATGCTCTAACGATGTTGTTGTTAGCCCTGCCCTCTCATATGTGGTCTGGAATTAAGGAACCAAACCTATCTACAGAGTTTAACAGCCTTGTATCAATTGAGAGTGGTCCTCACATACTCAAGAAAGAGGTTACAGTTCTTCCTTTTCTTGTGTCTTACTTTCTTTGATATTATATCTCACTTGCATTAATTGGTTCCTTACTGGGTTCTATTATGTCTATGCTGGAATAACAAAGAATCTCCAACATTGTGGGGTTGCTTGAATCTTCAAATATTTACAAATGATATCTAGTATTTCCAACATACATCCTCAATCTGATCCTTTAACTAGGAAGAATGGATACGGATACGATATGAATGCGGCGATACGACAAAATTTTAAAAAATAGGATATGGATACGGTTAGGATATGTTTATAAAAAAAAACATTTTAAAAAAATTATTAGTAGTCAATTACGCATGAGCTCAAGAATGTTGAGAAACCATATTGTAATTAAATAATACAAAATTCTAATCTTTAATAATTAGGTATTAATTTAAGTTGATAGCTAGTTTACTTCTTTTAACTTTTAATAGGTCTTACAAATATTTCATTTCAATATCAAGTCTAGTATGTTTATATTACAATAATAGAAGAACGATATTTAATTTAATTTTATTTTCTAATTGACATGCATGACACAATAAGAATAAGTCAATTTGACAAATTAAATTACTTTAATTCACTATGTTCTTCTTATCAAAGAATTAAGCAAAGTATTAATTTTTTTTTTTTTTTTTTTGGTATTTATCCTCACAATTATATTATATTATAATGCTATGCAATAAATACTACAATTCTAATTTTGTGAAAGTAATATGGGGACTTAGAGTATCCGATTCTTCAAAATTAGTTAAGAAGTATTTGATTCTTTTAGTAAGTATCCAATACATATCTGTGAGTATCCAAGGAGTATCGATATCTGATACGGATACGATACAGATACGTTGCCTTTTTAGAAGTATCCGTGCTTCATAGTCCTTTAACCTTGTTGATTCTTGCGTTCCTTAGTCTCCTCTTATGCTATCATTCAATTGAAAATTGAAAGCTCATTCAATGGTCTATTATTGTGTCTCTAGTTCTTTTTAATTTTTTTTTATTTAATGAGTTCATTGGCTTGAGAATGCATGGTTAATACTCTATGTGATCTTTGTCCTATTACCGATTTGAAAGTCAACCGGGATTTGGCTTCTCTTTACACGATTGTGATGAAGTTAAATATATGGATGACTCATTACTCTTGCACAGTCAAATGATCTGATTGTCTAGATTTTGCTTGTTAAATTTCTTCATATGTATCAATTTTAAACTTTCTGTTTATTTTTGGTACGATGTTGTATTTGGTGGTCGAATTTGGTGCATTTTCAGCATGATGAAGGACTTCATTGAAAAAAGAAAAAAAAAAAACAAACAAACTAGCATTATGCCAAAAGAAAGGGTTGTCTTGTGATCTACTCTCCTCCAACTCTACCATGAATGGGTACTTATGTCTGCAGAACACTTCAAGAGTATTATTAGCATTACACAATTTTTGTCGATGTCAGCATCTTTCCTAATGATTGAGCAACCAAGGGGTTGTTTTTGCATATTGTTAGTTGAAGTATTAGGTGTTTCTCAATTTTCAAAATATTCAGGGGTGTTGATTTACTCAAGGTGGCAACCCTTTCCTAACAGTTCAAGGTTTTGGGACTAGGGGTGATCAAACAGAGATGATGTGCTTCTATTTATTTATTTTTTTGAACGAAGATGATGCGCTTCTTTGTACTTGATTTTCTACAATTTTCATTTGATGTAGTTTTTAATACATGGAAATCCTTATATTATTGTTATCTATGCAAATGTCATTCATGTTGGAGCAATCTTCTGTGTACAATAAATAAATTGAAACAAAATCAATTAAATAAAATAAATAACTTATAGAATTTATTTTATCGAACCAAACGAAAAATAAAAAGACCAAGTCGAGTGTGTGACACTCTGTCCTTAAGACAGATTCGCCCCACTACGGTGCTTACGGTTATGTGGCGTCTATCTCCCAGAATACAATGATCTTCACAAATTTGTATTAGCACTCCAAACAAATTTGTCCGGCGAACTAGAACCTTGAGTTCTATAACTCTATGAAATTTTTCCTAAAATAATATGAAGAGTAAAAGATGCAAGAGTGCAAAATGAAGGCAAGGAAAATGAATTTTCGGAATCAATCAAAATTAGAATGGGGCTGCCTTTATATAGGCTTTGTTGGCACCTATTCAATTGGAATAGAAAAGGCATGAAAAATGGGACATAACCGTTCCTTTAAAATAAAGAGACACCATGAAAGGTTTACACCCTTTCATTCAAATGGAGATTTGACCCTTCCTTTAAAACAAAAAGACACTATGAAAGGTTACACCATTTCATTCAAAATGAAGTCTATTTCAATTCACAGCTACCTCTTTATAAATTTTCCAACAATTCAAACGTATTGTTAGTGGCAAATTTAATTGTGTTAGTGTTCTACATATCAAGTGATTTTTATGCAATTTGATAGGGGTGTACTTGGTTTAGTTTTTTCCAATTCTGAGGTAAATTAAAAACTGAACCGATTTCAACAGTTTCAAAATTTTAGGGAACCAAACCAACCAAACCTATGGAAAGCGGTTTGGTTTTGATTCATAACGATGATTCCAATCCTAAGAACGTTCCACAAATTAGATGTTAAAAACTTGTCTTAATATTTTCTCTCAAATTTCTTTTGTTCATTTCTTTACCTCCTTTTGTTTATCTTTTTTTATTATTTGTAATCTTTCTTTTTATATTATGCTTTATTAATCATCTCTCACAGTTCTAAAAACACTCTCTAAAAACACTCTTTATCTATGTACACATATATTAATCTTTCTGATCTTTATTATTTGGAGATTGTTGTTAGTTGCTGTCTCATGATGTTAAATGATGCTGATTTAGAGTTCGAATTTTTGTTCATGGCCAACACAGGTGCTGAGCTTGCGTCAACAACTCGAGTTTCTTATGATGGATATTGGTTCAAATGTTGTGCATAAGGGGCTAGCTATAGTATCAGACTGAAGCACACTGAAAGAGACATGGTTCAAGAAGTTTACTACGTATGAATGATTTATACTTTAAATTTAAAATTAAGTTATTACTATTTTAGGTTGGAAATTGGTATAATGTTGTATATATATGCATTTTTTATTTTATTTTATAATTTATCTAATATACTAGGCTTATTATAGTGGGATTTTGCTAGGGCTACGTTATTATAAGTTTATACTAGTTTGCTAGCCCAAGTCCTCAAATTATTTGGAGACCAAATTATGACCAAAGTATCCTTTTACATGGCTGACGCTTGCGGTAACAGTGGTACGCTCTTTTTTTTTTGTAACAATATTACGTTGACAAGCATTATTTACATTATTTGAAAATTTTAAAATTTAACAACTTTTGATTTGGATATCTGATTCAAATAACAAATTTATATTTTAGGAATCTTTTTAACAAGATCTATAAAATAAGATTCATGAATCTGTAGCTCATACCAAGAGAATCTTAGCTAGAGTTAGGAAGTAAATGAAGGGGTTAAATATAAATGAAGTAGGTCTAAGCCTTGCGTTGGTCCAAACCATTAAGCCTAGACCCGAATGGCCATTCGATATGGGCTAGATACTCACGCGGGCCAATTCATATTGAGTCCAACTCTACATGGATCATCCTTTCAAGTCTTCAAACACTTGGGACAAGATCATAATGATAGGAACAACCCATGTGGAGTACTGAGCTGGGTCGTACCCATCAACAAAATCAAAGGGGGTTAAACCCACACGAAGTCATCCAAATGGGTCAGTCAATCTCTACAAGCAATTTCATGAAAGGCCGAATCGAGGTGTGGATGAGACCGATCTGAGGCATTCTCAAGCATGCATGGAAGCTGTGAACACATGCATGTGCAAAATGCCACCTCAACTGATCCCCCTCTCTAGAATCACGAAAATAGTTGTAGAGGGAATGTGGTTTGTTATATGCAACGCCCCAAATTTCTAGGCCAAATGATAATACAACAATCATGGCTCTTTCAAGGAAAACCGAATATAAATCTCCAAACTTACATTACATGATACAATAGTTCTTCATGCAACAATATATTAATCCAACAACAAGTAAATAAACAAATAAATACCCCCAAGGGGTTTACAAGTTTCCAAGGCTTGAGCCTGGTTACACAAAATGGTTATTCAAATCCACACACATACAGCTATTGGCTTACACACATAGTTACAGCAAAATGAGAGTCTCGTACTCTCAACACACATTTCCTTGCCTCTAGTTAGGCGACATCACCATATCTTTTCCTGCACAAAAATCCCGTGGGGTGAGCATAAAGCCTAGTAGGAAATCCTTAACAAAGTATATACATTTTATACAAATCTCAAAATATGAAATGCACATGCCATGCTATGCCCTTTTGAAAGAAAATCACATCTTCATCTTTGAAAACCATCATACTCAATGATGTCATGTAATTTCAATTCTTCAAAACTTAACAATTCATTTCAAGAGCGGTAAATACGACTCTGGTAATCCCTAGGTTGGTATCTGCAAGTAGACTATACAAGTACTACAAATTTGTCATTTTTACCAACATTGATTAGAAGGCTCAATACCTATAATCTGTCATTTTTACCAGTATTAACTGGAAGGCTCGACATCTATTCAATTTTATCTACACCACCTGTCAAGACTTACCATCATATTTACTCCAAAATCAATTCATGGAAACTTGTTTCTCAACATTCTTTTCTCAATGCAAGTTTTCAAATCAACTTTCAAAGTTTAATGTAATCAAATGAATTGATATGCCAATAACACAAGATGAATATAAATACTTTTATTCCAATTCATCATCCAAGGAATAACATAATTTTCCCTTCTCAAGTATCCTCAACAATTTGTCATTTCAAGACTATTTCAACGTTTGGAACAATAATTTTCAAAATAAACAACAATTCTCATATTCCTTGAAATTCATCATTTATATAAATAAATAAGAAATTTTCCAAACATTCATTTATTTTGACATACAAAATAAATATAACAATATTATTCATAGATTTTCACTCTCTTAAAAAAAATTCCCAAATTCTAGGTTATCTCACCAAAACTATATAACTCAAATCTTTTGAAACAAAACTTTCCAAAATCATCTTTTCTTTAATCAATGAAGATCAAAACCCATAAAATCATTTTAAAAGAACAAGAGACAAACCCATTTTCAAAATAGCTCAACTTCTTGAATTAACAATAAATTTTCAAAGCTATCGAATGATGATTTCGAAAATCATCTAGATCTTGCAAAAATATATATATAACTTTAAGAAAATCCCTGCCTCAAGTTTTAAAGAAGAAATGAAATGAAACTCCCAAAATCAACGGTGTCAAAACTCGATCTTCACCGCACACAACGAAACCCTCGAGAAATTAACCAACTTTGATGAAGAACCTATGGCAGAACTCGAATAGACCTTGAGAAATCAAGGTTTTGATCCAATTTGGCATAGGGAAATGTAGAGAGAAGGGAGAGGAAATGTTTTTAGAGAGAGATATACAAAAGTGATCTGAAATATCAGATTCACGAACTGATATAACATGGTCCGCTCGAGCGTAGAAAGCCCCGCTTGAGCGTCGAATACACATTCCCAATACTTTTGCAGACAGATCAAACTTCTGGAACCAAACATTCTTCACACAAGAGCATAAACGGCCCCTCAAGCGGACAAGCAACTTCGAATGCATTTTGCAATTTTGCATTTTTGATTTGGGGGCGCTGCACCTCAACCCCGCCAGGGCACTGCCCTCGAACCCGCTAAGGAGAGATGCCTCCTGGACCCCCGCAAGCTGACTGAGCAGCTCAATCCCCGACTTGCCCAGTCGAAGTGGCAAAACATGAAAGAATGGTCGAAACCGAGCTCGCTACATTATATACATGGTTAAAATGAGAATGTGCCTTCATGGCTAACCACTTTGTGGTCGTCCACTTTGAGCAATGATAAAGAGAGCCTTAAGACATCCAAGTTCTATGACTCTTACCTTGGGAAATAGGTTAAATCTTCTACTTAAGCAAACACTCTCATCACATTAAAGGTAACTCATCTCAATAAGTCCTAACTCAGCTCTTCCTCTCTCTACATCTAGAGAGAACTCCATTTTTTTCGATCACTTATTCTCACACCGAAGGGATTTTTCAACTAACCTTGGCCTGATAGCTCTGATGGTGCTTCATATATATATGTATGCATGCATATGTATCTCATATTCATATATATGATGAAAATGTAAATACCAAGCTTATGATGGTGTTGCTGCCAAAAGTGATGATTCAATATGAAGCAATCTTTCTCTTCTCACCCTACCCCTCACACTTTTTTTCAACAACATTTGCCAATTAACTCCCTTTTCACCCTTGATGTGCTGTTGATCAATTTGGTTGAACACTTGGTGGGCGAAATTGATTTCGACACTGTTCAAGAAAATTAGGATTCTTACAACACAACAAAGCTCGAAGTTTTAATTTGGATAAATTACATTGACCTCCTTACAAGTTTAGTGAAATTTTAGAAACCTCTTTTGAGGTTTCTGAAATGACATAAACCTCTTTTAATGTTTAATTTTCAAACTAACCTCCTCTAAGATTTAATGAAATTGCTAAAATGACAAAAACCCTTTTGAGGTTTAGTTTTCAATTACACTAACCTCCTCTGAGATTTTAATGAAATTGCTCAAATGATAGAAACCCATTGAGGTTTAGTTTTCAATTACACTAACCTTCCCTGAGGTTTAATAAAATGGTAAAAATTTCTTTTGAGGTTTCTAAAATGGCAAAAACCTTTCCTAATGTTTAGTTTTTTATTACAAATTCCCCTCTTTGTTACTTTATGGTAAAATGAATAATATAAAATGTATCAACAAATAATTTAATTACATTTTCAATTTTGCTCTTTAATTTAATTACATTTTCAATTTTATCAATTAAAATTGTGTCCAATTAGGCACCAACCAGCCCCTCTTATGCAGAAATTTCTTTAACACAATAACCAATTTTCTCCCTTTATGTATAAATAAACACACAGATGTGTATATTAAAAACACACCCAAATAGAAACACAATTTGACCAACCAATTGAAATACAAAGTTGAAACTAAACAATTCAACAATTGTAGAAGCCACCAATGCATTATAGAAAATTGAGGTAGATGGTGTTGCAGTGGTCGTGGATGAGATGTCATGGGTTGGAACGGTTATATATCTTGTGAGATTGGAAGAAGATGGTGGTTGGTGGTGGTTCTAGTGGTGGCTAGAGGAAAAAAAATGGGATTGCGGTTGTGGTTTGGGGTTGTAGGGGTGGGTGTTTGCACTTGACATAAAGAACAACAAATTGTTCATGATACCAACTCCAGTAAGATTGAGAGAGAGGGGGGCTGGGATTGAATATGAGAGGATATAATTGTGTGGTTATGTCCATAGTCAGAGAAGTGTTTTATTTTGAAATTTTTATACTATTTTTATAGAGGGTATTTTTGTCATTTCAATGGCAATGTTAACACCATTGTACACAATTTGGAGGTCCTTGTAATTACAAAAATTACAGGAGTGGTTTGTGTAATTGTCAGATACCTTATAGAGGTCTGTGTAACTAGCCCTATAAATAAATAAAATGGAATTTTATTTTTGTAATATGTCAATAAATAAATTTAAAATCCAAGTAACAATTATTATTTTATATATTAATTTTCGTGTTGATTATGGATGGAGTTTTAAGATGGGTTGGACTTTTCTCATGTTGACTATAGGTTCTGTTTCGATAATCTAAACCATTCACTTTTTAGTACTCGTTGAGTAGAGTATTCATGTTAAAAATTAAGATGATCGGAAACAGAACCTATGGTGGGCTATATGGATTCCTCAAGTTCTTTCATATTGAGATCCTAATATGAGATAAATACAACCCTAAAACAAATATGATTCAAATATATAGCTACCGATATTCAATCATCTTGATTTTTTACATGAATATTTTATTTAAGGAGTCCAAAAAAGTGAATGGTTCAGAGATTTCAAAATGAGCCTACTAAGTCCAAACACTCTCTCAAATTGAAATGATAACTTGAGGGAAGACAAACCTTTTTGAGATATAATTAAAGGTATCTTAGGAATACAAAAGTACACAATAAATGCTTCATTATGCTAACTCCATTATGTTAATAGGTGTACTGTTAAATTTAGAAAAAAAATAATAATAACAATTTTGATTTACAAATATACATATTGTCTACTGCTCAAATGATAAGGATTACTTGGGTCTTAGTTTCAAGTATGTTACATTTTGTTTTTCATAGATATGAAACTAGATATTGTTGAAGCATTTCTCAACTATTTCTTTCAACAAAACAATGATTTTGCGGTGGTTAATCTTATCAACCAAATTCCGTATCATGGAGATTTTTGGTTGCAAATTGACAACATTTCTCTCTCTAAAATGTCTCCTTTGCTAGGGAGGAGAACATGGAAAAAGGGAGAAGTTAACTTCCTAAAGATACTTAGACTAAAGTATTATTTATTTATTTTATTGCCTTTATTCTTCAAGATAAATATTAATAGGGATTTATATTACCTATTTATTAATAAAATCATGAGTTTTGTTAATGAGTTATGGGTCTTTGTTAATAAATATATATAGTTATAAAAGTTTGTGTTAATAAAAATATGTTTTACTAGTTAATTTTCTTTAGGCACTGTGGACGTCCCCGAACGTCCCGGGAGGGAATCCCGTTTTGTTCATTGGGCTCACTACAATTCAGGACTCAATGTCATGGTCCTGTATCTAATCTTGCAGAGTGCAATGCAAGACCGATGAATCATCGAAGAGTCCAAATCCGGCAAATCGTTTTTTGAAAACAGATTTTTTTGAAAGAAGTGCCAAACATGGACTACTTTGCCAGATACAAAGTCGCCACCTAAATATTTTATTTTTGGGGAAATTTAGGAAACCCTGACTCGTTGTCTAAGGCCATGTGTCCGTCATCACCAAAGTTACCTCGACTCGGGAACTTGGGTACGATTGGGGAAGGTCACTTCGTGAGCACCCCCACTCGCCCGATCAAAGATCGGCCTCTACTAACCATGATATCTAGTTTTGAAAACATTATGCGTTCTTATTCCGATTATTAGCCTAGATTTACTATGTGATGCGCACAGCATACAAGTATAGACTGGATCGCCTAAATTGGAACGAAACATCTCATGTCTGTTTTGAAAACGGTTTGCTACTCGCAAGTAGGCTAAAATGTGGATTTGCCACCCTCAGGTGGGCTTTAGAAAACACGATGATTTGCCACTCTCAAGTGGGCTTAAAATTGACAGTCAATGCATTATTCCAATTCAGATAATCCAACCTTCACCCACAGGCATTCAGGCAGTTATATCACATAAGCATATAGCCTCATGGTAAGCATGCTATCATGGCAGTCACTCACACGCATGCAAGGATGCTAAAGCATAACACTTACTGAGTACTCCAAGCCAAAACAAAAGCTATGTTAGAAATCCATGCATGATCCTAACTATGCTGAAATGCCTAATGCAACACAGGCAGGGATGCAACTAAGATAGGCTCGGCTATTCTAAAGATGGCATGTGAAATGCTACAACTAACAAGTATTCAACTCGGAATTGAAATACAATGTAGTTAGTATGATACGCCGAGCCCGGTGCATGCAAGACAGATGAATGAATGCAAACATACGAGCATAAGTATACTAATTGCAACATGCCCTAAACTAACCATCATAAGTTGGTAAATAAAAGGAAGAAAGACGTGGGGTTGGAAGACATACATCACACACACACACACTTATTACAACATTGCCCTCGCTCGGAGGGTCCGAATAAATAGTATACAGTCCGAATAAATAATACAGTCCGAATAAGTACAAAACCCTAATTAATTAACAAATTAACTAAGAAAGCAAATAAATTAGCATGCAAGCTAAATGGACCACCTTAGCTCTATTCCGAATGATGAATGATGCATGCTTGAGTTGCCTTGTGCAGAAATCCATTGCGATGCCCCGATTCGCCTCTGTTTGCAATTAATCCCGGAATGCTGTGCAAAGCTCTAGAAGGCTGCTGATTTCTGAATTGCTGCAACAGAGAGCAAGAAAGGGGCATGGCAAAGCATTTTCACATATGTATGCACGACCTCGATCCTCGTGTCACCAATCACGTATCTCGATACAAGATGGCCGAGGAGTCGAATTGCACGACTCAATATGAAATGAATGCACATGAAAACACAACAAGGCCTAGACTCCATCATGGTTAATCCGGAGTGTTGGCGACTGGGAATTGAGACACGTTCCATCACTTGGAGTACGAAACGTCCCTCGTTTCCTGTGCTTGGGCTAACTCCTATCCCAAACACAATGCAAATGAGATAGCATACACAATGCGACTAACATGCAACTTAGCATACGCAATGCTATGGACTAAAATGGCATACACAATGCAGGTGATGTAACATGGCATACGCAATGCTCTAATATGCAGCCTAGCATACGCAATGCTATGGACTAAAATGGCATACACAATGCACGATGGAACATGGCATGCACAATGCACTAATATGCAACCTAGCATACGCAATGCTATGGACTGAAATGGCATACACAATGCACGATGGACTTACACCAACATGAGTGGACCTCAGCCACACTCTCATCAGTGGCCATGTGATGGAAATGAGACAACCGAAACACGTGCAGACATGCATGGATGCAAAGACCGATCCTAAGGCACAACATGCAACTCTAACAAGGCATGGCAAGGGATGAAACATGGCGTAAAATGGCACATGATACAGCTCTGAAATGGCATAAAATATGGTCCCAAAACATGCAAATATGGCACACAATGCAAGCTAGGGGGCCCGGGTACCGAAACTAGTGAAGTGCGTTACATTAGAGGTACCCAAAGCAATGCACCAAAGGCAAAACCAACCCCAAACAGACCCTAGGCAGGTCTGAAACAGTAGGGAAATGGCCTAAAATGATGGCTCGGAATGCAACGAAATGGAGCTCATTCAATGGTCCGAAAACAAGGCATTCATGCACAACTCTCAAGCACACTTAAAGAGGAGAAAACATGAGGATATGGCATTCACATAAGCTCTGAAATATGATGTATAATGAGCCCAAAACATGAACACACCTCAGTATATGCATGGAATGAACCTCAAAACTCAAAGTTAAGCATGGGTATTAAACTACAAGCATGCAAAACCAACATCATTCAACCACGAGACCTAAAAACAGAGCTAGGGCAGTCCAAAATAAACACAATATCAGTTTAAGGCATAGTCAAAATGTGCTAGAATCAAGGGTCAACAAAGCATGCAAAGAAAGCTAGTGAACCATGAGTTGTACTACAACTATATGAAGCATATGAGAGCTCACCAAACCAGCTAAAAAAAGAAGTATGCCATGTCAAAATATGCCCGAATAACCACTGAAACTCAGTCAATGCATGCAAGAATGATAGGCTCCTTTGGAGGGCCATGCAAGGGGTTATTCTACACGTATAAGACAGACATGCAAAATAGGAAAACCACCTCTGGACAGAGGTTCTGAGGGTCCTAAAACCCACCAAAAAGACCCTGAAATTAGTCTAGGAAGCATGCAAATGAAAGCCCCTTTGAAAGGCCTTGGATGGGATTACTCTACACATGCAAAATAGACACTTCATATGGAAAAATGGGCTCTAGAAAGAGCCAAGGCAGACCTTAAAACTCACCAAATAGGGTCTGAAATGTGACTTTACAACATGCAAGTAGGAGCCCCTTTGAAAGGCCAAAAGGGCCAACAAACAAGACAAGGAGAGAAGGGGTCACCCCTCTCTGATTTTGGCTCTCAAAATAGTGTTCTAGCCACTGAAAATCCACTGGATTTCAGTGGCTAGAAGGCCAAATAAAGCATGAAACAAAGGCCTAGATGCAAGGCTCAAAACAAGATGCAAACAAGCATACAAGGGGGTAGATGACCCCCAACAGAAAAATGCCCTTAATAAAAATTTAATAGGGGCTCAAAATAAGACTCTTTTCAGTTTATGACAAATCTCAAAAATGCTTGCAAGCAAGGCTAAGATAGGCAGCAAAATAAGCCTACAAAGAGGGATGGAGCATACAAGGAGATAGATGACCTCAAACAGAAAAGTGTCCTTAATCAAACTTCAAGAGGGGCTCAAAATAAGACTCTTTTCAGTTTATGAAAAAATCCAAAAATGCTTGCAAATAAGGCTAAAGAATGAAGCAAAATAATGCAAGAAAAAGGGAAATAGAGGCTTACCCTTGAAGAGCAGATTTCCAGAAACTTCTGGACCAAGATGGTAAGCCTTCAACCCCTACAAATCAGTTCCAAGATGCTTGGATGGATGGTGGAGGTGGTAGGCTATGAGGTGTAGTGTAAATGGTGCAAGAACTATGGGGTTTTGGACCTCAAGTGTAGAGATATAGAGAGAAAGGTGTATAAGCCTTAACCAAAAATGTTGAACCCTTGCAATTGAAGACCAGCCTCTCCTTTATAGAGGAGAGGCTCTAAAGCTTCTCTTGGAAGCTTCAAATATCCTCCATATACGTGTATGGAGGATGCACCAAATGGCCCCCAGCTGGCACAGCTGTGTTGCATTCAAGAAGGGCAAAAAGCAGATGGCTGGCCGACCAGTTCAAGTGGTCGGCCGACCACTTGCCTTGGTCGGCCGACCAGGGTTCAAAAAGGTCAATGAGAAATGCTGGTCGGCCATACCAGAAAGGTGGCCTCCTAGATGAGTAGAATACAGCTGTATGGTGGGAAACCAGAAAATGTGACCCGGAGAGAGGAAAACCAGCTTTCTAGCAAGGTTCAAAAGGGTCAATAAGAAATACTGGTCGGCCTACCCATATTGGTGGCCTCCCAGATGAGCACAACACAATGGTGGCATGGCAAACCAGAAATTATGGCCCAAAAGTGAGAAAAACCAGCTTTCTGTCAAGAAAACCGGTTGGAGGAGAGAGAAAATGGTCTTCAAAAGAATTGCTGGTCTCCCACTATAGTACCACCTTCCAAACAATGAAAATAGGGTCCATACCAAAAATGAACTCTAACTGATGCAAAACGAGGGTTCAGGGGCCAAAACGCGCGGCCCGAGGCCCCGAAAACAGGCCGTGAAGCATCGAAGGTGGCGTACGACCACGAAGGTGGTCTCCTGGGCCACAATGTCCCTCTAAGGAGAGGAAACAAGGTGTGTGCCAAAAATCGGAGCAAACGGAGGTAGTTAAGCGGTCCCGAACCGAGGCGCACGGCCGACGGCTCCGAAAATCAGAAACTGGGCTCCAAACGGGAAAAATGGCCTACGATCACAAAACGTAGCCTACGGCCACTGAGAGATGGTCTACGAGACCTCTCCCTCCCTTCGGGAAGAGAAAATAGAGAAAACAAGATCTGGTTCGCAAACCGAGGCAAAGCACAAAAGAGCACCGAAGTCCGGAGGCAAGGCTCGCAGCCGAGACTCTGAAACCTCAGAACGAGCACAATATGCATCAACACCGAGCGCTCAATCGGTGACGTCTGAGTCTTAAGGTCGGTCAAAAATGGGGTGTCTACAGGCACCCATGAACAATGTCTTAAGTTAAAACCAATTAAATACTAATGTCTTTTACTAAATTTAAATTATCAAAATAAAATTTTGTTAACAAGAAGTTTAAAAGGATTTATCATTCGATATGAAAATGTGTGTAATAAAACATAAATAATTCTTTTAAACTATCCAAATATATATTTTAAAGGCATACATTAATATTATATATATATATATAGTTTGAGAAAATTATTAATAATTCTATTTTACTTTGAAAATTAAAATTGAGTCGTATCGATTTTCAATATGGACCATTAAATCTTTTTTTTTTTTTAAATTGTTCCCAAGAAATTCAAATCTCTATAGTAGTATACTTTATTCCAATTTTTACTATTCTCATTAAAATATGAACAAAAATTTGTTAAAATTTAATTTTTTAAAATTTTTATAATTAAAAATATTTTTGATTGTTGAAATTAAATAAAAGTGTATATATATATACGATTCATCAAGTATCTCACGTATTGAAAAATGAAAAATTAGTCTAAAGTCCCTCTCCCATTTTTAATAATGGAAGAGATCCACAATATTATTTTATGATGTCTAAGGTCCCTACAACCATATATCACAGAGAAATTTCTTTCTGTCAAATCAAACCTCATGTCTTTCTTTCTCTCTTTGCCTTTCCTATTTCATTCTCTCCCTACTGCCCCGAAGCCGTGGAATTGGAGTTCGAGCTCACTGCTACGATCGTTGTCATTTGTCAATGGAGTGTTGCTGCGACTATAGCGATCCAGGTTTTCATCCTTTTTTTATGTTTTGCCACTTCGACTAGGCCGATCGGGGGTCGAGGGGGAGCGCCCCTTGACGGGTCCAAGGGCAGTGCCCTGGCGGGGGTCGAGCTACCCGGTCAGCTAGCGAGGGTCTAGGGGGCAGCGCCCCTTAGCGGGGTTGAGGAGTTGCGCCCCTCAAAACAAAAATGAAAAATGCATTCGAAGTTGCTTATCCGCTCGGTCGGCCTAGAGTGCGGGAGAGGGCCGCACGTGCGAAAAACAGGACAGGAGGCTGAAGCACACTGCTAAAAAGGCAAGTGCGGCTGGAGGTGCAGGAAATTAAGTAGATCCGGAATTTTTTTTCCTTTTCTTCTCTCTTTAGGCTGATTGAATGTCACTATTTCCTCTTCCTTCTCTCTACATTTCCTACCAAAAACCTCACAAGATCTTTGATTTCTCCAAATCCATTGGGATTTAGATCCAAGTCCTTCATCAAAGTTGGTTATCTAGACGAGGGCTACGTTGTGTGAAGTGAAGATCGAGTTTAGGCATCGTTGATTTTGGGGTTTCAACTCGTTTCTTCTTCAAACTTGAGATAGAGAATTTCTACACTCTAATATGGTTTTTAACTTAGTTATTTGCTATTGTGTATAGATGATGAGATTTGGTTATGATTTGGATAAATCTAGGATTTGGGTGTGAAATAAAAAGAGGGGTTTTGATGAACATGAGGTAAATGAGTATGAGCCTTGGATATATGATCATATTGTGCCAAAATAGATGATTTTGGTGTTTGGGTTGATATTTGGAAAGAGAGAGATTTTGCCCTAATTTTGATTAAATTATTATTTTGTATAAATAATTGGGATAAATATTGAAAATGTGAAATTGGAAGGTTATGATTATAAATGATGATTTTGGATATGTATTATCTCACCTATGTAAGTTTTGAATAAAATATTTGTTTTGAGATTGAACATCTCTTTAGAAATTATTGTATTGGGCTATCGGTGAAGGATAGCCATGATATTGTAGTAGAAATTGCATGATGATTAGGCGATTTAATGCTAATCTATTATTGGTGTCATTGAATATGACCATGTTTATAAATACATTGTATATGTATGTTTATTGGGAGAAGAAAGGAGATGTACTCTATCTATGATTATGCTTATAAATACATTGCATATGTATATTTGTTTGGGAGGAGAAAGGGGATGGACTCCATGTAAAGCAAGCTGGCCAGAGTGTCTTGGGTGAAAGACCCGAAATTATATATATATATATATACATGGGTGCCGATTCCCGCAGACGAAATTTTCATAAAATGGCAGATTTGAAGTGATTATTTGTGTTTCCATAATTGAGAACCATTGAGTTGTAGTCTCATTTTGGTTGTTGAAAGATAATAAACTTAACTCATGAATTGAGTAGTATATATATGAATTGGAAATGAATTGATGGAAAATAAAATGAGATTGGCCTTAGTGGCATATAGATACGTAGGCCTTGTGGATACGGCCATATCGGTATTGTTTATGCACATGGTATTTATACCTTTGCTAAACTTCATATATTGTGTTAGATTATCTCTACTGAGCTGTTGGCTCACCCTATACGGGAATATCATTTTTCAAGTGCAGGTGAGATGTTTCCTCCAAGGCAATAGCATGGATGGACTTTCAGGAAGTAAGAGCTTCTTATTTATGCTTTATGTGTATATGTTTGCTATTCGTAAAGCCAATGGCTTAAGATGTAATGAGCGAGACTCAATTTGTGTAACCAAGCAATGACTTGGAAAGATGTAAGCCTAAATGGCATTTAACTGGTTGTGAAACAGTAAACTCTGATGTATGAAAGTATGTTGTTTCTCATATTTATTCCGCATATGAGTTATCCTTATTGTAATATTTTGGGGGCGTTACAGCGACAATGCCACCATCATCTTCATTGATGGACCTCCTTCTCCTTCTTCTTCTCCGTATGATCGCTACTTTGCGTATTGTGGTGGGGGTTGGTTCCATTTTTTTTTCCTCTCTAGGTTGGCTAATAGGAGATGAGAATGTAGATCGACGCCATTTTCGAAACTCTCCGCTGCAAAGTCTCTGGCGCTGTCAACCAGCCATGTTGTTTCTATCTATAACGAGGTTCACCATCATCGTCGTTGGCAACCAATCTGCTTTGTTCTTTTGCAGTATCATCATTTTTCCCTCCTAGGAAAATCTCATTTATCCTTTAAGCAGTTGATGACTTTGTTTTGTTTATTTTCATTTATAGTGGAAGAGGAAGCTACAGGAGGCGAAGTCCAGCAAGGTCTTGATTGAATCAGAGAGAATTTTTCTGGTTTGGATTGAATTTCTCTGATTTTGATTGAATTTTCTCTAGTATGGATTGAATTTCTCTGGTTTGGACCAGAGAAGTTCTTTGGTTTGAATTGAATTTTCTCTAGATCAATTTGAAGGATCTTACACATTATGAAAATATTAAATGTCCTTTATGTTATAAAATCTTAATACCAGGGACCCTAAAAAAAATCCTCATTGAAAAATATATAAATTTGTTACGATATTATTTTGCACTGCTCTATTGAAGGAATTTCAATAAACTTTGGTACTTTTGAATTGTTTACCATTTTTTCCCGTAATTTGAAATAATAAAAACTAATATATTTTATGTCATAGTTCTTTCAATCCGATTGTTGTTTATGATTTTGTTTAATATAATATTCATAATTTTTACAATTTTAGTAAATTAAAATTGTTCATGAAATTATTTATATTAAATGATAAGGGTAAAATTGAAATAATCTTGAAAGCAAAATAAAACTTAATAAAAATAAGACTTAATTATACATATTGAAATTTGATATAACTCGATAGGAATCGTGAGAGCAATATGTAACTTATTGATAATTTTCCCTTTTATTTTTAAATTTCTCATTTTTACTTTGAAAATGTGCATTCACTATTTAAAACACACAGTGAAATTTGACAACACAAAATAGTGCAGTTTCATGATTGTTAATCGTGACATTAGTGAAATTTAATAAATTTTCTTCATAATTTTATATTAATAATCTTATTTAATAGATCTTGAAGAGAGGATTTTGAAAATATAAATTTTATGAAAAACATATATCTAGATAAAAAGTTAAATTTATTACTATTGAAATTATTCCAAATATGTAAACAATGTCTCCAATGTATGTTTTGTGTGATCTCAAACCTTAACTATTAGTATTTCCGATGTATCCAAAAAAAAAAGGAAAAATCGGTCTAAGGTCCCTATCCAATTTTTAGTAATGGATTAGGTCCACAATCTGTTCTTTTGTAGTCTAAGGTCCCTCACCCCATCTCCTCTCCATCCACGTTGTCCTGAGCTTGATCACCGCTGGCTTCAAATCCCCAACCCTCATCTCTCTCTATCTCTCTCTCTCTCTCTAAACTTCTCCATTCTCAGATCTGTCCAGATCAACTCTTGTTCCTCACCCGACTTCATTCTCCCGGAGTAAAACCAGCACCAGCGACTCAACTACTGGCAACGTCATAACCTGGAACAACCCAACAGACCCCATGTCCCAGCAGTCACCCCCCCCCGGGAATCTACGGCAGATTCAGATTTTTGTGGAGATTTTCTAGGGTTTTTGTAGGTGTTGAAATCCTGTTCGTTGTTTGTAAGTGTTGAAATCTTGTACGAGTTGAAATCATGTTCGTTGTTTGTAGGTGTTGATCGATCGTGTAGGAGTTGAAATCTGGTTTATTGTGTTTGATTTGATTTCATGTGGAGTTGAATTAGATAAGTTTTCAATCTTTGATTTGATTTGATCGTGTAGGTGTTGAATTAGGTTTTTGTTTTTTGTTTTGATCAATGTGAGAGAGACGAACTCAGTGTAGTTTTTTATTTTTGAAGTTAATTTTTCATTATCTGTTATTGATGAATTTTCGATGGAGTTGATTTTGATTTTTGGAGTTGCTTTTTCATTCTCTGTCAACATGCTTATGAGTTGCTTTTTGGTGTTCTGTTTTTCTGCGTTTTTGTGCTCTGTTTTTTGTTCACTTTGCATTTTTTGTGTAGTGCAGAGAAAATTGCAGGTTTGTTACTATAGAATGAAAACATAAAATTGCAGAGAAAATTGCAGGTTTGTAGTGCAGAGAAAATTGCATTTTTTGTGTAGTGCAGAGAAAATTGCATGTTTTTTGTTCACAGAGACTTTTGGTTTCTTTTTCGGGGTTTGTGGGGTAGTGTAGAGAAAATTGCAGGTTTGTTACTATAAAATTGCATGTTTGTAATGCAGAGAAAAGTGCAGAGAAAATTGCATTTTTTGTGTAGTGCAGAGAAAATTATAGGTTTTTTGAGGAAATGGAGAAATTACGAAAAAAATTTGAGAAATTACAGAGAAATTTTGAGGAAATGGAGCATTGAACAAAATAAACATGCCAGAGAAATTACGAAGAAACCCAGAGAAATTTCACAAGGAAAGCTTGGAGAAGATGGGTTCGAACCCGAAGTCCTCTTGGTGTGGTTTTGCATTGGAGCTTGGGGCTAGCTTTTAATTTATATATATATATATATAGGTTGCTATTGTTGTTTATTCACTCAATGGAGTGAACTGTTGATAACTTTTACCTTCTTTTCTAACCCAGAGAAATTTATATATATATATATATATACATATATCAACAATCCATTGTAACAATCCATTATATATAGCTTATACTGTTGATAAATATATATAATGGACCAATCCATTATAAATATGTGTTGATAAATATGTAATCCATTATGTATATATATATATCTTCTTTTCTAATCCATATATAAGATAAATATGTTGATAACAATCCATTATAATAAAATTTCTCTGGACCAACTGGACCAACAGTTCACTCTATAATTTATATAAATTTCTCTGGACCTATACAAATTATAGAAATCAGAGAAATCAGCTAAATCAGATATATATATATATATAGGTTAGAGAAATTTTGTTTATGATTGGGATTATTCACTCCATTGAGTGAATAAAAATTATTCCAGATCATGTCAAAGCTCAACTAAAATCAGAGCATTTCTCTGGACCAATCTAGAGAAATTTCAGTTCAAAGCAAAGGAATTTCAGTTCTAACTTATGATGCGACTTTAATATTGATTAAGTTTACTTTCTTTTCTAACCATGCAGCCAGAGAAATTTTGAATTTTTCCAGCCAAGCAAACAACTCCCATTGTGCTTAGATTATCCAGAGGAATTTTGAAGTTCAGAGAAATTTGGTGGACGAATCTGCAAACATCAGAGAAACACTTTCGATTGAAAAATTCAACTGGAAAAAAGCGAAGAACAGATTTGGGTAAGTTGCAGAATTTTTTCCAGATATTACAAACCAGAGAAATTCTCAATTGTTATTTTTAATAAACCAGAGAAATTCTCAATTGTTATTTTTAATAAACCAAAGAAATTCTCAATTAATATTTGAATAACAAACCAGAGAAATACTCAGATTTTTTCAGAATTTCTCTAGTTCTGGTAAGTTGCCATTGTTATCCCATTCTAATGTTACTTACATATTATAATGTGGAATTTTTCCAGTTGAATTCAGTTGAACAATGTTGCTTACCTAATGAATCAGAATGATTTGGATGTGAATGAGAAGAAAAGTAAAGAAACTCATCCAGAGAAATTTGGTCCAGAGAAATTTCTCTGGGCTAGAATTTCTCTGACCAATTTTCTCTGCACTGAAATTTCTCTGGATCAAATTTCTCTGGACTGAAATTTCTTTGGATCAAGGTTGAGAGACCTTAAACATTATGAAAATATTGTTGATGGACCTTAGACATTATGAAAATATTTGGTGTCCTTTATGCTAAAAAATCATAATACTAAGGACCTGAAAAAAAATACCCCAAAAAAAAAACCTTAACTATTAGTAAGGGTCTTTTTGTCTAAACAGTGCTCCGAAAAAATAGAGGACTTTTTTTTTTATTTTTTTTAAATCTGTGCAAAGAAAATAGAGGACATGAACTACCACGCAATTTTTTTTTTCCCTTATTCTTAAGCTAACACAAACTTGTAATTAGGGAGCTCTGTATGAATCCCTTTATCAATATTATATCAAAAAATAAAGGAAATTCTTATTCTCACTTCACTTATTTATAGTTATACATGAAAATTTAATTTTAAAATTTAAAATTGTATATAATATCCTATCTAAAAACAAATGTGTATAATATGATTCTCAATAGATATTAAATGACCATATAAAAAAATAGAGTAAAAAATAATTAGTCTTTTTGGTTTTGCAATTTTTAAAAATAATTTTTACTTATCAATCCATACTTTTTAATTGTTAGTGAATTTTTAAATATTTTAAATAAATTTATTTTTTTTCTACTTTTTAGATCCACTTAATCTAAATATACTTAAAAAGTAAAAAAAATATATTATTAAAAATCTTTAAAAAGTTAACTTACAAGAACAAAATTAAAAATACCAAAATCAGTACATTTTCCTTAAAAATACTTAAAAATCTTTAAAAATACCCAAATCAATACATTTTCCTTTTTTTTATGTATTTATTATTTTCACAAATATTTTATTTTTTAAGCATATCTAATTTAGGTGTATCAAAAAAAAATCAACTGAAATATGAAAAAAACAAAAATAAAAACAAAAACAAAAACAAAATATGAAAATTCAAAAATTATTTTTAAAAATTCAAAACAAAAACGTTTTTGCAAAAAGGAAATTTCATGATGCACACTCTATTTTGAGGGATGTACGATGTGTCCCACATTTGTAGTCTTTGGTATGATCTATTTTAATGTTAAGTTGTTTGTGATAAATTACGAAAAGTTAAAAAGTTACTAATAAAATTAAAAAGTCTATATTATTCAAGGGTAACTTGTGGAGGAAGTCACTAAGGCAAAATAATTTTTCCCTTCGAATTCAATTACTTAAAAAGTAAAAAAGTTACAAGTCAAACAGTCAAAAGAGTAAAATTATCATTTTGATTTTACTACAATATTTTGTACATATCTTTTCATAAAAAAATCAAAAAATTATTCCAAACATACATATTTTTTTCTCTATTTTTTTAACTAAAAAGTCAAAAAGTACACTTATATAACATATTCCAAACAATCACCTAATATGATTAGGTTATAATTCATTGGGTTGTTGGTTATGACTTATAATATTGGTCAAAACAATATTTTAGTTATGATTTTAAAAAATATTTAGTTATACCATGCAGTGTTTGATTATAATCTTTATATATATATATATATAGGGTCCTATTATGGTGTGCAACCCTTTAAGGTTGCACACCATATGCAACCAACACAAAAAGTGTAAGTGTAAGGTATAAATATGAAACAGGACGGCAAATAGAAAAGGCGTAAGTGTAAGGTGTAAATTGCACACTTAAAAAAAGTCCATATATATATATAATATAACTGAAAAAGATTTGATTTGATTATGATGTCATAATTGATATACGTTGCACATCATTTTAAATATGTATGTACCGTAACATAACCTTAAAAGAAAATGAGCTGAAATAAAAAAATTAAAAATAACAAAATAGAAATAAAAATAATGATTTTTTAAAAATTCAAAACAAATACATTTTTACAAAATAGAAAGAAAACGAAAGACTGTGTTTGGTTTGTCTTTGGAATCATGATTCTAAAGGAAAAAATTTCAAATTGCTTTTTAAAATTAATAACTAAAAACAGAACTCAAAATTATTTAAAATTTAATTTAAAAATTAATTTTAAAATTCATAACAAAACTTAAAATTTAATTTGTTGACCGTACATAATTGCATAGAATAGAATATGCACAATGGCGCCTCCTTTTCACGAGAAGATCTCCAATTCCCCACAGACCGTGACATCTCTACGCTGGATTACACGAGGAAGCATTCTCTCCTTGGATCTCACTATTTGACTCCATATTTGGTGGGTTATTGGGATTATTTTTAGATCTAATTTTAATAATTTAAATTATTTATATTTTAAAATTTATCAAATATATCATATTTATAAAAAAAAAATTAAGTTGATCAGATATCGAAACTTACGTGTTTGGATAATTGAACTAAAAATTATTTATTAAAAAAAATTTAATAAATAGTTTTATTTTTTAATAAAACTTTTAGTTTGATTATCCGAACACGTGATTTTCAATATCCGATCGACTTAATTTTTTATAGATATAATATATTCCACAAATCCTAAAATATGAATGATTCGGATTATCAAAATTAAGCCCAAAAATAGGTCTAATAACCCACCAAGTAAAGAGCCAAGTAAAGAAATCCAAAGAGAGGATCTGAACTCGGGGTTACACAACGCACCCCATGGTGAAAGGACATTGAGTTCGTTTGAAAGTGGGTTGACTTCTTGACTTTTTTAATTCTAGGGTTAAAAAGTCTCGTTTGGAAATAATTTTTTAAATTTTTTAACTTTTTATAAGAAAAAGAATGTAATGATTATAAGTTGAATGTGATATTTTATCTTAATAAATTAAAAAAAAATTCTTTTTTTTTTTTTATGACTAAAATAGTCTAAACCTTTTTCCAAACGAAGCCGTCAAAGCCCCCAACCGTTTTCATTGTGAATTTGTGAGTTTGCTCCATCTTCTGGTTTTTTTTGGTCTACAATACTTCATTTTCAGGTTAATTAGCCTACGAAAAATGAGTTAGACCTCTAAAAAAAGAATTCTAATAGAATATTAATTTATCTTTTTTTTTCTTTATATTTTATTTTTTATCTCACTTATTTATTTATTTATTATGTACGCCAACTCATTAGAACTGTGGCAATGCAGTTCTAATTAGAGGTATGTAACACTGCTGATTAACCTACCCATCCAATTCCAGAAAGGTAGGTCCTACCCTGAGTCCGAATCCTCGGCCGCTCTACCCAGCGGCCCTTTCCAGCAGCGCCCCAAAACGACGTCGTTTTGGGGCCAATTTTTCAAAAAAAAAAAAAAAAAAAACAGAACGAGGGTCTGGAGCTGCTGGGTTCATCAACATATATATATATATAGATGAAGAAAAAGAAGAAGAAGAGAAGAAGAGGAAGAAGGAGCTGCTAGGTTCTGCTGTCATCAACAAAAAAAAAAAAAAATTTGTTCAAAATCTGGATTTGTTTGTGTGTGTATGTATGTGATTGTTGGATTTGATTGTTGATGAAGATGATGAAGCTGATGATGTGTTGAAGATGATGATGACGCCGATGGCCTCTGCTTTCTCTACTTTTTTTTTTGTTTTTTTTCTAGTTGATTTGGATCTGGATCTAAAGGGGGAAAAAAAAATTGATTCCTGTGTTGAAGACCTCTGTGTTTTTTTTTGACCACCGATCTGTTTTTTTATGCATTCAAAAATTGATTTGGTCACCGATCTTTTTTTTTTTTTTTTTGATCTGGAAATGATGAAGACCTCTGTGCTGTTGTTGATGAAGGTGTGTTTTTGATGATGAAGATGAACTGAATGTTGGTAGATGATGAAGACCTCGGGTGTGTTTGGATCATTCTTCAAGAACTGAATGCTTCCCCAAATTTTCCAAGAATGCTTCCCAGATTTGGATTATTCTTCATTTCTTTTCGAAAATTTACAAAGGAAATGATATATATATATATATATATTTTATTCTTCAATAAGTTCCTAGTTTTTGTCATACAATTTTAAAAGATTTTTCAAGACTGGTTTCGCTTTTTCTTCAATGATGCCAATACTCCTCATAGCACGAAATGCTCTCACAACTCTTGGATTTGGTGCCATTGCTTATCTCTAAGTCAATATTCTTCTCTTCTTCTTCTTTTTCTTCATCTGTAGATATAAAGATATATATATATATATATATATGTGGATGAACCCAACATTCCAGACGCTCGTTCTGTTTTTTTTTTTTTTTTTTTTTTTTTTTAAAAAATTAACCCCAAAACGATGTCATTTTGGAGCGCTACTAAAAAGGCCGCTGGGTAGGACGGTCGAGGATTCGGACTCGTCCTACCCTAGGCCCTTGGCAAGCCGCCCAGTTTCTTTTGAATGATTCATTTGGGGCCCACACGAGTATCCGTTTCTCTGTTCTCAGTTTACTACTCCTCCTTGCTCAAGTCAAGACCCTTTTATTTTTACTTTTATTTTTACTTTTTATTTTTTATTTGTTTTTAAACAAGAAAAAGCACGTTACGTGAGGGTATCATTGTATTCAGTGGTGGAGCCAAGAAAAGAAGTCAGAGGGGATACTTCTTAATTACAACATTAAAAATATTTATAAAAATATTTCATATAAATTTTTACGATTGACTTCAAGAAATATAAAATAAATAAATAAAAAAATCAACGTATTTGATTTGAGTTTTTTGAATTAATTTTTTATTTTTTATTTTATTTTATTTTTTTTGTTTTTAGTAAATATTTTTAAAATTTTAAGCATTTTTTTTTTACTTTTTTAGGTACATGATGTATTTAAAAAAAATAAAATATTTGTGAAAAAATATTTTTAAAAATTAATAAATACATAAAAATATGAAAAATGTATTGATTTTTTGTATTTTTTTATATTTTTGATATTTAGTGACTTTTTTAAAGATTTTTTCAAAAATTATACTTTTTAAGTATATTTATATTAAGTGTGTCTAAAAATTAAAAAAATTGCTTAAAATATTAAAAAAATTCAATAAAACAAAAAAAATACGAAAAAAAAAAACGTAGAATTTTTTGAAAAGTGTTTTCAGAAAACTCAAACCAAATAAAGTGATTATGTTATTTGTAATTAGTGTATCATGGACAACATTAAAAAAAGTCATGGATATAAAGTTTTAAAATAAATTATATAATGATAAAGTAATTTTTTTATATAAAATATGCGTAAAAATTCAATATAATAGTCATACAACGCAATCATTAACATGTGATATTACCAATCAATAATAAAGAAACACATGGAGGGTGAACCCTGCATATTAAATGTAACTAACAATTCAATAAATTCTATATTTTCATTAAAATTAATTATATTTGCATATCAATAATGATAGAGATCACCATTATATTGAAATTCTCATAGATAATAATATCGTAGTATCTTTATTTTTAATCAAAACAATCATTATTGTTCTTATAATTTTAAAAATATCATTGACATTTCACTCTAAATAATATTTTTATAATTTTTTTGTATAAAATATTATCTTTATGCTTTAAAAAAAAAAAAAAAACTCTAAAACTCAGGGGGCACGTGACCCCCCTAAGCCCTCCTTCCCTCCGCCCCTGATTGTATTCATAAATTCTGACATTTAAAATAATCAATTATCAATGAGATTTAACTTAAATTATAAAAAAGAAATTATTACGGGAACACATAAATCTCATCCACTCGCCACAACAAGAGGCCGGATATCAATTGAAATATAACATACAAATTCAAAGGTAAATTGCGTCCCAAGAGTCGACCCCTCTTTCAGTAACGGGTAAGTAGGTGAAGTATTATATTGATTAATTGAGGAATATTGTTGGCTTTTTGGCTTTTCAAAGGGTAAATTTGTAAATGCGAGCGTGCCAGCAAGGATCAATCAGTCCTTACAGAAATTATAATTGCCAATCAATTATCAGGCGACTATGTTTTAGTTCTTTCAGCCTCAATGAAGAGGACTTTTACTGGTGGCTTGACTTTTAGGAGAAATTAAGAGAAATGACAAGTAATATTAAGAGCAATTGAAGTATTTCATTAACATAAACACTTACAATTGTCCAAACTCAGCCTTGAGGAAGTTTACAGCAACGGTTTACTTGAATCTACTTGAAAACTACTCCTATGAATTGAAGTACAGTGCAGGTATTTAAAGAACAAGTATTTAAAGTACAGGAAAGGTAAAACTGGAAAGGAAAAAATACGAAGTAAAACTGGTTTATATGATCTGAGTCTGGGGGTCTTTTCTGGGAACTTCCCTGCTATTTATACTTGTTAGGGATGACCTTCGAACTGCACTTCGAACCGTCGAACTGCTCCTCCATGATCGCTGATCATGTTACCTTAGAAATAGTTCCACTATGCCATCACTTGCAGTTGGACTTCCCTCCTGTTTCTGAATTTGAATAAAGGTAACCGTTGAAGCCACGTCACCTTGTATCTCATTCCTGATCTAGTGCTACTCAGACCACTTGAGAACCAATACTCATTGCCACGTGTACGATTGAGATTTAAGATTAAAATCATCTTCCAATAATACCCTCATCCTGCCACGTGTCGAATTGTAATTGGCTTTTTTACAAAATATGTAGCCAACATTACCCCCCGCACTAATATACCCAATACTTGGAAATATTAGTGAATCAAAAACTTTTCCCTCGCTTTTTTGGAACGTGCACAGAATCTATGTTCAGGAAACACAACCGTCACCTATTTTGGTGATCATTTGCATTAACCCTTAACTTTGTTGGACGTTCCAATAACTTCAGCATTCGAACGGATCATGACTCAATCACCTTCTCACTCTAACGATCGAGCATACGAAGAGCCATTGAGTAATGCTATTTCCCCTCGAAAGAATCTCCACGCATTTATTAGCTACCTTTACCCGCCTTTCTATATCCAGGTCATGGAAGCTTTCGCAGATTATCAACCTTTGGACTACGAACACATTGCCCTCAATCCTTCGGTCTACGAACTTGTCGATACAAGAAGTTCTTCCTCTAAATTCTCCTCACACTTTGAACAAACAACTTTCAAGCCTTTGCTTCAACAAATTGCAAACATGGAATTAGGAAATTCTTCTTCACAACCTTCTGCTTGGGATGAAGCTTCATCTTCTGGGGTGACGAACTGGTCTGCTCCTGAGTCCTGGGACTTGAGGGAACGGATCAATCATCATTTTATCGAGTTTACTGACCCTTTGGATTTTCCTTCCGACGCTCGAAGCTCGGTGGTTTATCCTTACGTGCCCATCGACTTTCGACGCAGTTTAGAAGAGAATTTGCTTGTAGCTTGGTATACATCCTCCATGCCCACAGGAGCAATGCACCCTGCCCGGTGTTTGGAAGAAACACAAGGATATACCCCTTCATTCTTAGCCAAAAAAGCACAGATTTGTTCTTCTGACTGGCTTAACTATATTAATGCCTTTGTTCCTCCCATTCCTGTGTCATCTCCCCCAATCGAAGCGACCACTTTTTCTTCCCCGTCTTCTGAAATGGAAGCATCCACACCTTCTTCACCCTTCGAAATAGAAGCATCCACACCTTCTCCATCCCCTAGATTAGAGGCATCCACCTCTTCCTTTCCTTTTAAAGCAGAACCATCTACTCCTTCTCCTCCTCCCACTCTTTCTTGGATAGAGAAGTTAAAGCTTGCTCTCCCAATGGACAAAACCTTCCCCCCTTACAAACCTCCATCATCTCCAACTCCATCTGAGCGGAAAGAAGCTCAACTTCTGCTTGCAGCTTTTTCTCACCTACCCTTTAATGTTCTTGAGGATGTCATTCCTCTTAAGAACTTCCAATGGGCCTGTGATATTCTGACCAGGGGCCATATCCTTAATCCTATCGCCCAAGCAGAACTTCACCTGTTCCTGGATCAACTTCCAGTACTCCTCCATTGGCATCGAAATTCCAAAGTCACCACTCAGTCTTTGGATCAACTTTCATCTCTTCGAATTCATGCTCAATACGAAGCAGAAAACTTCATTGAAGACTTTGAAGACTTCAAGAATAAGGATTCTGCGTATTGGGATGATTTAGTTATAGATGAGTTGGAACAAAAATCGAGGGAGGAGGCTTTCGAAGCAAAGGCTGAAGAGCTGTATTATGAAGTGAGAGCACATCAACTCATGCAGCCAACTTTGGAAGAGATGGAAGACATAATAAAGAAAGAACAAATATTCATTGATCATTGTTGGACGAAATTTCATGATCTTGTAATTTATTCTATTCCTTATTTTTACGAACTTGAATTTGTACCAAAATAAGATTATTTAATGTAATTGTCTTGGCTCTAATGAAAAGCAAAGTCTTCTGTACTTGACATTGTTTGACTCTGTTTCTTCTTACTTTAAAAGCCAACTTACAACCTTAAATTAAATAATCTCATCCTTCGAATTTGGACTTACTTGTCTTTAATGAAACACTAAAAGAAACCAATATGTCTTTTTCCAACTTATGGAGTAAAAATTGACAATTTTGGTCAATATTATCTAAAAATAGTGTTTCGAACTTAACAACTTTACTTTTCAAAGCTACTTATAACCAATGCATGGTCATAGCTGTTATAGTCAATCAATTTTAAATTGACCACTTCTTGTTTTGAAAAGTAGCTTGTGCTGTCCTAATTCAATGGACAATCTTCCCTTGTAAAAACCAATGTTTGGTTTCTAAGCTTTGCTTTAAAGGTCATGTTCCTCAAACAGGTCTTTAAACCTTTTGAAGTACAAGCATCTTAGCTTCTCGAATCATGTAGCATACTTCGAAGCCAGATTCTGTATTTCGAAGCCGTCTTTATTTGATTTTGTAGAGCCAAAATTGGCTTCGAAGCCAAATATCTCTCTTCGAAGCTAACGTTAACATTCGGAATGTGTTCTTCCCTCCAAAACTATCAATATTGGAAGAAACTCCTCATATTCGTACTTTTCGTACATAAGGATTCACGCAATATATTTTTCAGACACAAAACCCTTTTAAAACCCCTTTGCTTTGTACTCTGAAATCACTTACTCTTTTGAGACACACAAACCCTACCAATCTCTGGTTAAACCCCTCTTCCTTATTACTCGCCATCAATGGATCCTTCCTCACTAAAAGTGCTTTCTGGCGATCGTGTCAGTCCTACCATGGCCTTGAAGCGATGTATTGATGAAGAAATCACCAAACTTTCATCTGGTGAGCCAAGCCACATAGATGGCCGTCTTTTCGTACCTCGTCATAGCAACAAACAGGAATACGTCCTTGGCCCTATTTTTAGGGAAGCTCCTGCTCAACTTGCGGCCCTATATCCTCGCTTGGAGGACCATTTCCTTCTTTACGAAGAAGGGCTTGATTGGGGCAACTGGAGAGTGAATCGTCCTCACCGTTGCTGGCCGACAATAAGGACCGAATGGGAAGAATGGTATGACAGAGTTGTTCCTGCGAGAGAAGATGACCTACAGGAACTCTGTATTCTCGATGCCCTTCGTCTTTCCAGGTTCATTATTCCTGAAGACCCTTTCTTGATACCTGCCGCCTTATGTTTCTGGAATATGTCTTTTAATTTCTTCCAATTTCGGTGCGGCATGATGGCCCCCACCGTTCTTGATATTTGCCATCTCTTAGGGCTTTCCCCCCATGGTTCTCCATTTACTCCCAACTACCCAGACCTTCCCATTAAGTTTTCTCTTCCTTCCTTAAACTCCTCTTATAGTGACTTTGTAAAGTCTGAGAATAAAAAGGAAGGTCCTGTGAGGGACAGAGAGCTGTTTTCTTTTATTTTGTATTGGTTATGCAAATTCCTCTTTTGCACCTCATCTCAGAGGATTATGCCTGAGTTTGTTCCACTTGCGAAGGCGCTTGTCTTGAAAAAACACATAGCTCTTGCTCCTTATCTTTTAGGTCATGTCTACAGAGTCTGTTCCCAATTTTGTGAGAAACCTCTTGATGCTAACCAAGGAGGTCCCTTCTGGGTGCTTCAACTTTGGCTCCTCGCTTATTTCACTGACTTACACCCCAAATGTCTGAAATTTCTTGTTCAGGATCCTATTACTTATGGGGAAAAGTATGCTAGGATTGCCCTTTACCCTGCTTCCTTTGCTTACTATTTTACTTTCTTTTATCAACTCCCCATTTCTCCATCTGCCTCTTTCTTCTATCCTTTTGAAGCCAATAAAGGACCAACCTGGCTGCAAGCTTTCCTGGCTGATAAAGAATGCTCCACTTCTCCTCACAAAGACATGTGGGCTTCTATATTACTACCAAGGGAATTGTTCATTGGTAGTCTACACCCTCGAGCCTACAAATGCATATCTGAAGTGTACTGCCCTTCTCAATTTGCCAGACAATTTGGACTCACTCAAGGAATACCAGTTCCTCTTTGCAGTCTCTCGAATGTCCATCTTACTGCCAGAGATTTGAGAATATCCAAATCCAGACTAGAGACGGCAATTCTCAAACTACTGAAAGAGTCGAATGAGTTCCAATTTGTCCCCTTTCTTCCATATGGCTCAGTCTTGAAAAGATTCCAGAACTGGTGGACAGTCAATATGGAAGTACGCCTATCTGCACATCCCCATGACTTACTGGTAGGATTGGGAGTACCTTCGAAGGCTAAGTCAGCAACATCTAAGGACATTCCCCCTCTTCATGAGACTGCCGCACCTTCATCCCCTCCAACTAGAGTTACTAGAGCTGCTTCGAAGAAGGGTAAATGTTTTTGTACTTCTCCTTTTCCCTTCTTTTGAATTTTTAGTTCCTTCCCTTTACACGTTTGTTCTTCGGTACAGGACCCCCACACGAGGAATCTCCCAAAAGAATTGAAACTTTAGCTGTTCTCAAAAAGAAACAACAACAACAAAAACAAAAAAGGAAACTAATCCTCCCTCCCGAGGAATCCGAATCCTTGAGAGAAGAAGAGGTTGAGCAAGAACCAGAAGTATCTTTACAGAGAGCAAAGAAACAAAAAGTAATTGCCTCCCTTCCTGATGCCTCCCTTTCTGATACAATTAAGCATCCTTCTTTCGAGACACCCACTGTAGTAATGGAGAAAGCATTTACCTCTGAAAAACCTGAAACCCGAATTGAAGAGGGGGAGATTGAAAAAGAGCCAGTAATACCACTGCCAAGGAGGAAGAGAAAGAAGATGACTGTTTCTGCTGCTGACTTGGTGGAAGATCCGATTCATGAAACCGCTGCCAAGGCAGTAGAACAGGAACATTCCAAAGCAATAATCGTTTTTGAGAGGGCTGAGAAGAGACGGCAACAACAAATTTTAAGAGAAGAAGCTGCTGCTGTTGATGCTTTGCAAAGGGAAACAGCGAGAAAGCAACAAAATGCCGCACATTATTCCCTCCGCCGCTCTCTTATCAGTGCCAGTGCTTCTGAAACAAGTAATTTCTTTTACACTTCCACTGTTTTTCCTTTTATCAACTTTTAAACTGAATTCTAACCATCTTTTATATTCCTTCCTCTTACAGCAACAGCTACTGCATTCATCTTTCCGGCTAGACCTCCTCTGTCTTCAGTTGAAGTTGACCAGACGCAACGTGGGCAAACCATCCAAACCATGCTCTCACTCTTCAAGCCTATATTTGGCACATTTTCTTTGAGTCCAAACATCCCTGCATCTCTTTTCCTTGGCTTAGAGCCATTTCTTCCTTTTTTGGCCTTCAATCCACCTCAGTCCATTCCTTCTTCGAGCCTTACCCTTCCTTCTTCCAAGGATATTCCAGCTGTTACTCCAATCCTAATGGCAATTGATTCTTCCACAGAGGGTGCTGGTAATTCCCCAATTCATGGTCCACTACCTATGCCTATCTCCAGCCCCTCTTCGCTTGATTCATTGGTGGCTAAGACTATAGAAGCTGCCAAAGACGCTCCATCCATTTCTCCCATCCCCATGCAGCCCTCTGTGTCTTCCACTACCATACTTTCTATGCCCTTCATGTCTAGGGATGAAGTAGACATCTTCGAAGGAAGACTGGCTAGTCTTTTTGACATATCTTCTACTTCTCCAACCTTTAGTGCTGAAGCTGAGCCATTAGTCTTGGCCGACTCCTTATTGGAGATTTTTGAGAATTCTTCCTCCAGCAACCAACCTTCTGTGCCTTCAATAGACATAGACACATGTCTAGAACTGCTAAATTCTTTTTCAAGGATTCCCTTTGAAGCTCTACAAAGGCCTACTATCAGAAATGGGTTCCTTCAGTGTTGTAATATTGCTGAGCAGTCTAGCTTGAATGTCTCAAGTCATCTATCTCAAGCAGCAGCCACCATCGATTTTTACCTCAACATTTGTCAAGCTGCTAAGGTTGCGGATGAGAAACTGACTAGGGATCAGAGTTTTGTTTCTCAAGTGCATACCAAGGTATCAGAACTCAAGGAACAACATTCCTCTGATTCCAAGTTTCGACTCCAACTGTTAGAGAAGAAGGCCCAACTGGAGGAGGAATTAGCTGCAATAAACCGAGCCTTGGGTCGAACTGACACCAAATTGCAGATCACTAACCAAGAGTTGGCTGATCGTAAAAAGGACATGGCTACAGCTATAGAACTATTCCCATCACTTAGCAATAGGAAATCCGTTGTACAAAAACAATTAAGACATTGTAATGACTTCTGGGCCAATCTATGGCATAATGTATTCAATTCTTTATGAAAGAACAAGTTTTGTCTATCCTTTGAGTAATCTCATGTTTTTTTGTATTCAATGTTTATTCCATTCCTTGTGTTTCCCAAATGGTTGGAAAATAAGGCTTCAAATATCTGCCATTAATCTTTTTGGGATGTACATAACCATTCAAATTTCTTAAATGGTATGCCCCAAAAGGTAAAACTCTATGAACTTGATATGGTCCTTCCCAATTAGGTGACCATTTGCCAAACTTATGGCTTTTAATCCCTATGGGGAGTATTGTTTTCCATACCAAATCACCTTCATCAAAGCCAATATGCTTGACTTTCTTGTTATAATTCTTGGCTGCTTTCTTCTTTTGAAAAAGAATGCTATTTAATGCCAAAATCCTTGCTTCATCTATGTCTTCCAATTCCAGGCACATGCTTTGATGATATTGCTCAGATTCTAATTGATCTTGACATCTTACCCTCAAAGATTTAACATTAATTTCCACAGGTAACACTGCATCGTGCCCGTATACTAAGGCATAAGGAGTGACTCCTGTGCTCGATCTTGGGGAAGTTCTGTAAGCCCATAAAACATCCAACAATAGGTTATGCCAATCCCTAGGATTATCTTCCACCATCTTTTGTATTCCTTTTTTCAAGGATTTATTAGATGATTCAGCTTGACCATTGGCCTGTGCATAATAGGGAGTGGAATTAATAAGACTAATCCCAAACTCTGCCACAAAGGATTTCACCATTTTCCCATCAAACACAGTTCCATTATCAACTGTTATGGTTTGTGGAATGCCAAACCTATGGATCAAGTCTTTAATAAACCCAATGACCTCTGTCTGGTCTACAGCCTTATATGGCTTGGCTTCAACCCATTTAGTGAAGTAATCAGTAGCCACTAGAATGAAACAATGATGTTTCGAAGAAGGTGGATGAATTTTACCTATCATGTCCATGGCCCATCCTCTGAATGGCCAAGGCTTCACTACTGCATGTAGGTCAGTTATGGGCACATGTCTTATTGTGCCATGTTTTTGGCATGCCTGGCAACCTTTTGCATATTCTATGCAATCTTTTAGAATAGTTGGCCAATAATAGGAATGCCTTCGAAGCAACCATCTCATCTTTACACCAGGCTGATGAGCACCACAAATGCCTTCGTGAACCTCAGCCATAGCTGTTAATGCTTCTTTTGGACCCAAACACTCCAATAATAAGCCATCTCCTCCCCTTTTGTATAAAGCATTATCATATACTATATATTGCATAGACTGCAATTTGATTTTCCTGCTGGCTTTTGAAGATGGACCAGCCAAATACTGCATAATTGGATGCATCCAATCCTGTTCTTGTGAGTCATTATGATTGACTTCCAAGATCACATTCCTTTTATTCAAAGGTTGAATTAGTCTCTGATATGTTGCTTGGCTTATATCCCTTTGGGTACTATCCCTTCTCTTGAAGTTCGAAGCTTTCTGAGCCACATCATTAGCTCTACTGTTCAAGAATCTTGGAACATAAGTTACATTTGCTATTTGAAACTGAGAAAGCAGATGTAATGCAACAACATAATATGGTAGGATGCTTATGCTTTGACACTTGAAAATCCCTTTTACTTGGTTAACAACCAATTGAGAATCTCCAAATATGTCAACTGCATGTACTTGTAACCCAATAAGGATTTCTAGTCCTACTATTAAGGCTTCATATTCAGCCTGATTATTCGAACAGCTAGCTTCATCCACTCTAAAACCATGTGTGGTTTCTACCCCTTGTGGAGACTTAATCACAATACCAATTCCAATTAATCCATTGGCTTTCGATCCATCGAACCACATTTGCCATGGTTCAACACTAGCCATACCAAGCTCCTTTACCTCTTGGTTCTCTGTTTGAGATGGATGATCTGCTAGAAAATTGGCTAATACTTGCCCTTTTACTGCCCTTTGAGGGACGTATTCTAAATGAAATTCCGATAAGGCTAATATCCATTTGCCAATTCTTCCCCTCAATATAGGTCTCGATAACATGTACTTAACCAAATCTGTGGTTGCAATTACCAAGACAGTTGTAGGTAAAAGATAATATCTTAATTTCATTGCAGCAAAATACAAAGCAAGACACAGCTTTTCAACAGCTGAGTATTTACATTCACAAGAATTTAAAAACCTACTAAGGTAATAAACAGCTTGTTCCTTGCCTTCTTCATTGTCTTGAGCCAAGAAAGCTCCCAATGAATCTTCTGCTGCTGCTATGTATAACTTTAAGGGCTTATTTCGTTTTGGTGGCATCAACACTGGAGGATTGGCCAAGTAGGCTTTGATACCTTCGAAAGCAGTTTGATGCTCCGCTGTCCACACAAATTCCTCTTCATCTTTTAGCCTTAACAAGGAAGAGAATACTTTAGTTTTCCCTGCAGTGTTAGAAATAAACCTTCGAAGAAAATTAACCTGCCCAAGGAACCTTTGTAATTCTTTCTTACTTGATGGAGGTCTAGCTTCAATAATGGCTTTGGCTTTATTCTGATCAATCTGTATTCCTTTCTTGTGCACCACATAACCCAAGAAATTTCCAGATGACACACCAAAAGCACATTTAAGAGGGTTGAGTTTCAACTTGAACTTCCTCATTCTTTCAAAAGCTGCTTCTAAATGAAGCAAGTGCTTCTCCATGGACTGGGATTTTACCACGATGTCGTCAATATAACATTCTAGATATCCTCCAATAAGGTCATGAAAGATGGTGTTCATAGCCCTCTGATAGGTAGCTCCAGCATTCTTCAGACCAAATGGCATCTTAACCCATTCGAAGGTGCCAATATTCCCAGGGCATCTGAATGCTGTCTTGTGGATGTCTTCCTCTGCAATGCATATTTGATTATAACCAGAGTGGCCATCCATCATTGACAAAACTTGGTGCCCTGCTGAACTGTCCACCAATAGATCCACTATAGGCATAGGGTATTCATCTTTAGGAGTTGCTAGATTTAAGTTCCTGAAATCGATGCATACCCTCATTTTGCCATTTTTCTTAACTACGGGCACAATATTAGATAGCCATTCAACATATCTGGCCGTCCTAATAAAATCTGCCTTGAGTAGTCTAAGAATTTCTTCCTTGACCTTCTGAATTACATCTGGACTCATCCTCCTAGGTTTCTGTTTGTATGGCTTGAAATTAGGCTTCAAAGGGAGCCTATGTTCCACCAATGATCTATCCAATCCTGGTAGTTCGTTGTAAGACCACGCAAAACAATCCTTGTACTTCTTTAAAACAACCAACAACTGGTCTCTGTCCAGAGCATTCAAACAGGTACTTATGTAAGTGGGCTGCTGCACAGAACCTTCCCCTAAATTCACTTCTTCTAAGGGGTCCTGCGTCTGAGAATTCATTGGAGCTTTCTCTTTGGTTTCTTCAACCTTCGAAACAATCTTTTCACCTTGTTCCGCCTCTAGACTCTCTATTTCGACATCTCTACCTTCTTCCTCATAGACAAAATCTGTCCATAAGGCGTCTTCTTCTTGTATTTCCTGGACTCTTGTTTCAATGTCCAATGCACAATATTTCCCAAAGGTCAATCTCCTGACCTGTTGTTGTTCTTGTTCACAGCCAATTGTCATGGCTTCTCTCTCTTGTTTCTGTACCTTCTGGACTATTGCTTTTACATCCAATGATGAGAATTTAATCAAAGCCAATGAATTGGCTTCTCGTTCTTCACTTCTTTGCCTATAACCAGGCATCGTTGTCATCTTTCACGGCAACTTCTTCATCAGCACTTTCCTGAACTAAGTGCTTCAGATGTGTAACTTCCTCATCAGCCGTCACTTCGGCTGAGCCATCAGCTTTTCTCAATATACTGAGTGGAGTTACCCCTTCAATATATAGTTTGGCTTCTGCAAAATCCGCACAGGCTATGAAAGGTTGAGGATCTGCATCAATCTCCTCTGTCTCTCCATTACCCAGAGCCATCATGATCTTCTGATGCAAAGAGGAAGGTACACACTTGTTGGTGTGAATCCAGTCCCTTCCAAGTAAGGCTTTATACTTAGCATTGCTATCGATCACGAAGAATGCTGTCATACAATCCCTGGTTCCCATACTCAAATTGATAGGCAGAATACCTTGAGCCATCTGCTTATCTCCAGCAAAGCCAGCAATAGTTGTACTGGTTGGGATCAACCTTGGATTCTTCTTTCCTAATTTCTTCAAAGAAGATTTCGGCAATAAATTAACCGCCGCCCCATTGTCTACTAGGACTCGGTTTAACTGTATACCATCAAAGAAAGCCTTAATGTACAAAGGCTTGACATGTTGGGTCATGGAATTCGAGGGGTATTCAAAAGGATATGAGAGGTTGATGCTCACCTCCTCCTCACTTTCGCACTCAACTTCCATAGGACTAGCCATTTCCGAAGCATCCTGAACCATGCTCACTTGTGATTCCTCACTAGAAACAGGAATTGGATCCATGTCTTGGTCCTCCTGATCCTCAGCCTGAAATTCATGAGGTAGTATATGTACCATGTTAACTGATACAGGTGGGAATGAGCCAAACTGGATGGCTGGTTGTACCTTCTTCCCTTCTTGACTACCTTGTTCAGTATCTTCAGCAGCGTCCTCCATGCTGCATTCTGGTATTTCATTGATGACTGATCCCTTTGAAGGGTCCTTCTCAACTAAGTTTTCAGTCAGAAACGTTTGTTCAGCCATGAAGGCTTCGAACATTTCTTCTTCTGCCATTTCCTTCTTTTGGCTCATGCCAATCTCTTCTTCTATTTCACTATCACTCTCCATCAGAGCCTTCTCCAATCCTGCCAAACTGGACTTTTCCCTGGCCTTTAGTTCAGAATGAACTTGAGCCAATTGTTCCCTGCTACAAACCACTTTACTTTGCAGCGTCGGTTTTGGAACACGGTCTGACTTCGAAGCTTTCTTTTCTTCTGTCTTGATATGTGAAGAACTATCTTCACTCTCTTTCAGATTTTGCTGGTACTGGGTGTACCTGCGCTGAATTTTCCTCCTTTGTGATCTGGAAATAACCGGAACCATACTTGGCTCCTTTGTCTTTAGGTGCTTCAGCAATACCCAGTTGTTTGGGGCCACCAAAGGAGGTTTGACCATTCTGCCTGTGATTCCAACATCTCTCCTGTCAGGCAATTCCCTAGGTTTGTTTTGCATTACAAACCAATCTGGGACTCCAGGCACCCAAGAGCTTACTGATTCAGACGTTGAATCACCCTTTTCCACCTTCGAAGCCGTCTTCGAAACTGGTCGTGGAGGTAAGTGCTTGGTTCTGGTCTCATGTTTCGAGCTCGATTCTGGCCTTTGTTTGAGATGGCCATTTTCTATTCTGTGTGAAGTTGATCTGGGAGGCCAATCTCTGGCTTTAGTCCCATAACCTGAACTCCTCTCTAATCTTCTTTCAGAATGTCTACTCTCCATTTTATAGTAGTTAAGTGGCCTAGACTCATACAAGGGCCCTTTGCCTTTAGCATTCATTCTGTTAACTGCAGGCTCAACCACCACTGGTCGTTGCCTATCACTAGCCGGGTACGGCCTTTTGTTGTAAGCGTTGGTTGTTCTAGGACGTCTCTGAACATCCTTATAGTATTGCTTCCCATCAATTGGAAGCCCCTTCAACCATTTGTAGCTTAATCTACACCTTGGACACATCCTTTGCATTACAGCTGCTTCCAAGGAATCGTCGTCCAATATTTCCTCATCAGAATGTTCCTTCTGATGTGAGAGACTCTGACCAACAACTGGTGAACTCCTGGTCTCTTTCTTGGCAGCTGTCTGGTTGGCAATATGCATTTGCACATTAACCTCTTCCAATTCCTGCAGAGATAGATTCTGAAAATTTGGAACAACCACATTAGCAGCGCTCTCTCCGACTTCTGGAAACGGGTTACTGTCAATTCCCATGGCTTTCTCTGTTTTGTTTGGGAACTTCAGGCTTCCTTTCCGGATTTGCTCTTGGATCCTGTCTCGAAAAACAATGCAGTTTTTAGTTGAGTGAGACCAAGAATTGTGCCATTTACAGTACACTTTTCCTTTAAGTTCATCAAGAGAAGGTAGTTTTACTCCTTTTGGTAACTTAAGGAAATTAGCTGCGAGCAAATGATCGAAAATGTCATCTGCTTTTGTTAAATCGAAAGAATACTTTCTGTGAAAGTCTTTCTTCTTAAATTGTTGGTCGATAGTCGTATCCTTATGAATTAATGCTTCACAGATTACAGGTTCTTTGCCCACAATCTCCGCTGCATCAATCTCGTAATTGGGATCTTTATAGTATGTCTTATATGAAGCATTGTTTCGATCTTGTTCTTCCTCTAGTAATGCTTCATATCGTGACACCTTATAGGTTAATTCGACCAAATCCCTAAATTCAGTTGAATCAAACTTCTTTCGAAGCCTGAACTCTAAACCGTTTTGAGCCAATCGTACAAATTCTGGCTCTGGAAGGATGACTCTACATTTATTTCGAGCCCTTTTAAATCTTGCAATGAATTGAGTAGCCTTTTCTTCAGGCCTTTGACTCAATCTTGCCAAATCTGCCATGGATACTTCTGGCTCTGATTGGAAAAATTGGGCATGAAATGCCTCTTCCATCTGTTGCCAAGTTTGAATGGAGCCAGGTGTAAGGTTGATATACCATACAAACGCTCCCCCAGTTAGAGAGTTTGGAAATAATCTTAATTTTATGTAGTCATGATTAGCAAATTCACCACACTGAGCAGCGAATCTAGCAATATGCTCTACTGTTGATTGATTTCCAGTTCCATAGAATAGGGTGAAATCTGGTATTCTAAACCCTCTTGGGTATTCATGTACTCTATCAACCCACTCTGGATATGGTTTTCTGTATACAGGAGTCTGGACCCCCCGAGCCATTGGTCCACATAGCTCCCTAACAATATCAACAATTTGGTCCCTAGGGACCATATTTTGGGCTTGCTGAACCACTACTGGAGGAGCAAACACAGGGTTCGGTGGAACTTGTGCCTGTGGTCCTCTTGGTCCATACAATGGTATATTTGGGACTGGTTGTCCCTGTGGTGCAGGTTGCTGTTGGGGAAATGGATAACCCCTTTGAGCCTGTCCTACTAAAGGACCTGTGAAAGGTGTTGGAATAGGTATTGTGTCCCTTCCATTTGTAGGCAAACCCTCCAACCCCCCGGGTATAAATTCAAATAAAGGATTATTATAACCCCGGGTGCCAGGTATAGCTTCGAACATGGGATTTGCCACCATTCTTATGCCAGTTTCTTGTACTTGACCAGATCTGCCAACTGGTATGGCTTCACTGTTGAACATTGTGGTATTTTGGCCTACTACAGGCCTCGAAATGGGTTCATACCAAGACTGAGGTGATGGTCTTTCATAGTTTTGAGTACTAGTCTGACCATTAACCTGTCCATTAACTTGCATAGGCTGTTTTTCTCTAGCCAATCTTTGTTGATGAACATTTAAGATTTCCTCTGTATGTCTTGTATTTGTTGGTTGGTGGTTGTTCATTCGATCCAAAAAGGATGTTGCCCACCTTTCCATTGTGTTCATTAGCTGTTGTCCCATAGCATCTACCAAGCCATCCCATGGATTTGTTGGCTGAGAAGATGGAATGGTGGATGGTCCAATTCCTTGGTTTCGTCCAATATTATGAACATTTGGTTCTTGTCCAGAAGTACTGGTCTGTTCGACCAAAGGTTCTGATGACATAGGAGTTTCCACAGAGTGTGTTACCACATTCTCCTCTGGATTAGGTATTTCTACCTCTCCTTCTACGCCTTCTTCTAAGCGTTCATTTTCTCCTTGTCGTCTTCGTCTAGCCATTTTAATTAGTCCCACTGGGCGTGCCAAAAATATATGTTGGCTTTTTGGCTTTTCAAAGGGTAAATTTGTAAATGCGAGCGTGCCAGCAAGGATCAATCAGTCCTTACAGAAATTATAATTGCCAATCAATTATCAGGCGACTATGTTTTAGTTCTTTCAGCCTCAATGAAGAGGACTTTTACTGGTGGCTTGACTTTTAGGAGAAATTAAGAGAAATGACAAGTAATATTAAGAGCAATTGAAGTATTTCATTAACATAAACACTTACAATTGTCCAAACTCAGCCTTGAGGAAGTTTACAGCAACGGTTTACTTGAATCTACTTGAAAACTACTCCTATGAATTGAAGTACAGTGCAGGTATTTAAAGAACAAGTATTTAAAGTACAGGAAAGGTAAAACTGGAAAGGAAAAAATACGAAGTAAAACTGGTTTATATGATCTGAGTCTGGGGGTCTTTTCTGGGAACTTCCCTGCTATTTATACTTGTTAGGGATGACCTTCGAACTGCACTTCGAACCGTCGAACTGCTCCTCCATGATCGCTGATCATGTTACCTTAGAAATAGTTCCACTATGCCATCACTTGCAGTTGGACTTCCCTCCTGTTTCTGAATTTGAATAAAGGTAACCGTTGAAGCCACGTCACCTTGTATCTCATTCCTGATCTAGTGCTACTCAGACCACTTGAGAACCAATACTCATTGCCACGTGTACGATTGAGATTTAAGATTAAAATCATCTTCCAATAATACCCTCATCCTGCCACGTGTCGAATTGTAATTGGCTTTTTTACAAAATATGTAGCCAACAAATATGAAAAGGTAAAATATTGATTAAAGAGTATGAACGCGTGATATTTTAAAAATTACCTATAATTTTTTTTCAGTAACGATTTTGCACATAATTCATGTAATGTGATTTAAATTTATTTATTTTATACAATAAAACCACGCATCTTCAATCAATTTAAATTAAATATTAAAAATTTTAAGTATTTTTTTTGTAGGGAACAGTAGTCCTATTTCGTACAATTTAGGCCTATTTTAGACTTAGGGTTCCCCAACACTCCTTTAATCCATCATTGATCCGCCCATTTAAGAAAAAGACATTTGTAAATGGGTTGGAATTTCCAGCTAGATGGTGTTGTTAGACCTAAGTGGGCCAACATATGATATGACCCACCTTGATGATACGAAATGTTTATTTCTTAAAGTTTTTAGAGATGATTAGTTATGTAAAAATTTAAATTAATTTAAAAATTATAATTACATGATTCTATCAGTTTATTTTTAAAATAATGGATGGTCAATTTTTACAATCATTCAAGTCATTACATTTTTTTGAAAACAAAATGTAATTCGATCGGTAACTACAGTTGTTTAACTAATTTAAATGAGAATAATTATCAACTAATCCCATTAAATACCATTAAGTCATTGATTTTTTATTAATTTTTTATTCAATAATAAATTTATTAATCTTTCTTGTTTTTATAAATAAATTTATAGTGATAAAACTATTTGCCAATACTTTTGAATAAATAAATCTAATTAATAAGATACACTTATAGGTGGACCATTTAAATTCTTACATAAATAATTTACTTAGAGAAGAGATAAATTATTGAAATCATTGAGGTAGATCTCACCGTTAGTCTACCACGGCCAGGGGCGGAGGGAAGAAGGGTTTAGGGGGTCACGTGCCCCTGGGTTTTGAATTTTTTTTTTTTTTTTTTTTTTGGGGGGGGGGGGCAAACATAAAGAAAATATTTTAAATAATTTTAAAAAAATATATATTATTTAAAGTGAAATGTCAATGACATTTTTAAAATTATAAGAACAATAATGATTATTTTGATTGAAAATAAATAGATTACAATATTATTATCTATGAAATTTCAATATAATGGTGATGTCTATCATTATTAACATGCAAACATAATTAATCTCAATGAAAATATAAAATTTATTGAATTGTTAGTTACATTTGATATGTAGGGTTCATCCTCCATATGTTTCTTTACTATTGATTGGTGATATCACATGTCAATGATGACGTGATATGACTACTATATTGAATTTTTACACATATTTTGTATAAAAAATTACTTTATCATTATATAATTTATTTTAAAACTTTATATCCATCACTTTTTTTAATATTGTCCATGATACACTAATTATAAATAACATTCACTTTGTTTGGTTTGAGTATTTCTAAAAATACTTTTCAGAAAATTCTACTTTTTTGTTTTCTGTATTTTTTATTTTTACTGAATTTTTTTAATATTTTAAGCAATTTTTTTAATTTTTAGACACACCTAACATAAATATACTTAAAAAGTATAATTTTTGCGAAAAAAAATCTTTTAAAAAATATTAATACCAAAAATACAAAAAAAAATATTTAAAAAAATAGTACATTTTTTGTATTTTTATATATTTATTAATTTTTTAAAATATTTTTTTACAAATATTTTATTTTTTTCAAATACATCTAAGTATGATGCATCTAAAAAAGTAAAAAAAATTGCTTAAAATTTTAAAAATATTTACTAAAAACAAAAAAAATACGAAAAAAACCTCAATTTTTAAAAAAATTGATTCAAAAAACTTAAACCAAACACACTGATTATTATTATTATTATTATTATTATTATTATTATTATTATTATTATTATTATCATCATCATCATCTTTCTTGAAGTCGATCGTAAAAATTTATGTGAAATATTTTTATAAATATTTTCAATATTATAATCAATAAGTATCCCCTCTAATTTAATTTCTTGACTCCGCCACTAATCACGGCCCAACAACAATCTCTCACTCTTCCAAATATAAATTTCATATGAGTTTGGTCAAAACATCAATATAATTATTATGTCTAAACATTGTGGGAAAATGTGAATAATTAGATAATTCAGAAGACAATGGACAATAATTTTGTAATTTAACTTAAGTGTATATATATATATTTAAATACAAAATATTTACGATAATGTTGTAATTTCATTACCTCATCTGGCCGTGTAATTTTTATGAAATAATTATTAGAGATTTTAAAAAACAAAATTTAAATAATAAATTATGGTAATTTAGAGTGACAGTACACTGTCACAATCTTTTACTATACTCGTAATCAAACAGACACAGTAAAAAAAAAAAAAAAAATGAGCAACTCCGTTGTTCTGTGCCACTGTGCTCTGTTATTCGATCATTCTACACTTCATCATTCTAAAAGCTTCAATAGAACCAGCGTCTTATTATTCTCTGGTATAGGTGGGTTCATAGGAGCTTTTGGCTCATCATTTAGAGTCAAATACACAATCCAAAAACTAAAGTCCATCCAACATCGCTGGAGCTCAACGTGGTATTAAGGACCAATGACATCTAAACATGTGTCAAGAGAAGGACAAGCCACATAAACAGACAAAGATCCTGCAAAGTTATTGCACTGCACAATCAGCCATTAATGGAGTTCCTTACAGTATTTATTGCGATAACCCCTCTCCGTCGGGACAGAACGGCCTCACCATGAACAAAGCAAGCTAGAGCATAGACTTTCGGCCAAGGTGACAGGTCGAAAGGGACAATGAAATGATTAGCAGAGGATATAAGTAAGCATCGAAGACAAGGAAAAGATTAAGCTTTTTTATCACTAATCTATCTCTACATTCCATCTCCCTTTCTAACTTGTTCGTCGGAGGGTTCGCTGGGGGACTCCCCATTCCCTGTTGAACTCTTGTACAGGTCTTTCTGTGGGGTTGGCACCTCAGGCACCAGTTTGGAAAGCGTGGATCAATCCGACCTGTTTCGTCCAGAACTCACTGTATCATCAGTTGGCGTCGTCTGTGGGAATCGTTTTGCTCCGCGCGCCAGTTGTGCTCATTGTCGCCGGAGACCCCTTCCCAATAACCCCTTCCTGCCACCCACCAAGATGGATCGTCACAACTAGATCCATGGCTTCTCATCACAATGTTGCCGACCACCAAGCCGACCCTCCTAATCCAAACAACCCACCGCAGTATTTCACAGAACTCACCAACAGCATCAACCGCTTAGCAGAGCAAAACCAAGCCCTGATGAATGCTTTGCTTCAAAGAGACCTTCCCATCCCTTTTCCTCCACCTCAAGATATTCGACCCAACTAAGAATGAGCCCGAGCCATCCTATCCAACAGCCCTACCCACCCAACTTGGAAGATTTGTGACCCCCTCCCGCAGATATGAACCCCCCACCCCGGGCTCCACATCCATTGGTCCAGGCACCCACCCCCGAGGGAGAGGCCAGTAGTGTCCAGCCTCCACTGTATTCCGGTGGTGACAATGTTCCTCTCTGGGATGCAGAACTCTGAGCTATGAAGCTCCAGCTCCAAGGAGTCATGCAGAACATATAGAATATACCATCTACCACAACCAACTCACCGTTCGTTGCCTCCATCAAGGACAAACCCTTACCTCCTAAGTTCAAAATGCCCTCGCTCAACTCTTTCGACGGCACAACGGACCCTGTCGACCATTTGGAAACTTACAGGACCCTCATGGTCCTCCATGCATTCCCTGAGGAGATCATGTGTCGGGCTTTCCCCATAACACTTAAGGGGTCCGCTCGACTCTGGTTTAGTCAATTGCCAACAGACTCTGTCTCCACTTTCCAGCACCTAAGTGACTCATTTCTCAGCCATTTCATTGGTGCCCAGCGCCAGCGACGTCCAGCAACCCAGCTCCTCAACATCCGTCAGACCGAAGGGGAGTCACTGCGCAACTTCGTCACCCACTTTAACACTGAAGCCCTGCAGGTAGCGGAAAACAACGACAAAGTCATCGTCACGGCTTTCATGGCCGGTCTCGAATCATCTGATTTCTTTTTTTCCCTTTCCAAAAACCCCCCGACCTCCATGGCAACCCTACTTTCCAAAGCCCAAAAATACATGAACGCTGAAGATTCCCTAGCCGCCCGACAACGTCGACCATTTGGAAACTTACAGGACTCTCATGGTTCTCCATGCATTCCCTGACGAGATCATATGTCGGGCTTTCCCCGTAACACTTAAGGGGTCCACTCGACTCTGGTTTAGTCAACTGCCAACAGACTCTGTCTCCAATTTCCAGCACCTAAGTGACTCCTTTCTCAGCCATTTCATTGGTGCCCAATGCCAGCAGCGTCCGGCAACTCAGCTCCTCAACATCCGTCAGACCGAGGGGGAGTCGCTGCGCAGCTTCGTCACCCGCCTCAACACCGAAGCCCTGCAGGTAGCGGAAAACGACGACAAGGTCATCCTCAAGGCTTTCATGACCGGTTTACGATCATTTGATTTCCTTTTTTCCCTCTCCAAAAACCTCCCGACCTCCATGGCAACCCTACTTTCCAAAGCCCAAAAATACATGAACGCTGAAGATTCCCTAGCCGCCTGACAAGATCCTACAGCCAAAAGCCCGACCTCCAGAAAGAAGAGAAAGGACTCTGAAACCAGAAACACCTAGTAAACTCACCAAACACCTCAGTATACCGACCGACCTGCCCGAGCCGACCGGTCGGCGCCTACCCGACCGCCCGGCCGGTTCGAATGATACACACCCCTCAATTCCCCTACGGAACAAGTCCTGAACCAGATCCAACGAGATTATCCCCTAAAATGGCCCCAACTGTCACGGTCTCCTTCCAACCGGCGAGACCAGTCCAAATACTATCGCTTTTATCAGGACCACGACCATAATACCGAAGAGTGTGTTAACCCCAAAGACCAGGTCGAGGGCTCGATACGTCAGGGACATCTCAGTCGGTTCACAGCAGCCCGTCCTCAGTAAAGGCAAATGACTGAACCTACTAGAAACAATTACCGGCTCACCCTTCCTTGACAACTCGCACAACCTAACCAAGGTCATGATAGGCCTCCACAGCAACCCCGGGCACAAGACAACCCTACCCTCCCCCCCCCCGGTTGGAGAGATCAGAGTTATTGCTGGCGAGCTTGCGTGTGGAGGACCATCCCGCTCGGCTCAGCAGGTAGAACTTAGAAAAATTCGGCAGGGCTTGGATAAAGAAGTTGCCACATTGGACTGCCCTTCCAAACAGCTCAAGCAGTGGATGGAGCCCATCACCTTTACGGAGGCCGACTGCACAGGCATCCGTTACCCCCATGACGATCCCCTCGTCATCTTTGCCCTCCTCTCCAATTACAAAGTCAGACGGGTTCTCGTCGACAACAGTAGTTTTTCAGACATCATCTTCCTAAACGCCTTTCGCCAGCTCAAGGTCGGGGAAGAAAGTCTGTTTCCTCTCTAAACCCCATTGGTCGGTTTTACTGGAGATCGGGTGACCTCCATAGGCTTCATCGATCTTCCCATCACAATTGGAGAATACCCGCGGCAGACCACAAAGTTGCTCACTTTCCTTATCGTCGACTGTCCCTCTGCTTACAAAATTATCCTCGACTGCACCGCCCTAAATGCTTTCCAAGCTGTCACATCCACTTTCCATCTAGCCGTCAAATTCCCCACTGACCTTGGGGTTGGCACTATGAGGGAGAGCAAACCGTAGCCAGAGAATGTTACGTCGCTTCACTTAAAGAGGTCAAGCTAAAGGAGGCTATGATCATTGAAGGACTCGACGTCAGAGACAAAGACGAGCTGGTCAGGGGGGAACCAGTGGAAGAGCTTGTCGAGGTCTTCATCGATCCCACCAACTTGAAAAAAACCACTAAGATAGGCAGCCAACTATCCTCAAAAGCTAAGGCCGACCTTACAGCCCTCCTAATTGAGCACAATGACGTGTTTGCCTGGACCCACTCCAACATGCCGGGTATTGATCCCTCCTTCATCACTCATCGTCTCAGCATTGAGCCCCATTTCCGACCCTTCCGCCAGAAGCAACGCATCTTTTACCTGGAACGCAACACTCTTATTGCTTCTGAAGTAGATAAGCTCATTGAGGCACAGTTCATAAAAAACGTGGACTACCCTAGATGGCTGTCAAATGCGGTCTTGGTCCGTAAAAACAACGATAAATGGCGACTCTGTGTCAATTACTTCAACCTCAATCGAGCTTGCCCTAAAGATAGTTATCCCCTTCCTCAAATAGATCTACTTGTCGATGCCACAGTCGGCCATCAAATGCTCAGCTTTATGGACGCCTTATCTGGCTACAATCAAATTCTGATGCACCCATCAGACCAGGAACACACCTCTTTCATAACTGACCGGGGGACTTACCACTATCATGTCATGCCATTTGGGTTGAAAAATGCTGGAGCAACTTACCAACGGTTAGTGAATGCCGTTTTTCATCACCAGATAGGTCGGAACATGGAAGTGTACGTCGATGACATGCTGGTCAAGAGCAAACTCTCCTCTGATCATCTGTCAGACCATCTGTCAGACCTGTGGGAGACCTTCGACACCCTGCGTAAGTATCAAATGAAGCTGAATCCGAAGAAATACGCCTTCGGCGTCGGATCTGGGAAATTCTTGGGTTTTATGGTCAGTCAACAAGGCATCGAGGCTAACCCCGAAAAGATCAAGGCTCTGAGAGAAATGCAGTCACCCAGAATAGTTAAAGAGGTTCAAAGGCTTACGGGCAGAGTTACCGCCCTCAACCGTTTTATTTCCCGCGCAACAGACAAGTGCCTCCCCTTTTTCAAAGTCCTTCGGCAGGCTTTTGAGTGGACGACCGAATCCGAAGAAGCCTTCCGGCAATTGAAGCAGTGCATGGCCAACCCCTCCTACTTTCTCAGGCGATCACGGGTAAGCCCATTTTTTCTCTACTTAGCCGTATCGAACACCACAGTCAGTGCAACCCTCATCAGGGAAGACGGCTCTGTCCAGCGTCCGGTCTACTACATTAGTCGGGCTCTCAAGAGAGCAGAACAGAACTACCCACTGCTGGAAAAGATGGCCCTGGCCTTGGTAATAGCCTCAAGACGACTCCGACCTTACTTCAAGGCCCATTCCATTGTCGTCATCACTAACCAACCTTTGAAGAAGATAATGCAACAACCAGAGTTGTCCGGCCGACTTATGCAATGGTCTGTCGAGCTCAGTCAATTTGAAATCTCCTACCGACCTCGCATAGCGATCAAAGAACAGGCTGTCGCCGATTTTATCTTGGAGTTCACCAATCCCATCCCAACCACGGCCCTACTACCCAAACCATGCACCACTGAGACAGAAGACCCCCACTCTTGGACCCTCAATGTCAATGGATCATCTCGCAAAGAAGGCAGTGGGGCTGGTCTCATCTTCACCGCCCCCGAGGGTGGTTATTTCAAATGTACTCTCCGCTTTTTGTTCGACGCAAGCAATAATGAAGCTGAATATGAGGCATTGATAGTAGGACTCGGCCTAGCCAGAGACATTGGTGTAAGCCATATCCAGGTGTTCAGCGATTCCCAACTCATCATTGGACAACTTATGAGGGAATTCGATGCCAAGCACGACACAATGCGGGCTTACAGGGATATTGCACTCCCCCTTGTTTGCCTCTTCAACACTTTCCACATCACGCACATCCCTCGAACGGAAAACTCCAAGGCAGATGAAATGGCTCAATTAGCTTTGTTGACCAGTCCGACCTCAGCCATGGCGTTCGCCTTGAATACCTGGCCCACCCTGCCATTTCCCCAAAACAGCAGCAAGTCCACTTCCTCCAAAATGAACCTATTCCATGGGTAGCAGATATCCTTTTATTTTTGACAACTGGGGAATTGCCAGACGACAAACAGCAGTCCGCCAAAGTCAGGGCCCAGTCGTCCAACTACATTTTTATCAGCGGCCTCTTGTACAAACGTGGCTTTTCACGTCCATACCTGAGATGCCTTAATCCTGCTCAAGCGACCTACGTGATGAGGGAAGTCTACGAGGATGTATGTGGTAATCATTCGGGTGCCAGGTCACTAGCCCATAAAATACTTCACACTGGTTACTTCTGGCCTACTCTCAATCAAGACGCCATTGAATTCGTGCTTAAATGTGATAAGTGCCAACGCTTTTCCAACATCCCTCATGCTCTTCCTACAGAGCTGTTCACACTCTGCAATTGTCACGACCCAAACCCGGCCCTATGGGTTTAGCACCGTAACTGGCCAGTAATCCGAGATTACCGAAGGCCTGCTGAACAATAATACAGTTAAACAGAGTACAGGGCCTGGCGGAAGCCAATACAGTAAATAACTAGTGTCCATTGAGCTGTGTAAATCTGTATGTCAAAAACATTTTTATGCATTCATACAGTTCAGAACAGTACAATCCATATACAGTCTATACAAACATTTACAAACAGTCAGTACGGGAACCTAATCCCTCGATAACAGTACAGTCTACACAAAATAGTAAGGAGACTGGTGGGGACACAAAAACACCCCAAGCCATAACATGGCAACTCGGAACCTCGCAGTGAGGCACATAGGCTGGCTTGACAAAACTGGGGACCAATCCCACGCTCCTAGCTCCGGTCTGGCTGCTGAGAACCTACATATATATATAAACAGTGAGCTAAAGCCCAGTGAATAACATAACGTGTAAAGAGGTTATGAATGAATGTCCCTTACAGTAATGAAATCAATTCATTATACAGTATTTCAATCTTTCAGTATTTCAGCCAATCAGTATTTCAATCAATCAGTCATATGTGGTACATCCATTAGCCTATAAACGGTAGGTCCAAAAGGACCGGGCCTAAACAGACCCAACAATAATGATGGCCATCAAACAATATGGTTCCACAAGGAAACCGACAGAGCTCTGTAACAGTCAATAACAGTGGGTGCTAAGGATGCCACAATATAGTTCGAAGTACAGGACATACATTCATTCAATAAACAATATCAGTTCAATAAACAGTTCAGTTCAGTAATCAAAATATAACCATTTTGAACATATCTTTACACAATCTGTTACTCACAGAGATTGGGCTAAGCAGCTAGAGCGCGTCCCCGAGAGCCAACCCTAAACAGTAACAAATTGAACACACTCTAAGTTTAACAGTTGGGGAAGTACAATAATTAACTTCCTAATATGCCTCGGTGTGTTCTACATCTATATCCCTAAGAATGCCTAGAATGGGGTGAGGATGCAAAGATGTTGTAACAAGCCCGCGAGGGACCTCGCTACAGTTCGGACTCGATTTTGTTGCGGTTCTAAATCTGAACCAAAGAGTCCAACTCTGGCAAATCGTTTTGAAGAAAAACAGATTTTTTAGAAAAGAAGTGCCAAACATGGACTGCTTTGCCAGATAACAGAGTCGCCACCTAAATATTTTTAAAATGGGAAATTTAGGAAACCCTGACTCGGTGCCAAAGGCCACGTGTCCGTCATCACCAAAGTTGCCTCGGCTCGGGAACTTGGGTACGATTGGGGAAGGTCACATCGTGAGCACCCCCGCTCGCCCGGTCAAAGACCGGCCTCTACTAACCATGATATCTGTTTTTTAAAACATTGTGAGTTCTTATTCCGGTTATTAGCCTAGATTACTATGTGATGCTCGCAGCAAACAAGTATAGACTGGGCCGTCTGAATTGGAACAAAACATTTCATGTTTGTTTGTTTGAAAATGATGTGAAGGTGCTACCCGCAGGTAGGCTAAAATGCGGATTTGCCACCCTCGGGTGGGCTTAGAAAACATGATTTTGCCACTATCTAGTGGGCTTAAAACAAACAGTCAATGTATTGTCCCAATTTAGATAACTCAACCTCCACCCACAGGCATTCAAGGCAGTTATATCACATAAGCACATAGCCTCATGGTAAGCATGCTATTCATGGCAACACTCACACGCATGCAAGGATGCTAAAGCATAAAACTCACCGAGTACTCCAAGCCAAAACAGGAAAACGATTAGAAATCATGCATGAATCCTAAATATGCTGAAATGCCTAATGCAACACATGCAAAGATGCAAACTATAGCAGGCTCGGCTATTCTAAATATGGCATATGAGATGCAACAGCTATCAAGTACTCAACTTGGAATTGAAATACAGATGCAGTTTGTATGATGCGCCGAGCCCGGTGCGTGCAAAACAGATGAATGATGCAAACATGCTGTCATGCTGTATACTAATTGAAATATGCCCTATATCTAACCATTGTAAGCGGATAAATAAAAGGGAGAAAGAAATGGGGGTTGGAAGACATACATCACACTCACCCACCCTTATTACAGCATTGCCCTCGCGTAGAGGGTCCGAATAAATAATACAGACCCGAAAATGAAAGAATAATACAGTCCGAATAAATATACAAATTTCTAATTAATTGACAAATTAAATAAGAAAAACTGGCATGCAAGCCAGGGACCGCCTTGCTTCTGATGTATGTTGTGTGTTGGGCTGCCTTGTGCGGAAATCCACTGGGATGCCCCAATTAGCCTCTGTTTGTACTATTTCTCGGAATGCGCGCCGGACTCCGGAAAGTTGTTGATCCTCGGTTTTGCTGTAACAGAGAGCAGGAAAAGGGCATAGCAATGTATTTCACAAATATATGCATGCCTCGATCCTCGTGCCACCAATCACGTATCTCGATGCATGATGGCCGAGGAGTCGGATTGCACAGCTCAATATAGGGTGAATGCAG